>OU342739.1:113978303-114578303 GCA_910589765.1 Avena atlantica
ACCCCAATCGTCAAAGCTCCTATTTAACACTAAAACGGGTCAACCGTCTCATTTGATTTGATGTGTTTTCTTCGTTTGTCTGTGTTCACTCTGTTTTTCACGCATCCTCTATTCCCGTCGAACCTTTCTTTTTGTTTACGCTAAAATCTGAACCATTATTTTAGTAGATTATCTTTTCTCTCACACGGAAAAACTGAACATGAATTTAGAAAATGCTACAAAAGTGATTTTTGTAAATGTTAATGAATTTGTAAAATGTTCACTAATTTAAATTTATTCACGGATTAGAAAATATACGAGAAATAAAAGATGAATGAATTTGAAAATTGTTCGTGAATATCTCAAATTTAAAAATGTTCTCGAATTTTTGGAAATGTGTTCGTGTATCTAAAACATTTTCACAATTTTTAAAATTGTTCCTGGATTCAAAAAATGTTCACAAAATTTAAAATCTATCTCATATTTAAAAATGTTCATCAGTTCTGATTTACAACTTAAAATATTTCCTAATGAAAAGTTTTTTAGGAATTTACAAAAACTAAAAAAAGGAACAAAAAAATAGAAGAAAAGAATAGAAAATCAAAAAATCTAGAAGAAACTAAAAGAAGTACTGAACTGAAGCAAAGCGGGAATGTATATGGGTCGATCCTAGAACACTAGCGGGACGAGTGGTTGCGAATTCCCCACGGTCGTGTGGATGACCTTGGTGGCTCGGCCTAGTAAATTTCTTCCTTCTCGCAATTTTTCAATGTTGTTTTTGAACTTTTTTATTTTTTCTATCTCATTTTCTTTCTCTTTACTTTTCGTTGGTTTTTGTTCATAAAGTAGATATAAAGTGTTTATAGTGTTAAAAAAATCACGAGGTTTTAAAAAAACATTCTACAATATAAGAAAATTGTTTCTCATTTCAAAATTTGTTTGTAATAGAGAAAAAGAATGTTCCTATGGTTAAAAAAAAATGGTTGTTCAAAAAATGAAAAGTTCAAAATAATGTTCATGATGTTCATAAAATGTTCATATAGAAAAAAGGTTCTAACAGTTCAAAATACTTTTTCACAAGATAGTTCGTTCTCACTTATTACACAAAAAAGTGAAAAAAAGGAAAACACAAAAAACTAAAAAAGTAAAGGCAAAAAAATCAAGAAAATGAAAAGGAGGGGACATATATGGCCCGTCCCATGAAGCACAATTCTATGAATGCCGACCCGTGACCGACCAACGCCAGGGACGTCGTATAGGAATCGCCCCGAGCGATATCTTCTTGGTAGCTCAGTGTCAAATAGGCCTCTAAAGCCTCCAGGTTTAGAGGGCCACATATGATACAACCTATTAAAATATGCTATTTTTACTTTTTCTTGATATATACCTTAGGATTTCTATTTATTCCAAAATTAAAAATGGAAACATGATTTATTAAAAAATATAAATAATCAAGTATTCTAAGCTCAAGAAAAAAAATATGTTTTGTTTGTATTGTTTAGGTTGGTCCTAGTGGGAGTATTATAGCTAGTATCATGCATGTCATGTTGATAAAAATCTGACGTGGCACAACAATTAATGAAAAAAGAGATGGTTAGAGTATCATAGTTAGATACCGTATCATAACACGTAAAACTAGAAAATCCTCATATAAATAAATCCTGTACAAAATTTTATATTGAGATTCTATAAATCATTGAATATAGTATTAGTAGTATTAGTATGATACTACCATATGATACCATGCATTATGGAGATAGTATTATACACTAGTATCGTATGCATGATACTACCACTATGACTAGCCTTATAGAACTTGCTCATATCCATGTACTTGTAATTAATGTTCAATTAAATAAAATATACTTTTAGCGGTTTCGAATTAATGTTTGTATGCATGAAACATTGTTCATACCCGTTAAAAGTATATTCAAGTTCGGGAAATTCTTCATCCATCTAGGTCTCCCACATAATCAATTTAAAAAAAACTAAAAAATATATTTATAACCTTTGAAAATATTGAATTTTTTTTGCACATAATCAATGTTGTCTCCCACAAGCATGCAAAATTGCAACAACAAATAGTTAATATTGTAGGCCATAGAAATATGACAATGTCTGATAAAGTTTGGAGATTTGAAAAATACATGTATAGATCCACACTTTTATCATTTTTGTGTAGCTAATACTATAAATTATCTGAAATTGATATTTTATAGTTTGTGAGAAAAAAATCATTGGCTACATCCATATATTTATTTTAATTTTTATGGAACTTACAAATACGATTTTTAATATTTTAAAATAGAAGGAGCACCGGTGCTCGAGATACATAAATCTTCACTCGATTAACATGAGAAAATAAAATAAAAGGGAACAAGTAAAACGAAATTAAACCCTAAAAAAAAGTAAAACGAAATTATTGTAGCTGGCAACTCGAACTGGAGTCGGGCCGAGATAACGACCCGACGACATCACTGGAGGAGTACCAGAGTTGACAGGCTCTGCTAAAAAAACAATGTTTTTTAACAGAGTTGAAAGCCACCCGAAGATTAGGGCAGAAGGGAAGTCGTATCCCCGTTTCTTTTAAGCCATGGCATCTGTCGGGACTCCGGAGTCACAACGTCACCTGAGGCTAGTTATAGTGGGAGTAACTTGAGTAGTAATATAGTCCTACATGTATTGACAACTAAGCATTTAGATAACATGATATGCAATTAAATGATGAAAGAGAGTCTTGTGTTAACTAGCTATGTTACCATAATATCACATATTTCAAGACAAATAAGTCTACATTGCAATAAATAAGCATTTGCATGACACCGCACATATATTATTTTCCACTATAGAGATAATAACTTAGGCTAGTAATATACGCATGTTATTACTCTAAATTACTCGCAGTATAACCAGCCTAACCAAGCCAGCCGTCATCGATTAATCATCTTCGTTGTACTACTAGCTGGCATGTCGGACATGCATCTGTCCAAACACTTGCACTACTAGTTTAATCCCCCTGGATTAGATATACTCCATTGTCGTTAGTACTGGAGCGTACAAACAAAACGCCATTGTCATTACTACCACTTGTTTCAACGAAGGATTTCTTAATTACGGTTTGAAAAATTTATATTCCGTGAGCAAAGAAGAAGCCATGCACTGATAGGAAGTTTCTGTTAAATTGTGGTCTAAGTTTATAAAAATGACGGCGGGGTGAGACCGTCGTCCCGAATAGGTTTGGGCGAGTAGATTTTTTTTCTAATTCCAACATTCTATAGATAATCATCAACTATGTACAAAGAAACTTAAAAATAATAAAAAATATAAATAGATCATTACACCATCTACCAAAGAATACAAACACTAACGCGTGCCGAAGGCGTGCCGTTGTCCTCACCCTTCCATCACTGAAGCCGGGTAAAACTTGTTATAGTAGATAGACAGAAAATCGTCGTGCTGAGGCCTCAAAGATGTAGGGATTCGTAACATGGAAAACAAAAAATTTCTATCGTATACAAACAAACAAGCCAAGATCTATCTATTAGATTGTAGCAACGAGTCGATGGAATAACTTACCCTCGAATATTCCAAAGTGTTTAACGAGAGCGGATTCTCGTGGGTGATGTAGTCGTACTCTTCCCGATCTCAAGATCGTGTAGACGATCCTTCCGGCGCTGCGTTCCGGCAGCGCTCCCGCAGTCGGTCACACGTTCGATACTCGACGAAGACCTTCCTCTCCCTTGTTCCAGCAGGCAGCGGAGGTTGTAGCACTCTCCTCGCGATTCCGGCAGCACAACAGCGTGGTACCGGAAGTAGAGGGGAGATCTCGCAGGGCTTCGCCTTAAGCCGGAGCGAGTATGGTGGAGTATGAGAGAGTCCCTCGACGATCTAGGGTTTAGACACGCCGAGGAGGGGGCTAGGACGGCGGCTAGGGTTTCACCTAGGCGACGGCAGCGATTGCCCTAGGGCCGGCGGCGGCTATGGAGGCGGCGGCGGCTTGGTACTAGGGTTTAGAGGTAGGAACTTGTGTGTCTAGGAGGGGAGCCCTGCCCCTCCTTTTATAGGTGGAGGGGCCGGCCGACAAAGGGGAGGGGAGTCCCTCCCCAACTCGGCTTGGTGGTGCGCCGGCGGTGGAGGAGGGACTCCTCCCCAACCCGATTTCCTCCTCCTTCCCCACTTCCCAAAAATAGTCGTTTGACTTTCAAACTAGGCGTTTGACTTTTCAAACTAGGATTTGAATAAACCCTCTATTTTTTGAGCGATGACACCGAGTACATGATGCAATCATACCAACTTGATATAACACATTCATGTACCCTTCCCCTCCGGAGTGCCGGACATTCCGGAACCTTCTAGAACATTCCTAATGAAAACACCGGAACCATTCTCCAACTCCGAAATGGGACTTTCCTTATATGAATCTTATTCTCCGGACCATTCCGGATCTCCTCGTGATATCCCGAATCCCATTTGAGACTCCGAACAACATTCAGACTCTTTCTCATCATTCCATAACTACTCAAACAACGTCGAATCCTTAAGTGTGTCTCCCTACGGTTCGTGAATTATGCGGACATGATCGAGACACTTCTCCGATCAATAACCAATAGAGGAATCTAGAAATTAATATGGCTCCCACATATTTCTACGATTACTTTGCGATCGAATGAACCACTTACATAAGATACCAATTTCCCTTTGTCTCACGATAGTTTACTTATCCGAGGTTATGATCGTCGGTATCTCTGCATACCTAGTTCAACCTCGTTACCGATAAGTACTCTTTTCTCGTTCCCGTGATATGTGATCCATTGTGAGCCAGTCACATGCTTGCAAGCTAATTGGATGACATTTCACCGATAGGGCCCAGAGTATATCTATCCGTCATATGTATGAACAAATCCCACTCTTGATCCATGTGTTTCAACCAATACTTTCGAACACTCAATGCCACCTTTATATCCACCCAGTTACGGTGTGGTGTTTGATGTCATCAAAGCATCCATCCGGTAAAGGTGATATGCATGATCTCATGGTCGAAAGAATTAGGTTACTATGTATCAGAAAGCATATAGCAATTGAACTATTAAAATGACTTGATCTTTATGCTACGCTTATCTATAGTAGTATGTCCACCATATCATTCTCCTAACGATATGATCTTGTTGTTAATAACATCTCAATGTTCATGATAGGGAAACCACAATCATCTATTAACCAACAAGCTAGTATTATATAGAGGCTTTACTAGGGACTTCAAATTAAGTTTACAAATCACACAAGTATTAATGTTTCCTTGTTAATACTGTTATAGCATGAATGTAAACATTTATCATAAACACAAAGATATAATAATAACTACATTTATTATTGCCTCTAGGGCATATCTCCAACAAAAGACCCATCGCATTAGAGAAGCAACCATCACTAATGATGGAATCCGTAGATCGGAGGAGAATGACCTGGAACAAACCGAAGAACACGAAAATAGGGAGAATTCCAGGAGATCAGCCGGACGAACGATTCCACGCGCCCTCTGTCGGCGCTAGATGCACCACCGGAGCGAGGATAGAGCGAGGAAACCTTAATCTGACTTCAGAATGTAGCTGTCGTCTCAGCATCCTGAAGAAGACACTAGAAAACAAGCGAAACAAAAAACGAAAAACCTCCCGTCGGCGAGAGGCCGTGGTCCGCCACATCTCCAAGGAACTCTGGCGACATCGCCGGCGAGGGGTGTGGAACCCTAGATGGGTTTTCTCTCCTCCCGTTGGCTCTCCCTGGCGGCGTACATATGTACTGGTTCAGGTGTTCTTGTTATAAAGGATACACATTGAATAATTAGATGGGGCCGAGTAAATTATTGGTGAACTAGGTTTACACCTCTATATATCTATACATTTGGTAAGCAGTCGGTTGGAATAAGTTATATTTGAGATAAATCTCAGTGTGTATAAACACTTTCTATATAATGTGATTGTTGATGCCCTTTATTTTTTCTCACCTTGTTGAAAAAGTTTTCGAGAAATCTATTCTTAGATCGGTCGCCGGTTGCCTGAACCTGGCGAGAAGTGTGAATGTGTCCCGTCAACGATTTTAGAATCAAATCAAAACTTTAAAATGTCTTGTAGATCAGACCGTTTGTTCGATTTAGGATCAATTTTCACCGTTGGATTAGTCACGACGAGATCTTTAAAACTAGATCGCATGTTAATATGTATCGATGATTTTTTTTGTGGACCAAACAGTTACCCACCTTTAACACGTGAGTTATCAATGCTATAATATGTAAGTTATTCTTTATGTAACACAAAATATATCCACCATATAAACGTATTGGATAGAGATGTTCTCGCATACGTGTTGACGAAGTTTAATTGAAACGCGATAGTCTAGGTGTTTGGGTACCGAGACTTTACGAGTGATAATTACTCGGTACCCAAACACCCTTTGAGGCTTCATCACTCCTACATCTGGTAACGATGACGGACAATGAAACCGAACAGCTAGACTACCGGTTGCGTGTTACGTTGAGAGAAAGAAATGGCTTCTCTGCTTGATAATTTTTGGCTATGAGGCTCTTTGAAGATCCAGGTAGACAAAGGATTCGTTATGGGGCACTATAACTTAGGGTAACTGTGATAGGTGTTTGACGTGATAGCCTTTCAAGGTTGAGTCGTACATCCACTGCAAGAATGACGACGCACGTAGAAGCCGAGCCGCTAGAATAAATTTTATATTCTATCTGTTGATAAACATTTATAGTGGTGAATAACTTACATATCATTTTCTAGGTAACTTACACTCTGAAGACTGGATGACTCTCGTATTACTAGTAAGTAACTGCTAGGATAAATAAAGTCGTGTTACATACCCCTAACACGTGACTTATCCATGTCATACTAGTTAAGTTATATCATGATAATATAAGTTACCTATCATATAAATAGTTTAGAGACGTTGTTGCATTGCTCATGTGGGTAATTTTTGTATTATATAAAATCTCGATTGTCCATACATATTTAGTTTAGTTAATTAAATATGAGATATAATCTAATTTAATTAAGACGCGGTTGCTTAGGTGTTAGGGTATCAAGATTTTGTCGTAGTCGGTGCGTTAACGGCGATGGGTGATGAAGCCGACCTGTTAGACTACGTGTTACACGTTATATTTATTCACTATGACTTAGGGTGGTGAGTGGTAGGGTATAATACCACATTTATTATGTTGACTTGACAAAAACGGATCCAAATTGGAGGAGTTCATGTTTGTGTTTTTCGCGCATAAAAAACTCAAACACATTACTCGTTCGTAGGATGGATAACTTATGTGTTAAACGGTGGGTAACTTATATAGTACCATGTGGATAACTTAGGTATTACATGTGGATAACCTTTTGGTTCGAAAAAATTCTCGAAACCGACCGACATGAGATCTAGTTTCGAAGATCTTGCCGTGACTAGCCTAACGGTGAAAACGGATCATCAACCGGATAAACATATTGAACTATAAAATATTTTAATTTTTTGAATATTTGCTGATATCAGCAATTTTAGTTTTATTTCTATGCATGTCTAGTTTGCCCGACATGATTTGCCATTTTAAAGACCGGTCATCGGGTAGAAAAGTCCAAAGTTTTTCTATATTAAAATTTTGGCAAATCTAATCTAAGACTGGTCGGTGGTTGTCCAAACATGTCTGGAGGTGCGAACACGCATTGTGAGACAGCTTAGGATTAAACTGAAAATTTGAACTGTCTTATAGATCAAATTGTTTGTCTGATTTAAAATCCGTTTTTATCGTTGGACTAGTCGTGACGAAATCTTCAAAACTAGATCCCATGTTGATATGTTTCGATTAGAAATTTTCGAACCAAAAGGTTATCCACCCCTAAGACGTGAGTTATCCATGTCATAATATGTAAGTTATCCACCCTGTAACACATAAATTACCTACCATATAAACGTGTTAGATATAAATTTTCTTACATACATGTTGAGTAAGTTTTATTGAAATACGGTACCCTAGGTGTTATGGTATCGACACTTTATCGTCGTCGATGCATTATCCTAAGACCCTTCGAGGCTTCATCACCCTATGTTGTGGTAGCGGCGAAGGACGATGAAGCCGAGCCTCTAGACTACTGGTTGAACGTTATGTTTGTTCACTACGACTGGTGAGTGGTAGGGTCCCTATTTATTTATATATTATATAGTATGCAAAAAAAATCTTAGATATAATTTTTTAAAAAATTGTTTGATATTTGACGCGATAGCATTTTGAGGTTGATTAACACGTATGCCGCAAGAGCGACGATGGGTGACAAAGCCGAACCACTAGAATATGGGAATAAATTTTTATAATGATGGATAACTTACATGTATTTAATGGGTAACATACACACTAAAGTCTGGATAACTCTCGTATTACTGGTAAGAAAGTCGTATTAGCCACACGTGACTTATCTATGTCATAGTAGTTAAATTATCTATGCTAATACATATAAGTTATCAATCATATAAATAGGTTTAGAGACGTTGTCGCATTGCTCATGTGGCTAATTTTTGTATTATATAAAATCTTGATTGTCCATGTATATTTAGTTTAGTTAATTAAATGTGAGCTATAATCTTGTTGAATTGAGACATTGTTACTTAGGTGTTAGGGTACCAAGATTTCGTTGTCGTCGATGCGTTAACAGCGATGGGTGATGAAGTCGAGCCATTAGACTACTCGTTACACATTATATTTTCGCTACGACTTAGGATGGTGGATGGTAGGGTATAACACCACATTTATTATGTCGACTCGACGAAAACGGATCCTAAATTGTTTTCCGTGCATAAAAAACTCAAACACATTACCTATTCGTAGGATGGATAACTTATGTATTAACTGGTGGGTAACTTACATAGTACTGTCTGGGTAACTTACGTATTACATGTGTATAACCTTTTGGTCCAAAAAAAATTCTCGAAACCTATCGATATGGGATCTAGTTTAGAAAGTTCTCGTCGAGACTAGCCCAACGGTCAAAACGGATTATCAATCGGATAAGCATATTGAACTATAAAATATTTTGAATTTTCGAATATTTATAATTAAACGCTGCTTAGTAGTTTTGATTTTATTTGCATGCATAAAAATCTATCTAATTTGTCCGTCAGGATTGGCCATTTAAAGACCGATTGCCGGGTAACAAAGTCCTAAAATTCTGTGTTTCATGTAATGGTTTTTTTCATCTTCTTTTTGCTTGTCGCGTCTGTAACAGTTCCGAGGCGCGGAGTTGGAATCTCATACGAACAGGACAACTTCAGCCTTCAGCAGCCTGGTTGTGCATCCTCGACGGAGCCAATTCGGAACGGCCAATTGTGGTCCATAAACACCACCAATCAATTCAAGCTAAAAACATTTGTAACTACAATTTCAATGCAGCTCGCCACGGTAGGAACAGTGGCGAATTATTGCTCACACGTCACAACACTTCAATTCACAGACTCGATATTGAGTAACATCATGGAGTCAACCAGGCCGAGGGCCGACGAGCAAGCGGATCAAGGTCAAGCTTCACCGGCGCCATAGACAAACTCTCGCACCGCCGCGAAGAGCTCATCAGCCTTCTCCGGAACAAAGAGCTCGGCGGCGTGGAACCCGGACCCCTCCATCTTGGTGACGACGTCCACGCCGCTGTCCTGCAGCCACGCGGCGAACCCTTTCTGCCTGTCGAACAGTGGGTCGCCGTCGCTTCCCGATACGAAGCACCGCGGCAGGCCGACCACGGCTCCGGGTGCTATCGCTTTGGCCGGGTTGCTGAATTCGTGGTCGCGGTCCGCGCCCACAGGGAGCGCGAGGCTCATGAGCTTGTCGTTGGCCTCCAAAGGCACCATGAAGTCGTCCTCCGACGCGGCCTCCGATGGCGTCCGCTCCACGCCGCCGAAGTAGGGCTGGTGCAGCAGGAGCCCTCGCACCGCCGCGGGGCTCAGGTCGACACCCTTGGTCCGGATTCCGGCGTTGAACGCCAGGTTCCCGCCTGAGCTGCTGCCCATGACGAAGCACCGGGAGAGGTCACCGTGCGCGGCGATCCAGGGGTCCGCGGGCGCCGCGTCGCGGAGCCACAGCACGGCCGCGACTGCGTCGTCGTAGGCGGCGGGCAACCTGTGCTCGGGCGCGAGGCGGTAGTCGACGGAGGCGACGATGGCCGGGACTGCGGCCGCCATGGCCTCGCAGGAGGCGTGGTAGAAGACGGTGTCCGCAGAGAAGACGACGAAGCCGCCGCCGTGGAAGTAGAGGATGACGGGGAGCTTCGTCGTCGGCGGGACGGGGCTGGGGAGGTAGAGCCGGATGTACGTGCCGAGGGAGGTGTCCAGGGGCACGTCCCTGCTGGAGACGGCCCCGTCAGTGGCGGCGTCAAGTGAGGCCGGAACGGAAGGGACGACGGGCCGCGTGACGGTGCCGTCCGGGTGGACGGCGATCTGCATGAAGAGGTTCTCCGACTTGGACGGCGGCGGCCGCGCGGCGGCGTCAACGTCTTCGACCGTGGTGGCGTCGCCCATGGTTTGCTCGAGGCTATGCGTTGTCTCCTCCTCCGCACTCGGTGCGGGCGCAGCGTTGGTGAGTGCGACGGTTGACATGGCGAGTGGTATAGCGGTGGTAGTGATGTCTGATGTGCTGGGCGCGCACGTTCTTAAGCGGAGCGCGGCGCTGCCGGCGTAGGTGTGAGCGCGACGGACCGCCCGACCGGCTCGGGCTTGCGCGTCGTGGCACGGCAAAAAAAAAAAACAAGAAAAAATGACCCGATCGAACCCGTTGAACAGCAACAGTAGGTACAGTACACTTGATGGAGTACACGTAACGACCCAACTATGTTTTTCTTCCAGTTCTTTACCTAGCTATTGCGAGCGTGCTCTACATAGAGGCGCTCTAAAAGCTCTCCACTTCCATTTTTCCTCGTTCTTTTTCTTGAAAGCGCGAGAAGGTGGCTAAGCATTCTAAAGTGAGAAAACACAGTCGGCTTCAATCTATCGCTTTGATCATTCTCGGCTTGACCCCTTGAGTCAGGATTCAAGAAGGCAAAAGATATCCACGAAACAGGAATTCTTTCCACAGCTAAAAAGAAAGATTTCTTCCCACTATAATAATGGATTTGCTAGTTCTGGTGCGTCTGAGAACTTCGTAAGTTTAGTCTCCTCTTTCACCGTTTGATTTACCTCGTGATTCGTGTAAATGAAAATTACGCATGAGTTACAACTCGGGTGTAACTGAGAATTTAATAAGTTGCAACTAGGTTGTAACTGAGAATTAGTACAAATCTTATGAGTTGCAACTCCGTTGCAAGTGAGAATTAGCACAAATATTATGACAACATCAGCAACTTAGACATAAGTAATTCTCAGGCGCGCCTGATATCTAGGCAATCCCCTATGATAATATAGAAACCACACAAAACAAATTTGAGTTTCTTACTTAGGCAAACAACACAAGCAAACCCAAGAGTAAAACTAAGAGAAAAAAAGCAGTACTCTGGGTCCCATCCCTCGGATCCTCGGATGCTCTAAATGACACGTGTCCTTAAACTAGCTCTAAATCCTGCTTTTGTTGTAAAATCTCCCTTTTCGACATATCGTCCCTTTTTCTATATATAATAAAAAAGTTTACTCAAAAATATAATAAAAAAGACTGCCTTGTCGAAGACCTCGCCGTTGACTTTGTAGCAAAAACATTGTGCTAACGGAGCAAATCTGACCTCGCTGGAGACTCGTCGGAGACTTTCACCAGGAGACCTCGCCGGAGACCTTGTAGCAAAAACTTTGCGCTATTATAACAGAACCACAAAATGGTTGTAGCAAATAAAATCTTCTATTATAGAAAATCCGACTTCATCGGAGACCTTGGTGAAGATCTCGTCGGACATCTTATAGCAAAAGCTATACACTATTGTAGTGCAACAACAAAACTTTTGTAGCAAAAGTTCGACGTAACACCTCCGGACTGTCTCCTAGCACATTGAAAGCCGCACGATAGCAAACCCCACGTCCATTTGTAGCACCACCCCATGTAGCAAAACATGAAGCCGCTTGTAGAACTGCCACCGGCACATAGCAACACTACATGCTGTAAATAGCAATGTTGGTGGTATTTAGTAGCACCGTTGGAAGTCGCATGTAGCAAAATCCATAGGGAGACGGCCGTTGTAGTCGACAATGATGACCACACGCCTGGTCGGAGCTCGCATATGGCAGCACAATGGGACATAGCTTTGCACGAAGGAACAACATGGTAGAGGCGGAGTAGCGGAGTGCCCTGGGAAGGGTGCCATGTGGGTGGCCTCCATCTTCTGCGAGAGGGGGGCACTAGTGCGGGCGGGCTGGTGTGGGGTGGAGGCGGAGCAGCAGGGCACCTTGGGGTGGCAGCCATGGTGGGTGGCCTCAAAGCACCTCTCCTCACCGAAGGTAGGAGAGAGGGGAGCGGTAGGGCGACACCCGGTTGATGAAGAACATTGGGCGCGACACACACATGCAGAGGAGAAGGACAGGGCCAGCGCACTGGTGAGAGAGAAGTCATGGGCATGGGCACGCTGAAGGGGGAGGGGGTAGAGGAGAGGCTTGATGTGGAGGTCGGGCGGCGACGCAGTGGGTATGGGATAGATGGAGATGCATGAGGAGGAATGGAGACGATTTGCTGCATGATGTTGGTTTGAGGAGGGAGGATATGAGGTGCAGGGCCTAGTTCGCGTGGCATGCGGGATGGAACGTGTGCATGCGAGCGACCCGTGGGATCGTTTTATTCGATCACCCGAGTGATAGTATCATTTCCCAAAAAAAAGCAACTAATGCCGACAACGCAAAATCGACAAAAACGATGATGACCCGCAACTGTTGCGCCCTCCGGAGAAGTTTCACCATGCTCCTATGCCTCCAGATCGCCGCGTACCAGAGCAACACCTTCAAGAAGGAATGTGATGACAACGATGCTACTCCTGGACTGGTCCTAGGATTTCTCCCGATAGACGGAGGGGAGTGGGGAAGGGGTATACCCGATGCCCATAGAAGGAACATCGGTGCCCGCATACGTCACTACGTCAACGGGGATTTCTCCCGACCACCAAAAAACCACCATCCCAGACAATCCATCGTGCCCCACCTAACTTGTCACCCACCAACATGTGCCATCATGGTCTTGTAGCAACCATCATCATATAACCATGGCAAACATTGTGAGGTCGCCCGGACTAAGGAAGGAGTCATAGAAAAGGGGCAGCACATCCACGCGGGAGGGAACCACCTTCCCACCATAGGTGGTAGCCAACCGGACGCAATGGTAGGAGACTACTAGGCCAATTAGATCTAGAGGGCGGCATCAGCACAACCACTCGGAGGATGCCCTCCACCGCCAATGGCGAGTGCCGACCAGACGCAAGGGACAAACCAGGCCGAGCAGGCCCGACCGGACCCAAGTTAGGCCCGTAAAGTCTCCTCCGCCACGTTGTTGCACGTAGACCACTGCTGCCGCTACCTTTTGTTCGGTTCCATAGGCCCGGCCGGATCTAGATTGGGCTCGTGAAGCTTTTGTCGTCGCACTGCTGTAGGCACCACGCCATCGTTGCCATCCCCTTCACGAGCTGCTACTCAGTCCAACCGGAGGAGGCTCAGATGACTCGACCCGCCCTAGCCCAGAGAGCAAAAAATATGAACATTCAGTAATTTTAAATGTGCCCAACATCTCTAGCTCTTAGTTTTATATACAAAACTCTTGTAGACATGTAACTTATAGAACTCCCAAAACATACTCGTAAACGCGGGGCGGTGAAATGTCATGTCCGTGAAGAGACAATGTCGTCAAATACTCGGTTAAAAGTATTGCTGGAGATTACACCATATATAGTGTAATATTGTTGTTCGAAGTTACTACAAAAGATAGAGATAGTATTTTCTCCGGGAAAAAGAGGTGAAAGTGTTGAAGAATCAAAAAGCACAAAAGATTGAATTACCAAAATTGCAGCCGAAAAATGACTCACTCTTGAAAATTATCAGAAGGTAGTTACCATGTGTAAATTACAGTTATAAAAACATGACGAAAAATACAGACAAAAAATAGGGTAGGGACCTAAACAACCGCTGATGAAATACGCTTAGAGAATTATTCACCATCGAGAAATTACAGTTGAACTACCAACAGAAAAAAAAAACTGGAAAGTTGTGTCGGAAAATTACTGTAACATCCCAGCATTAGAGCTTAGAAATAAGCTGAACTCAGATGTGTGCATTGTATTCATGCATAGAAAATCCGAATAATTTTCGCGCTTTTGAATAAAACTTGTCAAAGTGACTAAAGCTTCTCTTAACTTGATGGAATTGAAGTAGATCATCAAGTTGATTGTGATAAGTTTCAATATGACCTTTGCTAAAACCTTATTTTGGGTAAAGATGATTTGATCTAAGGGTAGATCAAATGTAATAAAACTAAACCACCAATACATTACTAAATGTTTGATATATGATCTTTAAGAGATCATATCATGTATTCATCACAACAACTCATGAATACCAAGATAAGAATATAACTCAAGTAGCAAGAATGTAATAAATAAATCCTAACTTATCTTACTCTCATATATTCCTACCATAAGTATCATGGTAATACCAAACTTATCTCTTTAGTTATATTGAGTAGGAAGGAAATCAAGTCAAGACCATTCACCATATATCTTTCTTTCCATATCAATTCCTATTATCTCTATTGAACCATATTCTAATATCTGTTGTTCATCAATGTTGAGTAATCAACTATTGATCTATCAATTCTTAGCCTATCAATTATTGATCTGTCAATTTTTGCTATTATCATAGCATTCACTTTAAAGCCTTTAGAGAAAGAAGAAAGAAGAGGTTAGTGATAATGCTAGTTTTAAATATCATCTATAGAATGGAAGTGTTTGAAAGAGAATTAAACCAATATGATAATTGATGGAGTTAACTCGCTCCTGAATGGATAGAAGAGTTATATTGAATAAAGATATATGTGGTAACAAAGAGGATCATAACGATGAATTTTGAAGATAGTTACCAAGGAGTAATCCTATTGGATCAAGAAGGCATACTCAATGAAGAATATCTCCTAGTCAGATAGAGATACTAAGAAGATAACTATAATACAACTGTAATGTTGTATTGATAAAGGCCTGGATTAGCCAACTGGAAACCTAAGCCATAAATGATCAAAGGATTATAATGATCATGCTTAAGTCACAAAGAGTGAATGATTATATGATGTATAAGTGACATTGGTGGATATAACCTAATTAAACCTAGTATAGATATGTTATCCTAGGTGAATCATGACAAATCCCATTAATATAATATGAAGTTGGAATATGAGATACAGGAAATAAGTAGAGATAATATATGATGACTAAGATGATGCTAGAGCAACATTGAGTTATAGAAGTAGTATTATTCCTTTAAAGAATAGTAAACACTTGAGGTGAAGTAGCAATTGATATATACATCTATTGGAGTAATATTAGGTTGGATGATTAAGGAATAGTATGAATGGAGTTAGAAGTAACTACTTGTTGGATTGGAGGTTATCATTAATAGAGCAGTAGATATAACCAAGTGGAGATATGAAAAGATTATGGAAAGCTTTAGTGACAAGCTTCTAAGATTATAAGTGAGATTACAAAGTAATTTGGGAAGTAAGAGAGTAATCATTCAAGTGGAATTAGATTCATAAGAAGTATTCTAGAGATGAGGATTATCTCTATGAGGAGATTATATAAAGCTTTAGTGTCAAGCTCATTGGATTATAGATGGATTTAGGAGGAGAAATTATTGGTAAGAATATTCTTGGGAATTAAAGTTCATCATGTTAACACATGATGATAGATGTGAAGTAGCAGTATATCTAGGAAAAGAATTCCTTAATTACAAGTCAAGAATTATGAAATAGGAAAAGTAGGAATTCCTAAGAAGCTATTAACCAAAACTATATCACTTCTCCGAAACTTAAACAATTGCTACAACGTAAATGAATTACCTTCATAATATAAGTAATGCTTGTTATCAACCATTATATGGTAACTTGTCACTAAGATACAACCACACTAACTAAGGAAGAAACAATTTAGAATAAGAGGTAATCTTTAGTTGTTTAAGTAGATCAAGTTATTTTATTCCTACTTAACATCAAAGGCAGAAAGGTATATCTTTACTATTAATTCCAAAGCTGCGAGTGCCTGGTGTCACACTTCAAGAAATTACAACCAATCTGCCATCCCTCTTCCTTATCCCTAAAGTCTAGCAACTAATAACAACCCCCTAACAACCAAGGCACACCCTTTGCATATTCTCCAGTTTGTTAGGAAGCTTCACAACAGTTTCTAAGCAATCAGCTGAAAACTGCCTTCACCTTTGACGCCTCTAACCCAACAGTTTGTAACCCATTAACAAATCAGCTGAAAAATGGCATGTAGCCCCCATGCCTCTCTATCTGATATACAACCAGTCCAGCTCAAAAAAAAATACAACCAATCCATTAGCTACATCGTGTTTGGTAGTTTTGGGGAAAGGGGATAGGAGTCTATTGAGGGATTGGGCATTGGAGTCTGATTATTAGTCCCAATCTCATGTTTATCGTGTGTTCGGAATTATCAGTGGGTTTTAAAAGAAAATCAGTTTCTCTCTCAAGATTACATTTTTGTCGGTTTTGATTGACCGCTTGAATCATGGCACAACCCGAACGTAGATTATTTTTTGGCGAGTGACGCAAAGAGCAGGGCATCAAGCGGAACAATCATCCCTGTGCAACGCTAGACTTCAGGTCAGATCCCTGCGCATTAGACGCTGCAGGGGCTCCGCTTCCTTGAATGCTTGTAGCCTGCGCTACCAGGGATCCGCTTCGACGTGGTGAGCGCTGACAACGGCTGTCTCAAGGTAAACTTTGCCAAATGGATCGACATGTACATAATCTTTATGCTCTGAGATAGCTTTCCATTGGGTAAAACATATCTTGCATATCAATGTTGTTTTCTTTTTGATGTTTGAAAAAATAGATTCCAAAAAAAGATAGCTTTCTAGTGGGATGAGCAATATCTTTTCTGGTTTAAATAGCCACGCGTAGGTTGCTCAAGATTGTAATCGTTTGTGTAAAAGAGAACAAAGATCCCTGTTTCTGGTCGTTTTTTCCATGTAGGTAATGAAGCATAACGACTCTAATTCTACCAGGCATGGCATGCATGCTCAAGTGTTTGTGGCAATGGAGAGGGTAAGGTAGATTGAACAAGATAAAGGAATATCCATTGAACAGATGAATGAATTCTAAGAGCCGATGTTAGACTCTTCGATGCATGTCTAGGCATATTTATTTGACATGCAAAGATCTATATCCCTTCTCTTTAGTTGCAGAACCTTATGTCTGGCCTATTGACGAGGTTGTTTTGCAACCAGGTGTAGCAAGAACGGTGATGGAAATCTCACAGATGATGAGGTCAAAGAGGTTAGTAGCATGATCACTAAATCTTCCCGCCCTTCTCCTCAAAGCTTCTATAAAATATCAAATTTTCTATACGGGTAAGATTGTGCTGAGTATCTCATCAAACAAGATTGCCAAGTCGAATAAATATGCAACGACTTATAAGGCTATGCCTTGCTTATCCTGGAAAAGCTGAACCATGATGGTCGTGGTTACATTGAGGTGCCAATAAATGAAAACCTAATCACTTCTTCCCAATGCACCAAGAACATACACTGATACATAAAGATCAAGTTATGTCTGAATAGAGATATGGCAACTAGAGATACTATTTTGTGGATGTAAACTCGGAACGTGACCATGAGAACGTACACGAAGACTAGGAAGATGAGTGTCGCTGCTAAGAACTTGCTCATTCTGCCATCATTGCCCCTCTTTACGTCCATGACAGTGTCAATAGACTGAAGTGGGCATCTCGTGCCACCAGCAAGGAACAATATCCATCGAGAAACCGGCCGACCAAGAAGACAAAGAATATATTTAGGAAAACAAGTTGTGGTGGAGAACACATCCGAGTAGTTAGGAAAACAACAGAAATAGTACGAGTAGATTAACGAAAAAATGATTTATTAGAAGTAGAAAATCTTATTGATTTCATTTATGGGAGTAACTATATCGGACGGTACTTATGTTGTTCCATAGGTAGTTTAGAATTCCTTTGGATTTTGTTATTATTACCGGATGATAAACACTCTATCGTATTAGTTTGATTTGCACTTATAAGAGGAAAATGTACACGTATCGTATGCTTATCATCGCTACATGTTATCATTACAGTAGCATATTGTTTCATATTGCTGTTGGAGTAGTTTAGATTTTCTAAAGATTAGTCTGATCCATGTCAAGGACTGCCAAGTTTAAATGGACCTTGTCTTTGTCACATAGGCTTCATCACATGTCGAAGGCCTACCAAGTGAGGTAGGTATCGATAGGGCTAACATGTCCTAATGAGTCCTCAATGCATAGACTGTTGTTGTCGCTCTCGAGGCCAGCTCGTGTTGAGCATGGACGTGTCGCTCTCAAGGATGTAGACGAACATAGGTTAAAGTCGAGAAAGTTGAGAGAATGAGCCATGGGAAATGAAGTAGCTAGAAAGCTTATTTATACAAAGTTGAGAGGGATATGTATAGATTTGTAGTCAGGAGATATGAAGCAATCGGACATAAGGGTTACATGCATGAGATAACTAAGAAGTGACATGTAGTACATGGAACATGATCTATGTATAGGGGCGTGAGTGGCTCTACAACAAGGGGAAAAAGATGAATGTTTAATTGGAGGAAAGAGTGTGAAGGATGTTGTGGCGATGGTCTTTTAAATCACTCCTATGCTAGCAACAAAACTAAGACAAACACATAAAAAAGGATAAGCAGATGACGATTTAATAAACATATTTAAACTCCGTTGCGAAGCACGGGTATTCAACTAGTATATATAAAGTCAATACTTATGGAGTATTAAAGATAGGAATTCTTGGTAAATATTCTACCATAGTTCTATAGCAAATCACCTATGCAAATCTTTGCCACTTCCAAACATCTAAACCATATGTGCCACATAAATGGAAATTGCTATAAACCATTATACCCTAAAATTATATCCATATATTGTTAACATCCGTATTTTTAATCCCAGATGCCTGTTATGCCATACATTGCAATCCCAGGATTATCATTTTTGCGAGACATAACAGATTTGGATACCACGGTACATCATCTATTACAAACCATACATAAGGTCTTACACAAATAAGGATCTCATGATTCAGTTCTTAATACAACTCAAACAGCGGAAATACGTAATAATAAAGGTAGCGTAGGCGAAGCTCCATCTTCGGGGTCACAGGCAATGCCGACAATGGGAGATGATCCTAGTTGTCGTAACCTTCCTGGGGTCCATCATCCTGGTACTCCTCTTCATAGTCTGGCCACGGGAATAGCCAGGGACAAAGCCATGAGTACTCTTTAAGTACTCGCAAACTAATACTAACAAGTGAAGGGGGTTTTTGTAGTAGGACACTAAGCTCTAGGGTTGTTTTGCAAAAAGCCAGATTTACCTCTACTAAGTTCAGAAGCAAAGAAAGCTAGTTGAAAATTTATAACACCTAAGTGGGAACTAGAATTTCATGTCACAACTCTGTTGTGGTCAAGTCAAAGTCTCAATTCATTTCACAATTCATTTTGAAAACATCTGACGGGGGAACAGTATGGCCACTCCAACTATTCATAACCGCGGACGCGGCTATTCGAATAGTTTGACACTCTGCAGAGATTGTACACTTTCACCACAACATTTGATACATCCGTCAGGAACAAATCCTGAATTCACCATACTCAGTATGCGGATAATCAATCCTAACCTTTCCATTACACGCCCTAGTATAGGCACCTATCCTGTGATTTTGGCCTCCCAACCATGACCAACTGTCATCTTGGGTACTGCACAGGTGGACAATCTTCACAAGGTAGCCTCAGCTCAGACCTTGGCCGTGAGGGAACCAATACTAAGGTATATAAGTTTCCAGTCAAGCCCTACCCAATCTTCGAGTATTGTGGTTGTACGGTAAAATTGGAATGGTATCGCATCCAGACAACCATCGGTTTTATAAAGGGTTAAGGCTCATGCCTCAACATTTTCATCACCAAAATCATCTGGTGTTAAGAAACACATGTCAAAACATCTTAGTAGAATGATCCATCATTCTAAGGTTTTCATAACCATTTTTACCAAGTATTCCCATCTAAAGTTGATCAAGTTTTATGATTAGCACTAGCATTTACAAGTAGGGGTGAGTACTAATGAGGGGTGGTAAACTAGTGGGGTTTAACTCAGTTAAATATCATGCCTTAGGATGACATCAAGATTATCTAGCTTAGGCCAAATTTTATGCTCTTTATGCAACCTTCAGTTATCTTCCTAGAATCTACAAGTCACTTAAGTAAACTCTAAAACCAAGCTTTGATAAAGACCTAAAGTAAAAAGCTTGCAAGTAAAACTAGGAGTGGATTATCAAGTGGGTATAATCACATATGCTTAAGGCATATGGTGGGCATGGTAACAAGCAAGTATTAGCTTGCACATTCAACTAGTAGTATTAGGCTTGCAAGTATGGGATTGCATCAGTATCAATATAAGCTTGCTAAATTGCAAGTGTTAGCTTGCAAGTATTGGCTTGCCTTGTGCAGAGCAGTGGTTGAAGTTCTCCTCGGCTTCTTCTTCGTAGTATCCTCCTTCCTCCTCGTATCCTTGGTCGGTACTAGCGTCTATAAATAAATACGAGGTACACAATCACCAAACAATACTTAACTACTTTCAATCATCACACAAAGGGGTTCTATAGATGATCTAGCATCATCACTAATATTACAAGCACTTGCCTTAATTATTTTATTTTTAAAAAAGTAATTTCTACTCATTGAAAAACTACTTAAGATTTAATATTCTCCAAACCAAACATGGGATCATGTTGACACATGTCATCACCACACATTTCAGTCCATGGGAATGTGATTTAAAGTGGTGTCACAATTTAATAAGGTTTGACCATTTATTTTAATTAAAATAAGTGACTAGAAATGCCTATGTGGCATTCTTTTATTACTTGAACATTATTTCTATAAGTAAACCCAAATATTTTTATATATTCTGAAAGGTATGGTTACTTGTGATTTTTGAGAGTTGGAATCAACTCAAAAGCTATTATGGTTTAAATTTGAAAAATGTTTGAATGCAGAAAAGCGTCTGCCTTGTTATTTTTACCAAGGGTGATCTACAAATCCAAATGATTTGAATCCAACGGGTTTGGATTCAGCACTTCCAGACCTTTCTAACAAAATTTGTTTCATTTAATTTGGTTGACTAAATCGAGCTGGGTTGATTTTTGAAACTAGGTACAGAACTATGTTTGAATGAAAATGGAAAAATCCAAATTCAAACGAGTGGGCTGCGCGGGAAGAGAAAATGGGCCGGCCTGCTACGCATAGCGCTTACATGGGCTGGTTAAGTTGCTGTCCCCACGCGTCAGTCAGACGGGGGGGGGGGGGGGGTACGAAGTGGTACGGGGCAACGTGGTGCGTTGGATCTAGTTCTAATCCAACGGCTCTGGTTCATCGTCCACGTCGGGCAGCGCCGACGAGACAGAACCCTAACGCGGCAGGTGGGGGTCGTGAGAGGCTCACCGGGGCTTAGGCGAGGGTCGGCGAGGCGGGCGAACGATGAATTCGACGACAGCAAACCTCCTGGTACTGGCAGCTTCTCCTGGGGTGGACGAAATCGACGGCGCCCTTTTTCTCCAGAGGCGGCCTGCTCCGGCGCAATTCCGGCAATGCGCTGCTCGTCTTGCTCCGGGAACAAGGTGGAATGATCAGTGAGGAGAGGGGAGTGAGATGGTGTGAAGAGTTTGAGCGGGGGAGGCCTCTATTTATAGTCTCGACGACGAGACCGAACGGGGTGGGCAGGCGACGGTGGCGACATGGCTATGGGATGCTAGAGGCGTGGCCGAGGGTGGCGATCGATCGGTGGTCTCCTGGCGATGCTCTATGGCTTTAATGCACGTGTAGGGGCGGTGGCAAACAGTCTGGAACGCTCAACCTTCTGCGCGGTAGAGGCGGCATCTTTGACGGCGAGCGGTGGCTACGGGGTACGGGCGGTGAAATGGGCATGTATGGCGGTCTCTTAGGACGGTGGGGAGCATGCTGACGGGCGGCGAGGGCTCGAGGTGGTCTGGTTGAATGGGAACGACGCGTGCTCTGCGGCGCGGGTCGGCATGGTCGACAGCGGCACGGGCGCGGTGTTCCTAGCGGTTCTGGCTGCTGTCCGCGAGGCAGGGCTGGTCGAGAGGGGGCGGTGAGGCATGGGCTACCTCCCAGACAAGGTTGGCAGGGCTAGTTCTTCCTCTAGCCTGCTGTCCACACTGGGGTGACATGGGTGCTCTCGGCTGTTCACCATTGATGACATTGTCAAGCTTATAGTGGTGCTAGGGATTAGTTAGGGTCGTTAGATGATCTACTAAGGCTAGTGGTGTCTAGAGAGGGATCAAGTTAGGCCCAAAACACTGCACACTATAGTGTTTTGATTTTGTTTGATTTGTATCTGCAAGGTGTTTGATGAAATGGCCGCATGAATTCAAGTTTTCAATTTTGAAAAGATTTTTGGTGGGTCTGCTAGGCATGTGCTGGTGAGTCTGTGGATGCTTGGGTTTTGAAAGTTGGGCTTGTTTGAGTTGTTTTTGAAAAAGTGAGATCTTCCCATATGATATAGATTCAATTTTGAACTGTCATTTAAACAATGCATTCAAATGCTTTTGGATGAGCACAAGGTGGGCCTTGGTACTTTGTTATGAGTACTATCAAGGGGTATAAAGATCCAAACAAGTTTCTATTAAGTTTTGAAAGTTAGAGACAGCCAAAGTAGGCATGGGAGTTAAATTGGCCAAAGTGACCATTCACTCATTTTGTTTGTTTTGATTTATTTTTATTTGGGAAAAGTGTGGGAATTGTTTAGATGATGTTTATTTCACCTAAGAATCCTTTTACAGGCAAAGAAACACACAAGCAAGGTAATTCAAAAGAATCCAAATTGGAATGCACACACACATGATGTTTATTTCATCCCGAGATTTGAGAAAGGACGAAAAAGATTACCTAGGATTTGAAGAGATCGGGAAACTCCGTCGTTATGTGATCTTCGCGCTCCCAGGTAGCTTCCTCTTCCGTGTGGTTGCTCCACTGAATCTTGAGAAACTTGATGCTTAGGGTTCTGGTAGTTCTGAAAGCTTCTTCCAAAATACGGATGGGTACTTCGGGATAGGTCAGGTCATCATTGATCTCTATGGTCTGGTGATTGATATTCTTGAACACTTCGGTTTTCTCTGGAACTTCGAGGCACTTGCGAAGTAATGAGATATGGAACACATTGTGCACGGCTGATATCTCCTCGGGTAGTTCCAATTGATACGACACTTATCCTCGATGGTTCAGAATCTTGAAGGGTCCGATATATCTGGGGGCTAACTTTCCTTTCAGCTGGAAACGCTGCATTCCTTTCAATGGTGACACTTTCAGATACACAAAATGTCCTATGTTGAAGGCGAGGTCTCAACGTCTCTTGTCGGCGTAACTCTTCTGTCTTGACTGGGCTATCTTGAGGTGCTCACGAATCTTGTGAACCTTCTCTTCTGCTTCTCGTAGGATGTCGGGTCCGAAGATCTAACTCTCTCCTACTTCCGACCAGTTCAAAGGGGGTGCGACACTTCCTTCCATACATGAATTCAAATGGGGCCATTTGCAAACTAGCTTCATAACTGTTGTTGTATGAAAATTCTGCAAACGTCAAACAGTCTTCCCACTTAGATCCATATTCTAACACACATGCCCTCAACATATCTTCAAGTATTTGGTTTACTCGCTCCGTTTGTCCATCGGTCTGAGGGTGATACGCGGTGCTGAAATCTAGGCGGGTTCCTAAACCTTCTTGGACTTTCTTCCATAATCTCGAGGTAAATTGAGTTCCTCGATCTGATACGATGTTCTTGGGGACTCCATGCAAACTGACGATTCTAGCAATGTATAACTCCGCTAGCTTCGAACTCTGATATGTGGTCTTGACGGGTAAGAAATGGGCGACTTTGGACAATCTGTCGACTATGACCCAGATAGAGTCATTTCCCCTACTAGAAGTAGGCAATCCGGTGATAAATTCCATTCCAACAGAATCCCATTTCCATTCCGGAATCTTCAATGGTTGCAACAATCCAGCGGGTCTTTGATGTCCTTCCTTGACTCGCTGACATATATCACACTTGACGATATAGCTTCCGATTTCTCTCTTCATCTTATGCCACCAAAATTGATCTGTCAAATCTTGATACATCTTAGTCCCTCCAGGGTGGATAGAATAAAGAGTATCATGAGCTTCCTTCAGAATAACTTCTTTCAACTCAGAATCTGCTGGTACACAAAGGCGTCCTTTGTACCACAGAACTCCTTCTTCGTCTTCGATGAATCCGGGTACTTTGCCTGCACCGATACGACGCTTGATTCCATCGATACTAGCATTTCCTTTCTCCGCCTCTTTGATCTGGCTGATCAAAGTGGGTTGAAGTTCTATGCTAGCCAAAAATCCTTCACTTACTAATTCCATTCGGAAATCTTCCATCTCTTTGTGCAAGCTTGGTTGCTCCTTTAAAATCATGGAGTTCAAGCGGCACGACAATCTGCTAAGGGCATCTGCTACCACGTTGTCTTTACCGGGGTGATAGTGAATGTCCAGGTCATAATCCTTGATTATCTCAATCCATATTCTCTGTCTCATATTCAGCTCCTTCTGAGTGAATATATACTTCAGGCTCTTGTGATCGGAATAAATCTCACAACAGTTTCCCATCAGGTAATGCCTCCATGTCTTCAGCGCTAGAACTACGGCTGCGAGTTCGAGGTCATGGGTTGGGTAATTTTGCTCATGTTGTTTCAATTGTCGGGATAGATATGATATAACTTTTCCTTCTTGCATTAGCACACATCCGAGACCGATCTTGGATGCATCACAATACACGTCGAAGGGCTTCATAATATCCGGCATGATTAAGATTGGGGCTGAAATCAATCTCCTCTTGAGTTCTTGAAAACTCGCTTCACATTTGTCTGTCCATTCAAACTTCTTGTCCTTCTTCAGCAATTGGATCATGGGTCGGGCGATACTCGAGAATCCTTCTACAAACTTGCGGTAGTATCCCGCCAATCCGAGAAATGCACGAACTTGGGTTTGAGTGGTTGGGGCTTGCCAATCTTCGACATCTTTCACCTTTGCAGGGTCAACGGCAATTCCTCCGGCTGATACAATGTGACCGAGGAATGCTACCTCCTGTAACCAGAATTCACATTTGCTAAACTTGGCATACAACTGATACTCTCTAAGGGTTCCAAGAATGGTCCTTAGGTGTAGCTCATGTTCTTCTTCTGATTTGGAATAAATCAGAATGTCATCGATGAAAACAACGACAAACTTATCCAGGAAGTCCATAAAAATCTTATTCATGAGATTCATGAAATAAGCGAGGTCATTGGTTAATCCAAAGGACATGACAGTGTACTCGTATAATCCATAACGGGTGGTAAAGTCAGTCTTGGGGATATCCTCTGCAAGAATCTTGAGTTGATGATAGCCAGTTCTAAGATCAATCTTAGAAAACACTTTGGCACCGGTCAACTGATCAAACAAATCTTCTATCTTGGGCAATGGGTATTTGTTCTTGATGGTGACATCATTCAACTTCCGATAATCCGTACACAAACGGTTACCTCCATCTTTCTTGTCCACGAACAAAACAGGTGATCTCCAAGGCGACGCACTTGGTTGAATCAATCCAATTTCCAGCATGGCATCCAGTTGCTTCTTCAGTTCTGCCAGCTCCGACGGGTTCATACTATAGGGTCTCTGGGATATGGGTCCTGTTCCGGGGATTAGTTCAATGATAAACTCAATATCCCGATCTGGGGGCATACCAGGCAAAACATCTGGAAATACATCGGGGTATTCACAGACTATCCGGACTTGGTCAACGGTAGGTTGGGCTATACTCTTGTTGCACTTGAATTGGCGAGGTAAGGTTTCAGATATATGCTCGACTGATATTCCGGCTGTACTGGTCATGGTGATGGCTTTCTTGGCACAGTCAATCAATCCTTTATGTTTGGACATCCAATCCATTCCTAGTACTACTTCCAAACCTTTAGTTCCGAGTACTATCAGATTAGCATAAAAAACTATGCCATGGATTCGGATAGGGACGGCTTTGCAAATTTGCCTAGCTTTGGTGGTTGAACCGGGAATTTGGACGATCATAACATGCTTCAGTTTGGTTGGTTGAATTTTACTAGTGCATGCAAATTCTTCGGTGAAAAATGAGTGCGATGCACCAGAATCAAACAACACTCGAGCAAGTACTGAATTAACAGAAAACATACCCAGTACGACGTCTGGTGCTTCCTGAGCTTCTTCAGCATGCATGAGAAAAAGACGGCCGTTGCGGTTGAGCGAATTCCCTGGGTCAAATCTTCTTCCGGGCTGAACACGACGCTGCTGCTGAGCTGGGGCATTTGCATTGGGGGCTGCGGCATTCTTCTTGTTGGGGCACTCGTTGGAGTAGTGACCCTTATTTCCACAGTCATAACAAGTCACTTGCGACTTGTCCTTTGCTGCAACAGGCACAACATTGCTTCCAGTCCTCGGGGCAGTGTTGGTGTTAGCGGCAGCATTATTGTTGAACTTCGGCGTGGCACGGTTGAAATTGTTAGAGTTGCCGGGGTTGTTGTGATTTCCTCCGGGCCTAGGATTTCCACGGTTGGGATAGGTCGGACGGTTCATTAGGGGTCTGTTGGTTCTCGGGGAAAATCTGGGAGATGGGTTAGGGCGATACTTTGGGGTCTTATGGGTTCCTGGCTGACGCATCATGCGACGCTTGCGGTTCTCATTGGCTTGGTTGATCTTTCCTTCCATCTGGATGGCAGAGTCGACAAGGGCTTCAATATCCGCAAAGCGGATATTGACCAACACAGTCTGCATCTCATCGTGCAGACCATTCAGGAATCTCTCTTTCTTCTTGGCTTCGGTGTCGATCTCATCCGGGGCATACCTAGATAATGACAATAATTTTTCACGGTATTCCACTACAGTCATCCGTCCTTGCTTCAGTTCTCTGAACTCGTCTCTCATCCTCTTGATCAAACCCGGGGGCACATGGGTTCTGCTGAACATGACCTTGAATTCCTCCCAGGTCATCATCTGTCCTCCGGTCATTGCACGAACACTGTTCCACCATGCCCTGGCATCTCTGGCTAGATAGTGGGTGGCGAACATAACTTTCTCGTTAGCTTCCACTCCGGCGACTTCCAGGTTATTCTCCATGGTTTGCAGCCAATCGTCGGCATCTAGGGGCTCTTCTGACTTAGTGAAAACAGGCGGGTTGGTATTCTGGAAATTCTTGAGCTTAGATCCATGGTTGTCCTGATTTCCTTGGCCTTGGTTGTTGTGGGCCAGCTGGGCTATCTGCTGAAGGGTGGCTAGGTTGGCTTGACGTTCGCATCTTTCGGCTTCGCGGTCAGAAACCAACATTTGCAGGATCTGCAACATCGGGTCCGGGGATGAACCACTTCCTCCGTGTGGCATCTGAAGATTGAGATAGATCATGAGAAAAGAGGGAAATTTCTAAGGTTCCGGGACTTTGAAAAGTTTTTAAAGTTTGACTCAGATTTTCTAGCAATTTTCTTTTCATTCATTCATTCATTCATTCATTCATTCATTCATAGCACACGGTACAACACACACCACAACAAAGGTAAACATATGGTTTTAGGAACCATTCTGGAAACTACGATACAGTGGGACCGAATACTACTCACTACGCTAGTGCTCAAGTGCTACTACTCCTCGGAGTCGGTGTAGTCGTCATCCTCATCATCATCGTCGTCATTGATGAAGGCGAAATCCTCCTCATCGGTGAAGAAGTCCATAGCCTGATCCTCCAGAAAATCATCATCATCGCTGAGATAGCAGTAGGGGTCTCCACGAAGATCCTCTCTGGCATTCTCCCTTTACTCCAACTGCATGTCTCTCTCGTGGATGGTCTCCTCCAAATCCGAGATACGGTGGAGAAGGAGAGCAATGATGCGCTCCTTCTTGTCGAGCTGACGGCGGCGAGACTTGCGAGCCTTCGCTAGCATGGCAATGGTCTGATCCTTCGTCTTGATGATGGCAGACTTTTGGTTGAAGTAGTCACGGCAATTGTCCAATTCCTGCTGACGATCGTACATCATGAAGCTAAGGTGGTCCAACTGAGTCTTCAACTCGTGGTGGTATGGGGCTTCCAGTGGCTGTCCATTAGCATCACGCCTTGGGAAAAACTCAAAGCAGGTTCCCTTGATTTGGTTGATACTCTGCCCACACAGACGGGCAAGAGCTTCCTACATGGCCCTGGCAAGTCCATCGAGCCAGTTGTTCTCTCTTAAGGTAAACTGAATTCCCTCAGCAGTGGGAGGTTCAATCTTTCCTCGGAGACTTGCAACAATTAGCCACTGTAGATCTTCTCCTCCTTGATCATTGAGCTAAGCTCCGAAGAACTTGGGGTGCGGACGCTCCAGAAGTTCTGAAAGCTGGTCCAAATCCCTCTCAAAGATAAGGTCTCCTCCATTCCCCAACTGATAAAACTTGTTGTACTTCACGTCCATATATTAAGAATTTAGGATGAGTAAGTTAGTAGAGTGGTCAAGTGTGTCAAATTTTATGTATTTTGCAAGAGTTTTTGAGGAACATGAATTTTCATGAAAGAATAAAGGTGATAAGAATGGGAATAAGTTTTTGTAAATATTTGCTTTCTTTGGTTTTGAAACTAAGTTTTTGATTCAAACGTCCAGTCTAACTAGGGTCTCCTATGGTCAGGATGGCTCCGATACCAATTTGTCAACACCCGGATTTTTAATCCCAGATGCCTGTTATGCCATTCATCACAATCCCAGGATTACCATTTTTGCGAGACATAACAGATTTGGATACCACAGTACATCATCCATTACAAACCATTACACAAATAAGACTCTCATGATCCATTTCTTAATACAACTCAAGCAACGGAAATACGTAATAATAAAGGTAGCGTAGGCGAAGCTCCATCTTCGGGGTCACAGGCAATGCTGACGATGGGAGATGATCCTAGTTGTCGTAACCTTCCTGGGGTCCATCATCCTGGTACTCCTCTTCATAGTCTGGCCACGGGAATAGCCAGGGACAAAGCCATGAGTACTCTTTAAGTACTCGCAAACTAATACTAACAAGTGAAGGGAGTTTTTGTAGTAGGACACTAAGCTCTAGGGTTGTTTTGCAAAAAGCCAGATTTACCTCTACTAAGTTCAGAAGCAAAGAAAGCTAGTTGAAAATTTATAACACCTAAGTGGGAACTAGAATTTCATGTCACAACTCTGTTGTGGTTAAGTCAAAGTCTCAATTCATTTCACAATTCATTTTGAAAACATCTGACGGGGGAACAGTATGGCCACTCCAACTGTTCATAACCGCGGACGCGGCTATTCGAATAGTTTGACACTCTGCAGAGATTGTACACTTTCACCACAACATTTGATACATCCGTCAGGAACAAATCCTGAATTCACCATACTCAGTATGCGGATAATCAATCCTAACCTTTCCATTACACGCCCTAGTATAGGCACCTATCCTGTGATTTTGGCCTCCCAACCATGACCAACTGTCATCTTGGGTACTGCACAGGTGGACAATCTTCACAAGGTAGCCTCAGCTCAGACCTTGGCCGTGAGGGAACCAATACTAAGGTATATAAGTTTCCAGTCAAGCCCTACCCAATCTTCGAGTATTGTGGTTGTACGGTAAAATTGGAATGGTATCGCATCCAGACAACCATCAGTTTTATAAAGGGTTAAGGCTCATGCCTCAACATTTTCATCACCAAAATCATCTGGTGTTAAGAAACACATGTCAAAACATCTTAGTATAATGATCCATCATTCTAAGGTTTTCATAACCATTTTTACCAAGTATTCCCATCTAAAGTTGATCAAGTTTTATGCTTAGCACTAGCATTTACAAGTAGGGGTGAGTACTAATGAGGGGTAGTAAACTAGTGGGGTTTAACTCAGTTAAATATCATGCCTTAGGATGACATCAAGATTATCTAGCTTAGGCCAAATTTTATGCTCTTTATGAAACCTTCAGTTATCTTCCTAGAATCTACATTGATAAAGACATAAAGTAAAAAAGCTTGCAAGTAAAACTAGGAGTGGGTTATCAAGTGGGTATAATCACATATGCTTAAGGCATATGGTGGGCATGGTAACAAGCAAGTATTAGCTTGCACATTCAACTAGTAGTATTAGGCTTGCAAATATGGGATTGCATCAGTATCAGTATAAGCTTGCTAAATTGCAAGTGTTAGCTTGCAAGTATTGGCTTGCCTTGTGCAGAGCAGTGGTTGAAGTTCTCCTCGGCTTCTTCTTCGTAGTATCCTCCTTCCTCCTCGAAATCCTTGGTCGGTACTAGCGTCTATAAATAAATATGAGGTACACAATCACCAAACAATACTTAACTACTTTCAATCATCACACAAAGGGGTTCTATAGATGATCTAGCATCATCACTAACATTACAAGCACTTGCCTTAATTATTTTATTTTTAGAAAAGTAATTTTTACTGACTGAAAAACTACTTAAGATTTAATATTCTCCAAACCAAACATGGGATCATGTTGACACATGTCATCACCACATATTTAAGTCCATGGGAATGTTATTTAAAGTGGTGTCACAATTTTATAAGGTTTAACCTTTTATTTTAATTAAAATAAGTGACTAGAAATGCCTATGTGGCATTCTTTTATTACTTGAACATTATTTCTGTAAGTAAACCCAAATATTTTTATATATTCTGAATGGTATGGTTACTTGTGATTTTTGAGAGTTGGAATCAACTCAAAAGCTATTATGGTTTAAATTTGAAAAATGTTTGAATGCAGAAAAGCTTCTGCCTTGTTATTTTTACCAAGGGTGATCTACAGATCCAAATGATTTGAATCCAACGGGTTTGGATTCGGCACTTCCAGACCTTTCTAACAAAATTTGTTTCATTCAATTTGATTGACTAAATCGAGCTGGGTTGATTTTTGAAACTAGGTATAGAACTATATTTGAATGAAAATGGAAAAATCCAAATTCAAACGAGTGGGCTGCGCGGGAAGAGAAAATGGGCCGGCCTGCTACGCATAGCGCTTACGCGGGCTAGTTAAGTTGCTGTCCCCACGCGTCAGTGAGACGGGGGGGGGGTGCGAAGTGGTACGGGGCAACGTGGTGCGTTGGATCTAGTTCTAATCCAACGGCTCTGGTTCATCGTCTACGTCGGGCAGCGCCAACGAGACAGAACCCTAACGCGGCAGGTGGGGGTCGTGGGAGGATCGCCGGGGCTTAGGCGAGGGTCGGCGAGGCGGGCGAACGACGAAGTCAACGACAGCAAACCTCCTGGTACTGGCAGCTTCTCCTGGGGTGGACGAAATCGATGGCGCCCTTTTTCTCCAGAGGCGTCCTGCTCCGGCGCAATTCCGGTGATGCGCTGTTCGTCTTTCTCTGGGAACGAGGTGGAATGATCAGTGTGGAGAGGGGAGTGAGATGGTGTGAAGAGTTTGAGCGGGGGAGGCCTCTATTTATAGTCTCGACGACGAGACCGAACGGAATGGGCCGGCGACGGTGGCGACATGGCTATGGACAGCTAGAGGCGTGGCCGAGGATGGCGATCGATCGGTGGTCTCCTGGCGATGATCTATGGCTTTAATGCGCGTGTAGGGGCAGTGGCAAACGGTCTAGAACGCTCGACGTTCTACGCGGCAGAGGCGGCGTCTTCGACAGCGAGCGGTGGCTACAGGGTACTGGCGGTGAAATGGGCATGTCTGGCGGTCTCCTGGGACGGTGGGGAGCATGCTGGCGGGCGACGAGGGCTCGAGGTGGTCTGGTTGAATGGGAACAACGCGTGCTCTGCGGCGCGGGTCGGCATGGTCGAGAGCGGCACGAGCGCGGCATTCCTGGCGGTTCTGGATGCTGTCCGCGAGGCAGGGCTGGTCGAGAGGGGGCGGTGAGGCATGGGCTACCTCCCAGACAAGGCTGACACGACTAGTTCTTCCTCTAGCCTGCTGTCCACAGTAGGGTGACATGGGTGCTCTAGGCTGTTCACCATTGATGACATTTTCAAGCTTATAGTGGTGCTAGGGATTATTTAGGGTCGTTAGATGATCTACTAAGGCTAGTGGTGTCCAGAGAGGGAACAAGTTAGGCCCAAAACACTTCACACTATAGTGTTTTGATTTTGTTTGATTTGTATCTGCAAGGTGTTTGATGAAATGGCCGCATGAATTCAAGTTTTGAATTTTGAAAAGATATTTGGTGGGTCTGCTAGGCATGTGCTGGTGAGTCTGTGGATGCTTGGGTTTTGAAAGTTGAGCTTGTTTGAGTGGTTTTTGAAAAAGTGGGATCTTCCCATATGATATAGATTCAATTTTGAACTGTCATTTAAAATATGCATTCAAATGCTTTTGGATGTGAACAAGGTGGGCCTTGGTACTTTGTTATGAGTACTATCAAGGGGTGTTAAGATCCAAACAAGTTTCTGTTAAGTTTTGAAAGTTAGAGACAGCCAAAGTAGGCATGGGAGTTAAATTGGCCAAAGTGACCATTCACTCATTTTGTTTGTTTTGATTTATTTGTCTTTGGGAAAGTGTGGGAATTGTTTAGATGATGTTTATTTCACCTAAGAATACTTTTACAAGCAAAGAAACACACAAGCAAGGTAATTTAAAAGAATCCAAATTGGAATGCACAAACACACATGCATGCTTTCATATTTTTAATTTGAAAAGTTTTTGTTAACCCTAATTTTGGATGATTAGAGTTTGATGATCCAAGTTTCATATTTTTGAGATGTTACATATATTAACCTCACTTAAGCAAGTAGTGAATAACTAGTTCAAGAAATTATCTATGCATATTTTAAAAATAAGTAGGGTGGTTAGGATTCACGTATTAGTGGAATTGGAATAATATAATTTACCATTTTAAGTTATATAATGATTGTTATATAATAATAAATATGGATATATTCTTTGCATACCCTTAGCTATTTTAAACAAAGCATTTTACCCTAAATGGATATATTCCCATTACATTCATTAAGAAGAAATAAAAATCATTTTATAAGATCATAAAAAAAATCCTAAAACCCTAATTTCTACTTGTTCTATTTAATACAAAACCTCTCATACAATTGTGAAATTTATACATACAAAAATACATAAAGAGAAAATTAGTTATGATGAGTCCCTACATTATTCTAATAATTCCACAAAAGATCTTACTAGTTTATACTTTGTGAAGATTAAATTTGAAATGAACATAGAAAAACAGAAAACAGAAAATGTAAAAGCAAAAGAGAAAACTAGCAGTACCAGGCTACCAGCCCATGACCCACTTTCTCTTCGTGCTATCCGTCGCACGCGTGTGTGTCTCGCAACATCTTGCTCACTGCGTCGAAGCCCAACAACAGCCTGACCCACTTGCTATTTTGTCAATCCAATCCTCATCATCTACCTCGCGCACCGTGGCCGAAGCAGCTCACTGGCAGCAGCGCCGCTGGCGCCGCGCCACGATCCTCGCCGCCGTCACCTAGGGAGGGATAAGAAGGCCATAGAGGATTGGACCGTTGTTTCCTCGCCTCCCCATTACCCTCTTCGCATTCCTGGTAAGCATCTCGACCGAGTGGCCCACTCCGATTCGTTCTCTTTTCACCACAATGCCGTAGCACCGTGCTCTGACGTCCACCATCACCGCATCTTGTCGTAGCAGTCGCTCCGGCGACCAATATGTAGCGGCGCCACCATAACTAGGACCCCCTAGCTGCCCTCTTTCGAACACAACCAAGCACTCTTGCTGGGGCGTGCGAAATCGCCACTGGCGACCATTGATACGTCAGAAACGTATCTATAATTTTGTATGTTCCATGCTTGTTTAGTATCTACTTTGCTTTGTCTACACTTTGAGGTGTTTTTATATCTTTTCTGGAACTAACCTATTAACAAGTTGCCACAGTGCCAGTTGCATGTTTTCTTCTATTTTTGGTTCCAAAAAGGTAGAAAATCAATATTCTCGAAATCGAACGGGACAAAAGCCAAAGTCAATATTTTACCGTGGGCAACACGAAGCTAGAAGAAGAGACGGAGAAGGCTCACCAGGGGGCCACACCCCCTGTCCGCGCGAGTGGGCCCACCCTGCTATTGGGGGGGGGGAGGGCCACCGCCCTGGTGGCCCCCTAGCTTGCCCCTTCGCCTATAAGAAGCCCCCGATGTAGAAACCCTAAGCACTCGATCAAAACTCCACGAAACAGTCTATAGCCGCCGCCACCATCGTCCCTAGATCGGGAGGGATCTGAAGTTCTTCCCGACACCCTGCCAGAGGGGAGATCATCCCGGAGGCCTTCTTCTCCGGTATAATGCGTGTGTAGTTCCACCTTGGACTACGGGTCCATGTAGTAGCTAGATGGTTGTACCTCCTCCTTGTGCTTTCATGTATAGATCTTGTGAGCTCCATTCATGATCAAGATCTAATCTATTTGTAATCATGCATGTTGTGTTTGCGGGGATCCGATGGATATTGAGATTACAATGTCAGATTGATTAATGGTTTTGTCTATTTGATACTATCATGTCTGTGTTGTTTGTGATCTTGCATGCTCTCTGTTGTTAGTAGCTATCTTGGCCAAGTAATTGCTAGTGACTCCAAGAGGGGGTATTTATGCTCGATAATGGGTTCATGCCTCTAGTTTCCAAGGGAAGTGACAAAAATATCTTTGGTTGTAGATGTGCTGTTGCCATTAGGGAGAAAACAACGGTCTCTTGTTCATGGAACAAGTGTATTGTTTACCTTACACACTTTGCTTAATGCAGTTGTCTGTTGCTTGCAACTTAATACTAGAGGGGGTTCGGATGATAACCTGAAGGTGGACTACTATTCATAGATGCAATTGCATGGCGGTCTATGTATATTGTTGTATTGCCCAATCGAATCTCATATGATCTTCTTGTCTCGTATTGCATTGTTATGCCTTGCTCAGTTCCTGTCAATTGTCCTGCTATAATTTGTTTACCCTTTATGCCATGTTGTTTATCTAAGGAGAGCACCTATAGTGAACTATGGACCCCGGTCCAATCTTTACTATTGATACATCTTCCATTGTTACTGTTTACTTGCTGCAAACCACCATTACCTTCCACACCATACAGTTAATCCTTTGTTACAGAAAACCAGTGAGCTTGACAACCTCACTGATTCGTTTGGGCAAAGTATTGAGTTTGTGTTGTGCAAGTTTCCACGTTGCTTGCAACACCTTTGAGACATTTCCTTCCTCCTTCTGGTTCGATAACCTCGTCTCTACTGAGGGAAACTTGCTGCTGTGCTGCATCCAACCTTGCTCTTGGGGTTTCCAACGAATCGTCCCACGACAACACTGGGTGCGCACATCAAAAGATTTCTGGCGCCAATGTCGGGGAGGCTAAGGACGTCTTCACAAGGGGAGTCCTCCACTTCCTTTCTCTTTACTTTGTTTTTAGTTTACTTAGTTTCTTTTGCTTGGTTTTGTTTGCCTCTTTTCAAAAACTCCTAAAAAAACTAGTTTAGTTTGGTTTGCTTTCTCTATTCAAAAACACAAAAAAATTAGTTGCTGCTCTAGCTGCTGCTGTTTTTGGTTGCCCACCTTTGCCAAAATGAACTCTGCTGAGAACACCAAGTTGTGTGACTTCACTATCACAAACAACAATGATTTCCTTAGCACTCCTATTGCTCCACCTGCTCACGATGCTACCTTTTATGAAATTAAGCCTTCTTTGTTGAATCTTGTGATCAGAGAGCAATTTTCTGGTGCTAGTTCTGATGATGATGCTGCCCATCTCAATAACTTTGTTGAACTTTGTGCGATGCAGAAGTATAAGGATGTAGATGGAAATATTATTAAGCTCAAGCTTTTCCTTTTCCTTTGAGAGGAAAAGCTAAAGAATGGTTGCTATCCTTGCCTAGAAATAGTATTGATTCTTGGACTAAGTGCAAAGATGCTTTTATTGGAAAGTATTACCCTCCTGCTAAGATTATATCTATGAGATGTTACATTATGAAATTTAAACAACTTGATAATGAACATGTTGCTCAAGCTTGGGAAAGAATGAAATCTTTGGTTAAGAATTGTCCCACTCATGGACTCACTGCTTGGATGATTATCCAGAATTTTTATGCAGGTTTGAACTTCTCTTCAAGAAACCTGTTGGATTCAGCTACTGGAGGTACCTTTATGGGCCTCACTTTGGGTGCTGCAACAAAGCTCCTTGACAATATGATGGTTAACTACTCTGAATGTCACATTGAGAGAGCTCCACATGGTAAGAAGGTAAATTCTGTTGAATAAACTGATGGGGATATGCCGAGTGGGGTATACGCAGCAGGACGTTTCCTATTGGCCCAAGCCGCCAGCGAGTGGGCCTACAGGATGGCGACTGGATCAAGAACCAACAAGGACCAGGCGACTGGAAGTTGAAGGCCCATAAGCGTAGCTAGGCCCAGTCGGATTAGGTCAATTACCCTCTGAATCCTTAACTAATTCGGTTGTAGATCTGTAACCCTATCGAGGTGAGTCTATATAAACCTCCCTAGGGTATGCATAGAGGACACGTTCCATCATACACCCCCTGCGACTCGTCACCTAGTCGTCGAGCTCGCCCTTGTACTCTCTCAATAATACAATCTAGCAGGAGTAGGTTTTTACCCTCCGGGGGATGAACCTGGGTAAACCCTTGTGTCTCCGCCATCATCTCGCACTGCAGATGGCTGGCCGCCCTTGCCCCTTGTTCTACTACTCGCTGCCGATTGCAACATCTGCTGTGGCCATTCCCACGACAGTGGCGCCCACCGTGGGGCCTGGCCGGTCAGTCCAGTGTTCTGCGGCGAGGTCCAATCTGCCAATCAACGAGACGATCGCCACCGGCCGCATGATCGCGATCGGCGAGATCCTTCAGATTTTGCCGAGTAGATACGTCCCGGCGGCGCCCCCCGTCACGCATAGTGTGATCATGCCGGTCGGCACGATCAGCCTCTTCGTCGGCTTCACCGACGTTATCGTCTCGTAGGACTCGGCTCACATCCGCGAGTCGCCACAGCGTGATCGGCTCTCTGAGAGTCAGGTCCGCACCATCCACCACCTCGCCTCCGAGTATGACTCGGCCAACAGTAACGTGGCCGAGACCAACGCGGCTGCGGATGACGCTGCCCTCAACGACGACGCCGACTCGACGACCCCGGCGTCAGCCGCCGGATCTATTGTCGCCGCGTCACCCGCGGGCTCCATCACCCAAGTCTCCAACGTGGCGGACTTCGAGGATCCTTACATCCTCGGGATATTCGAATCCGACTCCGGGTTGGAGAACTCCGGCGATCTCCACGATGGATTCGGTAGCTACGTCGTGACCTACATGGCGAGCAACACGGAGGCCCCGCCAGACCCCTTCTCCACACCGATCCCGCCAACCGCGACGGCGACGGAGGTCGAGGAAATCTGCATGCGACTGGAGGAGGCGGTCGCAAGGAACAAGCCGAGCGCGAGAAATTCCGCCTCGAGCAGCTGACGCCGCAGGATCTCTCGCGCTACCACCAACTCCGCATCAGGTCGCGCCTAAACCCCACCGTTCAGGGTCACACCCTGAACTTCGACGATGAGAGCGACCCAGCCAGCGTGGCCGAGCACGCGATCTGCGAGAACGCGCCCCCAGGAGGACGCACATGACCACCACTAGGCACAACGGCGAACGACGCTCCCCCACCACCACCCGGCCCCACGCCCCCCCCCGGGATCAACCGAGGATCGTGATCTCCTCACGAGAGCGAGACGCGAACGGCCTCCCGCTATTTTCGACTCCGATGGACAACATCATCGCGAGTCGACCCGCGGTCGACAACATCAATGTGACCGGGGAAGGCTCCCTGCAGATCCAGTACGCCAAGGCCTTACTCGCCAAGGACGTCGAGCAACAAACCGCGGGAGTCGACTCTCAGGGGCGCATGTATTCCCAATCGTCAGGCAGCAGGGCGGCCTCGAGCGGCCGCCCGACGATGGCAAACACCCTTAACTGCCCTCCACCCGAGCCCCTACCGCTCCAACCCTGACCCGCACACGCGGCACTCTCCACCAACGACCCGTGTCCGACAAACAACTTCGTCACTGCCAATGGGCAGCCAGTCGATGCGCGGACCCACATCATCAATAACCAGAGCTGGCGCGCACGCCAGCGTGACGACTTGAGGCACACCGTCACTAACCGCCGCGACGGCGAACCAAGGGGATCACTCAGCCGAGTCGGCCCCCAATGCTTCGGACCAATGATCCGAGGCGAAAATAATCGGAGAACTTCAAAGCGCCGAAGGAGATCGAGAAGTGCGACCCCTCGTACGACCCGTCCCTGTGGCTGGACACTTACCTCATGGCGATGGGAATCGCCGGCCACACCGACCTGCTCACCGCTGGCTACCTCCCCCTGATGACGGAGGGAGCGAGCCGGCAATGGATAAACACCCTCCCCGTAGACAACATCGACTCTTGGGAGGATATGCGCGACGCCTTCGTCAGGTACTTCGAGGGATCCTACACTCGTGCCAGCACCTTGGAGGACCTAGAGTGATGTGTCCAGGGACCCCCCGAGTCGACCCGCAGCTGGGTCCAGTGCTGGCAGGACCTGTGGTTCAATGCGGCCGACATCCACCCGGACACCGCGATCCACTGCTTCAAGACCTCGTGCCTCTATGAGCCCCTGGTCGTCAAGCTCAAGCGGGTGTACAAAACACTCGAAAACATACCGGACCTCCTCGAGATCGCCAAGCGGTATGTGGAGGAGGACCCGAACCAAGAAACCGACGACGAGTCGGGAGGAAACCGCCGCACGAGCGGCCACAACAATGGGAGACGACCCGAGCTATGCTACAACATCAGTCGCCTCACCGGCAAGCGTCGCGGTGACGGGCGAGCCGAGTTCATCGCCAACACCGGCTACGCGCCACGCGAGCCCAAGAGCAGCCGCCGCGACGGAGGCCAGCGTCGCGACAGCGGAAACTACAAGGCAAAACCAAGGTTTGACGCCGCAGCTCCCCTCAACCAGCCCTGTGTGTTCCACAGCAGAGAGAGGAAGCCCGCCACGCACACAACCGCTGACTGCCACTCCTTGAAGGAGATCGAGAAGGCATGGAACGCATGGGAGAACCCCAACAACCACCCGTCGAACGGCGGGGCATTCGGCAACGACGTGGGATGACTCCACACCTTCATCAGGTTCAGCACCAAGCGCGAGAAGAAGGTCATTGCCCGCGCCATCGCCGTCAACGCGGTGTCCCAGGTCGACATCCCACACATCCTCAATTGGTCCGAGCAACGGATCACCTGGAGCCGCGAGGACCGCTCGCCATGGATCGAATATCCGGGGCGAGACGCCTTGGTGGTAAAGCCCAAGGTGGGAGACTACTGGCTCCCCAAGACGCTGATGGACGGCGGAAGCTCCATCAACATTCTCTACCTGGACACGTTTAGGTGACTGCGGCTCCTGCAGTCGATGATCGAGATGACCTACACCACCTTCCACGACATCGTCCCTGGTCGGAAGGCGTACCCGATCGGCAAGGTGACGCTGCCAGTCACCTTCGGCACACTAGCGAACTTTCGCACCGAGCGGATCATCTTCGAGATGGTGCCCTTCAACAACCCCTACCATTGTGTCCTGGGGCGGCAGGCGTTTGCCAAATTCATGGCAGCGCCCCACTACGCGTACAACACGATGAAGCTCCCAGGGCCGTGCGGCATCATCACTGTCCACGGCGACCCCGACATGGCCGCATAATGCGAGGAAAAAGGCGCCAAGCTCGCCGACGCCGTCATAGCCGCAGAAGCCAACCACGTGGAGGAGCTCTCCAAGTACACGAGCGGGGTCAATAATGACGACCCCACAATACTCAAGAAGCCCAACTCGAAGGGTGACGGCTCCATCGCCTTTGAGGCCACGACACACACTCGCTCCGTCGAGCTGGTCCTAGGCGACTCCAGCCAAATGGTGACGATCGGAACGGGCATGAGCCCAGCGTAGGAAGGCGCGCTCATCGAGTTCCTACGTGAGAATCGCGACATCTTCGCATGGAAGCCTTCCGACATGCCTGGTGTCCCGAGGGAACTCGTTGAGCACAAACTCAACACCGACCCCAAAGCGCGACCCATCAAGCAGTCGCTGCGGCCCTTCAATGAAGAGCGCCGCCGAGAAATCACCGAGGAGGTACATCGTCTACTCGATGCAGGCTTCATTTGGACAATCAAATATTCCAAGTGGCTGGCAAACCCAGTCCTGGTCGAGAAGAAAAGTGGGACCTGGAGAATGTGTATTGACTACACAAACCTCAACAGCGCCTGCCCGAAGGAGCAGTTCGTTCTCCCGTGGATCGACCAAATCATCGAATCGACCGCGGGCTCGGATTCAACGCCTACTCTAGTTACAACCAGATCAAAATGGCAGTCGAGGACGAGGAGAAGACGGCGTTCATCACGCCATTCGGAGCATTCTACTACACCGCTATGACCTTCGGCCTCAAGAACGCCGGGGCGACCTACCAGAGGTGCATGCAGGAGTGCCTTGCGAGCCAAATTAGCCGCAACATCCATGTCTACATCGATGACGTGGTGGTGAAGTCCACTCGCCAGGGCGATCTACTCGCCGACCTGGCAGAAACTTTCGCAAATCTGCGGAAGTACAAGATCAAACTAAACCCAGGAAAGTGCACCGGTGTACCTACGGGACAACTGCTGGGGTACGTCGTCTCCAAACGAGGGATCGAGTCAAACCCCACCAAGATCAACACGATCGCCCGACTCGGCAAACCCAAGTGCCTGCGCGACGTTCAGAAGTTGGTCGGGCGAGTCGCGGCTCTCAGTCGCTTCATCCCCCTGCTAGGCGAGAAGGCAATGCCTCTCTACCACCTAATGCACAAGAGCCCCACATTCTAGTGGGACAAGGAGACAGACGACACACTCCATGCACTTAAGGAGGTGCTAGTCGCGGTCCCGCTGCTCGCCGCCCTCATCAACAAGGAGCCCATACGCATCTACGTCGTGGCCTCCGAGCGAGTCATCAGCACCGTCATGGTCGTCGAATGACCAGAAGAGGGCAAGGAGCGCCCAGTGCAACGACATGTCTACTACATTAGCGAAGTCCTCACCGAGTCGCGCCAGCGCTACCCGTAGTACCAGAAATCGGTATATGCGGTCTTCCGAGCCCAGCGGCGACTGTCGCACTACTTTCAGGAGCACCCAATCACGGCCGTCTCCTTAGTGCCATTGCAGGACATCATCCGCAATCGCGAGGCGACCGGGCGAGTCGCCAAGTGGGCCGTGGAGATCGGAATCCACAACATCAGATATGAGCTGCACAAGGCAATCAAGTCGCAGGCCTTGGCATACTTCCTCGCCGACTGGGAGGAGGCACAACAGCCAGAGAAGTTACCATACCTCCACTACTGGTCGCTACACTTCGATGGCTCCAAGAACACAGATGTCGCAGGGGCGACAAGCTACGCTACGTCATGTAGCTCGACTTCACCCCCTACACCAACAATATGGCCGAGTACGAAGCGATCCTCCACGGCATGCGAGCAGCCAAGGAAATGAACATCAATCGTCTGCGCTGCTACAACTGTAAGATAGGGGAAACCACACGTTAGGTGGCCTTGTATTGCTCATTATAAAGGAGGATTACAAGGAGTCCCGGTTGCATACAACACGGACTATACACAAGGAACACACACGCATACATATCCTACACCTATACAAACACGTCTAGGATATGTATTCTAACACCCTCCCTCAGTCGAAACTGGACGTCTGAAGAATGTTGAGACTGTGCCGAAAGTCTAGGAAGAGAGGCGATGGTAATCCTTTGGTGAAGATGTCCGCGAACTGAGATGAACTAGGAATGTGTAGCACCTTAACCTCGCTAGTGGTCACGCGATCTGTGACAAAGTGTAGATCAATCTCCACATGCTTGGTGCGCTGGTGATGTACATGATTCTGTGTCATGTAAACGGAGCTCACATTGTCACAGAAGACCACAAAAGCATCATGCACCGGCTGATGAAGCTCCAAAAGTAGCTATCGAAGCCAACATGACTCGGCCACCACATTTGCTACTGCCTGATACTCTGCCTCTGCACTCGATCTAGAAATAGTGTGCTGCCGCTTAGCCGACCAAGACACCAAATTCGCGCCGAGGAACACACAGTAGCCTGAAGTAGACCGTCGAGTGTCTGGACAACCTGCCCAGTCAGCGTCAGAATAGGCCAGAAATTTGTTCGATGTACGTTGATACAAAGTGAGACCATAGTCGGTGATGCCGCGGATGTAGCGTATAACACGCTTCACAAGGAGCAAGTGATTAACCCATGGATCATGCATATAAAGACATATCTGTTGTACTGCATAGGATATATCTGTCCGAGTGAAAGTAAGGTTTTGGAGACCTCCTGCAATACTGCGATACTCTGTAGGATCAGCCACATGATCACTAGACTGAGCTGCAAGCTTAGAAGCTGTATCAACTGGTGTGGAGATGGATTTACACTGCAACATGCCCATGCGCTCAAGGAGCTCCAGAGCATACTTGTCCTGCGATAGAAAGAGACAATCCTTGGTGCGCCTGACTGAGATGCCCAAAAAATAATGTTAGTCACCCATATCCGTCATAGTGAACTCAGAACGGAGTGAACCAATTAAACTCTGCAGCAGTGTCGATGAAGATGCAGTCAAAATTAAGTCATCCACATAGAGCAGGAGATAACCCATATCAGGACCACGGCGATAGACGAACAAAGAGCTGTCGGTCTTGGCCCTCAAGAACCCAAGTAATGCAATATACGGGGCAAATCGCTGAAACCATGCCCGGGGAGCCTGCTTCAAACCATACAAAGATCTGTTCAGGCGACACACCTTATCAGGAGCATTGGGATCAATAAAACCTGAGGGCTATTGAGCATATACTGTCTCATCAAGTGTGCCATTCAGAAAAGCATTCTTGATGTCCAACTGATGAATAGGCCAATCACTGGAAAGAGCAACCGCCAAAACTGTCCGGATTGTGGCGGGTTTGACCATCGGGCTGAAAGTTTCATCAAAGTCAATACCTTCACGTTGCGTGAATCCTCGCAAGACCCACTGTGCCTTGTATCAATCAAGAGAACCATCGGACTTCAACTTGTGATGAAAAATCCACTTGCCTATGACTATATTTGCATTACGAGGTGGATCAACGAGGTCCCAAGTGTTATTTGATAGAAGTGCACTGTACTCATCGATCATCGCAGCGTGCCAATTCGGATCCTTGAGTGCTCAACGGTACGTCTTCAGAAGAGGAGAGAGACCCTCAACATGAAGATCGAATATGGTCTTCGGCTGCACCACACCGGTCTTCGCACGCGTGAGCATGCGATGCGACAGTGGTGGAGGTGGAAGTAGCGGTCGACGGACAGGAGGTGGCGGAAGCGGTGGAGGAGTCGGTACAGCGAACACACGTGGCGAGGATAACTCCCCAGCAGACGTGTCGGATGGCGAGGCAGACGACGGTGCGGACGCAGGCGACGTGGCAGTCGTGGGTGTCGGCGAGGTCGGGGGACTGGCAGGGGAGGCAGCCACGGCAGGGGAGGCAGCCGTGGCAGGCTGCCTGGAGCCTGCGCCAGGCTGCCATGCAGCAGCGGCAGGCTGGGGCTGCCGTGCGCCAGCGGCGGAGAGACCCGACGAGGGGGCCTGCGGATCCGAGCATGGCGCGGTGAATGGCGTCACGAGGGGGTGCGGTGGTACCAAGTCCTGCAAAAATCATAGTGTTGCATAGATATAGGAGTAGACGGCGTGACACCCGTGGACGCGAACGGAAAGCTGGACTCATCGAACACAACGTGTCGAGAGATGATGATCTTCTGAGTGGACCGATCGAGGCAACGATATCCACGATGGTTGGAAGGGTACCCAAGGAAAACGCAGGCGACGGAGCGCGGGGCAAGCTTATGCGGAACGGTTGCGGCGGTGTTGGGATAGCACAAGCAACCAAAAACACGAATATCAGCATAGGAGGGATCAAAACCATGGAGAGCACGGAATGGAACGCGCTCATCTATGGCCTTGGATGGTAGCCGATTGTGAAGAACAACGGCGGTGTTGAGAGCCTCGACCCAATAACGCGGTGGCATGCTAGATTGTACCAAAAGAGTACGGGTGATATTGTTGAGAGTTCTAATAATGCGTTCAGCTTTCCCGTTTTGCTGCGATGTATATGGACACGAAAAGCGGAGTGCTATTCCATGTTGTTGGGCAAACGAGTGGAGAAGGGAATTATCAAACTCACGACCATTATCACATTGGATAGATTTGAGACATGCATCAAATTGTGTTCGGGCAAGCATGTGAAGGGCGGACAAGTGAGAGAAAGCTTCAGATTTACGTCGAAGAGGATAGACCCAAGCATATTGCGTAAAATCATCAAGACAGAAAAGATAATACTTGAAACCAGAAACACTCTCAACGGGTGATGTCCACAAGTCACAGTGAATAAGTTGAAACACTTTGGTGGTTACACGGAAAGACGAGTAAAAAGGAAGGCGAACATGATGACCTAATTGACAAGCATGACATAAACTAGATTTGTCTTTATTCTTTTCTAAAGGAACTACTTTGGCGCGAACTAGAGACTCCATGACAGGCCGGCCGGGGTGCCCAAGACGGCGATGCCAAAGCGATTGATCGAGGACGAGATGTGCTTGTGGAAGACTCGAAGAAGACTGAACCGAATAGAGGGGACCCGAACTATTGGATCTGAGAATCTCGGTCTTGGTTGGAAGATCCTTCACAGAAAAACCAAACGGGTCAAATTCAACAGAAACATTATTATCAGTGGTTAAGCGACGAACTGACATGAGATTTTTGATGATATTAAGAGCTACCAAAACATTACAGAGGTAAAAGGGACGATCCAAGTTGGGAGAAACAAAACGTGCATGTCCGGTGGCGGTGATGGGAAGGGTGGAACCGTTACCGACAACAACAACACGATTAAAAAAGGACGGAGACACGAAAGTTAGCTGACGAGGTTTGATCTCATTAATGCCCATTGTTATGGACTTGGGTTTTGGAGAATATGGGGATGCTGGAGATCGTGGAACGGTTAGCAAACAAGCAACACGGGGACACAAGGTTTACCCAGGTTCTGGCCCCCGGAGGGAAAACCCTACTCCTGCTTGTCTGCTCTTGATTACGGCAGAACCAAAGGTTTATAGGGGTGCGCAGATGTAATCTGGTGTGGAGGTGTGTATGCGAAAGTATGAGAGAGAGATCTAGGTCGTGCCCTCCTAGACTTTATATAGACTTAGGCAGGTCCCGGGCATAGACCTAGTCGGTTACAGGTTCTAGGGTTTTACCCCTTTGAATTTCCTATCTACTCTAGTCTTGCTCTCCAAGGATCCGAAAGCGTCATGGGCCTTGGCCACCCGAAAATCTTCATGGGCCGGTGTATAGTTGCCGTGGGCCTCCCTTGGGCTGGACCAGGTATGCTAAGATCATGTACCCGTGGGGTATAACAATGTCAGTAGCCCCCGAGTGTTCAGTCGAATCGTAGATTCGGCTGAGGACTCTGCAACCTTTCGGGTGCAACTATGTATTTCAATAGCTCATGTGTAGGGATTGTTGATGCGTGTGCCTGACTCACCCGACGGATCAGGGTCAGTTAACTGTCTTAGGATGAAACAACACGATCTTCTTCGGGTTTGAATCCCTCAGCTCGAACCTGGAACATATGCTGGCGTAATTCGACTCAGGCCGCGGAGGACTTAAAGGAGTGGAATTCCAGTGAATTTAACTGATGTACCCAACGTGTCCATCAGGATTTTTCATCGCACCTGTTAGCACGGGTTTTTACTAGCAGAGCGCAGTCGTGTACGTTGCCAGGCCATCAGATGGTATATCCGTCCTCCCTATGGGAGTAGCCCCCGAGTCCATAGTGGAGTTGTAGACTCGACAAGGGACTCAAATTAACAGTTTGCTTCCGTTCATCTTTCGGGTGCACGGCCAGCGCTCCTGATAGGAGTAGCCCCCAAGTAATAGGTCGAATCATAGATTCGAGTGAGTACTCTTAGCTTTGAAGACGAAGAAATTGTAGCTGTTGCTAGTGTAGCTTTTGATTACGTCAGTTCTGACGATCGATGACCTCAAGCGTCTGCTGCGCCAGAGATGACTTGACTGTTCGAACATGGGTCTCACTGTCTGACCTTGAATTGACCGGTCACGCGCGTCGTGGAGATAATTACGGCGTCGCCTCGATTTCTGCATGTAGTGGACGGCATGTTGGCGACGACTCGTTGTGATGCTGACACGTGTATGGCCAGATCCTGCCGTTGGCGTTAGGTCTTCTCGATGAACGATTGTCGTGCATCGTCTTCGTCTTTATAATCATTGGGGGAAACTTCAGTTTGTTTTCACCGCATCGATTCTTGCTTTCACTGCTTCCTTGTGTTCTGAGAGCTCTTGCTGCGCGCTGGAATATTCTTTCACATTTCCTTCTTCCATCATGCGCTCTCGCCGCCGGCGCCGCCGTACCGCGATGGGGAAGCCAAAGAAGTCGTCGTCTGCGGTTGGCACCAGCATCGCCGGAGGGAAGAAAAGTGCCGCCGCTACCCGTGTCACCAATGGTGGCTGGCGGTGATCGGAGACACGGGAGAGTGATCTCCGCAGGCTTCGCGAGCGGGGCCTGATCCCACAGGATAGGGAGGCCGTTAAACTCCCAGGCAATGAGGTAATCCCCCATCCCCCCGTTGGGTATTGGGTTATGTTCCTTGCCTTTGTCTTCCGCGAATTTTCCTTCCCAGTCCTCGACTTCCTTCGTGGACTGCTTTTTCTATACGGTGTCCAATTGCACCATCTTTCCCCCAATTCGCTTCTTCACATTGCTTGTTTTATCACTTTCTGCGAGTGCTGGCTCGGTATTGAGCCGCATTTTGGCCTCTTCCGGAAACTTTATTCCGTGAAGAGGCAATCTGGTTCGGATGGTGTTTATCCCATTAGGGGTTACATCATCTCTCTCAGGACCAATCTGCTTTTCTTTATTTTTCCATGTCCAAATCTGTCCAGTACTGGCGGAGGCGATGGTTTTATATCCACGACTCCGTAGTGCCTGGGCAAGACTTTGGTCTTGTTCCTTTCGACCCCTCCCAGGAGATTGAGCCGAAAAGGTCTTGGAAAAACAATATCTTGGATGGCGAGGTGGCGGAGATAGAGGCTCTATATCGTCGGGTGGAGGATCTCCAATTGATTTCGGAGAAGGAAGTGAACGGTGTGGATATCATCCGCACCTTTCTCGAGCGTCGGGTGCAGCCACTCCAGGCTAGGGTGCACCCAATGTTCCTTTATGCTGGCCGGCGTGATCCGACGAGGGTTTCGGTTGAGAAAATCTCCCAGGGAGATCTTAACAGGGCCCTTCGCTTGCTGCTGAAGTTCAAGGCCGGAGAGGAAATCCCGGGGAAGTCACTGACTCCTCCGTTTTCTTCTTCGCTTCCTGTTCCACAGGTGTAGATCCGTGCGTGTAGCACTATTTTTCGACTGCATTGTTTTGTATTTGTTTGCTAACAAATTGTTCTTCTCCTGTGCAGAGCTTCAAAGTGTCGGGTATGTCGCCTCCATTACCCGAAGTATATCCGGATGCCCCGGACAATGATTTGGTGGATTCCATGTCCGAGATGCCATCGGCACGATCTCTGGCTGAAGATGCCAACGAGTTGAGCGAGGACCACACTCGCAAACGATCGCAGAGCTCCAGCGAGTCTTCGGATGCTTCGACTCCTCCGACTCCTAGGAATCCTCTGTGTCTTGAGAGCCATAGTGATGGGCATGGAGGCTCTTCCTCCCCTATTCCTGCTCTTCCTGTGCGGGCTGTAGCGCCGCACCCGCCAGCAAAGCGGAAGAAGGAAGAGAAGAAGGAAGAGAAGAAGGAAGAGAAGAAAGAGGAGAAGAGGGTTCGAAGGACCCCTCCTGTCTTCAACCTTAGCGAGCTTGACTCGTAAGTTTCCTCTATACTGCACTTTCTTTTCTTTTTACTTTGTTCTTGTACTAACTTATTCATGTGCAGGCACTCTTCCAACGACTCCTCTAGCGACGGTGCTCAGGAGATGATGGGGGAGTCGAAAGTCGCATCTCCTCCTCCTCAGACGGTGGCAACTTCTAAGGGCGCTGCTCCGAACCCTCCTCCACCAGAGGTGCAGGTGGTTGCGCCTCAGAATTTCGCCAGCGGACCTTCGACGTCGCCATTGGATCATGTAAGTCTCCTGCCACGAGGGAAGCCCCCGCGTGTTTGTAAAAGATTTTTCTTGTTTTGTTCTTCGAGTCTCGGGGGGAGCCCCCGAGCGTTTTCGTGTGCGCCTTGTGCTTCTGTTCTTTTTCTGTTGGGCGTAGCCCCCGAGTCCTTTTTCTGACTGGTAGGTTTTCTTCCTGCAACCTTTTATACAGGATGCCAAGCAACTAGTGCAGGAGCACCTGGTGCTGGAGACCAGCCTCAAACAGCTTCAAGGTATTATTATGCCTTTGATATTTGCTTCTTCGTGTATTCTTGTCCTGTTATCTGACGCCTGTATTTTTTGGATGCAGAGGAGCATAACACCTCCCTTCGTGAGATCGATGCTCTCAAAAAGAGCCTTGGTCAAGCGGAGAAAAAGGCCGAGGTCGCCCTTGGTGCGGAAGAGCGCCTCGAGGTGGAGCTGGCTACTGCGGCCGAGGATAAGGAGCGCCTACAGCAGGAGGCCACGGACCGCGAGGAGCATCTATCCACTGCTGCGGCTGCGCGTGAAAGAGAGGTGGTGGGCAAGCTCATGGCTGCTGCCAAGGCTGTTTCGGGTGAGTATCTTCTTTTGCCCCCTTTTGTTTTTCTTGTCTTTTCTTGGGTGCTTTCTTCATTCCTTTTCTTTATTGTCTCAGATGCCGCAGGCATCGAGTTTGACCGCAGCGCTCTGGAGCACGGGAGTGCTCTAGATGATGCTACTGCGGCGGTCGAAGATCGCTGCAGCACCATCGTCAGCTCACTTGCCAAGGCCAAGGAGGTCCTTGGCCGCTTCTACAAGGAGCTTGTCCCCAAGGGCGCGGCCCTCGATGATGTTGACGCTTTGGCGAAGGCATTGTCAGCCGAAGCACCTGCGGCGTACAAGCGCAAACAGAAGGGCATCGACGTGTCCGTCGGGCTGGCAATGGCCTTGGCGACTGGAGCGGACCTGGACCTTCCCCAGATCACCTCCCGGATGCCGACGACCGCGGATGGATCTGAGGTAGCCTTCGCTACCTATTACGCGCTACGGCAGCAGGGGGAAGCCAAAGCGAGGCAATCCGGCTCCGAGGCGACTCAGGGCGCCGCGTCTTAGGCGCTGTAGGATAGTTTGTAATTTTCTTTTGCTGTAATTATGTTGAGGAAAACAAAATCCCTGTGCCACATAGTGGCGTTTATCCATTTAATGAATTTTGCTGAGTTGTGCTCTTCGTTGTCTGAGTGTTTATGTCCCTTTCTTTTCTGCTGCTCTAGGTTCCTTCGGGTGCTGATCCCGTTAACACCCCGCCTGCTGCACGGCTGCAGCCATCTTTGGATGATTCGTCACAACTTGCTTTTCTTCGAGACCGTGTTCGTAGTCTTGAGAAGGAGTTTCTTGGGGTGCGTGGTCACGCCGATGTTTGGAAGTCCAAGGCAGATCGTGGTGCAGCTAGAGAGGAGTACTTGATGGCGGAGTTGCTTCGACTGTCTGAGCAACTTCAGTGTAAGTTTTTTCGATCTGCTGTTTATTTCTTCGGATGCGTATGCTGGCCTGGCATCTTACTTTTGTGTGAGTATCGAAGGTGCTAACCTTGCTCCAAGGGAGGAGAAGGAGCGTGTTGCTATGCGGGTCAATTGTTTGACTCAGCAGGACATGGAAGCTGGCGGGTTCTTCTAGATGGATCGCGACCGTGCCATGGCTCTAGCAACGGTGCAGGATCACGTTCACCAAGTATCGCGGGTGCTTCGCCAAGTGCAGACTTCGCTCTCGTCGGTTCTGCATGTGATGTTTCCTCTGGATGCTGTGCCAACAACCCTGTCCGGTCTTCTGTCTAGATTTCGGAGCGTGACCCGTGTCCAGGAGTTGGTGAGGCAGCAGCTCGTCGCAGGGGTGAAGGCTGTGCTGTCCCTTGTTAGGCTGCATCGTCCTGATGTAGATCTGTTTGCTGTAGCGGCTGGGCCGCCTCTTCGGCCGGATGGTGGCGAGTGGGATATGCGTCCGCATTATGCGGCTGTAAGGCAGTATGCCGAACAGGTCGTAGATTTGTTTGAGCAGCGTGCTCAAGTTATTCTTCAGAATAGGTAGTACCTGTAAAAGAGATAGATGTAAAATTTGTATATTTCGACTGGGCATGTTGTGCCCTTTGTTGTAAAGGTTTGTTTGTTGTTTGAGCACGCAGTGCTTTGTTTGAGTACGTGTCCTTTTCGTTTGCCTGACGTTATCAGCTACTCAGGTGTACACGTGTGATCCTCGGTCGATGAAATCGTGAGGTGGGGGGAGCCCCCGAGTGCGTTTGTAGCATAAAGTAAAGTTGCAAATAGCAAACGAAATTTTGGGGCGAGACACTTAGCTTTATTTATATCGTAATGGAGGAAGTACATTGTTCGGCTAATTAGCCTTGGCTGAAAAGCCTTATTGAAAGTAAAGGGGTAGGTAGCTAGGGGTAGAATCGTCGCAAGTGTGCGATGTTCCACGGGTTGGAGTATGCGACTCCAGACTCCACGTGTTTGAGGCGATAGGCGCCACCTGGGATGGCTTCGGTGATGATGTAGGGCCCTTCCCATGGTAACTCGAATTTCTTTGGTCGCTCTTGCTTGAGTCGCAAGACGAGGTCTCTTTCGACGAAGGACCTTGGGCGCAGCCGGCGGCTGTGGTAGTTGCGGAAACTCTGCTGGTACACCGCTGATCGGGCTGTTGCCACGTCTCTTGCCTCGTCAAGTGTGTCGACAGCGTCTTCGAGTGCAGCCGTGGATTCGGGTTCGCTGTAAGCGACGAACCGGGGGGCCTAGTGGCGTACTTCGGCTGGTAGTACGGCTTCGGCTCCGTGCACCATGAAGAACGGTGTGTAGCCGGTGGAGCTGTTTGGCATGGTATGCAAACTCCATAAGACGGATGGCAGCTCTTTCGTCCAGGATCCGGCCTTTCGTTCGAGTGGGCTCATGAGGCGCTTCTTGATGCCAGCGCCGATTAGGCCGTTGGCCTTTTCGACCTGCCCATTCGTTTGCGGGTGAGCCACTGAGGCGTATGTGATGTTGATCCCGAGGCCTTCGCAGAAGTCTTGGAATTCTTTGGAGATGAAGTTTGATCCATTATTGGTAATGATGTTGTGCGGTACGCCGAACCTGTAGACAATGGATTCAAAGAACTTGACGGCGGTCTTGCCCTTTTGGTTGGTAACCGGCATGGCTTCGACCCACTTGGTGAATTTATCGACGGCGACCAGGAGGTAAACGTGCCCCCCTTTCGAGGACTTTGGCAGTTTGCCGATCATGTCGAGGCCCCATTGAGCAAAGGGCCAAGCTATAGGTATGGGTCTGAGCTCTGACCCGGGTGCGTGCGGTTTGTCGGTGAACCTTTGGCACCCGTTGCATCTTCGGACGATGTCTTTTGCGTCGCTCATGGCGTTGGCCAGTAGAATCCAGCTCGTAGAGCTTTGGCGACAAGGGAGCGGCTGCCTGCGTGATGGCCGCAGATGCCCTCGTGGATGTCTTGGAGGATGGCTTTACCGTTACCGATGGTGACGCACCTTTGTAGTACACCCGCAATACTGCTCTTGTACAGCTCGCCATTGATGATGGTGAAGGCTTTTGACCGAAGAGATATGCGCCGGGCTGTCAGGCAGTTCTCCGTTTAGCATGAACTGGAGGTATGGTCGCGTCCAAGTTTCTTCGACTGCCATGACCTGCATCATGTTGACCATAGCGACCCCTGTGTCCAGTTTCTCGGGTCCTTCGTGTCTTTCGGTAAGCGTAGCCCCCGAGTGTTCTGCTTCTTCGGGTGATCCCTTGGGGAATTTCCGCTTGATGGATGGCACGCAGATATGTTCGAGGAACATACCCGTTGGCACCTTTGCGCAGGTGGAGCCGATGTTGGCGAGTCTGTCGGCTTCCTCGTTGCTTTCTCTTCCAACGTGCCGAAGCTCGCAGCCATCAAATTCTCCTTCGAGTGCGTTGTAGAGTGCGCGGTACGCGATCATGTTTTCGGCGTGTGCGTCGCACTCGTTCATCGTCTGCTGGACGATGAGGTTGGAGTCACCGTAGATGACCAGGCGCGTTGCGCCGCAGATCTTTGCGATCCTCATACCGTGGATGAGGGCTTCATATTTGGACTCGTTGTTGGAAGCTCAAAATTTCATCCGGAGGACGTACTTCATCTGGTCGCCCTGCGGAGAGGTCAGTATGACCCTGGCTCCTGCTCCAGCTTCACGCTTCGAGCCGTTGACGTGCATCGTCCATGACTGCGACATGTCTGGGGTGTCTGGCAGCTGCAGCTCCATCTAATGTACAAGGAAGTCCGGGGGGACTTGAGATTTGATTGCGAGTCGCTTCTCGTAGACGATGTCTAGGGGTGACAGCTCGATGCCCTACAGGGCCACGCGTCCTGTGGCTTCTGGGTTATTCAGGATGCTGTTTAGGGGTGCCTCGTTGACGACCATCACCTGGTGCTCCTGGAATTAATGGCTCAGCCGTCGAGCCGTCATGAACACGCCGTAGGCGAGTTTCTGGTAGTGAGGGTACCTCTGCTTTGTTGGCGTTAGTACCTCGCTGAGGTAGTAGATTGGGCGTTGGACCCCGTGGGTCTTGCCTTCTTCGGGTCGTTCAACCACTAGCACGGTGTTGACCACCTGGTGTGTGGCTGCTATGTACAGCAGCAGAGGCTCGCGCTCCTTTGGCGTGACCAGGACAGGCGAAGTGGAGAGTAGCCGTTTGAGGCTTTCGAACGCATCGTCGGTTTCGGGCGTCCACTCAAATTTATCTGCCTTGCGTAGCAGCTGGTAGAATGGCAGGGCCTTCTCGCCCATGCGGCTGATGAATCTGCTCAACGCCGCTATTCGTCCTACAAGCTGCTGGACACCCTTGAGGTTTTTCGGCTTCTCCATCGCCATGATGGCCCTGATTTTCTTCGGGTTCGCCTCAATCCCTCGCTGAGAGATGAAGTACCCTAGCAGCTAGCCCGATGGGACGCCAAAGGCGCACTTTTTAGGGTTAAGCTTGATCCTGTAGCGATCGAGTTTGTCAAACGTCTCGCGGAGATCGTCGATGAGTGTTCTTGCCTCGCTGGTTTTGATGACTATGTCGTCGACATAGACTTGAACGTTGCGACCGATCTGGTCCTTGAGGCATGCCTGCGTGCATCGCTGGTACGTGGCACCTGCGTTCTTTAGCCCGAAGGGCATTGTGTTTTAGCAGAACACTCCGAACGGTGTGATAAACGATGTTTTCTCTTGATCTTCGACCTTGAGCCGAATCTGGTTGTAGCCTGAGTAGGCATCGAGGAAGGAGAGTTTCTCACATCCTACGGTCGAATCGATGATCTGGTCGATCCGAGGAAGAGGGAAGTGGTCCTTTGGGCAGTGCTTGTTCAGTGACGTGAAGTCTACGCACATCCGCAGGATATCCATGTCCTTCTTGGGGACCATCACTGTGTTTGCGAGCCACTCGCTTTCTTTGATCTCCCTGATGAAGTCGGCGGCTAGTAACCTGTTTATTTCCTTCCCAATGGCTTCGGCCCGTGGCTCGGACAGTCTTCGGATGGACTGCTTGACGGGCTTGGTGTCTGGAAAGACGTTGAGTGCGTGCTTGGCGAATTCCCTAGGAACTCCTGGCATGTCCGTAGGACACCAGGCGAAGATTTCCCAGTGCTCACAGAGGAATTCGACGAGCGCGCTTTCCTATGCCGGGCTGAGGTCGTTGGTGATCAGCGCCGTCTTGGAGGCATCCGTTGGATGTACCTGCACCTTCTTTGTGTTGATGGTGGAGTCGAAGGACATGTCAGGTGCGTTTTGTCGTGCGACTGGGGGTGCCCCATTGTTCGTCACCTCGTGGAGCCTTACGAGTTCCTCCTGCATGCCGAATGGTTGGGAGATTATGTTGAAATCCCTGTCGCATTGGTTCGATCGGGTGAAGCTCCCGTGGATTGTGATGACGCCCTTCGGCCCTGGCATCTTGAGTAGCAGGTATGCATAGTGTGGGACAGCCAAGAACCTTGCGAATGCTACACGCCCGGGGATGGCGTGGTACTGTGATGGCCAGTCCACTACTTCGAATTCGAGCCGTTCCAGTCGGATATTGTCCGGCTTACCAAAGATGACGTCGAGCCATATTTTGCCCAGGGGGAATATGCCCTTTCCTGGGACAATGCCGTGGAACGTTGTATCTGATTGTTCCAGGCTGCACTGCGGGATCCGCGTTGCTGCCAGAGTACTTGCGAACATCAGATTGATGCCGCTGCCGCCGTCCATGAAGACGCGACTCATCTCGAAACCTCCGATCTGCGCCTCCAGCACCAGGGCAGCATGACCTGGGCGAGGGATCTGGCAAGGGTGATCCGCACAACTGAACGTGATGCAGGACTCTGATCCTCTGAGGTACTCAGGGATGGCGGGTGGAGTTGCCACAGCCAGGTTGATTTGTCAGGTGATTTTCTTCTGCACCCTATTCGTGGGGCGCCCCTTATGGATCATCAGTGCTCCTTTCAGTGGGGGATATCCGTTCCCAGCGTTGTTCTGTGCTGGTGCGACTGGTTGGTTCGGGCCTCCTACAGGTGGCGGTGGAGGAGCTCCATGCGCTATCTCACCTGGCGCGGGTGCGTTCCCGAATCCAGGAAGTGGAGCTTGCTGCCTCATCTGGATCATGCTTTCGCTGAGTTTCTAGAACTCGAGGCAGTCCTTGAGCATGTGGCTTGCCTTCTTTTTGCCATCCTGCTTGTCGATGTAGAAGTGGATGGTGCATGGACCCGAAAGTTTTTCGTATGCTGAGGGTCCGTTATCGTAGTCGCGGCGCTGCCACGACTGTTCTGGGCGTCCTCCGTCGCGGAAGTTTCCTCCGCGGTATCCTCCGCTGTTGCGGTTGGCGTCATTGCAGCGATCGGCGTAGCCGGCCGCGACCATGTCGGGTCCATCGCGATCGTCGTAGACGCGCGATCTTCTCTTGCTACGGCACTCTCGTCGTCGACCGTAGTCGTCCTCTTCTTCCGATTGTGCTCGTTGAATGGAATCTTCGCCGTCATCCCACCTGTTGGCGATGTCCATGAGGTGGTCGAGTGTTTTGGGCTTGACGCGCCCGAGTTCCTCCTTGAAGTCTTGGCGCTTGACGCCGTCCATGAAGGCATCGATGGCCCTCTCTTCGGAGATGTGCGCTGCGGAGTTTTTTGTGTTGGACCAGCGTAGTATGTACGAGCGAATGGATTCGCCCGTTTGTTGGGTGCAGGCTCGCAATTCTTCGATTGAGGCGGGCCTCTTGCTGGTGCTCTTGAAGTTTCAGATGAAGTTGTAAGCTAGCTCATCCCAACTTCGGATGGACCCTGAAGATAGGCTGCTGAGCCAGATCCGGGCCGCTCCTGTCAGCTGCAGCTGAAGGCATTGCATGGCGGTTTCCTTGTTTCCGCCATGCAGTTTGACAGACGATAGGTGGTCGCTGAGCCATGCCTTTGGGTCTTGTGTGCCGTCGAACTTTGGAGTATCCGAAGGAAGCTTGAAATTGCACGGCATCTTTGTTCGTCGAACAGATCTGCTGAAGCATCAGGCTCCGCAGAGTTCCCCTTCGTCTTCAACCATCTCGGATTCAGACAAGCATGCGCGCTTGGCTCGCGCTTTGTCGATTTTGCGCTGTGTGAGTGCGTCTCTGGCCCCGTAGTCGCAGTTGCGGTGGCGCAAACTCTTCTTCCTTCGAGGAAGGTCATGTTCCTCTTCTTCGGATGAAGGGGTAGGGCTGCGGTCGAACCTGACCGGAGCTTTCTTCTTCGGCTCCGTGGGAGCTTCCTGGTGGAGCGCAGCTCCGACGAGTCCGAGTCTGGTAAGTGCGGACTTGTGCATAGCCCTATTCGGGTCGCCCTCTAGAGGTGGGTGGGCTGCGAGGTACGCAGTGGCTGCCATGATCGTAGCCTGCGGCGTTTTCGGGATGACGTTGTCGTCGGCGTCCATCTCCATGAAGGATGTGTGGAGGGTTCGGGTCACCTCACGGCGCTCCTTGGGATCCATGTTCTCCATCCGAGAGCGGTGCTTGTTGCCATGGTTGGCGTTCAAGCTGGAGCCGATGCCCATGGCGGAGAGCGCAGCTCGTCGCGCGCTGGACTCTGAGGCTGCTTGCTTGCGTTTGTCAAGCACCTCCTGCATCTTGACCTGCTTCTTGTGCTCCTCGATCAGGAGCAGGTGGTAGGCCATCAGCAGATCCCGGGAGGAGTCTGCAGGCAGGACTATGTTGCCTGCCACGACGTTGCGTGCCTGGGCCCATCCTTCTTTGCTAAGGCGGATGACATGGCCATTGTTTTCCCCTTCGAGTGGGGGAGACTGGCTTCTTCTATTCCCGCTGTTTCGATCTGGCGGGTTAGGTGGTGGGTTGGGCGGCGGGTTGGGTGTTTGCTGATCCCCGTCGGCCTGTATGACTACGGAGCATTGGTAGCGCTCGTAGATTGGTCTGCTGCTACCGTAGCTTTCAGATCCGGAACCGTAGGTCCCTTCATCTGACGGCGGATCGCACAGATCGGAGTTGCAGTTGCTGCTGTCGTAGGAATCATCTGTTGATGATGTTGTGCGTAGCACGGGGTGTGGGGTCCATGAAGCGGGCCTGATTGATGGTAGGGGCACCCGCTCAGGGAGGCGGAGGGTGCCAGTTTGCCCCACCTGGAAGCAGAAGCTCTCGAACAGGATTTCGAGTCCATCGCCTACGGGCTCGAAGTCCTTCATGGTGGCCGGTGAGTGGGCGGTGAAGTCGAAAGCGCCGAAGAGGAGGTGACTCTCCGTCGCTGCAGAGTTGTAGATCGATCGGGTTGGGACCGTCACGATCGCACAATCAGCGTCCCCGTTTCCCATAGACGGCGCCAATTGACGAGGTTTGATCTCATCAATGCCCATTGTTATGGACTTGGGTTTTGGAGAAGATGGCGATGCTGGAGATCGTGGAACGGTTAGCAAACAAGCAACACGGGGACACAAGGTTTACCTAGGTTCAGGCCCCCGGAGGGAAAACCCTACTCCTGCTTGTCTGCTCTTGATTACGGCGGAACCAAAGGTTACAGGGGTGCGCAGATGTAATATTGCGTGGAGGTGTGTATGCGAAAGTAAGAGAGAGAGATCTAGGTCGTGCCCTCCTAGCCTTTATATAGACTTAGGCAGCTCCCGGGCATAGACCTAGTCGGTTACAGGTTCTAGGGTTTTACCCCTTTGAATTTCCTATCTACTCTAGTCTTGCTCTCCAAGGATCCGAAAGCGTCATGGGCCTTGGCCACCCAAAAATCTTCATGGGCCAGCGTATAGTTGCCGTGGGACTCCCTTGGGCTGGACCAGGTATGCTGAGATCATGTACCCCTGGGGTATAACCATGTCATTAGCATATTGGGATCGGAGGCGAGGTGAGATGACGCGCCGGTGTCCATGACCCACTCGCGGGAGGGCGCCTACAGGCCCATGGTCTGGAATTGCTGAAGTAGTGCCGCTTGGTCCCATGATGCAGCCGGTGTTGGTGTCGCCATCGGCACATAGCCGCTGTAGCCATACGGGGCATAGCCATAGGGCGACGGCGGTGGCGGCGGAGCGACGCTGTAGGGGCCTTGCGTGTAAAACGCATGAGACGGGGTGGATGGCCGCGGGGCATAGTAGACCTGACGTGCACCGGCGTAGCCGGCCAAGCCGTACGGCCACATTTGGATGGCGCCGTTCCATGGGTGCTGCGGCGACGGCCACGTGAGGGGCGGCGCGGCAGGTGCCGGTGCCGTGGGGGCGGGACCAGCGGGGGTCATCTCAGTTTTGGCGGGGGCGACGTCCTTGGCAGCATCCTCCTTGGCTTGCTTTTTCTTGCCTCCACCGTTGTCGCGGCCATTGCCTGTGTTGTTGGAGTAGAAGGCGGAGTCGGTAGCGCGGCCGTGGCGACTCTTCTTCTTCATCTCCTGCAGCTGGAGCATGGAGCGGTATTGGGGGAAGGTTGGTGTAGGGACCATAAGGGAGATGAGATCGGAGGCACCCTCATACTTTCCATTGAGGCTGTTGAGGCAGTGGATGACGAGCATGGCGTCGTCGACCGGTGATCCGAGATCGGCGAGGCCGTCAGCGATGGACTTGAGCTTCTGTAGATAGTCTGTCATGGTCATGTCGCCCATGCTGATTTCGGCGAGTTCTGCGGAGAGGAGGAGCTCGCGGTTGGTCTTGTGATCATTGAAGATGCCGTTGATGGCGACCCAAAGCTCGGCGGCGGAAGGATCTTTGCCCGCGGTCATGACGGCATCGAGGATCGGCAAGGAGTCCGAGCCGTAGATCCATGACACCACTGTGGCATCGAGGAGGTTCCACTCTGGCGTTGGAGAGGACGAAGAGGCGCCGTCGAGGTGATCGAGGAGCGTGTACTTGCGGACGGCGGCCCGAAAAAACATGCGCCACTGGCGATGGACGTCGGTGTCGAGCGCAAGTTCCACGGGTACGTGCCCCTTGATGCTTGAGAGGCCAACGGCCTGAGCGTGCAGCGAGGTGAGGGAGAATTGCCCGGCGGCGACCGAAGTGGCGGCGGGGGGATCTCCTTGTTGGCGGCGTCCTGCAAGATCGCTAGGGCATCATCGCGTGCCTTAGCTGCGTCGATGTCTTGCTGCCTGGCAGCAGCGGCGTCGCGCTCGTTGTCGGAGGTCGTCATGGCGTCGACGGTAGGGAAGAAGGCGGTAGGGTTGGGCGGTTTCGGAGAGGCAACGGAAGTCGACATCAGCGCAGGTCCTAGCTAGGGTTTGCGTATGATACCATGTAAGATAGGGGAAACCACACATTAGGTGGCCTTGTATTGCTCATTATAAAGGAGGATTACAAGGAGTACCGGTTGCATACAACACGGACTATACACAAGGAATACACACGCATACATATCCTACACCTATAAAAACACGTCTAGGATATGTATTCTAATAACGGTGACTCCGACCTCGTCGCCGGACAAGTCGCCGGCACATGCGACGCAGTCTCCCCCACCATGGCGGCATACCGCCAAGAAGTGGACCAGCTAGGAGGCCACTTCGCCGGCTACTCCGTCGAATGGATCGACCGACACGAGAACGAGGAGGTCGACGCTCTCTCTCCCATCGGGTCGGCTCGCCTCGCGCCACCCGCCGGTGTCTTCCTCGACACAATCACCAAGCCTTCTGTCTCTCCCCCGAGGGAGATCGACATCGGAATTCCGCTACAACCAGAAGCAGCCCTGGTCGCCATGCTCGCCGAGCCAAGTGACTGGACCGTGCCATACATCGCCTACCTGGAGGGAGGCACCCTACCCGCTGACGATACAGAGGCTCGGATGATAGTACGCCGCTGCAAATCCTTCGTCATCATCAACGGCGAGCTCCACAAGTGCAGCATGACTGGCGTGTTCCAACGCTGCGTACAACCCGCAGAAGGTCGCAAGATCCTACAAGGCATCCACGCAGGCGACTGCGGCCACCACGCTGGCGCTCGATCCCTGGTCGCCAAGGCCATGTGACACGGCTTCTATTGGCTGCATCGGATGTTAGAAATACGCCAACCAGACTCACGTCCAACGCTCGTCGCTCAACACCATCCCCATCACCTGGCCATCGCCGTGTGGGGCATGGATATGGTGGTGCCCTTCAAGAAGGACCCCTCTGGCTTCACCCACCTCCTAGTCGCAGTCGACAAATTCATAAAGTGGGTGGAGGCCAAGCCAGTCCGCAAATGCGACGGGAAGACCACACCAAGTTCCTACGCGAGCTCATCTATCGCTACGGGTTCCCGCACAACATCATCACGGACAACGGCACCAACTTCTCCAAAGGAGCCATGGCCGAATTCTGCGAAGAACACAACATACGACTCGACCTCACCTCAGTCGCCCACCCGGAGTCCAACAGCCAGGCGGAACGCGCCAACTAGAGCATCCTCATGGCCTGAAGCCGCAACTGCTAGTTCCTCTCGAGCGAACTCCAGAGTGCTAGGTCGAAGAGCTCCCCTCCGTCATCTGGGGCATCCACACCTCCATTAATAGGTCGAAAGGGTTCACCCCCTTCTTCATTGTGTACGGTGCCGAGGCCGTCATGCCAACCGACCTCGAGCATGACTCACCTCAGGTGGTCAACTACGCGGAGACCGACAACGAGCTCGCACACCAGGACGGGGTCGACTAGCTCGACGAAGCACACGACATAGCTCGCTCTCGCAACGCCATCTACTAGCAAGGACTTCGCCGCTACCACAGCCGGCGACCTTCCAGGAAGGGACCTGGTCTTGCGACTGATCCAGGACAAGAAGGGCATGCACAAGCTCTCTCCCTCCTAGAAGGGACCATTCGCCATCGGGCGAGTCCTGGGAAACAACGCCTACTACCTCATCGATGTCCGAGGCGATGGAAAACTTGATGTCAAGCGGCCGTGGAATGTAAACCTCCTACGAAAGTCCTATTCCTAGAACTCCAAACATGTACCCCCACCCGCTATGAAATAAAGAAGTTCGATTCGCACAAACTGCGTCCACTCTCCGTACCTTGTGCTACTCGCACTCGTAATAATAGCGCTACGCTACTCACGGAAGTCAAGCCTTGGTCACGCGACCGGCACGGCCAAGTACTGCGATACGAGGGCACCGAAAAATTTCAAGCCTTGTATCGTCCATGAAAAACGCCAGCCTGGAGCCCCATCGGAGTCGCCTCGCTCGACTGGCTTTTCGAGCCAAGACGACCGCATTCGCTTCCAATAGTGACCATGTCCTCCACATCCTTGGCGCAGTGACTCAAACGGCTAAGTACCACGCTCGGGGGCTGACACCAGTACAAACCCGAGCGACTAGAGAAAATGCCAAGTACGAGAGCGTGCCATGGACTCGCCACGTGACTAATTTTACGGGTCAGGTGGAGCGACGCACTTAATACAATGCGCCTCGTCCTCAACTACCTTGGGCACGCGACTATAATGGCCAAGTACCACGCTTGGGGACTTGGCTACCCGACCCCGTTCGCGCCCGGGAAAATGGCTAAGTATAGAGCACCCCTCGGGGCCGCCACACGACTGGCTTTTCAAGCCATAGCGAGTTGACCTCAACTGACTAACAGTTTAACAACATACATACACATAAAACGAGGTAAACCCCACAAAAGGGCGGACGCGCTCGGGGACTCGAACAACTTAACAAATCACAATCAAATCAAAACACTGACAAAAGCATCCATGCATTCCTTACGACAACAAAATTTGTTCGCTTACAAGGGCAGGCACATTTTTCATTTACATCTAATGCCACGTGGCAAACTCTTCTACTCTGCAGGCCTTGACGAAGACTCGCCACCACTTATGCGGACGCGGATGAAAGGCACCCACGGGTTCGAGGGGTACGTCATCAGAACACCCGCCATGGACGCTCGGAATGGCTGCTCCACGTTGAAGTCGCGGTGCGCCGGCTCGGGGTCGTTTGGGGCAACGAACGTTTCCTAGTATGGAATGAGGTCACCCATTGCCCATACCCGGTCGGAGTACACCGCAGCCCGCTCGGTCAGCTTCAGCACTTTAGAGATCTCGACCGCTCCCATCGATGACGGGTACCCGCTGGTGATGTCGTTGGGGAATGCGTGAGCCCAAGGCTCAGCGCAGTCGTGGAACCACGGAGGAAGGCCGACCGCGCCATGAAGTCAACAACAGCCGGAGCCTTCTCTAGGTAGCGCTAGACATCGACGAGGTCGCTGGGAATCACCTCCGTCGGTGAAATTTCCTGAAGATATGCGCGAATGCAAGTCGCTGATAGAGCGGCAGAGTCAACCAGCGTGGTGACACATTGCCACGCATCATACAACTGCGCTTTGGCCACATCATCAAGAATCCTCCCTGCAATGCACAAGCAGACAGTAAGGAAGGCTCCAACAAAACAAAGACCCGCGCGCTCGGGGACTCGCCGGTCATTCAAAGGAACAAAGGGCTCACAAATCAAAGGACGACAGGTCCCCGTAATGAAGTTTTGAAGACCAGAGAGTTCATCCCGTAGCCCGGCGACAAGCGCATCCGACACCTTTCAATCCTCGGCAACTGCAGCAACGGCTGCCTTGGCACTCTCATCGGCCGAGGTCGCCTCCGCCTTCGCGTCCTTGAGCTCCCGCTCCAAGTCGGCGATCCGCTTTTCCGCGACGCTCAAGGAAGATTGGGCAGCCGTCAGGTCGCTAGCAGGGACCATGCCCTCACAGGCCTTCTGCACCGTGGCCACATGGCCTCTACGTCAACAAAACCATAACTACGAGATTCACGAAATATATCCTCGACAACAAGCATGTGAAGCACTTACCAGCAGTCGCCTGAAGCTGCTTGTTCGTCCCCTGAACGGGGTGGAGCTCCTTCTCCAGACGCTCCTTGGCAGCCAATCACTCTGCCGACTCGCGCTGAAGCCCCTGCACAACAACAATAAATCAGAGAAACAATTATAAAATGCCTAGCCGTTGAAATTCAGGGACTAGCCACTCGGGGACTGGATAGCGAAAAGATTCCTTAGTGGCTAGCCGCAGAATTTCAGCGACTAGCCACTCGGGGACTGGACAGTAAAATCAATAAGGATTCGCCCGCTTAAATTCAGCGACCAGATCCTCGGGGACTGGACATACCTGGATGGCGGAACCTAGCATGCCGTGAAGTTCCATTGCATCCACCGATGGGAGCAAGAAAGGAGTGTGCCCGCGATGTTGGTCGACCTCCGTGCCGACGACCTCGGGCACCTAACTCGATGGAGCTGAAGCACTAGCCGTAGAGGCCCTCGCTACAAAGCGAGGGAACATTGCTTCTGTCGCCCCCACTCCACTCGAGGTTGGGCCTGCCGCCCCGACCGACACCTTGGGCTCCACCCGTTGCGACTCTGCGTCCACTATGGCCTTCGAGGCCGCATCTTCTCTAGTCGGAGCTTCGCTTGGGGCGATCACCGTCTCGTATGAAATTGTGACAACCTCGTCGCCCTTTGCCTTCTTTGCGCCCTCAACGGGTGCCGTGACTTCGCCGCTCTTCCTCTTCTTCGAGGGGTCGACCTGCACCCCTGGGGCACCCAACGGGACCTTGGACACCGAGGGGTGGCCTATCTTTTTCACACCAGTCCTGCAATATGGCAACATCAGCGAGTTCGCTGGACAAACATAAGTTAGTTGCTCAACTCAAAAAGGTACTCACTTGGAGTCTGGGATGAAATGGAGGCCGGTGCAAATGCTCGCTGGCTTCTCTAATTCTGGCCCCAGCTTCCGGCTGAGGCCTGTCTCAAGCATGCTCTGGACCCAGGTCACCGAGGGATTCTTCATGGATGAAGCCGCGGCAGGAGGGTCCGTGGCAATCACTGCAGGCACTCCCCTCGGCGGCGAGGCGCCCACGGATGGAGCGGCTCCGAGCCCGGTGATGACGGTAAAGGGTGGTGGCAGCGACGCCAGTGGCACCTCACCCTCCACCACGGTCGCGTCGGCTGCCGCAGTCGCCTATGCTGGCGTGCTAGCCCCAGCCTCCTCGGCCGCGCCGGTAGCTTAGAAGCTACTCGCGGACTGAGGCGGTGATGCTGGCTTGGCTGGCCCCTTCTTCTTCTTTGGTGGCGGTTTCTTCTTTGATGGCGTGGCCTCGCCCCACGAGGTATGCTCGGGGAGCTCGTCATCATCCCCGCCGTGAGCCTCGAGACTCCTGCTGGCCTCGAGCTCGCGTTGTCGTTGCCCATGGGTCTTACAGACCGTGGGTGCAGCGACCTCCACGGACTTGTCATCATCGTTGTCGCCGTTGTCGTCATCATCGTCGTCGCCACCGTCGCTTTTGACGCAGCCCCTGTCGGACGAGGACTCTCTCTCATCCTCGGCGGACTCGTTTGAGTTTTCGTCATCACAAGACGAAAGCTAACCTTCCACCACTTGGAACAACTGTAAGGATAGAATACGATTAGCACGAACCGCGACTGCACATCTGCGACTGTGAAATGTACGAAGGAGTTGGAACTTACTGTCAGAGCCTTGCACTTCGCGGTGTAAGGGGGAACCCCAACTTTCACGTCGAGGTTCCTCGGTGATTTTCTTCAGGGCCAAGGTGTAATCGTTGAGCCTCCACTCGGCAGTGCATGACTTTGTCGGGTCGTATTTTCCCATGTACTCGTACATGTAGTGGGCGCGACTGGCCAAAGGCACTAGCCGCCGACCGAACCAGCAATTATACAAGTTGATCGTCTGGAGGCCCTTCTTCTTCAGGCTGCAAATTGTCTGCATCATTTCGTCGACCACCATCCGCTGGTCGTGCGGAAGTTTGGCGACTTGGAGCCGACACGGCTCGGGCCGGTCGGCAGAGTACATCAGAAGCGCCACCTCGTCGTTTGGCGTCGACTTAGTCATGTAGAACCAATTCTTCTTCCACTCGTTTACCGCCTTCTTTGGCAGCATCAGATCAAAGAAGGAGGCCTTTGACTTCAATTGAAAGGTGAGGCCGCCCCTGGCCAGCATCAGGCCGCCTGCCTCTTCGCGTCTAATCCTCCCATGGAACAGATCTTGCCACAGGGGGAAGTACGGCCGGCAGCCTAGGTAACACTTGCAAAACGCCACAAAGATGGCGAGTTGCTCGATGCTGTGTGGTCCTAGGTCTGACGGCTGGATGCCGTAATAGGTGCAGAAGCGGTGAAAGAAGAGGGGGGTGGGGAATCCGAGCCCCCTCTGCAGGTGGCTCGTGAAGCAGATGAACTCTCCATCACGCGGATCCGGCACCACCTCTCCCGCCGCAGGGATGCGCCACCTCCCGACGCGGAGGATCCCTGCCTCCTCGAAAGACTTCAGTAGCACTTTCGTGCATTTGGATATCCCCCATGGCTCCGTCGGAGGCGCCATTAGTCGGAGGATCTAAGGTTGCGGATCGCTCTGGGTCGCTCTGATCGCTGAGGAGGAGTGGAAGACTGGGAGACGCGCGAGATCGGAGGAAATGTGGGGATGACCGCTTGTCGCCCGTCGCTTCCCTTATATAGAGATTGTTACCCGCCATTCTCGGAGAGCCGTTACGCGTGGTGATTACGCCGATATTACCGCTGGATTACCCAATGGCTAGTTTGACCAGTGCAGACGGTCCAACTTCGTCTACTTGACTCGCCAGTTTCAGCGACTTGACTACTCGCCGACCTGATCACCCTAGATGCAATTCGACTGCTCGCCAACCTCATCACTATAGCACTGACTCGACTATTCGCCGACCCATTCGCCATGCTACGATTCGACTGGTCGCCGTTATTGCGACGGAGATAACAAGTTCCCTCTTTCATTCAGGGAGTCCACCGCCAATTTGACTGGGCGTCCAAATTGGACCAGCATACTCCGACTGCCAACGAACACCTGCGACGAATGAACGACGGCCTCAGGGACTACTGATGGGGATATGCCGAGTGGGGTATACCCAGTAGGACATTTCCTATTGGCCCAAGCCGCCAGCGAGTGGGCCTGCAGGATGGCGACTGGATCAAGAACCAACAAGGAGCCAGGCGACTAGAAGCTGAAGGCCCAGAATCGTAGCTAGGCCCAGTTGGATTAGGTCAATTACCCTCTGAATCCTTAACTAATTCAGTTGTAGATCTGTAAACCCTAGCGAGGTGAGTCTATATAAACCTCCCTAGGGTACGCATAGAGGACACGTTCCATCATACACCCCATGCGACTCGCCGCCTAGTCGTCGAGCTCGCCCTTGTACTCTCTAAATAATACAATCTAGCAGGAGTAGGTCTTTACCCTCCGGGGGGCCGAACCTGGGTAAACCCTTGTGTATCCGCACTCATCTCGCACCGCAGATGGCTGGCCGCCCTTGCCCCTCGTTCTACTACTCGATGCCGATTGCATCATCTGTCGTGGCCATTCCCACGACAGAAACCTCCTCTTTGAGTGATAAGATTGATGTCATTATGGTTATGCTGGTTAATGGGAAAGCTCCTCTAGATCCTAATAGCGTTCCCTTAGCCTCTTTAGTTGCTCAAGAAGAGCAAGTTGATGTGAACTTCATTAGAAACAACAATTTTGGAAACAATACTTATGGTAATAACTATAGGCCTTATCCACCTAATGGAAATGCTTACCATGGTAGATCTGGGATGCCTAGTGAAGACAAGATTCTAGAAATTGAAAGATCCACTAAAAAATTCATGCAGATGCAATATGAGCAAAACAAGATATTCACTATAATTATGGAGGAACAATCTGTTATCTTGAAAAACATTAGTCATCGGCTTGAGAATCTGAATAGAGAAATTCCTAGTTTATAGTCAAAAAAATTGAGTGCTGAGAAAAATATATCCTCTTTGTCTGAAGCACAGTCTTCCTTGATTAATAAAATGGCTGCTAAACCTGAAACCATGGAAAGTACCTTTGCGGCCACTCATGTCATACAGGTTACTATTGATGAAAATGTTAGACTGTTAGCTCATCTTCATGCTAAGTGGGAAAGGGAAGCTGAAATTGATAGAAACAATAGTGTGTGCACCATCACTAATGGATACCACTAAACCACAAGAAGTCCCTATTCCTCCTCCTACAGTGCCTAAGCCTAATGAGTCTACTACTAGTGATGCTAACTTTGATTTTGATATAGATGGTTGCAATATTTCTGAAGTGAGTATGTTCCTGCAAAAACTTGCTAGAAGTCCTGATGCTAGTGATATGCATGTTGCTTTCACCAAGCACATTACATGTGCGCTTGTTAAGATTAAGGAAGAGAATATAAAACACAAAGCTTCTATTCCTAGGAAAGTAGAAGATAGTTGGGAACCCATTATTAATATGCAAGTGAATGACTTTGATCTCAAAGCTTAATGTGATCTTGGTTCTAGTATCTCTATTATGCATAGGAAGATTTATGAAATGCTTGATTTGCCACCTTTGGAAGATTGTTATTCGAATGTCCCACTTAATGATAATGCTAAGAAGAAACTCATGGGGAGTATTAATGATGTTCTCATTATGGTTAACAATACTTATGTCCCTGTTGATTTCTATGTTTTGGATGTTGAATACAATGCTTCTTTTCCTATTACTTTGGGAAGACCTTTTCTTAGAACTGTTGGTGCCATCATTGATATGAAAAAGGCACCATTAAATATCAATTCCTATTCAAGAAAGGTATTGAACACTTCCCTATGAGGAGAGAGAAGTTGCTTTTTGCTCCTCCTTTGAAAGCAAGGTTTGATGTTAATGCTTCTTCATTTGAAAATACTTGATTTTCTTGCTTCTTGTGCCTAACTTAAAGGCATTAAAGAAAAGTATTTGTTGGGAGATAACCCAAGAGTTTTATTGAGTCTTGGAAGTTATTACTTCAGTAATGACCTCTCCTTATCCTTTTTGTTTGCTTTTTGTGCCAAGAATGACCTCTAATGAGAGGGGAAGTAAGATTTGGGGAGTTGCTGTTCCGAAACTGATTTCTGTCCTCCACCATAAATATTCGTGAGGACTCTCTGTAAGTCGGATTGAGATGAACATTTACTAATAAATCCCCCAGTATGTTAGCTAACTTTCGTTAGTTCAACGCTTTTTGATTTGAGCAACATAAGATTTTCGAAAAAATCGGTTTCTACCTGCTAGTCTGCTTTGACAGATTTCTGCCATTATTTGCATTTGCTTATTATTGATTCCTTTTTTAGTTCTCTTTTGGGGAATTGAGCTTTTTTGAAGGAGTTGATACAGTAGCTTGTGTTTTTAGTGAAAAGTTTTGCTGTTCCAAATCTTTGCCTAAAGGTCTATTATCTTTTGAATAAACTAATGTTGCTAATGAAGATTGTGTGAAGTTTTGTATGAAGGAAAAATTTCAGGTGTAGAGAGAGAATGATGTAATGAGATGAAGAATGGACAAAAGCTTAATCTTGGGGATGCCACCCCGGTGTCACCCCAAGAAATAGCCAATAGGTACAAGCGTCAAAGCTTGGGGATGCCCAAGGCATCCCCTTCTTCATCAATAAAAATCTCATGTCTGTCTAGACACTTCGTTTTTATTGTTTCATGCACAGCTATGTTTTCCTTGGAGCGTCTTAGTTTTCATTTTCTTTGCTTAGTTTGTTTATTTTGCTTGGATAAAGTAGTTTGGACCCCCGTTCTTGCTGTGTGGTATCAAAAAAGTCAATTGGTGTTGGAAAGAAGTAGAAAGTTCTTGCTTGGAAGTGCAAGAGGAGCTTGCATTGACTGTGACTTAGACTTTAGCATGACATGCTAGGTGTTGTTTTGACCTTATGCTTAGTGATTATTGCTGTAGCATGTCTTGTTCCAAACAATTGGGATTGCTTAGTGTGCGTTGAAGAAATCATGCGTTGTTTTAGCATACAAAAGCATAATATGTGGTATTCTCCTTTGATGTTTTGTTTGGGTTGACTTGGCACTTTCTCACACCATGTTATGACTATGAAGAAGTCACCATAGCCACTATGATCATTTAGTCCTTGACTTGTAGTACCACTCTATGCTTTGATTAGTAATGCTTTGTCGCTCTGCATGATTATGGCCATTATTGCTCTCTTAGTTGGTTGCTCCCAGTCTTTTGCTAGCCTCCACTTGTATGAGTAAGCTCTACTCATGCTTCCAACTCCCAAGAAACCAAGTTATTCCAAAGTTTCCACTATAAACTCCTTTGTATGGTGTGTTACACCATTCCAAGAACATCTTGTTTTCAGCTATCTTCCAATTAAAAACTATTTTGTTATGTGAAATTAAAGCCCTCATGAACTTGATGGCACACTTTATATTATTTGCCCCTAATAAAATTGAACCATTGTGTCGTCTATGTTGTATATGCTTGCACTTATACGTTGGAATTATCAGAACCATGTTGTCATGGGGAACGTTTTCAACATTGCACTTATACTTTGTACTCAGTTGATATCATGCTCTTTTGTCTATGGATGTCACCGGTGTGAAATAAAGAGGGACCTTGTAAGTCCATGGAGTTATGTATTTTGTGTTAGAGAAACACCTGGGACGCGAGTGTTGGAGATATGCCCTAGAGGCAATAATAAAAGTGGTTATTGTTATATCTTTGTGTTTATGATAAATGTTTACATTCATGCTATAACAGTATTAACCGGAAACATTAATAATTGTGTGATTTGTAAACTAAATTAGAGTCCCTAGTAAAGCCACTTTGTAAAACTATCTTGTTGGTTAATAGATGATCATGGTTTCCCGATCATGAGCATTGAGCTCTTGTTGACAACAAGATCATATCATTAGTAGAATGGTATGATGGACATACTCTTATAGATAAGCGTAGCATTAAGATCAAGTCATTTCAATAGTTCATTTGCTATAAGCTTTCTGATACATAGTAACCTAATTCCTTCGACCATGAGATCATGTTAATCACCATCACCGGAAGGATGCTTCGATGACATCAAACACCACACCATAACTGGGTGGATATAAAGGTGGCATTGAGTGTTCGGAAAGTGTGTGTTGAGGCACATGGATCAAGAGTGGGATTTGTCCATCCATATGATGGATAGATATACTCTGGGCCCTCTCGGTGGAATGTCATCCAATTGGCTTGCAAGCATGTGACTGGCTCACAAGGGATCACATATCACGGGAACGAGAAAAGAGTACTTATCGGTAACGAGGTTGAACTAGGTATGCAGAGATACCGACCATCAAAACCTCGGATGAGTAAACTATCATGAGACAAAGGGAAAATGGTATCGTATGTAAGTGGTTCATCCGATCTCAAAGTAATCGTAGAAATATGTGGGAGCCATATGTATTTCTAGATTCCTCTATTGGTTATTGATCGGAGAAGTGTCTCGGTCATGTCCGCATAATTCACGAACCGTAGGGAGACACACTTAAGGATTCGATGTTGTTTAGTAGATATGGAATGTTAGTAGGGATACTGAATGTTGTTCAGAGTCTCGAATGGGATCCGGGATATCACGAGGAGATCCGGAATGGTCTGGAGAATAAGATTCATATAAGGAAAGTCCGATTCCGGAGATCGGGAAAGATTCCGATGTTTTCATCGGAGAGGTTCTAGAAGGTTGACCGGTCCGGAAGGGGAATGGTCCATGAATGTGTCATGGGTAAGTGGAATGATTGGATCATATTTTAGGTCACTTGGTGTGGACATTTGTGAGAGAGAATTAAAGCTCTAAATTGAAAGTCAAACGGGAGGTTTGAAAAGTCAAACTAGAACAATGGTTTCTTAGTGGAAGAAGGAAAGAGTCCTTCCAACTTGGGTTTGGAAGTGGATTCAAACTCCCCTCTCTCAAGGCTGCCCCCTCTCATAAATAGAGGGGGAGGGCTGCCCCAAACACACAAGCCCTAGCCCTCCCACACCCAAGTCGCCGCCGCCACCGCCAGCCGCCGCCCCACGCCGCCGCCGCCTCGCGCCGCCGCCGGTCCGTCGCCACCGCCCTAGACGCTGCCGACACCTCCTCCTCCTCCCGGTCTTCTAAACCCTAGATCACCGGGAAACCCAAGATCCACGATAACTCGCGCCGGCTTAGGCGAAGCCCTGCGGGATCTTTCCTCTACTTCCGACACCACGCCGTCGTGCTGCCGGAATCACGAGGGGAGAACTACAACCTCCGCTGCCTGCTGGAACAAGGGAGAGGAAGGTCTTCATCGAGTACCGAACTTGTGACCGACTTCGGAAGCGCTGCCGGAATGCAGCGCCAGAACGCGATCTTGAGATCGGCAAGTGTACGACTACATCACCCACGAGAATCTGCTCTCGTTAACCGCTTTGGAATCTTCGAGGGTGAGTGCTTCTATCGAATCATTGCTACAATCTAGTAGATAGATCTTGGCTTGTTTGTGTGCATCCGGTAGAAATTTTTTGTTTTCCATGCTACGAACCCTACAGCTAGCCTAAGCCATGCCTAATCATGGTGGAAACTTGCAGCATCACCATAGTGAGCTATCTCTGAAGCATCCTCAACAAAAATTTATGCACATAGTAAATAAAAAGATCACTGAGATGCCCATTGTCTGCTTGCCGTGTTATTTTGGTTATGGGATAGCTCCTCTACCATGTGCAAGGGGTACCCCGTTGGCGGTTCTCTATGATACGCATGTACTTACTATGACAAGAACTTACAGGTTACTAAAGTTGAGTTGCATGAGGTGTGGCCCTCATATTCAAGGGACTCGAGATTGCCAACTTTTACTTTGTCAAGCATATACTCCATTGTTTGTTTACTTTAACCTTAATCACTTCAAGATGCTTATGATAGGGGCAATGAGGGCGGAAAGCTGACAAGTACCATAATTTTTGGAAGCTCTTTTTGAAACTTGAAATCCCTGCTTCCCCTTATGAAGGGCATTTCTTCCACTATTATTGAGTCTCCACCTTCTACCTTTAGCCACCATTAAGAGAGCATAGTTGCCATTCTTTGTTCTATGTGTAGTGTCCCAAAACTTATTGATTGATGCATATTGTGATATTGCTTTTTCTTGTGCTACTTGTATCTAGTCACTCTTATGAACTTTGAAGGTGCCCTATGCATCTATTTGCTACTCTATGAGGGACAAGCTGATTGCCACTATGCCATGTTTTATGTATGTGAAACAAACAAACGTTTTTCAATGCATGTTATTTATGATCTTTGTTTGTAGCCTTTCATGTTGCATGCATAGTTACTTTGTCTTATTGTTAGAACTCCATTTTTCATGCACATGTTTAGAGTTCTTTGATCCCAGCTTTCAATGCTTGCAAATGGTTTGATCTTGGTTCTGATGGTGCATGTCACCTCAAAAATTATTCTTTTATCACTTACCTACTCGAGGACGAGCAGGATTTAATATTGGGGATGCTTGGTACGTCAGAAACGTATCTATAATTTTTGATGTTCCATGCTTGTGTAGTATCTACTTTGCTTTGCTTTGTCTACACTTTGAGGTGCTTTTATATCTTTTCTGGAACTAACCTATTAACAAGTTTCCACAGTGCTAGTTGCCTGTTTTCTTCTGTTCTCGGATTTGGACGGGACAAAATGCAAAGTCAATATTTTTCCGTGGGCAACACGAAGCCTAGAGGAGAGACGGAGGGGCGAGCCAGGGATGCCACACCCCCCTAGGCGCGGCCAAGGTGGGCTCGCGCCTGGGCAGGGTGTGGGCCCCCTGGTCGCCTCCCAGCCTGGCCTCTTCACCTATAAGAAGCCCCCGATGCAGAAACCCTAGGAACCCAATAAAAACTCCACGGAACCGTCTGTAGCCGCAGCCACCATCGTCCCTAGATCGGGGGGATCTGAAGTTCTTGTCGGCACCCTGCCGGAGGAGAGATCACGCCGGAGGCCTTCTTATCTGGTATGATGCGTGAGTAGTTCCACCTTGGACTACAGGTCCATGTAGTAGCTAGATGGTTGTATATCCTCCTTGTGCTTTCATGTATAGATCTTGTGAGCTCCGTTCATGATCAAGATCTAATCTATTTGTAATCATGCATGTTGTGTTTGCGGGGATCCGATGGATATTGAGATTACTATGTCAGATTGATTAATGGGTTTGTCTATTTGGTACTATCATGTCTGTGTTGTTTGTGATCTTGCATGATCTCCGTTGTTAGTAGCTATCTTGGCCAAGTAGTTGCTAGTGACTCCGAGAGGGGGTATTTATGCTCGATAGTGGGTTCATGCCTCTAGTTTCCAAGGGAAGTGACAGAAATCTCTTCGGTTGAAGATGTGTTGTTGCTACTAGGGAGAAAACAACGGTCTCTTGTTCATGGAACAAGTGGATTGTTTACCTTACACACTTTGCTTAAAGAAGTTGTCTATTGCTTGCAACTTAATACTGGAGGGGGTTCGGATGATAACCTGAACATGGACTACTAGTCATAGATGCAATTGGATGGCGGTCTATGTATATTGTTGTATTGCCCAATCGAATCTCATAGGATCTTTTTGTCTGGTATTGCATTGTTATGCCTTGCTCAGTTCCTGTCAATTGCCCTGCTGTAATTTGTTTACCCTTCATGCCATGTTGTTTATCTAAGGAGAGCACCTCTAGTGAACTATGGACCTCGATCCAATCTTTACCATTGATACATCTTCCACTATTACTTGTTTACTTGTTGAAAACCACCATTACCTTCCACACCATACAGTTAATCCTTTGTTACAGCAAACCGCTGAGCTTGACAACCTCACTATTCATTGGGACAAAGTCTTGAGTTTGTGTTGTGCAGGTTTTCACGTTGCTTGCAACACCTTTGAGACGATTTCTTTCTCCTTCTGGTTCGATAACCTCGGTCTCTACTAAGGGAAAACTTGCTGTTGTCCTTATCACACCTTGATCTTGGAGTTTCCAACGAAGTGCACCATGCACAACCAACAAGTTTTGGTAACCTTTGAAGGCTAACGGACATAGCTTTTCAGAATAAAAGCAACCTTTGAAGAAATGTTTTTGAAAACCTACATAGACTACGACCTATGGTCTATGGCTGTAGCTAGTGCATCAAACAATCTTTTTTAGTGAAGTTGCTGAGTACGCTCGTACTCAATGTATCTTCTTAACCCTTGCTAGATTCTAAAGTCAATCCAAACGACGTCTATATCAACTTATGCTCAAGAAATCTTCATCAACATCTCAAGCTATTCAATGAAGTCAAGGAATTCAACATATATATATATATATATATATATCAGCTATAGTGAAGACGAAGTTGCTGATTAGATAGGATTATTGTAGCACCCTGGGTAAAACCACTACTAGAAAATCGTAGTATATTTGCTTATGCATCATCATGACATCTGCATGGATATTATTTGTTTAAAAACTATCTTGCTAAAATTTATGTTGTCTTCTAGATATTCTCCCTTTGTTCAAACCGAAACCATCGGTCCGCCTGGATCTTTTATTTTATCTAAACTATTTATCAAATGCTATTTAAAACAAACTAAATAAATAAAACATATTGTTTTAAAAACTGGGGAGGCAGACAACCGGACAGGCCCAATGGACCGACCGGTGTCCACCTACAACCCAGCAAATAAACCCTAACCTAAACCAACTCCAACCACCCAAACCCTAGATACCCCATCCCTCTTCACCCCACACCCCGCCGCGAGGAACCCAACGACGCACACGACCCCCACTCATCTCTCTCCCGGCCCCACCCCGAACGCTCCTGGCCCCACCCCGCGAGATGCCCCTTCCGCTCGATCTTCCCCAACCCCGCTCCTCCCTGCAAACCCCCGACCCCGCCGCCACCTGCAGAGCTCCGCACCACCTCCTCCTTCCTCGCTCGCCCTAGACCCCGCAGGAAACCGCCGCCGCCAGCGACCCCTCTCTCTTCCCCAACCCCGGGGTCGTCCTCCTGCGCCTCCCTTCAGCGCCGCCGAGCCGCTCCGTCGCCACCAGCGTCGCCTCGGGCTCCCGGCGGCCTGTCTCCTTCTGCCCGGCCGCTCGTCCGCGACCCGCCGCCGTCGGCCTCCTCGTCGTGCTTCTGGGCGCCCTCCCCTTTGTCTCTGGCCGGCTCCTCGTCGGCGCCTCGTTGAGCCCCAGTCGCCCACCTTGGCCCCGCTCCATCCTCGACCTCCGCGTGGCGTCGCCCTAGCATCATCGGCACCTCGCTGTCGCCCTTCAGGTCCGCTGCGCCGCTCCCTCCCGCCAGCGTTGTGACGACCCCCTGCTTCGAGCCTTTCCACCCTTACCTCGCTAGCGGCTCACCCAGAAACGCTGCCACCTCTCTGCCCCGATTCCCTATGTTCCTTGCTGATTGAGTACCATTGGTAGAGGCCTCAACTTCGACGCTGTTATGTGCTCTCCTCGCCCAGCGTCGCCTCTGTCGCCTCGTTCTGCCCCTGTTGTTTCGGTTCTGCCCCTGTTGTTTTCTGTTCTGCCTCAAGGATGTGGTGAGTTGGTGATGTTGAAGTGGTAACGAGGTGGTTGACACAGCGTTGTGGTATGCCTATAATGGTGTGTGGGATTGGTTGTGTGGTGCTAGTTGATTCAGATGATCGATCCAATGTTGAGTCCATGAATTCGACAAGTACTCCTGAGGCTTGTAAATCCAAGATCGTCTCCTATTTCGAAGAACGACACGTGAAGATGAATCCAAGTGATTCCGAGAAGCCCGGTAAGAACTACATCACGGAACCAGAAGAATTTACGACATTTGTTAAGTTCTCCATCGGCCACCACGATGTCAAGGTCGTCTACACGGAACGACAAGATCGCCCACACGGACTTGAGTACCCCGATGCCCCGATCCGAAGACCGATCCCGGCGCCCGAACCCCGTTGAACCTTGGAACCCATGATCTTCGAACCAATGTGTGATGCCCTTTCCAAGCCCCGTATTTTTATAATATATGATATAAACTTGTTGCATTAAATCATTCATGTCGCATACATATTTGTGTGGTTTGGGGGCCTTATACCGGTTCGCCTCATAATTAAATATGGAGACCATATGCGGGCGAATCTAGTCTAATATTGGTTTCATTTAAATTCGTGCATCAAACCGGTGATATATTTTGCCATGTTAAGATAACATTTAAATTGTGGGTAGCTAAATAACTTGAACCATATAATTAATTGTCGGGACCCGGTTCCGCTTAATATGGCCAAATTGCATTGCACCATTGCCATGTCATACATCATACATGCATCATGCCCGATCTTCTACCGTAGTATTAAATAGTGCATCCGGTGTTTCTTCTAGTGCTTTGCTTCTTCACGGATTAGGCCGATGAGTTGATGCGAGGGTCGACCCGACCTTCAGATAAACCTTCGGCAATGTTTCCAGGCGAGCATTCTCCCCCTTTCTACCTATCTTACTTTTATAGTCTTTATTCCCTCCTGTTGATCTATTGCTATCTGTGTTGCGATGCTCTAGTTTTCGTGTCCGTGATATCCCTTGCAGCCTTATATTGCCTTGGACACATCCTATTACCTGTTGTTTGGTAGATAGTTGGACTTGCGCGTCGTAGTCGCTTGCTTAAGTGCTGTTGCGTGTCGTCCAGTACCACAGCTGTTGGAAGGCTGCCATTTGCTTTATGTTGGAGATGATCATGGCTTTAATTATTGTTTAATAACTAAAATTGAAAGTAGGTAAATGCAGAGGCACCGGTGGGTAATAGACAATATTTGGATTTTAACCGCTCACTGGTGTCCCGTAGGACCCCGAGTTCTTGACACCTGTTCCGAGATCGAGCGCGCTAACCACAGGTGGGGTGTGTAGGCACCCCCATCGATTTAGTACCTGATTTCAAGTACTGTACTGGGGGCCACAAAGTAGTTTGGGGCTTTATTACTATCTTGTACTTATGCCATGCTTTACTGCTTTATTTACGATTGCGTGTGGAGCGCATGTACTGTTTAGGAACCCCGTGATACGTTTTCCCTGTATCGACAAGCCCAGTCACACTTTCGGGTTCCCAGTCGTTTACAGCCGTCGACACAAACCCTGGGTCCGTCTCGGAGACCGTACGACTTCGTTACGGGTAGCTTAGTGGGGTGGCCCCCCGTGCTTGCTTTTGATCTGGGAAACGTCGTGTCCGAAACCCCGTCGACATACCGTTGGGTGTATGTTTTGTGATCTTCTACCTACCTGATCTGACAACAAGGGTGTAGGTGCGTGTGAAAAGTTTGGTGCACCCCTGCAGGGTTAAATCTTTTCGAGAAGCCGTGTCCGCGGTTATGGACGACTTGGAGCACAGTTCTCGATCATAGACAACTATAACTAAAGTTTACTGTTATAATTTGACTTGTATCCGATATGACTAGTAATCAGCTTCACTGCAACGGAATGGCTAAATAAAAGTACCAACAACTGCTGGGTTTGGGATATCTCATGCTAATTGTATCTGAATAGTAAGTGTTGCAACTACAACGGAATGGTTAACTAAAAGTGCCCACTGCTTATTATATCAGGATGACTATCTATACCTGACTAGTAATTGCTGCAACGATAACTGAATAAATAAAACTACCAACGGTGTGAGTTCCTCGGTTGACTTCCTCGTTTGGTCTCGAGGGGGAAACACCAGGATGGGTATGTTTGGTGGTAGTATCAGGGTGGTTCCGAATAGGTCTTTCTTACCCCTCTCTGATAGCCGCTAGTTTTACCGAGTCTCTATAGGTTGTTTAGTGCATGCCGCGCTGCCGCTTCAGTCCACCATACCTATGTAGGCAAGGACCGCCGAATTCTAGTCTCGCCGTGTACTGGCCTCAGTACTGACTGCTCTCTTTTTCCTTTGCCCTTTGGCGGCACCCCTTTTGTTTTTAGCAGGTTTTGAGATCGACATCGTTAGCAGGGTTACCCTTCCGGCTTGGCCTGGGCAGGGTTATGGATGCCATTGGTTATTCTTCAGGGCTCTTAGCTCAATTTGCATCTTGTCCGTACTCGGACGCTGTATCGTTTTCAAGGTGATTTGGATCTTTGTACTGTATATCTGTATTCTTGACTCATTGAGTCGTTGTTGTATATATGTTTTGTGGGTTCCATCGAGGACTATTGTGTAATGATATTACTTCGTTTCCACCCGCATGAAAGTGCCTGGTGGGCACCTTTGAATCGTTTCTATGCAGGTTTGGCGGGAAGCGCTAAAACTTGCATAGGGCCGATTCCGAGGGTGTTACAATTATAATCTCTAGCCATAGAACCTACTTCTGTAGAGTATTGCAATAGCAGCAATACAAGCTAAAGAGTTTTTTTAGGGTAAAACAGTAGGGTAAAAAACCCCACTATAATTTTTATAAATCTTAAAGAGTTAAAAGTAGTGAATATTTACAAGTTTCAAGCCACCTCAATGAGGGATAATAAACACTATGGGAAACTATCTCCTGTCTAAATTATTCCTAATCCAATCTTTGAGGTCCTGGTAATACTTTTTCTTAATTCTACACAGGACCCATCTTAATTCCTGAGAAACAATAGCCCTCCATTCATCAAGGGAATCATGCTTGTTATTGAATATTTCATTGTTTCTGCACATCCATATGCCCCAAGCCCCAAGAATAATAATTTCCATTGCAAAGGGGAATTTTAGGCTGCTTTTAATACTAGTCAACGCCTCAAAGAGATTTAGAACATTGTCTTGGATAGGACAAATCTCAGTCCAACATGCTTTTGCAAAAGAATAGTCCCAAAATAAGTGAAGTAGAGTTTCCTCACTCGCGCAACCATGGAACACACAATCATATGAAGCCAGAACGAATCTTTTCCTTTTCAAAAGATTTCTGGTGTTTAGCCTATCAAGGAGCAAAAGCCAGAAGAAGAACTTGTGTTTTTGCTGGCAAGAAGACTTCCACAACCAGGAAAAATGTGGTTGCACTGACAGGTATCCAGATAATGAAGAATATGCCTTTTTGACTGAGAAAATAGCACTGCCCCAAATATAGCTCCAGCTGTCTGTTTCTCCCTGCATTCCATCACTGAGAATTTGCTCAAGGCATTGATATTCATAGTAAGCTTGTTGTGACAGAGGAAGAAAAAAGTGATCTTGCATGTTGGGAGTCTGCAAGAACTCACAAACATAAATGTGAGGATTTTTTGCATAAGAAAGAAGATGAGGAAGCTTGTGCTGTAAGCATTCATCTTTCCACATATTAGTCCAGAGGAGAGTGGATTTTCCATCTCCCACCGAGCACTTTGCTATTCCTTTAAATATGTCAACTAATTTCAGATGAGCCTTCCACCAAAAGGATCCCTCCAGACTTCGTCCAGGCAATTTACCATTGCAGTAATAAGTGTTCCAGACAAGATGAACCCATGGGATATCCTTGTGATTGTAGAATTTATCCAAATTTTTTCAACAGAAGTGCTAAGTTTTGAACGTTAAGATCAAGAACCCCCAAACCTCCATGATTCTTTGGTCTACAAACTTTATTACAGGCAACTAGAGCTTGTCCTCTAGCTTCAACATCAGTGGTTTTCTTCCTCCACAAGCACTTCCTCATATACTTAATCAGCTGATCTTTAATAGAGACAGGAAGCTCAAAACAACTCATATAATATATGGGAAGGGAGGATAAGACAGATTTAACCAACTTTAATTTTCCCCCATAGTTTAGGAAATCAGCAATCCCACATAATCTTCTCTCCACTCTCTGAACAATAGGCAGAAAATGCTCCACTGTAGGCTTGTTGATGCTTAAAGGCAATCCAAGGTAAGTGAATGGTAATGAACCAGTGAGGCATGAAAGTGTGCTAGCAAAGTGTCTTAATCTCTCAGAATCCATGTTGATTGGCATCATACTAGATTTAGAATAATTGACCTTGAGTCCAGTGGAAAGGGCAAAAGTATGAAGTAGACCCTTAAGGCACAATAATTGTTTTGACTCGGCCTTAAGGATTAATAAGGTGTCATCTGCATACTGTACTACAGGGAAATCAGGACAGAACACACCTTCAAGAGGAAGGGAGAGAAGCCCAAGGCTCATTGCTTTGTTGAGAATGCATTGGAGAAGATCCGCATCCAGGACAAACAGGAGTGGGGATAAAGGACCCCCTTGCCTTACACCTCTTCTGCAATAAAACTTTTTCCCATGCACTCCATTTAACAAAACAGAGGATGAAGCAGAACCAAAGATCAACTAAATCCAATTAGTCCATTTTTCACCAAAACCTTTGGCTTTGAGAATATTAATAATTGTTGAATGCTCAATTCTATCAAAAGCCTTTTCAAAATCAAGCTTTAGAATTAAAATTTCTTCTTTGGACTTGTGGCATTGATCAAGGAATTCAAAAGCCCATCCTAAGCAGTCCTGAATAGATCTTTGTTTTAGGAATCCATACTGGTTTTTGTGGACCAGTTTAAGGATAATTTTTGAAGCCTGTTAGCCAGAAGCTTGGTTATAATCTTGAAGACACCGTTGAGTAGTGAAATAGGCCTGAAATCAGCAGGTGTCAAAGGGGCCTCATTTTTTGGAATGAGGGTGATAAAAGAAGCATTAATGCTTTACAAAGAAGTCCTGCCTTCATAGAAATCCACAAGGAGTTTCTTAACATCCTCCTTAATAATAGGCCAGCATTTCTTAATGAATTCATTATTGAAACCATCAGGACCAGGTGATTTGTCATTAGGAAGTTCCTTGATTACACCTTCAATCTCATTATCAGAGAATGGTTCTTCTAAAACATCTTTTTCCTCTTGACTCAAGCATTCCCCTGCCAACTCACTAAGGTTAAAGTGCATTTCAGGCTTATCAGATGTGCCCATTCTATCTTTAAAGGCATTCCAGAGTAGATCAGCTTTACCAGAATGCGCATGAATCTCTTCATTAGAATCATCTTTGAGCATGGAGATGTAGTTATGCCTGAAGCTTATGGTGGCTTTTGAATGAAAGAATTTTGTGTTCTCATCACCCAACTTGACCCATTTGACTTTTCCTCTTTGCTTCCAATAAGCATTTTGATCTTGAAGAAGTGAGATTATAAGACTTTTCAGAAGGTCCCTGAGATTTCATTCCAGAACAGTAAGAGTTCTCATTTCCTCCAAGACATCCAAGAGATCAATAGTGGCATTGACATTACTAATTTGTTCTTTCAAACAAGGCAGTTTTTTTGCCCAGATCTTCAGCCCCCTTTTGACATTTTTGAATTTAGCATTAATTTTTTGGCAGAATCATGGAAGCCAACTGGGATGTTCCAGGCATTTTGAACAATTGCTTTAAAATCACTATGATGCATCCAGTAATTCTCAAATCTGAAAACCTGAGATTTTGGAATCATTGTGCCAATGGAGATGACACAAGGTAGATGGTCAGAGATAGGCTTGGTAAGAGGGACAACAAAAGATGAAGGATAGCTCTGAGTCCAGGAAGCAGATGTAAAGAACCAGTCCAGCCTTTCCAGCAGAGGTTCCTTTTGCATGTTGCTCCATGTGAATTTTATACCTTTAAGGGGTAATTCAATGAGTCACAAATTGCTAATGGCTTCATTAAAAAGTAGCATATCATTCACATCGCCTCCCTGCCTGTTTCTGCCAGAGGGTTTTCTAATAAAATTGAAATCACCCACAATGAGCCAATCCATATCATCAGGCATGTCAATATTTCCAAACCATTCTAGAAAATCTGCTTTTTTTAGCTAAGCATGGCCCATAAATGTTGGTGAGAATCCAGGTTTCATTGGACAAGAGAGATGTCAAGGTGATGGAGATGGAGAATTCATTTTGGAAAGAAAGTTGCCCAGAAAACAGAGAGCTATTCCAAATGATAATCAAACCCCCAGAAGCCCCCCTGGAGGGAAGGAATTCAAATTTGGTAAATTTGGGGGGACAAAATTTTCTGATGTAAGAGATATCAAAAACTTCCTTCTTAGTTTCTTGGAGGCAAATAATGTCACAACCAGATTCATACAAGCTAAAGATTTAGATGCTAATCTTATTAGCATAATAGTTATGAGTTGATTATTTCAGGTTCTTCTTCGTGAGAAGTTCTCTCTCTCTTTAATCTAGAGTATTCTCTGGATCTTTTGTAAAAAGTCAAGTCGTAACCTATAGTCATGTCTTGGACATGTTGTGTTTCTGTTATACCACTCTGAGAGATGTAATACTAGTGAACGGTGTTTTATTGATGTTATGTCAACGACTATAGTGTACTACATCATGCAGTGATATGCTGGGTCACCGCAATTACTACCAAAAAGTTGTGTCAAAAAAGTTATATTGAAGTAGTTAAAAATGAACTTGAAAATTACAGTCGTAGACTACCGCCGAAAGAATTACTGTATCTCTAGAAAATTATTGTAGAATAACTATTGCCAAAAAACTACGACTAGGAAGTTGCGTCGGAACTACGGTCAATAAAATACGACTGGATAGTGCATCGATAAATTACCATCGAAAAGTATAAAAAGAGAAATTATTAGAAAAAAAACACGTACCGACGTGGCCATCGTGGACTGGTAACCTACGTGGTTCATTGAGGAGTTGAGAAACCCACCACCTTTAATATATGTTTCCATCCGTAGTATATCTATATATCTATCTATAAATACACGCGCTGGAAACAATCATCTCAGAGTACTTTTTTCGTTAAAGAAAAGGAAGTGTTCCCAACGCTGGCAGACAGCAGATAGGCCAAGCACACGATTTGATTACCTTACAAATGGATGCATGATAGACAAGGACCCAGTGCTGCATATGCAGTTGCTGATCACAAAGATGTTTTTTCTTCTGAGATGATGCCATGAAAGATGGAACATGTGATCAAGTTAGCAGATCACGGATGGCACGCAATGCTGGTATTAGAATATATCGCAAGTCGCAACTGACGACTGCCATGGACAATCATGTCTTGTTTCAATTAAGATTAGAGAAACGATCATTTCATGCTTGTTGGCATTCTTTGTACCGAGCGCAGTTGGCTTGCTCCTATCCTATTGCTTCTTTCTTTTTTCTGAGGGAAGCATCTATTGCTTCTAGTATGAAGCAACACAAAATGGTCTTGTAGAGCCCACTGTCTCGTCACCACTTTATTGTTCGAGTTCAGCCCATGCTCGCTACGTATCAAAAAGAGTTCTCCCTTTTCACAGGCTACATAATTAAGTACATACATGCCTATCTGATTCTGCAAATACTTGCAAGCCCAGCATTGCAATTTGCAAATGCAGCAGTCAATAGGAATGATTAAGCCCACGCCCTTCTTCGGGTGGACCAGCCCACTCAGTCCATAAACGTTTGTTTTGATATAATGTTTTTTGATAAAATGCGTTTTATACTTAAAAATAACATTACAACCGGTCTCTTCAAAACTAGAATGTATATAGCCGCTCCAATCCAAAAGTACAATCCATAAAAATAAAAATAAAAAGTCGCAATACAAGTAATCTTCTCAGAAACTGCAAAGACACCCAACGTGATGGAGGCCAAATCTATAGATTATGCTCTTAATTATGTTGGATAAAAATATTTCTCGTCTTGTCCTTCAACCAAGTAGACACCTCCGTAAACAGGTTACGATGTTCCACGTGTTATAGATACGATCATGAACAGAGTGTAGCTACGCACTGTTAAACATCCTATCACGTTACATTAGTTGTGTACACATGAGTTAGAGATAAGGCTAGAATAGAGATAGAGTTTGTTGCCTCTACTTGTCCCTTAAGATTGTACCGATCTGATCAACATGTGATCATGATCGCTTCCTCAAATCTCTCTCTCTCGGTTGTACCTAACTCTGTTGTAATCTGTCGAGGCTGGACCTCTATATAACACGTATCCGATGGGAGCTCCAACCATCGTTCCCAAAAACCTCTACACGATCATATGGTATCAGAGCTAGATTCTTCCTAAAAACACATCTATGTGCCTTGCTCCTCCATCAGCCGCCATGGGAAACCCCTTCGCCGACATCAACGTCAGTGAGAAGCCGACGAGAACCAACTACCTCTTGTGGCAGTCCCTTGTGCTGCCCCCCATCTGCGGCGCCCGCCGCATGAGCTACCTCGACGAGAAGGTCGATCCTCCACCAAAAGAGATCTCCGTCGAGAAGGATGGGAAGACCGTCAAGGAGGAAAACCCCATGTACATCACGTGGGTGGAAGCCGACCAGCAGGTAATGTCATTTATCTTGAGCACCTTGTCGCCTGACATTGTTGTTGCTACTATTGGCATGGACACGTCATCCGAGGTGTGGACGGCGATCAAAACCATGTTTGCCGCATCCTCATGAACGCGGGTGTCCAACCTGTGTGTCGCCCTCGCCAAGACGAGGAAGGAGAACATGACAACGGCCCAATTCTTCACCAAGATGAAGAACCTTGCCGATGAACTTGCTGCAGCTGGCCGGCCGATCGACGAGGAAGAACTCGTTGAGTACCTCCTGGCCGGCCTCGATGACACCTACAATGCCCTCGTCGCCGCCATTGGGGTTAACGGTGGAGAAAACTTCACCGTGGGTGAACTTTATGCCCACGTCTGCGCCTACGATAACCGCATGAGCCTCCTCAGCGACGACTTGGGTGGAGGCTCCTCCTTCAACGCTGCCTCACGTGGACGCGGCAATGGTCGTGGTGGACGTGGCCACCGTGGTGGACGCCTCGGAGGCCGTGGCTACGGCCGTGGCAACAGTCGCGGTGGACGCGGAAACGGCGGTGGACACCGTGGAGGAGGACGCGACAACAAGAACCGCGACGATGCCACCTGCCAGATCTGTGGCAAGCAAGGTCATGAGGCTTGGAGGTGCTGGCATCGCTACTCCGACGATGAAGAAGACGAAGAAGAGGAGAAGGGCGCCAACGTGGTGTCCTATGGAGCCGACTCCAACTGGTGCTACGACACCGGTGCCACCGACCACATCACCGGTGAGCTCAATAAACTCACCATGAAGGAGAAGTACCAGGGCCGTGAACAAGTACATACGGCCAATGGTCAAGGTATGAACATTAGCCATGTTGGTCATGCCATTGTTAATACTCCCTCTAAAAACTTGCATCTCAAAGATATTCTCCATGTTCCCCATGCCACAAAAAGCCTAATTTATGTTCATAAATTTACAAAAGATAATAATGCCTTCATGGAATTTCACCCTTGGTATTTTTATGTCAACGATCGAGCCACGACGAAGGTACTTCTCAGCGGTAGATGCGTCAAGGGCCTCTACCCCAACATTGCTTCATCATCATCATCATCATCCAAGAATAAACGTGCTCTTAGTGCCATCAAGCCTTCAGCTTCGAAATGGCATAGCCGTCTAGGACATCCTTCGTCTCGCATTGTTCAACAAATTATTAGGAAGCATCAGCTTCCTTGTTCCAATAAATCTAGTAGTGAGTCTATTTGTGACTCTTGTCAAAGAGAAAAAAGTCATCAATTGCCTTATGTCAGATCCACTAGTGCATCTACTACCCCATTACAACTTGTATTCTCAGATGTCTGGGGTCCTGCACCATCCTCTGTAGGCAGAAAATCCTACTATGTAAGTTTTATTAATGACTTTAGCAAATTTGTGTGGATTTACCTTATCAAAAACAAGTCTAACGTCTTTCAAGTGTTTCATAATTTTCAAAATCTTGTTGAACGACAATTTGATAAGAAGATCCTTGCCATCCAGTCTGACTGGGGAGGAGAATATGAGAAATTAAACTCCTTTTTTCAAAAAATTGGCATAGAACATCATGTATCTTGTCCTCATGCACATCAACAAAATGGATCAGCCGAACGCAAACACCGACATATTGTAGAAGTCGGTCTTGCTCTCCTTGCCAATGCATCAATGCCATTAAAATATTGGGATGAAGCATTCTTAACTGCCACCTATCTCATCAACATTCTACCATCAAAAGTTATTGATCATGACACTCCTATGGAACGCCTCTTCCACAAAACTCCCGACTATGCATCTCTCCGTGTTTTTGGCTGTGCATGTTGGCCCAATCTTCATCCATATAACAAACGGAAACTTGCCTTTCGATCCAAGCAATGTGTTTTTCTTGGCTATAGTCACATGCATAAAGGAGTAAAATGTCTTGATATCAAATCTGGTAGGGTCTACATCTCTCGTGATGTTGTCTTTGATGAAATGGTGTTCCCCTTTGCTGATCTTCATCCTAATGAGGGCGCTTTTCTACAACAAGAAATTCTTCTCCTCCCTAACACACTTCAAAATCCATCGATGTCATCTCAAGAGGGGGAAAACAATTGTGCTGATCTAACATCTAATGTTTCTGTAAATCCTGGTATTCCTAGTGGCTCTCAGGTACAGCAAGAAGCATAAAAAACTTTGTGCAAAACGGTGCTGAAACGGCGGAAAACGGAGCTGTAACCCAGGCTCATCGCATGTACACGCGCACCCGAAAAACGATGCAGACCCGCCTCGGATCACGCGCGATGCAGGCGCTAGAGGATCTGCCCCGGGATCCTCACCGAATCATCCTCGCATCAATGCGCACCAGTCAGGAGAGGACACGTCTCCCGTGTCCCCTGGTGTGGCCCTGCGCGGGTCCACTGCGCGCCAGGAGTCCAGCCCCGCATCGCCGCACACGTCGATCGGATGGAGGACCCGCCAGTCTGCATCCGCCATGCGGGACGCAAGGACTGGGTCGCTCTCTCCGGCCCCGCAGCAGGGCCCACAAAACGCGTCGCCATCAGCAGAAGACAGCGTGTCTGCATCTGGCCAGGAAATCCCTGACTCCGTCACGGGATCTGCGTCGGCCCAGGACAGCGCAGGTGCACGCTCGGGAGGATCTTCTGTGCCATCACCTCCCGTGGCACAACCTGCGGAAATTCTTTATAGGACAAGATCAAAAACTGGTAACTTAAAACCAAAAAAATTATACCGACGGTATAGTTCGTTATGGTCTTTCCTGCACTATAGGTGAACCTGAAAATATGCAAAAAGCATTAGCAAGTAGAGATTGGAAAAATGCTATGGATGATGAGTATAGGGCCTTAATGGAAAACAAAACATGGCATCTACTACCGCATAAAAAAGGTAGTAATCTCATAGATTGCAAATGGGTTTATAGAATTAAAAGAAAGGCTGATGGAACTATTGATAGATATAAGGCTAGATTAGTAGCAAAAGGTTTTAAACAAAGATATGGTATAGATTATGAGGATACTTTTAGTCCTGTTGTAAAAGCTGCTACTATCAGACTTGTCTTAGCTATTTCAGTTTCACAAGGATGGAGCTTAAGGCAACTAGATGTGAAGAATGTGTTTCTTCATGGCATTCTGGAAGAAGAGGTATATATGAAGCAGCCACCTGGGTATGAGGATCCACGTGCACCTTCATTTGTGTGCAAACTTGACAAGTCATTATATGGGCTAAAACAAGCACCAAGGGCATGGTTCTCCAAGCTAAGCTCTAAATTACAACAACTTGGTTTTCTGGCATCCAAAGCAGACACATCACTATTCATATACAACAAGTCAGGTGTTACAATTTATGTACTAGTGTATGTTGATGATATCATTGTCACTAGTTCCTCCAACAAGGCTATCACAACACTCCTTCATGATCTTAATTCATCATTTGCATTAAAAGATCTTGGTGACTTACATTATTTCTTGGGCATTGAAGTTAAACAGTCTAGTCATGGTATTATGTTAAATCAAGAGAAGTATGCTTTAGACTTACTTGGCAGAGTTGGGATGAAGAAATGTAAGGAATTTTCCACACCATTGTCAGCTTCAGAAAAACTTTCAGTCACTGGAGGAGAGCTTCTAGGACCAGAAGATAGTACAAGGTAGAGAAGCATTGTTGGAGAATTACAGTACCTGACTCTTACACGGCCAGATATTGCTTTTTCTGTAAACAAGGTATGCTAGTATCTTCATGCCCCTACTACCATACACTGGACTGCTGTGAAACGAATTTTGAGATATGTCAGTGGTACAGTAAGCACTGGATTAACCTTCAGGAGATCATCCTCTACTTTGATAAGTGCCTTCTCAGATGCTGATTGTGCAGGATGTGTAGATGACAGAAGATCCACAGGAGGTTTTGCAGTATTCTTTGGGCCTAACTTGATTTCTTGGAGTGCCAGGAAACAAGCTACAGTGTCAAGATCAAGCACAGAAGCTGAGTACAAGTCTCTGTCTAATGCCACAGCTGAAGTGATTTGGATGGAATCTCTTTTAAGAGAACTCGGCATTCATATCAAACAAGTTCCTTGCTTATGGTATGATAACATGGGAGCAACTTATCTTTCAGCTAATCCTATTTTTCATGCCAGGATAAAACACATAGAAATAGATTTCCATTTTGTTAGAGAAAGAGTAGCAAAGAAACAATTGGATATCAGATTTATTTCCTCTAAGATCAGGTGGCAGATGGCTTCACCAAGGCTTTACCAGCTCGACAATTTGAAGAGTTCAAAAACAATCTCAACCTCACAAAAGGTTGTGATTGAGGAGGGGTGTTAAACATCCTATCACGTTACATTAGTTGTGTACACATGAGTTAGAGATAAGGCTAGAATAGAGATAGAGTTTTTTGCCTCTACTTGTCCCTCAAGATTGTACCGATCTGATCAACATGTGATCATGATCGCTTCCTCAAATCTCTCTCTCGATTGTACCTAACTCTGTTGTAATCTTTCGAGGCTGGACCTCTATATAACACGTATCCGATGGGAGTCCAACCATCGTTCCCAAAAACCTCTACACGATCATATGCATTGGTAGATAACTTGTGTGAGAGAAGAATTTTTATTATTAAAAACATTGTCATTGCTACATAGACAGTAACCAAATAACGACGAGCTATTCGATTCTAATAAGTAATTTAAACCTATGATCCACACTATTTAGCCAATTGCTGAATATATTAGCAACGATTGCATGGTGAGAATAAGGTAGAACCTATCTAGATGACTGAACATCTAGCAAAGTTGCACTTAAAAAATAAGTGTTTGATAGTCTTATTCTAATGACAGAAGACACACTTTTTACTTCCATGCCAATTGCGTTTTGTAAGGTTGTCCTTAGTAATGGTTACCCCTTGACGAAGATACCGTGCAAAAAAAGAACACGAATATATGTGTGAACATATTCTTTATTTTGATATGTATAAGATGAACATGGATGCAACATATTTTCCTAATAGTCTGGATGCAGCAGCATCTATTGTTGGCAATCATCTTGGAGCGGTGGTGGCTGGAGGTGTATGACCAATGACAAACATCATGCATGAACCGGCAGAGGCTATGGCCAGTTCTTTTGATGGCTTCTCAGAGAAGACGTCCTATTCCTAGCTTCCTAGGGAAGTTGGTTTCATAATTTTGTAAGGCTTCCAAAGTAGTATACCCTTCACCATTTTAGAAGCCTCATAATTTTTTTAAACCGGCTTCCCCAGAAAGCTGGGGGTATGGAAGCTTCTCAGAGAAGCCGCCAAAAGAACTGGGCCTAAATGGTCTTAGATACGGTTTACAATTGCTCCTTTCGATCATCGAATTGTGAAGTCTTGAGCTAATCAATATATGTACTGGACTTATTAATCGGCGGAGTCCCTACTATGCCATTTTATCGGATTGTTTCTATCTAGTTCCTTGTATTGGTATAATCCCATTCAAGCATTGGGCTAGAGCGGCAAACAAGACAACGATTAACCTTTTTAGGTTCAGTTACGATTCAGATAGTGCTTTAAAGTGGATGGATGATCCTCCATACTCAGATAGTGATTTAGAGTGAACTTGCTTTTTTATTTTTTCATTTTAAATGTTGAGTTCCTTATGATTTTTGTTTTCTTCTCCGAGAGCGGTCAAGATTTAAGCTTGGAAAAGTTGATGGCTGCAAAAATACAGCCATTTCTCTCTGCGTTTAAACATCATATTTGTCAAGTAACTAATAAAATATATCTCTAATATTTTCACTAATGACTAATTATTGCATAGATATGCAAATCCTTTGCTTGATCTTTCTTCTTGCAGAAATGAGCCCTTTTGTCGTGAAATTTGGAGCAATTAATGAAGAATTACGAGTTGTCAATAAACCCAAGTCAAAGAGGACACGAAGGAGTCAGTCAGACGCTTTAAAGAGCATCGGTACGGACAATGTCCTCACGTACCAAGCTCCTATATGACATGCTGTCACCTCCACCTAGTCAACACAAGCAACTTTCATGAAGGCTCCTATGTAAGAATCGTATCCGAGCCACCAAAAACCCTAACACGAGTCACCAGAAACTCATCTGAAGCCATTTTGTATCTGAGGAGAGGAGATCCACTGACACCATTACCATCATCCCCCTCCTCTTCATTTCCATCTCCACAGCATAGCCATAATCCCCTACTTGTAATCTTGACCTCATCATGATTGACGACAATATAAAAGTATTTGTTTTTTGTCTTAAGAATTTCTATACAATGTTTTCGATTGTTGATCTAATCATGAGTGGGTAGTTCTCATGGGCTGCGGGCTGAGGTATAGCCTCACAGTGTTATGTGCATCTTCTAATTCCTAGGGGATATTATGTTACAATTGAATGATAGATTCATCCTTTGTATTCTTGTCTATTGCTCGATCCAAGAACTTGTTAGGTACCCAATAGACCGAGGATTGATACAGGTAATTAGATGAGATGAGTGGTGATCAATTTCTATATCTGAAATCCAGTGACAACAAGGGGAGTATAATAGTTTTTTTTCAATCCATTTGGGAGTAATGATAACATCATTGGCATAAAGCTTTGGTTTGTTTTACTTAATGACTGCGTAACCCCACACGAGAGTGGTGTAGTGGTTGGACAATAGTCAATAGTAGATGTGTTTGACAAATAGTATGATAGCTACAGACGCACCGACCACTTTCTTTATCGTTATTTAATCACAACCCATGAACGAGATTATCTTTATCCCTAACATATGTGCAGAGCTGTAAGTGAATCCTTACCCTTGGCCTATCTCCATCCATTGATACAAACCACAAAAAGTAAACATGAAAGGTTTAATAAATAAAGATACTACAAGTTTTTAAGGTCTTGTTCAAAATAATCTTACACCATAGCGAATTCTTCCCAAGGTTTGATAAAACTAGGCCTTCTAGGATAAAAGCAAGTTATAATACCTGCAATCCAGATCGATGGTATCATGCTCATAAAAAAACAACTTTCTGCCGATTCGATAGAAAATAGGTGTAAATTGAACTGCAGGTGCTACATAGTTTCCTCCCAATAAAAAAACATATTTATATAGATAACATGTCATTTCATCACAAATACGATAAAAGTTCTACAAGATGAAACCCTAGCTAAAGATGGCCATGCCCCTCGTTTTAACCACAACTTAAACATGCCACAATAAATTCATTAAAAAATAAAAACCTATGCACGACGTAATTACATGTGACCAAGTTGCGAGAAAAAATTAACAAACTTGGACTATAACAACTATTTTGAGAAACTCTTCTTAGAATTGAGATAATATGTATGAAGTTTTATGACTTTCAACCCATGAGATAGGTCATGATCTTAACTATGGCATAATTTGAGCTCATATTACGTGTACATGCGTGCGTATTGTAATGGAAAATAATATTGTTGAAGGAAGCTTTCACTTTCTTTGCCCGAAAAAATATCTTTTCATTTTCCGAGTGTCAGATATGACTGATTTTGTGAAGCACCTACCATTCCACTGATGGATAATTGGACCAACCCAATTTTCAAAATACTAGGCAATTTTGTATGTACGATTCACCATGTATTTGAACATGTGGGCTCTCTACCGAATGCTTATAAAAAAGATAACTTTCTGCCGATTGAACTGCATGTGCTACATAGATTCCTCCTGATTTTTCAAAAATAAAATAAAATCATATTTAGATACACAACGTGTCATTTCATCACATACACGCTAAAAACTTTTTAAGATGCAAGCCCTAACTAAACAGGGTCATCCCGCCGTTTTGACCACAACTTGAACATGCCACATGAAATTCAAAGAATTAACTTTTCATCTCATCAACGTGTAAAGAAACTGAAAATTTCCTTCTGTCAACATTGTTTGTTGTTTCAAGGTACACGTGTGTGTGTTTGTGTGCACAATATAGACTCGTTACGACAAGCTATGTCATGATTAAGTCATTACCTAGATAATTTTGCCTCAAATTAATTAACGAAAATATACGAATTTTTGTACTTATGAAATGATTTTTTATAAAAAGGTTAAAATTCCATTTACATTTATTTGAAATGGAGATATATGCACCTTCGGATAATCTAGGGGTCTTTATAAAAAATATACAACGAAAATAGAGAAAGTGAATAAATAGAAAAAAAAGGGCCTTGTTTGGCAAAGCCTTATCCTCCTGACGGCGCCGTTTGGTGTAACCGCAGTTGCCATGTGTCCCTTCGGTTGCCAAGTACCTGGTGTTTGCCAGAGTCTATATTACTCCGTGTACATTTTTTTTGCCGAGTAGTGTGTTTGCCAAGTGTTTTTAAAGCTCTTTGGTGTGTGTAATCCGTTGCCGAGTGTATTTTTGATTTTTGAAGTGCGTGAAATTTTTGCCATGTGTTTTATGTTTTGACCCTCGGCAAATAACATGTTTGCAGAATTCCACACCAAAGAACACTCGGCAAACTGAGGCATACCCAGGAAAGACAAATTTTCCAGTAGCGAGGGAAATCCCCTATAATTGTTTTTGAAATATTAAGAACCTAAATCTGTCCATCCCTAACTAAGTAAGCTATGCTCCACGTGAACTTAGGTAAACATTGTTTTGTTTGCCTAGGCTACGTACATATGCAGCTAAGTGTGTCTAGACTTGGATTACTCTTCTCCAGATAAAATGGATGAGCTAGAGAAGTCCAGTTTGCAACATGACTGTGGCTGAAGGTTTTGCCCCTCAAGATACAGTTTAAAAACAATTTTTTTTTCAAACTAGGCAAGAGGCTCGCCATTCATTGATATAGAAGAAGAAAGATGGCCAGTTTATGAGAGAAACCAGCCAAAAACCGATACAACACAACACTACACACCGGCCCTGATGCCGCGCACCACACGAGCCGAAGGCCTAGCCACCCAAGTGGCCAAGGCCGACACCGAAAACACTTCAAAATGCAACAAGGCAGAGGCAAAATCTCGGAGCCTCCGCTCCGACATCGTCGCCGACCCCCGGGGCCGCGCACCACCTAGCCGAAAACGGGCCAAGAACAAAACCGACAAGACAGACAAACCGAACACCACACTTGCAGGAAAGGGCCTCCACAGTGATGCCTCCAACGAGGGCAGCGACGACCAAGAGCGCCACCATCACCAGCATCGGTTGTGGACAGTGCAGGGTTTTCACCCGGAGCTCACCAAACCGAAGTCATGTCCGCCTGATCGCCGAGTCGAGGAAGCACAACAGCTCGTCGACGCCAACAACCAACTCGTTCCACAAGTCCCTCTGGCCGACAGAGCATCCAAGAAGAGGACCCAGGAGGCCAAAACGACACAAGAAAGTGCTGCCCTCGTCCGATCCCGCGAGGAATTAGGGTTTCCCCTAGAGAACCCGGGTGGAGGCGCAAGAGCACCACCACGACGACACCTCCAAGGAGTAAACGGCGCCAAAAGGAGTCACCGCCGTTGGCTCCGGCCGCAAACAGAACAATACTTTCGCCCTGCAGAGAGTCGCAACCTCACATCTGCCACTCAAGACCGGCCAGACCACCATCACCATTCCGCACGAAGACCGCCACGAACACGTCCGCTGTCGAAGCCATTGGACTGGGCAGCTGGACCCAGCCTTCTGCACACCGCCACACCTAGGCTCCCCGTCATTGCGACAAAAGTCGCCGTACAGATCATCACCGCTGCCCGCAAGATAGCTGCCAAAGAAACCAGAACGAACCGTGCAGCTGTCGCCGTAGACAGGTTTTGCAGGAGTTAAAGTAAATATTTCTCCTTCTAGAGTTTATTATAATCTCATCGATTTATAGTGCTATAGATGTAGGCAAAAATTAGCAATGATATTTGCTGGTAATTTTAAAGTGGACTTGTGATCACAAATGTATAGGTGTGTGGAATGTAGTATCCAACATTTACATGAGCTGTTGGAGTTGAACAAAAAATAGGGGTAGAATCCTTCCTGGGGATGCCCCTATATAGAGGAGGTGAGGGAGAGGAAGAGAGTGAATCGACGAAGGGAGTGTATTTTACCATGTGCTTATGTTCATGATACGCCAGAAAAAATTCAATGGAAATGTACATTGATGTGCCACTCCTATTTTCCTATTTTACACTAATACTTATCAAGAGAATTAATTATTATTATTATAGTTTGCAAAGTTTTATTTGTGTATTTAGTAAAAATATGAATGATTGTACACTAGTGGAAAACAGGGCACCAGTCCCGGTTCAGAAGGGCCATTAGTCCCGGTTTTCGAACCGGGACTATGGTTTCGGGACTAAAGGTTCACCATCTAGTCCCGGTCCCTCCCCGAACCGGGACAAAAGACGCTCCACGTGGCTGCGGTGCAGAGCGGGGATGGAGGAAAATTAGTCCCGGTTTGCATTACGAACCAGGACAATGTGAGCTCTGTCGCGGCAGCATTTCGCGTGTTTCGGCTGCCGTGGCAGCGGGTGGCTGTGCGGCAGCAAGTTCTGTCACGGTAGATTTTTGGGGCATTTTTATGCCGCGGCAGAGGAGGGAGAGCGAGCGAGGTTTGACGTTTGTGATAGGAACCATTACAAAATATCGTCATGAATATAGAGATCGAAGAGTGAAATCTTTCTTCATGCTTTCGTCGAACATATATCACATACAGTACACGTTCATGCATATATACAATATAATTTCTCTTACACGAACCCTATTATATAAATACAAATTCTTGATGGTATTCTCCGGTTGGATCAATGATCTCCTTAACAAAGAATTCCGCTAATTCCTCTTGAATAGCCCGTATGTGATACTGCTCTAGGAGACCGTCCCGAATCTGTTTGACCTAATTGAAAGAATGGGATAAATATATATGAATGAAACTCAACACAATTGATGGTTATAAAATAAGATTGTGAACATTATTGAGGTACTTCAAGTTGTTGCCTAGCTCTGTTCTTCTCAAAGGCCGTCTTGCTAATGAACTTGCAAACATAGTATCCATATAAATTGTTCCCGTCTAGCGGCCTCAAACACTTCACGAGAATAGAGTTCAATCAAAATAATAATCAAGCATGGTAATGGTATTGAAACAAGATTTAAAGAGATGCGCAAACATTCAGAATAGTAGTACTTATAGGAATTTGTCGAAATGTCAGCTTCTCTTTCCATTCACCCCTAGCAGCCTTGATGAACTGTTTTCAAACCCTGCTTGGTTTCCCGAAAATGATTAAACGAGTTATTAAGTATTTGATATCAGGACATGAACGAAAAACGCCGATATATTGCGATAATGATTGAAACTATCTCTAGACCATATAAATAGGTATGCACATCTCTCATGTTCTTTATGTTTCGAGTCCATGACAAGTACTTTTCCGGTGTCAACGTGAATGATTAGCAGAATATAGTAGAACATGTGCACACATATCTCATAAATTACACTTAACATCGAATAAAATAAACTGAATGTGTAGAAGATAGTAAAACTCACTCGAAGTTGTAAGGAAATAGTATTTCCATTTTGGTTTGTTGTTGCAGTAAAAACTTTAGCAAATAATCATCTATTTCATCGGGCTTACCTTTTACCGTATGTTTATTAATGTTATTTGGATCAATGAATCCAAGGTTCTAGATTTGTCCTCTTTTGCATTCGAGAATCTTCGATCTGTGTAATAGCGTACAAAAGAATATAGTAAGGATATTTATAAATGTAACGAACGAGCTGAGCTAGAGACTTAATCATAGTGAGAAATAAATCACTTATAAACAATATCAACTGACGATAGATATGTCGAGGGCGTCTTGATTGAATAACTGAAATAATTCTTCGAAGTCAACGTGTATCTCGATGTCGCCACTTAAGTAATTCTCATCTCTAATTCCCACTGTGATCATGATCTGCCCTTCCTTACAGGCGTCGAGATACCACTTATGCAATTTTCACATTTGTATTTGTAGATGCGGGACCTCCTGAGGTCTAAGGAGAGACTCCCCGTACCGATATTGATACGCACAATTTGCATCATCATTCTATATCATAATTTACCTCTATTCATTGATATTTGTCTTATTATGAGGTATTACTTATGGCTTTTCATCTATTTATGCATATTGGACGATTCTTGGAGGATGAACTGCCGGAGTCTGGATTCTGATGGAAAAGAAGGCGTTTCGGTGCAATTTCGCGAAGATCATAAAAATACTAGAAAATATGGAAACATATTGTTTTCCCAGAAGACGAAGGAAGCCAAAAGGAGGAGCGAAGAGGGTCCGCAGGGGGCCCACAACCCCCTAGGCGTGGGCCTACCCTAGGCCGCGCCTAGGGAAGGTGTGGCCCACCTGCTCGACTCCCGACTCCGCCTCTTGGCCTATATCTTCCCTACAGAACCCTAAGATAGATTTCCGCTGCCTCTGGGGTGGAAAACACCGAGAGAGAAAGATCTCTCCGGCAGACATATTTCTGCCAAGGGAATTCCTTCCTGGATAGGGAGACCTCCGCCATCAACACAATCATCAAGATAGGCTTCCTCGGGATCATCATCATCATCATCCACACCATCACCTCCACCAGCACCATCATCACCACTCCGTCCCGCTGTAACAATTGTGTTGGCTATTGCTTAGTTAATTAGGGGAAACTTTCCCGGCATTGATTACTATTATAGTTGATGCTTGTGAGTGGAACCATTGGATTATTGTTTATGTTCAGATTGTTATCCATTGCCATATCATCCTTGATCTTCATCCATATGATGTCTTGTGAGTAGTTCGTTTAGTTCTTGAGGACATGGGAGAAGTGATGTCTACGCACTTCGATTCTTGTAGACAGTTGTTGGGCCTCCAAGTGTAGAGGTTTGTAGAACAGTAGCAAGTTTCCCTTACGTGGATTACCCAAGGTTTATCGAACTCAGGGAGGAAGTGGTCAAAGGTATTCCCTCTCAAGCAACCCTGCAATCAAGATACAAGAAGTCTCTTGTGTCCCCAACACACCCAATACACTTGTCAGGTGTATAGGTGCACTAGTTCGGCGAAGAGATAGTGAAATACAAGTGGTAACGGTGCCAGAAAAGAGCTTCTGACTTGTTGTTGACGTGGGGTAATGGTGCTAGAAAATACTTTGATGGAGCTTGATGGTGAGGTAAAGACTAAAGCAAGCCAACATGCAACAGATCTAGTAGCAAATGGGTTTCAATGCTTGGAAACAAGGCCTAGGGATCATACTTTCACTAGTGAACACTCTCTCATATAAATATCCTCTCTTCATGATACTACTCTTAACTACTCTCCGGTTGGACACTCTAATCCATGGTAGGGCTATAACAGCACACCTCAAAGTCCGCCTTCCTCAATCTAGATAACCCCACACTGTCACCTTGAGCACTAGATGGTTCCAACAAACACCACAATTTCATAGAGAGATCCAACTCCAAATATAACTCATAACAAATATTCAATCTAGCCAAAGTGCCACACACGATATGCCCGCTGTCACTTTCACACACGTGGGGAAAAGCATAGATCTATTAAAGCACAAAGAGTATTTATGTAGACTCAAACCTAAGTGCCACCATGGCGTGCACGCTGTCACTTTCACACACATGGGGAGAGCAGAGATCTAATGAAGCACTTGAGTAGCAAGGTAGATCTACTTGATTACAAAGCTCATGACCACAAGATCATGCATAGAGAGAGATGAACACATAGCTACCGGTAGAGCCCTTAGCCCTGAGGAAGAACTACTCCCTCCTCATCATGGGAATCAAGATATGGTGATAAAGATGGTGGTGGAGATCGATGGAGATGACTCCGGGGGCACTTCCTCGTCCCGGCAGGGTGCCGGAACAAATACTTTCTGTCCCTCGAATCTCCCCTTCGGTGGCGGCGGTGCAGCATAGGTTTTCGTGGATTTCTTCTGGATTCCCTAGGGTTTTTGGGTCGGAGGCTTCTTATAGGCGCAGGAATCAAGGTCGGTGGAGGGCCAGGGGGCCCACACCCTCCCCAGGCGCCTCCAGGGCTTGCCCATGCCTAGGGGGTGCGGCCACCCTGTGGCCCCCCTCCGGCTCTGCTTCGTGGTTTCGTGTTGCCCCGGGAAAATAATAACTTTATCTTTTGTCCCGTCCAATTCCGAGAATATTGATTTTCTGCCTTTGTGGAACCAAAAACAAAATAAAATAGGAAACTGGCACTGTGGCAACTTGTTAATAGGTTAGTTTCAAAAAAGATATAAAAACACCTCAAAGTGTAGACAAATCAAAGCAAAGTAGATACTAACAAGCATGGAACATCAAAAATTATAGATACATTTCCGACGTATCAAGTATCCCCAAGCTTAACTCCTCCTCGTCCTCGAGTAGGTAAGTGATAAAAATAATAATTTTTGAGGAGACATGCACCCTCACAATAAAGATCCAACCATTTGCAAGCATTGAAAGCTGGGATCAAAAAACTCTAAACATGTGGATGAAAGAATGGAGTTCTAACAACAGGACATAGTAACTATGCATGCAACATGAAAGGCTACAAATAAAGATCACGATTAACATGCATTGAAAAACGTTTGTTTGTTTCATATACAGAAAACATAGCATAGTGGCAATCAGATCCCTCATAGAGTAGCAAATATAGATGCATAGGACACCTTCAAAGTTCACAAGGGTGACTATAAACAAAGAGCACAAGAACAAGTAATATCACAATATGCATCAATTAATAAGCTTTGGAACACTGCACACAAAATGACAACTATGCTCTCTTAATGGTGCCTAAAGGTAGAAGGTGGAGACTCAATAATGGTGGAAGAAAGACCTTTTTTATAAAGGAAGCAGGGATTACAAGTTTCAAAAAGAGCTTCCAAAAATTATGGTACTTGTTAGCTTTCAGCCCTCATTGCCCCTATCATAAGTATCTTGAAGTGGTTAAGGTTAAAGTGGCAAAGATGGAGTATATGCTTGAAAAAGTATAAGTTGGAAATCTCAAGTCCCTTGAATACGAGGGCCACACCTCATGCATACTAAACTTCAGTTACAGGTAAGTTCTTTTCATTGGAAGTATTTGCATATCATTGAGAACCGCCAACGGGGTACCCCTTGCACATGGTACAGGAGCTTTCCCATAACCAAAATGACAAGGCAAGCAGACAATGAGCATCTCAGCGATCTTTTTATTTACTATGTGCATAGCTTTTTATTGAGGATGCTTCATAGATAGCTCACTATGGTGATGCTGCAAGTTTACACCATGATTAGGCATGACTTAGGCTAGCGGCCCAGGCACTTCTCTAACACAGAATACAAACTCCATGGACTTACAAGTTCCCTCTTTATTTCACACTGGTGACATCCATAGACAAAAGAGCATGATATCAACTGAGTACAAAGTACAAGTGCAATGTTGAAAACGTTCCACGTGACAGCACAGTTCTGCTAATTCCAACGTATAAGCGCAAGCATATACAACAAAGTTGTCACAATGGTTCAAGTTTATTAGGGGCAAAGAATAAAGTGTGCCATCAAGTTCGTGAGGGCTTTAATCACTAAGTTTTCACATAACAAAATAGTTTTTAATTGGAAGATAGCTAAAAACAAGAATATACTTGGAATAGTGTAACACACCATGTATAGGAGTTTATAATGGACACTTTGGAATAACTTGGTTTCTTGGGAGTTGGAAGCATGAGTAGAGCTTACTCATACAAGTGGAGGCTAGCAAAAGACTAGGAGCAACCAACTAAGAGAGCAATATTGGCCATAATCATGCAGAGCAACAAAGCATTACTAATCAAAGCATAGAGTGGTACTACAAGTCAAGGAATAAATGATCATAGAGGCTAATGGTGACTTTTGAGAGTCATAACATGGTGTGAGCATGTGCCAAGTCAACCCAAACAAAGCATCAAAGGATAATACCACTATACTATGCTTTTGTATGCTAAAAGAACGCATGATTCTTTCAAGGCACATTAAGCAATCCTAATTGTTTGGAACAATTCATGCTACAGCAATAATCACTAAGCATAAGGTCAAAACAAGATCTAGCATGACATGATAATGTCTAAGCCACAGTCAAAGCAAGCTCACTTTTGTACCACTATAAGCATGAAACTTTCTACTCTTTTCCAACACCAATCAACTTATTTGAAACAACTCACAAAGATAATAATAAATACAGATCAGTGAGCTTGTCTCACAAATCCACAAAGAAGAACTAAAAAGTTCTAAGCAATAAGCACAAGAAAACTAAGGCTAAACACAGTGCTAGCAAAAGAGAACACTCACAAGACGATAAGAACGAAAACTAGAATGTTCTAGGCAATGAAAACAGAGTGGTTCTCTCTCCACAATAAGTGTGTTGTAACCAACCAACTTACTCAAGCAAACTAAGAAAATGAAAACCAAAAACGAAAACTAATACGCTCCAAGAACAACACAACTGTGCATGAAACAATAAAAACGAAGTGTCTAGACAGACCTGAGCTATTTATTCATGAAGAAGGGGATGCCTTGGGCATCCCCAAGCTTTGACGCTTGTACCTCTTGGATATTTATTGGGGTGACACCATGGTGGCATCCCCAAGCTTGAGCTTTTCTTCATTCTTCATCTCATTGTATCATTATCTCTCTACACCTGAAATTTTTCCTTCATACAAAACTTCACACAATCTTCATTAGCAACATTAGTTTATTCAAAAGATATTAAACCTCTGGAAAAGTTTTAGAACAGCAAGGCTTTTCACTAAAAAACACAAGATACTGTAGTAACTCCTTCAAAAAGCTCAATTTCCCAAAAAGAACTCAAAAAGGAATCAACAAGAAGCAAATGCAAATAATGGCAGAAATCTGTCAAAACAGACCAGCAGGCAGAAACCGATTTTTTTTGAACATCTTCTGTTGCTCAAATCAAAAAGTGTTGAACTAACTAAAATTAGCTAACATACTGGGGGATGTATTCGTAAATCTTAAGCTTAATCCGAGTTACAGAGACCCCTCACGAATTTTTATGGTGGAGGACAGAAATCTGTTTCGGGACAGCAACTCCCCAAATCTTACTTCCCTCTCATTAGAGGTCATTCTTGGCACAAAAAGCAAACCAAAAAAAGATAAGGAGAGGTCATTACTGAAGTAATAACTTCCAAGACTCAAGAAAACTCTTGGGTTATCTCCCAACAAGTACTTTTCTTTACCGCCTTTAAGTTAGGCATGATAGTTTGAGAAGATGCTCACATAAGAAATATGAATTAAAGTAAAATAGAGCATCACGAAGCAAATTCAAAACACATTTTAAGTCTAACCCACTTCCTATGCATAGGAATCTTGTAAAGAAACAAGTCTTGAAAGCACAAAGCAACAAGCATAGGAAAGCAAAACAAGTGCAACTTCAAGACTTTCAACATAAAGAGGGGAAACTTAATATTGTTGAGATACATAAAACCATGTTTCCCTCTCTCATAATAAATTTCAGTAGCATCATGAATAAAATTAACAATATAACTATCACATAAAATATTCTTATCATGAGCCACATGCATAAAATCATTATTACTCTCCACATAAGCATAGTCATTCTTATTAATTATAGTGGGAGCAAATTCAACAAAATAGCTATCACTACTATTCTCATCACCATAATCATCAAAAATAAGAGGCATATTGTAATCACAATTAATTTCCTCCTCAATAGTAGGTGAACTGAAAATATCATATGCATCATTGTAATCATCATATATTTGAGGTAAAGTATCATCAAAAGCAATAGAATAGCTATCTTCCAAAGCTGGGGGACTAAAAAGATCATTTTCATCAAAACTAGATTCCCCAAGCATAGACTTTTCCATAGCATTAGCAATAATGGTGTCCAAAGAATTCATACTAATAACATTTCTATTAGAATGCAAATAAAGCTCCATAGGTTTTTTAATTTTCTCTTCAAACACTTCATGTCCTAACTCAAGATAAACACTGTAGAGCTCTCTAATTTTGTTGTTGTTTTCCATTAAGCCTAACTAGTGAAAACAAGAAACAAAAAGACAAAATTGCAGAATCTAAAGGAAATAACTTCAAGCACTCACACACCAGGATGTGAATACCTTTTACCTTACCTCCCCGGCAACGGTGCCAGAAAAGAGCTTATGGCGTGGAGAAAGGTAAAAGCCCAAAACCTTCCCGGCAACGACGCCAAAAAAGAGCTTGATGTCTACGCACTCCGATTCTTGTAGACAGTTGTTGGGCCTCCAAGTGTAGAGGTTTGTAGAACAGCAGCAAGTTTCCCTTAAGTGGATTACCCAAGGTTTATCGAACTCAGGGAGGAAGTGGTCAAAGGTATTCCCTCTCAAGCAACCCTGCAATCAAGATACAAGAAGTCTCTTGTGTCCCCAACACACCCAATACACTTGTCAGGTGTATAGGTGCACTAGTTCGGCGAAGAGATAGTGAAATACAAGTTGTAACGGTGCCAGAAAATAGCTTCTGACTTGTTGTTGACGTGGGGTAATGGTGCCATAAAATACTTTCATGGAGCTTGATGGTTAGGTAAAGACAAAATCAAGCAAACATGCAACAGATCTAATAGAAAACGGTGTTTTAATGCTTGGAAACAAGGCCTAGGGATCATACTTTCACTAGTGAACACTCTCTCATATAAATATCCTCTCTTCATGATACTACTCTTAACTACTCTTCGGTTGGACACTCTAATCCATGGTAGGGCTATAACAGCACACCTCAAAGTCCGCCTTCCCCAATCTAGATAACCCCACACTATCACCTTGAGCACTAGATGGTTCCAACAAACACCACAATTTCATAGAGAGATCCAACTCCAAATATAACTCATAACAAATATTGAATCTAGCCAAAGTGCCACACACGGTATGCCCGCTGTCACTTTCACACACGTGGGGAAAAGCATAGATCTATTAAAGCACAAAGAGTATTTATGTAGACTAAAACCTAAGTGCCACCATGGCGTGCACGCTGTCACTTTCACACACATGGGGAGAGCAGAGATCTAATGAAGCACTTGAGTAGCAAGGTAGATCTACTTGATTACAAAGCTCACGACCACAAGATCATGCATAGAGAGAGATGAACACATAGCTACCGATAGAGCCCTTAGCCCTGAGGAAGAACTACTCCCTCCTCATCATGGGAATCAGCAATGGTGATGAAGATGGTGGTGGAGATCGATGGAGATGGCTTTGGGGGCACTTCCCCGTCCCGGCAGGGTGCCGAAACAGAGACTTTCTGTCCCCCGAATCTCCCCTTCGGTGGAAGCGGCACAGCAGAGGTTTTCGTGGATTTCTTTTGGATTCCCTAGGGTTTTTGGGTCGGAGGCTTCTTATAGGCGCAGAATCAAGGTCGGTGGAGGTCCAGGGGGCCCACACCTCCCCAGACGCCTCCAGGGCTTGCCCGCGCCTAGGGGGTGCGGCCACCCTGTGCCCCCCGACTCTACTTCTTGGTTCCGTGTTGCAACGGGAAAAATAATAACTTTGGCTTTTGTCCCGTCCAATTCCAAGAATATTGATTTTCTGCCTTTCTGGAACCAAAAACAGAAGAAAACATGCAACTGGCACTGTGGCAACTTGTTAATAGGTTAGTTTCAAAAAATATATAAAAACACCTCAAAGTGTAGACAAAGCAAAGCAAATTAGATACTAACAAGCATGGAACATAAAAAATTATAGATACGTTTCCGACGTATCAAGAAGTCATGTTGTTAGTAGTGAATCTGTGTTGAGTTATTATTCAATGGTTTAGTATTTAAGTTGTGGTGCTATTCTTCTAGTGGTGTCATGTGAATGTCGACTACATGACACTTCACCATTTATGGGCCTAGGGGAGTGCATTGTGTATTTGGCTACTAATTGTGGGGTTGCCGGAGTGACAGAAACCTGAACCCCCGTTAGGACACCTTTGCACAATGGAGTGTAGTATCTTAGAGTTTGAGGCTGTGGTTAGATTTATATCTTAATTACTTTCCTGTAGTTATGGATGTTTGCAGGGGGTTTAATCACAAGTATGTATTAGTCCAAGTAAGGTTGGTACATTAGCACAGGTTCACCCACACAACACTTACAACACTAGAGAAGAGTACTCAGCTATTTGAAGTGAAAGCACTTGACAGAATTCCCATGTGTCCTCGAGAACGTTTGGTCCTTATAAGTATTTCCACCGGCTTGTCCTTTGCTAAGAAAGGATTGGGCCACTTGCTCCATTTGTTCGTTACCTTTGTTACTTGCTCCTTGTTTTGTTGCCTTGTCAGAAAACCACAAAAATCCGTTTGCTAAGTATTCACAGGGATTTCCTGCTCCATACCACTGTTTAGCACCTTCTGCTCCTCGTTGGTATCGACACTCCTATTTATCGAAAGTACTACGATACACCCCCTATACTTGTGGGTCATCAAGACTATTTTCTGGCACCGTTGCCGAGGAGAAAAAACGCTATTGAAGAGTGGAACTGGTAAGGGAAACTTCTACTATGAGTATTGCTTTTATTTCTATTTGTTGGTTTGTTTTCAATATGGATAACCCACTTGGTTTTCTGTTTGGGAAAACTACTACCACTGTTAGGGTAGTAGATGAACCACCACCCGTTGAGATAGATCCTTTTAAGATACCTGCAAGTATTGTTGATCGTGTTATGGATAATTATTATTTAGGGGATGGAACTGTCCATACTGGTGATTATTTGCTTTTTATCCATGAATTATGCGGGTTGTTTAAGTGTGCAGGTATCACAACTAAATAGGTGAAGAAGAAGTTACTCTCCATATCCTTGAAAGGGAGAGCTGAAGAATGGTATAAGCTGATGAAGAATGGACAATCCATGGAATGGGATGAGATGACATCTCTCTTCTATTCTAAATTTTATCCTCATAGTGAGATTCATACGGATAGAAATCTGATATATAACTTTTGGCCTCGTGATGGAGAGAGTACAACTCAAGCTTTGGGGAGATTGAAGTTACTAATGCTTAAATGTCCTATTCATGAACTCCCTAACAATATCATTATCAATAACTTTTATGCTAGGCTTTCTCTTCATGATAAAGATTTACTAGATGCTTCTTGCGCTGGATCATTCACACATATGAAGGAATAAGCTAAATGGGATCTCCTAGACCGTATTCAAGAGAACACTTAAGCTTGGGAGAATGACAACGGAAGAAAGTCACGTATAAAATATGATTACGAATGCACTAAATCTTTTATGGGAACTGATGATTTCCGTGATATTAGCAATGAGTTTGGTCTTGATTCCCAAAGTATTGCCAACTGTTTTAAAGCCTTTTCCTCTTACATAGAAACTCCCAAGAAGACGTGGAATAAGTACCATGCACCTTATAAAGATGTTGTTAGTCACGTTCCCGTTAGAAGTACTGAAGTTTGTACTACTAATCATATTGTGCCTGAACCTCATGTTGAGAAAGTTCCTCCCAGGTAAGGCAAAGGAGTATTCTATGATTATTAGTGCAAATAACAAAGGTACAATGAAAATTGTGGAACCTGATGAGCAAATAAATATTGAACCTGTGGTAGCTATTGTGAAAGACCCTGTCACTAGAAATATAGAGGATGAGCACATTGTCTTTGTAAGGGTCCCACCCTTTAATAAGGTAGAGTCCCCTGTGTTTACAATGCTAGTCCCTGGATCAATAGCTAGCATCCACAGTTAAGATGTAATATCAAGAAACAAAGGTCATAATACAACTTTATAACCAGGAATAACAAAATTTTATTACATCTTACATAGCTCATTTGGATATTACATTACATTGCAGCAGAATATCTATAAGCATGGGGTCCTTCATCTTCAAAGTGCCACAGGCAGACATGTTGGTTGTAGACTTTGTAATCCTAATCAACACACTTCACTAAATCAATCAAACCTGCAACATAGAAGTTACAGCCACAAGGGTCAATACATTTGAATTGTATTGGCAAGTGATACTATGGTAGTATAGTGGAGTCTATCATCTATATGCATTTGGCTAAGTGGGGCTTTGGCTTGCATTGCTCAAAATAGATTTTCTTATCATTTGAAAACACTAAGTTTTTGCTTGACAAAATAATCTTTCCCAAGACATCTCCCAATCAAAGATTGAAGATCCTTTAACCCTTGTTCAACCACAGGTTTTTAACTTAGAAATTTGGATGATGAGATTCTTGATTGCTTCCATGTCTTGATGCTCAAATTTTCCTTTACCAGGGACATGGCTAAGTACTTAGATTTTTACACTCTGCAGAGGTGGTGCACTTTCCCCACAAGACTTGGTTTCACCAAGACAAGATCTTTCAGAAGCCTTTCCTTAGACCAAATGGACGCGTTCCAACCTATCATCCCACTACCACCAACTGTTCAAATGGCTAAGTTCTAGCAACCTATATGATCCAGGCAGAGCCCATAATGCCAAGTGGTTGCACTTGAAGCTTCTCAACATTTGATATCTCAAATCTCTTTGTTCCTGGGTGGCCATCCACAAGTGAGATACACAAGGAAAGCCATAAACATGGGCCTTGTGAACCACTCAACCAAAAACCACCAAGCAATTACCATTCCACCCAGGTGATTCATTAACTTAGTTGTTTTATTAAACAAAAACACAAGTCCTCAGACTTAGAAACTTTTCCATAGTGTGAATATATATTCCACCCTTGTTTTCTATTAGCTAAGCTAAGCTTGATAGTAGTAGGAATCTTATCTTAGGAAAATTTCTACTAAGGTTTCATCTACTAGGTTTTCCCATAGCAAGGTTTATACTTAGCAAAATTCCATGCAAGTTTTAGTTAGAGAAAATCACTAATGCATAGTGAAAGTAATGGGACAAAAGTATGAAGCATCACTTGCCTTTTTGGTAGAGTATAGGTTCACTCCTTGATCTTTGCAATGTTCACACACTCAAGTCACTACAAATCAATCAAGCAAACAATATTTCAATCTACCAATCAAGCAAAACATCACATAAAATAATAAAACAATACAACACATGCAAGCATGCAAAAGGGTTGTTTTATATGTAAAAATGGTTTCTAATGGGTCATAAACATTTGAAAACACCTATTGGTCATTTTGTAAAGTGGCAAAGTCATTTGCAAAAGGTTTCACTTCAAAAACCATTTTCAAAACAAAGTATCATTTTATGTGGTGTAGAAATGTTTTTACTAAGGCATTAATCTATAGGGTTCACCAAATATGTTTTAAAACCATAAAACTTGGTGTTTGGGGTCAGAGAGTTTAAAACAAAACATTTCCCAAAAGTTTTCTTCCAAAACCATCTTTAATAAATAAAATATATTTTTATTTGACTAGAAATGGTTTTAAATCAAAGAATCATTCTTTTGCATCACCAAATATATTTTTGAAACCACAAAGTGTTTCCTATGGTCAGTAGGTTCAAATCACACCATTTTCCAAAGATTTTATCCCCAAAATCATTTTTGAACAATTTTTATAATCTAAACAAGCATACAAATGTTTCTGTAAAAACAAACCATTTAACAGAAACTTTTTACTAAACAAATGGCATGGTTGGCTAGGTCTTGTTCCACTGATTCCATTGATATAAAGTTTGCAAATTTTGGACGTGTGGAACAAAAGTTATGCAATTTACAAATTCAAACCACTAATAGAAATGTTTCTGTCTTATAAACAAACTCTAGGCGACGTGGTGCGATCCTATTGGTCAAAAAAGTTTTGTTCGGATCGACAGACACAGACCGCGGGATCCAACTTGATCGCACGGCACAGATCGCTCGATACCCCTTCGATCTTGTTCTATCGTGGCGCTTGGATTTACATCCTACGGTGTACAGCGTGCCAGCCATAGATGGGCGGCGCTGCGGTGGCTACTGGCGGCGGAGCGGCCAGACGGTGGCGGCGCCGGCGATACAGAAAGCTAGAATGGGTGGGGAGATGCTCACAGTGTTCGCGGCATCGTAGGGAAGCTCAAGGAGGTTGTCGTTGCTGAAGGGGCGCACGGAGGTGAGGATAATGGCTCGCCGGAGTTGCGTCTGACGACGGCCACGTTCTGTCGTCGTCGAGGGCGGCGCTACGGGTCACGAGAGAGCAAACAGAGAGCAAGGTTAGATGCGCATGGTCAAGGCGAAGATGCGTGCGTGAAGGAGAAGAAGAGGGGCGGTCGGAAACTACCTGTGGGGCTCGTCGGAGTTGGAGCGGACGGCGGCGTCGTTCAGTCGAAGACGAAGTCGACGCTGTAGAGCACGCGCGAGCGAGGGGAAGGCACTGGCAGGTGCAGGAGATGATGGCGAGCAAGCCAGTGTGATATGGAAGCAGTGGGGCTGGCGGTGGTGGCCGGAATTTAAACGGGAGCTCGCCGGAGACTGTGGTGGTTCGGGGAGGATTCCGAGCAGCCTGGTGGCCGAGAGAGCCGGGCGAGAGAGGGGAAATGGAGAGGGGGAGTGGGCGCTTAAGTGAGCGAGGTTACCGTGCGGAATCAACGCTGCAATTAAGTGAATTTACTCGGGGATTGATTGACAGAGAACGGCAGCGAGGTCTGGGGAAGAACAGGTCGCGGGTGGGGAAGATGACCGCGTGGCTGTGGGGTCCACTGGCAGCGAGAGAGAAGGAAAGGGAACAGGGTCCACCTGTCTGCGACTTAGTGGGTTCAATCGCGAGTGTGAATAGTTTTCTGCGGGAGAGGGCAGTGGGCTGGTTGGGCTTAGTGGGCTAGGATAGTTGCGCTGGGCCGGCTGGGCTGTATCCTTTGCATATTTTTTTTGGTCTGATTCTTTTCTTTTATTTCTAATTCTATTTTCTGTTTTGAATTTCAAACAATAACCAAAACAATCCAAACTTCCACCAAACTTTTGCATTGAGTTTGGTTCTGTTTATCAACACAACCCAAGTCCCAAAACAAAATATTTTTTTTAATCTTTTTAGGATCCATTTATTAATTAAATAAAATGGACCTTAGTTATTAAATCAAATAGGGTTTGATTTATTTATTTTTAAAACTCTATTTGAAATCCAAAAACACTTCAGTAGGTTTTATTTGAGATTATAAAATACTTGGAAAACTTATTTAAAATAAATAAATAAGTTTTAGTGTTTATTTAAAATGGGAAAAGCCTTTACTTAAATAAAATTGGATATTAAATCCTTATTATTTTATTTAAATAAACCTTTACTATTTTTATCAAAACAAAATGTTTTATTTCAAAAGCTTGACCAAGGTTTATTTTGGCTCCATAAAATAATCCTTATTTATAAATCTACCTTTTCTTTTGAAAACCAAATCTTTTATTTAAAAGATCCAAAAATAGTAATTTTAAATATTTTTAAGTTTATTGTTTATTTATCCTTTTAAATCCCTTTAGGATTTTATTTGATCCAAATAGGTTTTGAAAGTTTCCAAATGGATTCAAAAAGTTTCTTCTCACCCTGAAAATCAACAAAGTTTTATTTTATTCATTTATTTTTCACATTACAAGATTTGGAAAATCTTGGGATGTGACAGTCTTCTGTGAAGACGTTTCTAATATTATCTCTCATCCTAGTAAAGCTAGAAATGCTAGTGTTCGTATGCTTTCTGTTAAAATAGGTGATCATTGCTACTATGATTTATGTGATATTGGTGCTAGTTCTAGTGCTATTCCTTATGAGCTTTACACGGAAATTATGCATGAGATTGGTCCTTGTGATCTTGAGGACACTGATGTGGTTATTCACCTTGCTAATAAGGAAACCATTTGCCCCATTGGTATTGTAAGAGACGTGGAATTTCTCTGCGGTAAGATTAAGTATCCTGCTGATTTTCTAGTGCTTAATTCAGCAGCTAGCAAAACTTGTCCTATCATTTTTGGCAGATCTTTCTTGAACACTTGTGGAGCTATTATAGATTGTAAGAAGGAGAAAGTTTTAACTAAGTTTGATGGAGATTCTTATGAGTTTAACTTTTCCAAATTTGCCAAAGCTCCTTGTGAAAATAGCTTGCCTAATGAAGATTTCAGGATGGAACTTGCTTCTATTGATCCAGTTTATGACCTTGGACCTCCTTTTGATGACTATAAGTATGCTTATTCTGATGATAAAGTTGTTGCCAGTGATAGTTATATTGTCAACTTTATTGAAAGTGCTACTGAAAGTTATTATGAGGGAGGGAAACATGGTTTTATGCATCTCAATGATGTTAAGTTTCCCCATTTTATGTTGAAAGTTTTGAAGTTGCATCAGTTTTGTATTCCTATGCTTGTGGCTTTTTGTTTCAACAATTTGTTTTCTCATGATGCTCCCATGCATAGGAAGTGGGTTAGACTCAAGTGTGTTGGTTATTTGCTTCTTCATGCTCTCTTTCACTTCAAATATATATATCCTATGTGAGCATCTTTGGAAGTTTCAAGCCTAACTTAAAGGCATTAAAGAAAAGTACTTGTTGGGAGATAACCCAAGAGTTTTGTCGAGTCTCGGAAGTTATTACCTTAGTAATAACCGCTCCTTATCCTTTTTGTTTTGGTTTTTGTGTCAAGTCCAACTACTTTTGTGAAGTAGAGGAGTTGTGAAAAGTGGCTATAGTGAGACAGATTTTTGTGTTGTATCATAAAAATTCATGAGGGAGCTCAGTACTTGGATGGAGCTACATTTTTCTGAGCCTGTTCTCCAGGTTGTTACCCAACTTTCATCATTTCTACACTTTTTTATTTGAGCAACAGAAGGTTTTCGAAAAAATCAATCTTTACCTGCCGGTCTGTTTTGACAAATTCCTGCCATCATTTGCATTTTCCTCTTACAGAAGCTTTTATTTTATTGGGTTTTCAGTTGAAGTGTGTACCCAAAGGTTTATTGTTTTTGCTTACACTAATGTTGTCATTGAGTTTGTGCAAGGGTTTTGTATGAAGAAAGTTCTTAGGAGAAAGAGAAAAGGAATCTGTAGAGTTCGTCTTTGATAGGTAAAAGTGGTGAAAACAGAAGGTTCGTGAAACTCAAATATTTTTATATTTTTCATGTTTTTAATACATAAGGAAGACTATGAGACGAAACTGAAGAGGAAACAGAGTCCGGGGTGGACAGACCCACCCCCGGCGTGGGCCTATCCTGGCCACGCCTAAGGGGGGTGTGCCACCCCCGAACTCCGTCTCCGCCTCGTTTCCGTGTCAGAACCTTCCTTATGCCTTGAAACTTCGTAATATATAAGACCTCGGATCCCCCGAGATTCGTGCATCGTGTTCTCGTCGTGTTTTCGTTTCAATGTGTTTCTGTCAGGAAATCTTCTCAAGTTTAGAGCACCATGGCCTCCGCCAACGACAAAGGCAAGAAGCCCGAGGAAGAAGAACCTCAAGTCCCCAAGGAGGAGTTGATTTTGGTAGGGTATGAAGGTGACATGGAGGAGGACAAGCAACCGGACACTCTCACTACCTTCGCAAGCATTGGAGTGGTGGCAACCCATATCAAGCTTAAGAGGATAGCATAGATGTCTACAGGAGGGAAACCTCCACGTCTCTTCTACAATCCACTGTCATCTCCTCCACGTAACAAGAAACCCTTCCATACACTTATACATGAATACCAATACCAACAGGTGCCCAAAGGGAACTTGCCTTCGGTTTGGGATATGCCCCGTTCTTACAATGCAGAGAAGGATCATGCTAAGGATGAAGAGTGGGGAAAGAATAGCAAAGACTGGTATTCTCGGTCTGACATGATCATGAACCGTGTAGAGCAAAACTCGGAGCTAATCCATACTCTTACTATTGAGTTCAAGGAGTTAAGAAAGCTGATTGAAGAGCTTATTAAGAGAACACCACCACCGAAGGACTAATTCGTCATTAGGTTTGGCATCCCATTGGCTTGTTCCAAGCTTGGGGGAGTGCCATGGTATCACCACCATTATCTTTTATCTTTTACCTTTTTAGTGGATTCATATCTGTGGTAGAGATGTTATCTTATAGTCTGGTTTGCATGTGGAAGTATCTCTCCCTTAGTTGATTATCTATGTATCCCTTGGTGCGAGTGCCTTTATTGAATATTTATGAGAAGTCTCATCTTTTACTTTTTGCACTTCTTATTTTAGTTTGCAATCTCTATTATATGATGGATCTTGTTGATCAGTATGGGTATCACTTTGGGATCATCAAGTGGATCTAAATTGGTTTTGGCAAATCGAGTTCTGGTCCGTAGCATTACATTTGAAAGAGAAAAAGAGAAAAATCTTACATGTATTTTGTATCATTTGTTTTCTTTCTTGTTGGCTCATAAGCTTAGTATTCTCTATTTAAGATCTTTTGTGTATTCAAGGAAGATTGCATGTTTGGATTTATTACTTGTATGTTTTCTTGTTTCTTTCAACTCTCTTGCTTGCTACCCAGCCTTGCTAGCCAAAAACCTGTTTTAAGAAGGCATACTTCTCATGTTTCCAAATCCCTTTGAACCAAAACCTGTGCCACTTGTGTCCAGCATATCTACCTAGTAGTTTTTGCTATTCCAAGCAAATTCTCAAGCTTCATCTATATTTCGAATTAAAAAGTATTTTGTTATGTGAAAACTAGTTAGTAAAGCTCTCACGAAATTGATGGGACACCTTTATTTCTTGCCCCTAATAGACTTGAACCATCGTGCCATCGAAGTTGTATATGCTTGCATCTATACGTTGGAATTAGCAGAACTGTGCTGTCACGGGGAACGTTTTCAACATTGCACTTGTACTCTGTACATAGTTGATATCGTGCTCTTTTGTCTATGGATGTCAACGGTGTGAAATAAAGAGGGAACTTGTAAGTCCATGGAGTCTGTATTTTGTGTTAGAGAAACGCCTAGGCCGCTAGCCTAAGCCATGCCTAATCATGGTGAAAACTTGCAGCATCACCATAGTGATCTATCTATGAAGCATCCTCAATAAAAATCTATGCACATAGTAAATTAAAATATCGCTGAGATGCTCATTGTCTGCTTGCCTTGTCATTTTGGTTATGGGAAATCTCATGTACAATGTGCATGGGGTACCCCGTTGGCGGTTCTCAATGATATGCGAATACTTACAATGACAAGAACTTACCTGTAACCAAAGTTGAGTAGCATGAGGAGTGGCCCTCATATTCAAGGGACATGATATTGCCAACTTATATTTCGTCAAGCATATACTCCATCTTTGTGCACTTTAAACTTAATCATCTCAAGATGCTTATGATAGGGGCAATGAGGGATCAAAGCTAGTAAGTACCATAATCTTTTGGAAGCTCTTTATGACTTTTAATCCCTGCTTCCCTCTATAAAGGGACCTTTCTCCCACTTCCAAGTTGAGTCAGTAAGCCTACTTCATCTCTATCTCCAGAAAGCATTTGAGTTGTTGTGTTTCAAGCATTCATATGGTGATTTATTCAATCATGTTTGAAAGGATACGGATGTCGCCTAGAGGGGGGTGAATAGGCGATTAAAACTTTTCCTAGAGTGGCTCAACAAAGGCGGAATAAAACTAGTGATTACTTTGTTAAGCACAACCTAGAACAACTAAGGTTCACCTATGTGCACCAACAACTTATGCTAAGCAATACAAGCAACAAAGTGATAGCAAGATATATATATTACTTCAAGCACGAAGGCTATCACAATGTAAATTGCATAAGTAAAGAGCTCGGGTATAGAGATAACCGAGGCACACGGGGACACCGATATTTTACCGAGTTCCTCCCAACATGGAGTACGTCTCATTTGGAGAGGGGGTGGTATCAAACCACCAACGCCACAAAAGGCCTCCCTTATTCTCCGGTGAATCTCACCCCAACGGGATCGATCCATGCTTCCACTATCGGTGCACTTGTCGGTGGCAACCGGAACCTCCCACAAGGTTGGGGCACTTCTCCACAACTTAATTGGAGGCTCCCAACAAATGCCACCAAGGCCACAAAACCTTCTAGGGTTCCAAGAACCCAAGAGGGACAAGCTCCAATGAGTCACACAAACCAAATCCTCCGAGGAGAACTCAAAACGATGCACCAAATGCAAAAGGAAAGAACACCACAAAGGTGATCAACTCCCTCACTCTCAAGTTCCAACAAAGCTACTAAAGCTATTGGGGGAACAAGAGAGGAGGAATCAAAGAGAGACACAAAATCCCCCAAAATCTAGATCCCCAAAGATGCACTCACAAAGAGATGAATCGGTTAGGTCAAAACGTGGGTCTAGATCTCCTCTCTCTTCCATTCAAATATATGCAAGAATCATCGGAGGGAAAAGATTAGGCAAGCTTTAAGATCTAGAGCAAGTGTGGACAAAGCTTAGCCTAATAGATAAGAGAGAATCTAACTAAACTCAAAACGGGCAAAGCCTTAAATAGGGGTCCCAAAAATCTAGCCGTTTGGGGCATATTTCTGTCTGGACCGGTAGTACCGGTAGTACTGCCCGCGCCAGGAAAAAGGAAGCAGCAACACGGCGAAGACGGGCCAGGAACGAGCACACGCCGCGAGCGGGTGCAACAGCATGCGAGCAGCGGCAGCTAGGCCTAGCGCATGGCAGGGGTCGCAACACGCGCAAGCGGCGCAAGCAAGCGAGCTCTGGGGCCAGCAGCATGCAGATCCAGGCGTGCGGCGTGCGAGCGAAGCATGCAGATCTGAGAGCGCGCGTGCGATGCAGCAGCGAGCGAGCGACAGGAGCAGGGCCAGCCGGCCAGGCGCGTGGGAGTTGCCTCTTGGTCAACGTGGTAGGCGCGCGAGCGGGGGCCCCAGCTGGCCAGGCGGCACAGCGATGCGGGTGCGCGCGCAGCGAGGCGGCAGCAGCGAAGTCAACGCGCGCGGGCGACGGGGCAGACGAACTGGGCTAGGCCCGGTAGTATCGGCCCGTTTGGGCGGTACTACCGCATGGGCCCGGTACAGCCGGCCTGGTCTACCGGGTGATACAGCAGGTGGGCTGCGCGCGTCAGGCCCAAGTGGTACTGGTTTATGGTATTACCGCTCGGCCCAGACAAGATTTTTCCTTTTATTTTTTTAGAATAAAATCGGTAAATATTCAAACGGTTGTAACTTTTGAATGGTAGCTCTGATTGACCCGATTCCAATTGCGTTGGAAAGAGGACGACACAAGCTACCCTATGAAAATATTGGTTATCACCAAGTGAGAAAGTATCAAGTATAATAATGTGAGATGCCTCACTTGGTGAGAGACCGAAAAACCACCAAGATCAAAATCGCAATAAGATACAAATGGAAGATCCGATTTTGATGAACAAAAGCTTGTTATGGAGATTAACACAAGCTCTCTATCCTCACATGTATAAGACCAAATAACAACCAAATACGATGATGCAAGTATGCAAAGGTTTGAGCTCTCTCCGAACGATATGACCGAGTTACTCATTCGAGAGCCCCTCTTGATAGTACGGTTATCTATCCTAAACCCGGTCTCTCACACACAACATGAGACCGGCAAAAGGGAAAATCTATCAAGATTATACCTTTGCCTTGAGCATTCCACTTGAGCTCGATGTAGACGAACTTGACCTTCTCAAGATGGAACGCCTTTCTTGATTCCTCATCATCGATCCATGATCACCGAGGATGACAAGCATCAAACATGATATCTTCTATAGATGGCGCATTTTGAGCTTGCACAACATATCTTCTTATTTCATCGACCTTGAAGCCAACACATGCTCCAAGAGATACACACATTAGTCCATAAAGATTGTCATTAATTACCAAAACCACAAATGGGGTCCCAACATGTTCTTTCAATCTTCTTTATCTTACTTGTTTGCACAAAACTATTATCTATTGAGTATTACTTTGAAAGCCTTCACTTGTGAACCTTTTTGAACAAAGAGTGCTCCTATTTTGAAACTTCTACAAAAGATTTTTGTGAAAATATTTGCCAGGTGTTCTCTGACCAAGAACAAGTTTGCCAATTCCAATTATGATTTATCTTTATGCATCTCTATTATGACTGTTGTGCTTGGTTGCAAGCTAAGTTATATAATGGTGAGTTGCTTTCTTCTATGAGTTGTGCAATGGTAAGTGTGATGTTTCTTGTTCGTATTCTTTTATCAACACTTCACTCCATAAACCTGTGGACATGTTTACTAAGCTCAGTTTTCACTTGGGGACAAGCGAATTCTAAGCTTGGTGGAGTTGATACGCCCAATTTGCATCACCATTCTATATCATAATTTACATCTATTCATTGATATTTGTCTTGTTATGAGGTATTACTTATGGCTTTTCATCTGTTTATGCATGTTGGACGATTCTTGGAGGATGAACTGTCGAAGTCTGGATTCTGATGGAAAAGAAGGCGTTCGGTGCAATTTCGCGAAGATCAGAAAAATACCAGAAAAATATGGAAACATATTATTTTCCCAGAAGACGAAGGAAGCCAGAAGGAGGAGCAAAGAGGGGCCGCAGGGGGCCCACACCCCTAGACGCAGACCCACCCTAGGTCACGCCTAGGGCTGGTGTGGCCCACCTGCCAGGCTCCCGACTCCGCCCCTTCGCCTATATCTTCCCCACGGAACCCTAAGCCTCGGGGAGCGACCACAGATAGATTTCCGCCGCCTCTGGGGGGCGGAAAACACCGAGAGAGAAAGATCTCTCTGGCAGACAGATTTGTGCCAGGGGAATTCCTTCCCAGATAGTGGAGACCGTCGTCATCAACACCATCATCAAGCTAGGCTTCATCGGGATCATCATCCACACCATCATCTCCACCATCACCATCATCACCACTCCGTCCCGCTATAACAATTGTGTTGGATATTTCTTAGTTCATTAGGGGAAACTTTCCCTGTGTTGATTACTATTGTAGTTGATGCTTGTGAGTGGAACCATTGGATTATTGTTTATGTTTAGATTTTTATCCATTACCATATCATCTGTGATCTTGATCCATATGATGTCTTGTGAGTAGTTCGTTTAGTTCTTGAGGACATGGGATAAGTCATGTTGTTAGTAGTGAATCTGTGTTGAGTTATTATTCAATGGTTTAGTATTTAAGTTGTGGTGCTATTCTTCTAGTGGTGTCATGTGAACGTCGACTACATGATACTTCCCCATTTATGGGCCTAGGGGAGTGCATTGTGTATTTGGCTACTAATTGTGGGGTTGCCGGAGTGACAGAAACCTGAACCCCCGTTAGGACACCTTTTCACAAGGGAGTGTAGGATCTCAGAGTTTAAGGTTATGGTTAGATTTATATCTTAATTACTTTCCTGTAGTTACGGATGTTTGTAGGGTATTTAATCACAAGTATGTATTAGTCCAAGGTCGGTACATTAGCACAGTTTCACCCACACAACACTTACAACACCAGAGAAGAGTACTCAGCTATTTGAAGCGAAAGCACTCGACAGAATTCCCATGTGTCCTCGAGAATGTTTGGTCCTTATAAGTATTTCCACCGGCTTGTCCTTTTCTAAGAAAGGATTGGGCCACTTGCTTTGATTGTTTGTTACCTTTGTTAATTGCTCCTTGTTTTGTTGCCTTGTCAGAAAACCACTAAAATCCGTTTGCTAAGTATTCACTGGGATTTCCTGCTCCATACCACTATTCAGCACCTTCTGCTCCTCGTTGCGATCGACACTCATATTTATCGAAAGTACTACGATACACCCCCTATACTTGTGGGTCATCAATATCTATATGATAATTCATCTGTGGCAAAAGAAGGATCACCTATAGCCGTGCAACCTCCGGATCATAATCATCAGAAAATACTTTGAGTGGGGGGCATGGTTGATTTTTCTGTTCTCCGAGCTGGGGAATTGTTTTCCCTCTTGTACTACTACTTCTCGACCGTTGCTGATTCGCTCTATGTGACTTCATAATAGACCGGTCATAGTCTGATGGCAGATTATCTGGCCTTTTAGTTTCAAGCATTTCCACAAAGTGTTTCACCATTTTCGGTGCTATATACTGCATTGGATTGGGTCGTTTCGGTGCAAGCTGTTGTTTCACATATTCATCCATGACCTCTTTGTTTTCCTCATCGGTCATATCATAAGGTAACTTGGCAGGAGCCACCTTGAGTTTCTTCCTTGTACCCGCAGAGCGTTTTTTCACGGCTGTAGTACTTGCCGCTGGAGCTGCGGTGCTCTTCTGCTTTTGCAACTGGGGCGTCGGAGACTGCTAACGCGGCGGAGGCAGGGGAGTCTGCTGACGTGGAGGAGGTGGGGGATCCCGCTGACGTGGTGAAGACTACTGACGTGGTGAAGGCGGGGGAGTCTGCTGACGTGGTGGAGCCTTTATACGCGCTAGAGATTAATATGGATTGCTACTGGAACAAGTCTATGGCATTGCGTCCAATTTGGAAGCACAATGTATTCCTTTCGCCATAGAACAGTATTATTCTTGGCTTCTCCCAGTTCATTCAGATCCCCTTCGCCTGTTGACGCGGGGGAGTCTGTAGTTCTATTCTTGTGCTATAATCGCGAAATAGTTTGTGATACTATGCTCATATTGTGCATGCATGTGTATCTTGGGATGGCGAACAATGTTGCATGAGGAAGTTTTCCTTTTGGTCACACGAAAAAGCCATTTTCTATTTTCCGGGTGCAAAAAATGGGGCGTTTTATGAAGCAACCACCAAAATGATGTTTCAGAATGCTACAAACCCTTTTTTCAAAAATACTAGACCACCTTAAATAAACTATATCCCAACCAGGAGATCTCAAACCTTTCTGTCCACCCCGGGTGAAAAATACAAATGTTTGATGAATCGGTAGAAAGTGGGTCCGGTTTGAACTACAGGTACAATATCTAATGCTAATGATTTTTTTAAAAATCATTTTTAGACTCACAATATCATGTTTCTTCACAGATCCAGTGATATTTTCAATGAGTCTCATCCCCTATCTTCATGCCCAAAGTTTGTACCATAGTTGGAAATGGGAAAATTTGGAAATGGGCATAAGAAATTCAAAATCAGTCTGAACAATGTAAATCATTTGCGTGGTGTCATATTATGTGACATAGTTGCTAGGAAAAATACCAAACTTGGTATATTGATTATGTCTCAAAAAACCTTCACAAAATGACCTATCTTGTTCGAGGTTTCATGGCTTTTGGTCCAAATGACCAATGTTATGGCTAGAATCGCGACATAGTTTGTGATACTATGCCCATATTGTGCATGCATGTGTATCTTGGGATGGCGGACAATGTTGCAGAAGGAAATTTTATTTTTCGTTGCACGGTAAAGCCATTTTCAATTTTCCGGGCGCAAAAAAAGGGACGTTCTGTGATTCAACAATCAAAATTCTATTTCAGAATGCTACCACCCCATTTTTCAAAAATATTAGACCACCTTAAATGAACTATGTCCCAACCGGGAGATCTCAAACCTTTTCGTCCACCCCGGATGAAAAAAACAAATATCTGTCAAATCAGTAGGAAGTGGGTCCGATTTGAACTACAGGTACAAGATCTAATGCTCATGATTTTTTGAAAAAATCATTTTTAGACTCACAATATAATGTTTCTTCACATATCCAATGATATTTTCAATGAGGCTCATCCCCTATCTTCATGCCCGAAATTTTTACCATAGTTTAAAACGGGAAAATTTGGAAACGGGCATAAGAAATTCAAAAACAGTCTAAAAAATGCAAATCCTTCACGTGGTGTCATATTATGTGACATAGTTACTAGGAAAAATACCAAACTTGGTATATTGATTATGTCTCAAAAAAACCTTCACAAAATGACCTATCATGTTCGAGGTTTCATGGCTTTCGGTCCAAATGACCAATGTTATGGCTAGAATCGGCATAGTTTGTGATAATGTGTTCATATTATGAATACATATGTATCTTGGGATGGCGAACAATGTTGCAGGAGAAAGTTCTCCTTTTTTTCGCACGAAAAAGCCATTTTCCATTTTTTGGGCGCAAAAACGGGGCGTTTTGTGAAGCAACCACCAAAATGTTGTTTCAGAATGCCACCACGCCATTTTTCAAAAATAATAGACCACCTTAAATGAACTATGTCCCAACCGGTAGATCTCAAACCTTTCGATCCACCTCGGGCGAAAAAGACAAATGTCTGCCGAATCGGGAGGAAGTGGGTCCGGTTTGAACTATAGTTACAAGATCTGATGCTCATGATTTTTTGAAAAAACATTTTTAGAATCATAATATCATGTTTATTCACATATCCAATGAGATTTTCAATGTTCCTTTAGAGATCCAACAAAAGTTTCAGAATACATATTGATTACATCTCAAAAACCACCAAAAGCAAAATTCAGAATACATATAGTCACTAATTCCCTAAAATGCCTTGATTATGATCGCGTCAGCCATAACCATGGAGTATTTTCATCATTTAACATGATGATTGGGTCGATATTCACTGCGAAGGGCAGAATTTCATCAAACTTATTATAATCTTCCGACATGTCTGTCTTGTCCTCTACTCCCACGACGTTTCTATTCCCTGAAAGAACTATGTGGTGCTTTGGATAATCGTTTGATGTATTCATTTGATTATTTTTCCTTTTTTCGGTTTGGTAGACATGTCCTTTACATAGAAAACCTGATCCACATTATTGCCTAGGACGAATGGTTCGTCTGTATAACCAAGATTGTTGAGATTCATTATTGTCATCCCGTACTTCTTGTCTACCTCAACCCCTCCTCCTGTCTGCTTGACCCATTTGCATAGAAACAAATGGACCTTAAAAGAAGGTTCGTAGTCAAGTTCCCATATCTCCTCTATCTAACCACAATATGTGTCATTTTCCCATTGTTGTTTGTTGCATCAATGCGGACACCACTGTTTTGGTTGGTGCTATTTTTATCTTGGGTGATTCTGTAAAATGTATTTCCATTTATCTCGTATCCTTGGAAAGTCAATACATTCGAAGATGGTGTCCTAGCCAACAAGTATAGTTGATCTTCAACAGTGGAGTTATTCATGAGATGTGTTTGCAACCAACTGCCGAATGGCATCATGTGTAAATGTGTAGTCGAGTCATCAGACTACCCCTGGTGTTTGGAGCGTAAAATATTCTTGTGTTCATTGATATAAGGAGCCACCAAGGTGGAACGTTGTAGAAATGTATAGTGTGCTTGCGTGAAGGAATGCCCGTCTCTACATATTATTGCTTTCTTTTCTAGCATGCCTTTCATACCGAGTCTCCCCTCGTGCCGCGATTAAGGAACACCAATCGGATTAAGGTTAGGAATAAAGTCAACATAGAACTCAATGACCTACTCTATTCCATAGCCCTTTGAGATGCTTCCTTCTGGCCTAGCACAGTTATGGCCATAATTCTTTAAGACTCCCATGAACCTCTCAAAGGGGAACATATTGTCTAAAAATACATGACCAAGAATGGCAATCTGTTCGACCTGGTGAACCAGGAGATGCATCATAATATTAAAGAAGGATGGTGAGAACACCAACTAAAAACTAACAATACATTGGACCATATCATTCTATAACCTTGGTAGAATTTCTAGATCGATTACCTTCCGGCGATCTGCCTCACCTTTAAAATGCTTGCCTTTCTTTCTTACGGGATGATTGGTCGTAAGAAATCGACGATACCCCAAGTACACAACATTCTTACATTTATCCAAATATAGACTATCAGTCTCATCTAAATAGTGCATGCATGCATTGTGTCTCTTGTTTGTCTGTCCTGATGATACGTTGGAGACGTATCAATAATTTTTGATGCTCCATGCTTGTTTAGTATCTACTTTGCTTTACTTGTCCACACTTTGAGGTGCTTTTTACATGTTTTCTAGTACTAACCTACAAACAAGTTGCAACAGTGCCAGATGCCTATTTTCTGTTGTTTTTTGTTTCAGAAAAGTTAGTAAAGATATATTCTCGGAATTGGACGGGACAAACGACAAAGTCAATTACTTTCCAGGGAACAAAAAGTACAGAGGAGAGCCGGAGGGGGGCCAAACCCACCCCAGGCGTGGGTGGGCGCCATCCCGCGCCTGGCTAGGGTTTGGTGGCCCTGGCCACCGCCTCGGTCTCCCTGTTCGCCTATAAGAAGCTCCCAATGTAGAAACCCTGAGTACCCGATCAAATATCCACTAAACTGTTTATAGCCGCCGCCACCATCGTCCCTAGATCGGGGGGATCTGAAGTTCTTCCCGGCACCCTGTCGGAGGGGAGATCATCCCGGAGGCCTTCTCTCTAGTATGATGCGTGAGTAGTTCCACCTTGGACTATGGGTCCATGTAGTAGCTAGATGGTTGTATCTCCTCCTTTGTGCTTTCATGTATAGATCTTGTGAGCTCTGTTCATGATCAAGATCTAATGTATTTGTATTCATGCATGTTGTGTTTGCGGGGATCCGATGGATATTTAGATTATTATTTTGGTTTGATTAATGGTTTTGTCTTTATGATTCTATCATGTCTGTGTTGTTTGTGATCTTGCATGCTCTCCATTGTTAGTAGCTATCTTTGCCAAGTAGTTGCTAGTGACTCCAAGAGGGGGTATTTATGCTCGATAGTGGGTTCATGCCTCTAGTTTCTAAGGGAAGTGACAATAATATCTTCGGTTGTAGATGTGATGTTGCTACTAGGGAGAAAACAACGGTCTCTTGTTCATGAAACATGTGGACTGTTTACCTTACACACTTTGCTTAAAGTAGTTGTCTGTTGCTTGCAACTTAATACTGGAGGGGGTACGGATGATAACCTGAAGGTGGACTTCTAGTCATAGATGCAGTTGGATGGTGGTCTATGTATCTTGTTGTATTGCCCAATCAACCTCATAGGATCTTTCTGACTAGTAATTGCATTGTTATGCCTTGCTCAGTTCCTGTCAATTGCCCTGCTGTAATTTGTTTACCCTTCATGACATGTTGTTTATCTAAGGAGAGCACCTCTAGTGAACTATGGACCCCGGTCCAATCTTTACCATTGATACATCTTCCAATGTTAATTGTTTACTTGCTGCAAACCATTACCTTCCACACCATACGTTTAATCTTTTGTTATAGCAAACCGGTGAGCTTGACAACCTCACTGTCTGTTGGGGCAAAGTCTTGAGTTTGTTTTGTGCAGGTCTCCGCGTTGCTTGCAACACTTGTGTGACGTTTCCTTCCTCCTTCTGGTTCGATAACCTCGATCTCAAGTGAGGGAAAACTTGATGCTTGCTGCTTCACACCTTGCTCTTGGGGTTCCCAACAGGCTGTGCGTAGACAGTCGTCAAGCTTTTCTGGCGCCGTTGCCGGGGAGGCTAAGGACGTCTTCACTAGAGAAGTCCTTCACTTCCTTTCTCTTTACTTTGTTTTTAGTTTTCTTTGTTTCTTTTGCTTGGTTTTTTTGCCTCTTTCCAAAAAAAACCAAAAAAATTAGTCTAGTTTGGTTTGCTTGCCTCTTTCAAAAACACAAAAAATTAGTTCCTGCTCTAGCTGCTGCTGCTTTTGGCTTGCCCACCTTTGCCAAAATGAACTCTTCTGAGAACACCAAGTTGTGTGACTTCACTAGCACCAACAACAATGATTTCCTTAGCACACCTATTGATTCACCTACTCCTGATGCTTCCTTTTATGAAATTAAGCCAGCTTTGTTGAATCTTGTGATGAGAGAGCAATTTTCTGGTGCTGGTTCTGATGATCCTACTGCCCATCTTAATAGCTTTGTTGAACTTTGTGAGATGCAAAAGTATAAGGATGTAGATGGAGATATTATTAAGCTCAAGCTTTTTCCTTTCTCCTTGAGGGGAAAAGCTAAAGAACGGTTGCTTTCTTTGCCTAAAAATAGTATTGATTCTTGGACTAAGTGCAAAGATGCTTTTATTGGAAAGTACTATCCTCCTGCTAAGATTATTTCTATGAGAAGTGATATTATGACATTTAAACAGCTTGATAGTGAACATGTTGCTCCATCTTGGGAAAGAATGAAATCTTTGGTTAAAAATTGCCCTACTCATGGTCTCACTGCTTGGATGATTATCCAGAATTTTTATGCAGGTTTGAAATTCTCCTCAAGAAAACTGTTGGATTCAGCTGCTGGAGGTACCTTTATGGGCCTCATCTTGGGTTCTGCTGTAGGGTTCGCAGCATAGAAAACAAAAAATTTCCTACGATGGGAACAACCATGTACCAAGATCTATCTACTAGATACAAACAACGGGCGGATGTATATCCGTAGAGAACATACCCTTGAAGACCGACAAATCTTAACGAGTCCAAACTCATGGTTGATGTAGACGATCTCTTGCCGATCTCAAGATCGAGAGGAAGTCCTAGCGCCGCAAAACAGCAGCGCATCCGTGCTCGCACACACGTTCGAGGCACCGAGCAACCTCCGCCTCCTTGCTCCAGCGATGCAGCGGAAGCACAACTCTTTCTTGCCGAATATCCACCGGGAACATGTATCTCGCTAGTCCGAGACCATGGGGAATAAATTCTAGAGGGGGAGAGAGATCCTTCATGAGGAGGTGTGAGTGAGAGAGAGGGAGGGGGGCTCCTTTTATAGGGAGAGGGGGCACCCAAGGGGCCATGCTCCCAGCCATGGGTCTACCCCCACCTCTTCCACATTCATGTGGGTGGACACTCCACTCACTCAAATGCCTTCCAATTCCCTCCACTCAAAACCCCACTCAAATTCCCATTAAATTTCCACCAAATTTAATGCAAGCTCTCATTAAATAAAACTCCTTTTATTTATTCAGAATTTTGTCAATTACTTTAATTACAAACAATCACATATAACCCCTTGCTAGTATTTCATTTCACATGCAGAAACACTTTCTGCAATTTCACCCAAAAACCCGTTTCGGTATCTAGTGAAATAAATTCCTGTGCTTGTTATTCTTTTCGGCATGAAACTTTTGCTCCAAATGGATGTCGTTGTCTCTTAAGTGTGTCACCCTACGGTTCGCGAATAATGCGGACATGACCGAGACTCCTCTTGGATCAATAATCAGAAGCAGGATCTGGAGACCCATACTGACTCCCACACATTCAACGATGACTTTCTTATGATCCTCGGAACCTTTTACGCTAGTATCTTAATCCCTTTGTTTCGCGATATATTACATGTCCGAGATTCGATCATCGGTATCTTCATACCTAGTTTGATCTCGTTACTGACATGTACTCTTTTCTCGTTCCCGTGATATAACATTCTAGTGATCAAATCACTTGCTTGCAAGCTAATCAATGTGATATCACCGAGAGGGCCCAGAGCATATCTATCCGTCATCAGGATGAAAAAATTCCACCATAGATCCATGGGCCTCAACATAACACTTTAGTAGTTCTGAATCCATCTTTATAATCACCCTGTTATGGTGTGACGTTTGATGTTATCAAGAAACTCTTCCGGTGCTAGTGATTGACATGATCTCATGGTCTAAGGATTAGGATCACTTCGTAAGTTGTTATAGCAATATAAACTCAATGACTTTGATCGTAATGCTATACTTCGGATGAATGTTCATCACACCATTACACTAATGTTGTGATCCCGTTATTAACAACATCCAATGTCCATGATCAGGAAACCTTGATCATATTGTTAATCAACGAGCTAGTTTATGAGAGGCATAACTAGGAACTTTCTGTTTGTTTATTAAACACACATGTATTAACGTTTCCGTATTAATACAATTATAGCATGCAAAATAAACATTTATCATAAACAAGGAATACGATAATAACCACTTTATTATTGCCTCTCGGGCATACTCCCTTCAGTCTCCCACTTGCACTAGAGACAATAATCTAGTTTGAAAACTTTGCGTATTGAACACCTATGGCTTTCTGGTGTTCCATATACGCAATTGCAAGTGGTTAACATAATCTACGGATCTGACGCTTCAGGTCCGTGTGTATTTGCATGTATTTGCGTCTTCACGCATCACTCATTCTCCAATGAGATGGCATTGTATAAATTTGGTCTTTCGGTGAGACCTTTAGTTCCTCGGGGTTAAACCATGTCGATACTATTTTCATACAATATATCTTTAGTGTTATCCTGTTGCGAACCACACCTTAGTTTGATAACAAACTTCTTGACACAAATTCCCTCCTTTGCTGCTACTATAGGAGTCATATACTTAGCCTTTCTGTTGTAGTATTCGTCACAATGTCTTAACTATGGATTTCATCCAAATCCATCATGGAATCTTCTTTCCATTACATTGTGCCACCCATAGTTTAAATTGAGATAAACTTAATTTGTATCTTGTGACAAAACTAGTATCAATGTAACGCTTTACAATGAACTATTTGTAATTGTTTGTCACCTCTACACAAATATATTCTTAGTTCTTCCAAAAGATCATAAGAATATCCTCACTATCGTCCAATGATCATTTTATGATTCATTCTGGTATATGCTCATAACACTTAGAGCATAGGACATATCTGGATGTGTACATATCATGGTATGATTGATCAAAACATCCTTGTGATTTCACTCATCAACTGTCAAAGCACTTGAATCTTGTTTCACTTATCAAGTGTCAATACACTTGAATCTTGATTCAATTCCTTTCCATGCGACAAGAACCGTTTCTTGTTGTTTCTATATTGAACTCCTTCAATATCTCATATATGTACGTTTGGCACAACCATATTAGCGTCACAGTCTATCCACAATAGACATTCATGCTAAATATTCGGGTTTTGCCTAAGTTTTTCATCGAAATGAAATTCTTAACCTTTGTCAATAAAAGATACATCATTTCTAATCAACAAGATGTCCTCCACATAATGTATTAGAAATATGTCTCAGCGCTCCCATTTAATTTCTTGCAAATGCAAGCATCTTCATCGTCTCCAGATGAAAACTCCTTTTCATCACGGTGAAGATTCCAACTCCGCGATGCTTACTTCAACCATTGAAGTTTGCATGCCCTTTTTAGCATCCTTTGAATTAACAAAACCCTTTGGGTCGTGTCATGTACACGTCCTAGGTAACCATTCTATTAGAAGAACTTTGTTTTGTTTATTCATCTACCATATAACAAATTATATGTAGTGGTTGCTACTTTAATCCGTCCAGACTAAATATCGCTATGAAAGATCAAATTTCATAGTCAACTCCTTGAACATTGTCGTAAAATACTTTACGACATGTCGAATATTTCATAGATGTGAAACATCCATGTCTGTTTCTTTATAGATCCAAATACGACTGATAGGTTTTTACACCTTTCCGGAGGGTCTTCCAAGTTCAAAACTTGATTTATCGTGTATGGAACTATCACAGATTTTATGGCTTCAAGCCTTTTGACGGAGTCAGGGCCCATCATCGCTTCTTTGCATGTAGTCGGTTCATCATTGTCAAACAGTAATGATTTACTCTCAAATCTAAGTATTTGATTGTTTATCCGACCGACTTGGTTCAATAAGAACTTAGATCTCCGTTACCACAACCTTTGAGGCACATAATCTATGAGCATTATGGCAGCCTCCGCAACAATTTCCGGCGCTGTGCAACTCAGCACATTTAGCTAAGGTTCGTTAACCTTATCAAAGTTCTATTGTCCTCCCACTTAACTTTTATGAAAAATTCCTTCTTCAAGAAACTTCATGTTTCAAGCGACAAACCCTTTTTGTCCTTGATGTTATGGAGGAATAACCAATTGTTATTCGAAATAACCTACAAAGACATGCTCATCCGACTTCGGTTGTAAACATCTTAATTATGTTTAGCATACGAAAATTTAAGAAATGACAACTTGGGTTTTACCCCAAACCATAACTTCCATGGTGTCATCTCAATGGATCAAGATGGAGCTCTTTTCAGTGTAAAAGCGGAAGTCTCTAAATCTTTAATATTTTAAAACATAATGGCAGTTTTATAAATAACACCTTTGATCCAATCATGTCAAAAAAGGTTTCATTACAAATCTCAAACACTCCATACTCCTATGGTGTTTCGGGAGATGTAAATCTAGGTGTTTTGCTAAACTTGCAACTCAAATAAATCCCTTTCTGATAAAATCATAATTCATTTATTTTTCTTGTTACACTTGTAACTCAAATAAATCCCTTTATGATCAAATCATAATTCATTTATTTTTCTTATTACAATGATTTTCCACTTCATCCTGAAAGTCTTTGAAACATTTTTCAAATATTTCATACTTCTTTCTCATTAAGTGAATATTCACTCAAATTTCCGGAGAAAGCATATGAAGTTGAAATCCATCGCTTACGACTATACATAATGGACTACATACATCGATATGTATAAATTCCAATAATTTAGTCGATCGTTCTTCTTTGGCCTTTGAACAAAGTTTTAATTATCCCGAGGAAAGTCTTACAAGCGTCACTTGATCAAATCAAAGACTCCAAAAATCCATGAAAATGGAGTTTCTTCATGTTTTCTTTCCAATATAATTTAAACAGCGATGTCACTTTGTAAGTGATCTTTCAATCATTTGTCTTGCGACATTTTAGCATTAGGTTTTATGGATGTGATTTCTCCAACTAGATTTGTAAATCATCCATCTTATATGGAATACGGTAATTATTTGAACAACCTTTGTTCTCATAATACCTGATTCAAATAACAATTATTAAAACAAATCTTGAAGTCAAGCTTTGATGTCAACGAGAAATACAAACAACGGTTTGTTTGTTTTCGATGAACATCATCACATATTCTCTTGCTAGTTACTTAGGCCATTGTGGTTCATGAATTGCGTCGTTCTGTATGAAATTTCGTACCAACCAATTTGGTATCCAATACCCAAGAACCACATTGTTTAATAAGCAAAGAATACAACCATAACATGTATATCATATATATACCTAAATTGGACATTTCCAATCTTTTCTTTTCTGCCAAATATATTTTATAGATTCTCTTTCAGCATTTGCTTTTCCTTTTTAAAAGAATCTATCAACATCAAAAGTGGCGCCATATACATAACACATAGTCCAAAGCATGTATATTCAAATAATAATACCTTTGGACTTGCACTTTGATGTAGATCACCATCATCAAAATGATCGGTATTCTTTCAAAATCCATTCTTTAGTAATATTTTAGTGTAGTAAACACTTTACATACATCTTCTATTCATCCTTATCATGACGACTTTCATGATCAAGCTACTGTATCTTATTAAGCAAATCGTGAGTATAACATTACTTTGCAAAACCCTTTTGGATGATTAGGATGTCTAGCATCTCCAACCTTCGTAAATTCTCATCCAATATGAGAACATATATTATACTCTATCATATTGCAACCAAAACATTGTTTCATATATTGTTATATCTTCCACACATGATGGTTTGTGAAACAATTCTTTCAGCTCCTAGATAAACTTGATATTAAAACAATCAAGAATCATGGAGGCAAACATGATACTTAAGATACTAACACTGGAATTGTTACTCTCGATTTAATACCAATTATTAAATTTCACGGAGTAAACAGAGTTTGCTGAAAGTTTAAAATAGGACTTTAAACTTTAGATTGACACTCAACACAATACGATACCAGTTCGTAAAGTATATATCCAGAATTCTATATTTTTATTATCTCAATTATAACTAAGCATAAGGTGGTGAACGAATGCCAATGACTACAACAAATTATGCAAATTCACTTTGATTTAATTTATGATAAATTGAGTTCTCATCCAAATTATAAATAAACTCCCACTCAAAAACGACATCTTTCATGTCTTTTTGGTGATTACATGAACCAAAACCACTACACCAAGTCCGATCATCACGTGAGTCGGTATAGCTTCAAAGGCGAGCATCCATATGGTCATCATATCAAAACATATGACTCATGCTTAACCTTTCGGTCTGTGTTCCGAGGCCATGTCTGTACATGCTAGGCTCGTCAAGTAAGAACCTTAGTATTCGCGTGTGTAATTGTCTTACACCCGAGATATGCTCGTGGATTCAAGTACACCCGATCATCACGTGATGTCTTGAAGCGACGAAACATTGTCAGTGCATACTTAAGTAAGAACACATTCTTATCTTGATATCTAAATGAGGGATCATATTATTATGCTAATAAAACACCAAACAAGCAATATAAGATGCAATCAAAACATCACATGTTTATTAGTGAAATGATATGGTTACCGCATATGATCTCCATCATGTGCACCGTGGTATGATATCTATCATACCTTTATGTGTAAGGCCAAGGTCTATGGAACTTACACGCTATGTGTGTTGTAAGAGTATCATCTCATACTTCTACTTACAACATCACCATATCATAACACTAGCCCAGCAACAATCTAAACTAGACGCCTCTAATTTATCCATTGCAAGTTTTGCGTGGCTTAGGGCTTTCGAAGATAGAACCGTTCTTAACTACGAACATGAACCACAACGAGGATAACCAAATTGTTGACAACTCGTTGCAAATTAGATATTTACTATAGTAGGAGAGACAGACACCTGCTAGCCCCTTATGCAAAACTAGTTGCATGTCAAGCGTGGAACAGGTCTCATGTGCGAGGACATGTAAAGTTTTTCCGGGCCGCTTCATCCCACTATGCCACCAATATCCAAAGTACAACTAAGAAGCAATAAAATCATCATCATCGCCCACATACTCATATGTGTACTACCCGTGCAAAGTATCTATGCATAGATCCGGCTCTGATACCACTGTAGGGTTCGCAGCATAGAAAACAAAAAATTTCCTACGATGGGAACAACCATGTATCAAGATCTATCTACTAGATACAAACAACAGGCGGATGTATATCCGTAGAGAACATACCCTTGAAGACCGACAAAGCTTAATGAGTACAAACTCGTGGTTGATGTAGACGATCTCTTGCCGATCTCAAGATCGAGAGGAAGTCCTAGCGCCGCAAAACAGCAGCGCATCCGTGCTCGCACACACGTTCGAGGCACCGAGCAACCTCCGCCTCCTCGCTCCAGCGATGCAGCGGAAGCACAACTCTTTCTTACCGAATAGCCACCAGGAACATGTATCTCGCTAGTCCGAGACCATGGGGAATAAATTCTAGAGGGGGAGAGAGATCCTTCACGAGGAGGTGTGAGTGAGAGAGAGGTAGGGGGCTCCTTTTATAGGGAGAGGGGGCACCCAAGGGGCCATGCGCCCAGCCATGGGTCTACCCCCACCTCTTCCACATTCATGTGGGTGGACACTCCACTCACTCAAATGCCTTTCAATTCCCTCCACTCAAAAACCCACTCAAATTCCCAATAAATTTCCACCAAATTTAATGCAAGCTCTTATTAAATAAAACTCCTTTTATTTATTCAGAATTTTGTCAATTACTTTAATGACAAACATTCACATATAACCCCATGCTAGTATTTCATTTCACATGCAGAAACACTTTCTGCAATTTCACCCGAAAACCTGTTTCGGTATCTAGTGAAATAAAGTCCTGCGCTTGTTATTCTTTTCGGCATGAAACTTTTGCTCCAAATGGATGTCGGTGTCTCTTAAGTGTGTCACCCTACGGTTCGCGAATAATGCGGACATGATCGATACCCCTCTCGGATCAATAATCAGAAGCGGGATCTGGAGACCCATACTAACTCCCACACATTCAACGATGACTTTCTTGTGATCGTCGGAACCTTTTATGCTAGTATCTTAATCCCTTTGTTTCGCGATAGATTACATGTCCAAGATTCGATCATCGGTATCTCCATACCTAGTTTGATCTCGTTACTGACATGTACTCTTTTCTCGTTCCCGTGATATAACATTCTAGTGATCAAATCACTTGCTTGCAAGCTAATCAATGTGATATCACCGAGAGGGCCTAGAGCATATCTATCCGTCATCAGGATGAACAAATTCCACTCTCGATCCATGGGCCTCAACATAACAATTTAGTAGTTCAGAATCCATCTTTATAATCACCCTGTTACGGTGTGACGTTTGATGTTATCAAGAAACTCTTCCGGTGTTAGTGATTGACATGATCTCATGGTCTAAGGATTAGGATCACTTCGTAAGTTTTTATAGCAATATAAACTCAATGACTTTGATCGTAATGCTATACTTTGGATGAATGTTCATCACACCATTACACTAATGTTGTGATCCCGTTATTAACAACATCCAATGTCCATGATCAGGAAACCTTGATCATCTTGTTAATCAACAAGCTAGTTTATGAGAGAGGCATAACTAGGAACTTTCTGTTTGTTTATTAAACACACATGTATTAACGTTTCCGTATTAATACAATTATAGCATGAAAAATAAACATTTATCATAAACAAGGAATACGGTAATAACCACTTTATTATTGCCTCTCGGGCATATTCCCTTCAGCTGCAACAAGGCTCCTTGATAATATGATGGTTAACTACTCTGAATGGCATGTTGAGAGAGCTCCACATGGTAAGAAGGTAAATTCTATTGAGGAAACTTCCTCTTTGAGTGGAAATATTGATGTTATTATGGCTATGCTTGTTAATGGGAAAGATCCTCTAGATCCTAATAGTGTGCCCTTAGCCTCTTTGGTTGCTCAAGAAGAGCAAGTTGATGTGAACTTCATTAGAAACAACAATTTCAACAACAATGCCTATAGGAATAATTTTGGTAGCAACAACAATTATAGGCCTTATCCTCCTAATAATGGCAATTCCTATGCAAGTTCTTATAATAATGCTAAAAGTGCCCCCTCTGAACTTGAAGTCTTGCTCAAGGACTTTATTAGTAAACAAACCACTTTCAATAAGACTATAGAGGAAAAGCTTTTAACTGTTGAGAAAAATATATCCTCTTTGTCTGAAGCTTAGTCCTCTTTGATTAATAAAATGGCTGCTAAACCTGAAACTATGGAAAACAACTTTGCTACAGCTCATGCCATACAAGTTACTATTGATGAAAATGTTAGGCTGTTAGCTCAACTTCATGCTAAGTGGGAAAGGGAAGCTAAAATTGATAGAAACAATAGTGTGTGCACTATCACCACTAAACCACCAATAGTCCCTATTCCTACTCCTACTATGCCTAAGCCTGTTGAGCCTACTACTAGTGATGCCAAGTTTGACTTTGATATTGATGGTTGCAATATTTATGAAGTGATTATGTTCTTGCAAAAGCTTGCTAGAAGTCCTGATGATAGTGATATGCATGTTGCTTTGACTAAACATATTATAGATGCTCTTGTGAAAATTAAGGAAGAGAAGCTAAAACACAAAGCTTCTATTCCTAGGAAAGTAGAAGATAGTTGGGAACCCATTATTAATATGCAAGTGAATGACTTTGATTTCAAAGCTTCATGTGATCTTGGTTCTAGTGTCTCTATTATGCCCAGGAAGATTTATGAAATGCTTGATTTGCCACCTTTGGAAGATTGTTATTTGGATGTCCCACTCAATGATAATGCTAAGAATAAACTCATGGGGAGTATTAATGATGTTCTCATCATGGTTAATAATGCTTATGTCCATGTGGATTTCTATGTTTTGGATGTTGAATACAATGCTTCTTGTCCTATTACTTTGGGAAGACCTTTTCTTAGAACAGTTGGTGCCATCATTGATATGAAAGAAGTCACCATTAAATATCATTTTCTATTCAAGAAAGGTATTGAACAATTCCCTATGAGGAGAGAGAAGTTGCTTTTTGCTCCTCCTTTGAAAGCAAGGTTTGATGTTAATGCTTCCTCATTTGAAAATACTTGATTCTTCTTGCTTCTTGTGCCTAACTTAAAGGCGTTAAAGAAAAGTACTTGTTGGGAGATAACCCAAGAGTTTCCTTGAGTCTTGGAAGTTATTAATTCAGTAATTACCTCTCATTATTATTTTTGTTTGCTTTTTGTGCCAAGAATGACCTCTAATGAGAGGGGAGTAAGATTTGGGGAGTTGCTGTCCCGAAACAGATTTCTGTCCTCCACCAAAAACATTCGTGAGGAGCCTCTGTAACTTGGATTGAGCTCAAAATTTACGAATAAATCCCCCAGTATGTTATCTAACTTTCATTAGTTCAACGCTTTTTTATTTGAGCAAATAAGATATTCGAAAAAATCGGTTTCTACCTGCTGGTCTGTTTTGATAGATTTCTGCCATTATTTGCATTTGCTTCTTATTGATTCCTTTTTTAGTTCTCTTTTGGGGAATTGAGCTTTTTTGAAGGAGTTGCTACAGTAGCTTATGTTTTTAGTGAAATTTTTTGCTGTTCCAAAGCTTTGCCTAAAGGTCTATTATCTTTTGAATAAACTAATGTTGCTAATGAAGATTGTGTGAAGTTTTGTATAAAGGAAAAAATTTAGGTGTAGAGAGAGAATGATGTAATGAGATGAAGAATGGAAAAAAGCTCAATCTTGGGGATGCCACCATGGTGTCGCCCCAAGAAATAGCCAATAGATACAAGCGTCAAAGCTTGGGGATGCCCAAGGCATCCCCTTCTTCATCAATAAAAAGCTCATGTCTGTCTAGACACTTCGTTTTTGTTATTTCATGCACAGTTGTGTTGTCCTTGGAGCGTCTTAGTTTTCATTTTCTTTTCTTAGTTTGTTTATTTTGCTTGAATAAAGTAGTTTGGACCCCCGTTCTCGCTGTGTTGTTTTGCAAATAAGTTTTTGCTTGGTGTTGGAAAGGAGTAGTAAGTTCTTTCTTGAAATGCAAGAGGAGCTTGCATTGACTGTGATTTAGACTTTAGCATGACATGCTAGGTGTTTTTTTGACCTTATGCTTAGTGATTATTTCTATAGCATGTCTTGTTCCAAATAATTGGTATTTCTTAGTGTGCCTTGAAGAAATTATGCGTTGTTTTAGCATGCAAAAGCATAGTATTGTGGTATTCTCCTTTAATGCTTTGCTTGGGTTGACTTGCCACATGCTCACACCATGTTATGACTCTCACAAAGTCACGATTAGCCTATATGATCATTTAGTCCTTGGCATGTAGTACCACTCTTTTCTTTGATTAGTATGCTTTGTTGCACTGCATGATTATGGCCATTATGCTCTCTTAGTTGGTTGCTCCCAGTCTTTTGCTAGCCTCCACTTGTATGAGTAAATTCTACTCATGCCTCCAACTCCCAAAAAACCAAGTTATTCCAAAGTGTACACTATAAATTCCTATGCATGGTGTGTTACACCATTCCAAGTATATTCTTGTTTTCAACTATCTTCCAATTAAAAACTATTTTTCATGTGAAAACTTAGTGATTAAAGCCCTCACGAACTTGATGGCACACTTTATTCTTTGCCCCTAATAAACTTGAACCATTGTGACAACTTTGTTGTATATGCTTGCACTTATAAGTTGGAATTAGCAGAACCGTGCTGTCACAGGGAACATTTTCAACATTGCACTTGTACCTTGTTGTACTCAGTTGATATCATGTTATTTTGTCTATGGATGTCACCGGTGTGAAATAAAGAGGGGACTTGTAAGTCCATGGAGTTTGTATTCTATGTTAGAGAAACGCCTGGGCCGCTAGCCTAAGCCATGCCTAATCATGGTGGAAACTTGCAGCATCACCATAGTGAGCTATCTATGAAGCATCCTCAATAAAAAGCTATGCATATGGTAAATAAAAAGATTGCTGAGATGCTCATTGTCTGCTTGCCTTGTCATTTTAGTTATGGGAAAGCTCCTGTACCATGTACAAGGGTACCCCGTTGGCGGTTCTCAATGATATGCAAATACTTAAAGTGACAAGAACTTACCTGGACCCAAAGTTGAGTATGCATGAGGTGTGGCCCTCGTATTCAAGGGACTTGAGATTGTCGGCTTATAATTCGTCAAGCATATACTCCACCTTTGCCACTTTAACCTTAACCACTTCAAGATTCTTATGATAGGGGCAATGAGGGCTGAAAGCTAACAAGTACCATAATTTTTGGAAGCTCTTTTTGAAACTTGTAATCCATGCTTCCTTTACAGAAAGGCCTTTCTTCCACCATTATTGAGTCTCCACCTTCTACATTTGGGCACCATTAAGAGAGCATAGTTGTCATTCTGTGTGCAGTGTTCCAAAGCTTATTAATTGATGCATATTGTGTTATACTTGTTCTTGTGCTATTTGTTTCTAGTCACCCTTGTGAACTTTGTAGGTGTCCTATGCATCTATTTGCTACTCTATGAGGGACAAGCTGATTGCCACTATACTATGTTTTGTGCATGTGAAACAAACAAACGTTTTTCAATGCATGCTATTGATGATCTTTGTTTGTAGTCTTTCATGTTGCATGCATAGTTACTATGTCCTATTGTTAGAACTCCATATTTCATGCACATGTTTAGAGTTTTTTTATCCCAGCTTTCAATGCTTGCAAATGGTTGGATCTTTATTGTGAGGGTGCATGTCACCTCAAAAATTATTCTGTTTATCACACTTACCTACTCGAGGACGATCAGGAGTTAAGCTTGGGGATGTTGATTACGTTGGAAACATATCTATAATTTTTGATACTCCATGCTTGTTTAGTATCTACTTTGCTTTACTTGTCCATACTTTGAGGTGCTTTTTACATGTTTTCTGGTACTAACCTACTAACAAGTTGCAACAGTGCCAGATGTTTGGTTTCTGCTGTTTTTGGTTTCAGAAAAGTTAGTAAAGAAATATTCTCGGAATTGGACGGGACAAACGACAAAGTCAATTACTATCCGTGGGGAACAAGAAGTCCAGAGGAGAGCCGGAGGGGCCAGCCAGGGGGGCCAGACCCACCCCAGGTGCGGGTGGGCCCCACCCTGCGCCTGGTTCGGGTTTGGTGGCCCTGGCCACCGCCTCGGTCTCCCCCTTCACCTATAAGAAGCCCCCGATGCAGAAACCCCGAGTACCCGATCAAATATCCACGAAACCGTCTATAGCCGCTGCCACCATCGTCCCTAGATGGGAGGATCTGAAGTTCTTCCCGGCACCTTGCCAGAGGGGAGATCATCCCGGAGGCCTTCTCTCCAGTATGATGCATGAGTAGTTCCACCATGGACTATGGGTCCATGTAGTAGCTAGATGGTTGTATCTCCTCCTTTGTGCTTTCATGTATAGATCTTGTGAGCTCCGTTCATGATCAAGATCTAATCTATTTGTAATCATGCATGTTGTGTTTGCGAGGATCCGATGGATATTGAGATTATTATGTTGGTTTGATTAATGGTTTTGTCTTTACGATTCTATCATGTCTGTGTTGTTTGTGATCTTGCATGCTCTCCATTGTTAGTAGCTATCTTGGCCAAGTAGTTGCTAGTGACTCCAAGAGGGGGTATTTATGCTCGATAGTGGGTTCATGCCTCTAGTTTCCAAGGGAAGTGACAATAATCTCTTCGGTTGTAGATATGTTGTTTCTACTAGGGAGAAAACAACAGTCTCTTGTTCATGAAACATGTGGACTGTTTACCTTACACACTTTGATTAAAGTAGTTGTCTGTTGCTTGCAACTTAATACTGTAGGGGGTTCAGATGATAACCGAAGGTGGAATTCTAGTCATAGATTCAATTGGATGGCGGTCTATGTATCTTGTTGTATTGCCCAATCAACCTCATAGGATCTTTCTGACTAGTAATTGCATTGTTATGCCTTGCTCAGTTCCTGTCAATTGCCCTGCTGTAATTTGTTTACCCTTCATGCCATGTTGTTTATCTAAGGAGGGCACCTCTAGTGAACTATGGACCCCGGTCCAATCTTTACCATTGATACATCTTCCACTGTTACTTGTTACTTGCTGCAAACCATTACCTTTCACCCCATACGTTTAATCCTTTGTTACAACAAACCGGTGAGCTTGACAACCTCACTGTTCGTTGGGGGCAAAGTCTTGAGTTTGTGTTGTGCAGGTCTCCGCGTTGCTTGCAACATCTGTGTGACGTTTCCTTCCTCCTTCTGGTTCGATAACCTCGGTCTCAACTGAGGGAAAACTTGCTTCTTGCTGCTTCACACCTTGCTCTTGGGGTTCCCAACAGGTTGTGCGTAGACAGTCGTCACCTGATAGGTTACTAAGAGCAGGCCAATCATTGATTGTTACGAAAAGCAACGCTCGTAGGTCAAATTCTTCATGCTTGTGCTTATCCCACGCACGTACGCCGGTTTCATGCCACAACTATAAAAGTTCTTCAATTTATGGCCTTAGGTACACATCAATATCGTTGCCGGGTTGCTTCGGACCTTGGATGAGCACTAGCATCATAATAAACTTACGTTGTAGAACTGTATAGTGTGCTTGCATGAAGGAATGCCCGTCTCTACATATTATTGCTTTCTTTTCTTGCATGCCTTTTCTACCGAGTCTCCCCTCGTACCGCGATTTAGGAACACCAATCGGATTAAGGTTAGGAATAAAGTCAACACATAATTCAATGACCTACTATATTCGATAGCCCTTTGAGATGCTTCCTTCTGGCCTAGCACGGTTATGGACATAATTCTTTAAGACTCCCATGAAACTCTCAAAGGGGAATATATTGTGTAAAAATACAGGACCAAGAATGGCAATATCTTCCACTATGTGAACCAGGATATGCATCATAATATTGAAGAATGATTGTGAGAACACCAACTCAAAACTAACAAGACATTGGACCACATCATTCTATAACCTTGGTAGAATTTCTAGATCGATTACCTTTCGGCAATCTGCCTCGTCTTTGAAATGCTTGCATTTGTTTCTTACGGGATGATTGGTCGTAAGAAATCGACGATACCCCAAGTACACAACCTTTTTACATTTATCCAAATATACACTATCAGTCTCATCTAAATAGTGTGTGCATGCATTGTATCCCTTGTTTGTCTGTCCTAATAGGTTACTAAGAGCAGACCAATCATTGATTGTTACAAAAAGCAATGCTCGTAGGTCAAATTCTTTCTGCTTGTGCTCATCCCACGCACATACGCCGATTTCGTGCCACAACTATAAAAGTTCTTCAATTAATGGCCTTAGGTACACATCAATATTGTTGCTGGGTTGCTTAGGACCTTAGATGAGCACTAGCATCATAATGAACTTATGCTTCATGCACAACCAAGGAGGAAGGTTATACATACATAGAGTTACAGTCCACGTGCTATGAATGCAGCTCTGCTCCTCAAAAGGATTTATGCCATCTGTACTTAGACCAAACCTTAAGTTCCTTGGATCATCTCCAAAGCTCGGGTACTCTTTGTTGATTTTCCCCACTTCGACCAATCAGCAGGGTGTCTCAACATCGAGTCTTTATTGCGGTCTTCTTTGTGCCATCGCAACAACTTGGCATGCTCCTAGTTTCTGAACAAACATTTCAACCGTGGTATTATAGGAGCATACCACATAACCTAGGCAGGAACCCTCTTCCTAGGTCGCTCGTCCTCAACATCATAGGGTCATCTCGTCTGATCTTATACCGCAGTGCAGTGCATATCGGACATTTATCTAAATTTTCGTACTCGTCACCGCGGTAGAGGATGTAGTTATTAATGCATGCATGTATCTTCTGCACCTCTAATCCTAGAGTGCACACAATCTTCTTTGCTTCGTACGTACTGAAGGCAATTCATTATTATTTGGAAGTTTTTTTATTATTTTTAGTATCTTCTCAAACCCCTTGTCAGATAAACTATTCTCTGCCTTTCATTGAAGCAGTTCCAGTGTGGTACCGAGCTTTGTGTTGTCATCTTCGCAATTTAGGTACAAATTTTTTTTATGATCGTCCTCTAACATGCGCTTCAACTTTAACTTCTCAGTTTCACTTTCGCATTCTCTTTGTGTATCAACAATGGCCCGGTAAAGATCATCAACGAGCTCATCATTGGGTGCCTCTTCATCTTCAGCTTTACCAGTTGTATCACCGTATTCTCTCTGTGTATAATTGTATTCAGGAAACATATGATGATAGTTGTCATCATCCTCTTCTTCTTTATTGACTTTTATCATAATCCCTCTTTCTCCATTCTTGGTCCAACAATTGTAGCTTGGCATGAATCCATGCTGAAGCAGGTTGGTGTGAAGGGTTCTCGAGGAAGTGTAATCCCTCTGATTTCGACATTTAACACATGGACAACACATAAAACCGTTACTTCTATTTTCCTCAGCCACACCGATAAAATTATGAAGGCCCGCAATGAACTCGCCAGTGCGTCGGTCACCGTACATCCATTGTCGGATCATCTGCATTATATAATTAAGTTTATGAAAAAAATTACAGAACATCTAGAAAAATAACCACTATACATCGACACATGTATTGTATCAATTACAGAGAAAAGGATTAAGTTGCATGCTAACCTTGATCGAGGAGGAAAAAAGAGGAGGAAGCTTAAGTGTGGCTCATGTACTTGTGCATTTCATCGAGCACCTCTTATGTATAGAGGGAAAAAACTAAGCACCATACACCACTTATGATGAGAGGGAAAAAACAAACCAACTCACATAAGCATGTGAATCTGGGGTGCTATATATATACACCATGGATCGTTAGTCCTGGTTCCTACCAAAAACCAAGACTAAACATTTGTGCCAACGGCCAGATATGGCTAGACACTTTTAGTCCCGGTTCCTGCCACGAAGCGGGACTAAAGGTCTAGCATGAACCGGGACAGATCGTCACCCTGTCCCATGCGTCTTCCTGGAATTATGGCTTGGGATGGGATCGACAAAAGGCCTATTTTCTACTATTGGTAGTATAGCTGACAAATCTGTTGGTCGTACCGATACATGTGCATCTTTTCTATACACCTGAATCATTTTTACATGTGCAACATGTGCAAAGTACAGGGAGATAAATCTCAAGTGATCGCAGCAACACACAATTATTCAGCTAGTTTTTATTAAAGTTAAAATTTTAAAGTTTGACCAATTATATAACAAAATGTTAAATTTATAATTCTATATAAATAGTATTTATTAGAATCATCATGAAATATATTGCATACTGTGTACAATATATTTAAATATATTGTACCATTATTACAATATAAAAGCTTAGCATAAAGCTAGCTCAAATTGTTCAGGTAGCAACAAAAACAAGTAAATCCTCCAATCTTCAAATTGCCCACAAGTGAACAAGTGCCGAGTGGAGTACCGTGGCCTATAACGATCAATCAGAATCGGAATAACCTGCAACATGAAACGTAGCAGCCCCGAAGGGTCAATACATGGAATGTATGGCAAGTAGAGCTAGTAAAGGAGACAATAGTTCTAACATCTACATGCATATCTGGCAAGTGGAGCTGTGTCTGGCTTGCATTTGCAAATACATTTATCCTACTTTCATAAACAGTTTTGATTTTGTTTGAAAAGATCCCAATTAAGTTAACCCAACAATATTAGAACAATTATGAAATTAGAATGAGCGAGAAACATGTCATGGAATCAATATCTAGCAACTCAGATGTCCATAACCGGGGACACGGCTTTATACACTCTGCAGATGTTAGTACACTTTACCCATGTGATTTGGCCAGCCCAGCTCGTACCATCACTCTCATTTTGGGTGATGATAGGGAGAAGACCAAGAAGAGACTGTTCGGGAAGTAGCTCCTCAATCCCGACGCGCACCGGTCCAACCTACCAAAATTCTACATCTCTGGATACGCGGGTTCGAGTTACCACAACCTACTAAGTCCAACCAACCGCCCATTCTATTATTGGCACATGGTTGTACACGTAAGCTACACAATAAAGAAGCCAATCATTTTATCTTGATACCTCGGTGCCTTTCCGCAATGAAACCACCAAAATTTATCAATACCATCACACCCAGGGGGTTTATTGATTAAGTTGTTTTAGTTTTCACAAACCAATACTTTGAGAAAACAAGTAGCAATGATGTATCCCAGCCCTCGTTCAGCAAAGCATGGTTAAGCACATCTACCAACGGTGGTTTATCTCCTACCACATAATAGGACATAGCATAGCGATAGTATCATCCTACATATACATCTACAAAATACACGACAATGCATAGAAAATAGTAGGACGATATTCATGAACAAAGTAGCATCTACTTGCCTTGGTTGTAGCGGTCTGGAGCATAATCCTCACACGAACAAGCGTTGCACTCAGCACAATCTACACGACACAATTGCATTCATAAACAAACAATCCACAACATATGCAACAAATATGATGCATGAATGCAAGAACGGCAAGTGAATTGGTGCTACAGCTGCAGCACAACATCCTATACCATAATACTACTGATTGCATGCATGGAAAATAGTTTTAGCGCAAGGATAACTACTAGACAAAAGTAATGCTCCAAACTAGAGCTAGAACTTAAATAATTCACCGCCGCCGCCTTCCTCCGCAGCCGCCCCAACCCGCGAGCTCACCGCCGCGCGCCTCGGTAAGCGCCTGCCGCCGCCGCCTCCCTCCGCAGCCGCCGGCCGCCGCACCACCGCCACCGTGGACAGCACCCGCATCCCCGCCGCCAGGCTGCTGCAGCCGCCGCCGCCTGCGCCGCGTTCGCCTTCCGCCGCCGCCGTCGCAGCACGCCACCGCCGCCGCGGGACCCGCCTTCCGCCGCCGCCGCGCCGCCATGGCCTCGCCGCCGCTGCCGCGAGCCGCAGCGCGCCGCCGCCATCACCCCGCGAGCGCGCGAGCCCGCGCGCCTGCCGCCGCCTCGCGACCGCGCCGTGCGCCGCCCTCCGCGCCGCCTCGCCACAGCGCCGCTGCTGCACGCTGCGCCGCCTCGTCGTCGCCTCGCTGCGCGTGCCGCTACGCCGCACGCACGTGCACGTGCGCGTCATCGCATGCGCACATGCATGCATGCACACATACACGCACGTACGCGCGCCGCCTCGCGCGTAAGTTTAATTGTCAACCCGTAGTTGACCGTGTGTACGTCCGTGCAGGAAGAACCACGTCGCCGGATTTGATCGTCGCCGCCGTTCGGAGCTCGTCGGAGTCCGTTTCGCCATCCGTTTCCGGTAAGACAGCAGCCACCGTCAGATCTCAGATCAGCGGCCTAGATCGTTCGTTGACTGGTCAGCATCCCAGGCGTTGACTAGTCAGACGCCCAGTCAGCGCCCAGTCAAACAGACACAGTTGACTGGGTTAATTTCGTTAATTCCTTTAGTTGGCAGATTTCGGTAGAATCTTGTAAATTGCGTAAAAATTCAACCGCTTGGCCAAAAATTACAAATAAAATATGTACGAGTTCAGTGAGTCGTGTAGAATCTCACTGTACCTTTGGTTCAGGCTTTTACTGTCAGGTTTAGTACAGTTTAATCGAACTAGTTAGTGTCCTTTTCAGAGTAATAAATTCATAGAAAAAGATCCGTAGCTCCAAAAATCGCGTATGATATGTCCCTGAACTCGGGAGAACGAGGGGAATCTCATCGTGAATTAAAAAGATAGGCTTACAGTAAAAACTTCTACAGTATTTGTCTAATGGCTTTCTGCAGTGTTTTAATTACTCGGGGAATTTTATAATTCCTTTTTGAGTAATTCCAATTGGTGCTGTTTCTAATCAGCGATGCCTATGCGGCAGAATTTTCCCATGATTTTACAAACAGTATACTACCGGTAGTGAATTATTTAATTTCTAGCTCTAGTTTGGAGCATTACTTTTGTCTAGTAGTTATCCTTGCGCTAAAACTATTTTCCATGCATGCAATCGGTAGTATTATGGTATAGGATGTTGTGGTGCAGCTGTAGCACCAATTCACTTGCCGTTCTTTCATTCATGCATCATATTTGTTGCATATGTTGTGGATTGTTTGTTTATGAATGCAATTGTGTCGTGTAGATTGTGCTGAGTGCAACGCTTATTCGTGTGAGGATTGTGCTCCAGACCGCTACAACCAAGGCAAGTAGATGCTACTTTGTTCATGAATATCGTCCTGCTATTTTCTATGCATTGTCGTGTATTTTGTAGATGCATGTGTAGGATGATACTATCGCTATGCTATGTCCTATTATGTGGTAGGACCCTCTTTGTAGATGAACCACCGTTGGTAGATGTGCTTAACCATGCTTTGTTGAATGAGGGCTGGGATACATCATTGCTACTTGTTTTCTCAAAGTATTGATTTGTGAAAACTAAAACAACTTAATCAATAAACCCCCTGGGTGTGATGGTATTGATAAATTTTGGTGGTTTCATTGCGGAAAGGCACCCATGTATCAAGAGAGAATGATTGGCTTCTTTATTGTGTAGCTTACGTGTACAACCATGTGCCAATAATGGAATGGGCGGTTGGTTGGACTTAGTAGGTTGTGGTAACTCGAACCCGCGTATCCAGAGATGTAGAATTTTGGTAGGTTGGACCGGTGCGCGTCGGGATTGAGGAGCTACTTCCCGAACAGTCTCTTCTTGGTCTTCTCCCTATCATCACCCAAAATGAGAGTGATGGTACGAGCTGGGCTGGCCAAGTCACATGGGTAAAGTGTACTAACCTCTACAGAGTGTATAATCTAATCGATTAGCCGTGTCCCCGGTTATGGACAACTGAGTTGCTAGATATTGATTCCATGACATGTTTCTCGCTCATTCTAATTTCATAATTGTTTTAATATTGTTGGGTTAACTTAATTGGGATCTTTTCAAACAAAATCAAAATTGTTTATTAAAGTAGGACAAATGTATTTGCAAATGTAAGCCAGACACAGCTCCACTTGCCAAATATGCATGTAGATGTTAGTACTATTGTCACTTTTACTAGCTCTACTTGCCATGCATTCCATGTATTGACCCTTCGGGGCTGCTACGTTTCATGTTGCAGGTTATTCCGATTCTGATTGATCGTTATAGGCCACGGTACTCCACCCGGCACTTGTTCACTTGTGAGCAATTTGAAGATTGGAGGATTTACTTGTTTCTGTTGCTACCTGAACAATTTGAGCTAGCTTTATGCTAAGCTTTTATATTGTAATAATGGTACTCTGGATCTTTGTAGATCATGATACACAGTTATTTTGCTATGATTATCTATCTTACTCTATTGTGGGCCAATGAACCGATCGATTGACATGTCACATAGAGGCCACGGTCTTATCAGAACCGGGGTGTTATAGATATCTTATATAATTTCTCAAACTTTAAAAGATTTGACTTTAACAAAAATTATAGGCATTCGATTTTGAAAACGGGAAGTAGGACCAGTTAGAGCATCTCCAACCGCTCTCCCCAAGTGGCGTTTTGCAGCAGTGCAGGATCGTTCGCTTAGGGAGCACCGGCGTGAACCGATGGCTTTAGGGAGCGGTGCTCCCTATATGAATTCCCTATAAATTTTTCAACATTTGTATATCAATTTGTAAAACAAATATAAATAGTTAAACATATAATTCAAATTTCAACCTCATTACAAACATAGGTTGAACAAATAAAAATAGATCTTTAAACAATAATAAATTGATAAATATCAAATTAAATGAAGTTTTATTCTTATACTTCTTCTGAGGGAAATGGCCTCTTTACTTTGAGCCTCTACAAATACTCGATCAAATCGTTTCGCAGATTGAGGTGAGTAACCTGGTCACGAATCTCCACATGCATTGCGACATAGTTGACTTAATCTGCTGGCACCTGGTGATCAATATCTGCAAGAGTACCCATGCAATCATACAGAATATCGTCTGGTGCAGTTGGGTGTTCTCGCTTACTCTCCATGATCATGTTATGCATGATCACACGAGCATTCACCACCTCCCACACTTTATGTTGAGACCAGGTTAGAGCAATATACCTGACTATAGCAAATCGAGATTGTAGCATACCAAATGCCCACCCGACATCCTTCCTACAAGCCTCCTATTGCGCAGCAAAGTGAGAATTTGTCGGGCCTAGAGGGTCAGCGATTTTCTTCACAAATACCGACCACTTTGTATAGATGCCATCGGCAAGATAATACCCTTTAGTATAAGGGTGGCCATTGATCTCATAGTTGCAAGGGGGAGCATGCCCTTCAACAATTTTTGCAAACATCGGAGAACGCTACAACACATTGATGTCATTGTAAGATCCCGCTATACCAAAAAAGAATACCAAATCCATAGGTCCTGATCAGCCACGACTTCAAGTATGACACTACAATATCCATGAGGCACTTTGTACAAACCTTGCCAAGCAAAGGCACGGTTCTTCCATGATTAGTGCATGCAATCAATGCTACCTAACATCCTAGGAAATTCTCTGGCTTCGTTGTGTGCCATGATCCGTTCTCTTCTGCATTTGGCCCTCTCAAATAATAATCCCCAAAAACTGTGACCGCCGCCCTGCAGAACATGTACATGGATTCTATGGCTATGAACTCAGACATGCGTAGATACTCATCCTTTGAATCTTGATGAGCTCCATACGCAAGCAACCTTATGGCAGCTGTGGATTGTTGGAGATATGCTCTAGAGGCAATAATAAAAGTGGTTATTATTATGTCTTTGTGTTTATGATACAATGTTTACATTCATGCTATAACAGTATTAACCGGAAACATTAATACTTGTGTGATTTGTAAACTAAATTAGAGTCCCTAGTAAAGCCTCTATGTAATACTAGCTTGTTAGTTAATAGATGATCGCGGTTTCCTGATCATGAGCATTGAGATGTTGTTGACAACAAGATCATATTATTAGGAGAATGGTATGATGGACATACTCCTATAGATAAGCGCAGCATTAAGATCAAGTCATTTCAATAGTTCATTTGCTATAAGCTTTCTGATACACAGTAACCTAATTCCTTCGACCATGAGATCATGCTAATCACCATCACCAGAAGGATGCTTTGATGACATCAAACACCACACCGTAACTGGGTGGCTATAAAGGTGGCATTGAGTGTTTGGAAAGTATGTGTTGAGGCACATGGATCAAGAGTGGGATTTGTCCATCCATATGACGGATAGATATACTCTGGGCCCTCTCGGTGGAATGTCATCCAATTAGCTTGCAAGCATGTGACTGGCTCACAAGGGATCACATATCACGGGAACGAGAAAAGAGTACTTATCGGTAACGAGGTTGAACTAGGTATGCAGAGATACCGACGATCAAAACCTCGGATAAGTAAACTATCGCGAGACAAAGGGAAATTGGTATCGTATTTAAGTGGTTCATTCGATCGCAAAGAAATCATGGAAATATGTGGGAGCCATATGAATTTCCAGATTCCTCCATTGGTTATTGATCGTAGAAGTGTCTCGGTCATGTCCGCATAATTCACGAACCGTAGGGAGACACACTTAAGGATTCAATGTTGTTTAGTAGATATGGAATGTTAGTAGGGATACTGAATGTTGTTCGGAGTCTCGGATGGGATCCGGGATATCACGAGGAGATCCGGAATGGTCCGGAGAATAAGATTCATATAAGGAAAGTACGATTCCGGAGTTCGAGAAAGATTCCGATGTTTTCATCGGAGAGGTTCTAGAAGGGTCTAGAAGGTTCACCGGTCCGGAAGGGGAATGGTACATGAATATGTCATGGGTAAGTGGAATGATTGGATCATGTCTTGGGTCACTTGGTGTGGATATTTGCAAGAGAGAATTAAAGCTCTAAATTGAAAGTCAAACTGGAAAAATGGTTTCCTAGTGGAAGAAGGAAAGAGTCATTCTCTCAATCCAACTTGGGTTTGGGTTTGGATTCAAACCCATCCCTCCCAAGGCTGCCCCCCTCTCATAAATAGAGGGGGAGGGCTGCCCCAAACACCAAGCCCTAGCCCTCCCACACCCACGCCGTCGCCGCCAAGCCGCCGCCGCTCGCCGCTGCCGCGCCACCGCCGGCTCGTCGCCATCGCCCTAGCCGCCGCTGACACCTCCTCCTCCCGGTCTTCTAAACATTAGATCACCGGGAAACCCCAGATCCACCATAACTCGCACCGGCTTAGGCGAAGCCCTGCGGGATCTTCCCTCTACTTCCGACACCACGCCGCCGTACTGTCAGAATCGCGAGGGGAGAACTACAACCTCTGCTGCCTGCTAGAACAAGGGAGAGGAAGGTCTTCATCGAGTACCGAACGTGTGACTGACTGCGGAAGCTCTGCCGGAACGCAGCGCCGGAAGGATCGTCTACGCGATCTTGAGATCGGCAAGTGTACGACTACACCACCCACGAGAATCTGCTCTCGTTAACCGCTTTGGAATCTTCGAGGGTGAGTGCTTCTATCGACTCGTTGCTACAATCTAGTAGATAGATCTTGGCTTTTTTGTGTGCATGCGGTAGAATTTTTTTGTTTTCCATGCTACGAACCCCTACATGCATTTCTATATTGAGGAAAAACCTACCGTGCCGGTGCAGTCCTTCTTCATCTTGAAATAGTTATCTTAGTCCCTCACACCATGCACAAGGCACATGAAACACTTCTTGTTCATCTTGTAGCGCTGACGAAAATCTTTCGCCATGTATGTTGAGTTGTCGGCAAAGTAATCGGTGTATAGCATAGTATGCCCCTTCATCCTTTGCCTCGACTTGCTCTTCTTTCTCCCTAGAGGAGCCTCCGCGTTTGGGGCGGCGACTTTCAGCTGGTCGGCTTCCAGCTGCAGCAGGCAGGCGAGGATTCCCAAGTGCTCCTCTCCGTCGGTGTCGGCCTCGGCTTCCTCGTCCATGAACGTATAGATTATTAGCTCGTCATCGCTGACCATGGACTGCACGGCGCACACTTCGCGGTCACAAATTTGCATCGACGATCACCATGGACGGTGCGCAAAAAACTGCAAACAAACGCACCTAGGAAAACCGTCGAGCGCCTTGTGGGCGAGGTGAGCGCGCGAGGTTGTTGCAAGCGCCTGATTGACCGACAGACACCGGAGAAGGCTTGGGGAATGGCGGTAGGCACTTCTGAATACTAGGCGGTGGTAGAGCGGGCAGCCAATCGACGTCGAATAGGAGGCGGGGCGACCGGCGATTTGGCGAGGGGCGGGAGACAGGAAGAGAGGAAGATGAGAAAATCAGGGGTTTGGTCCCTGCCAGCACTGGCCCACGCGGCACGCGCCTATATCCGGTACATCCAGAAAACGCCCAAACACGAGGACAGAGTGGAAGCACCGGATAGTCTATTAGGCCGGGTCAAACAAAACGCGCTCATAAGGCCCGTGACTCTAGCTTAACTTTAAGTCATGCTCTCTCTAAAGACCTTTAGGATGCCGCTTAGGGCATTTACAACGTGGCCGCTATCCCTGAACGCTACGGTAGATCTCCTGGCAGTTAAGCCCTAATCCCACCGGATCCAGGGACTCGGATTTGCATCGACGCTTAAACTTTCGTCGGGCGCTGGCCCTTTTCCTGCCACGGGATTAGTGCTTTCAATTTTGGATAGCGTCATAGATAAGCGGTGTGCGTGAGGAGCCCAGACGCTTCACAAATAATCTGGTTTGGTTTTATTTGTTTTTTCATGCTTAGGCGTCTTTCTAAGCGCTCAGCACGTGCCCGAGCGCGGCGGCTGCAGATTCTTATGTGGAGTAGAGCTCGGGTTTAACATTAGCATTCGATTAACATATGCAATAACTTAGTACTAGGGAAGTAGCCGCGACGGGCAGGTCGCTGTCCGTGTGGTTAACTTATTTTGTATACATTGTCATGGAAGTTGAGTTGAAAAAATTAGGGGTAAAATATTTTAGTCGAAGAGGCACGAAAGAAAAGCAGAAAAAAGTATGACTTGTAAAAAATTAAATGTTTGTCTTTTACTGTTTATTGCATTTTACTTTATGCTCACGTTGGACAAAACCGAGAACCTATACCATCGTTCGAACATTGAATCACTAAGGGGGAGCGCAAATCTAACACGCCTTAAAAGATAGTGTCTATTTTGGCCGGAAAGGCGTGAAAAATTATCGTCCTATAGATAGGAGGAAATGACCTAAACAAATACCGTTTGGGTAACCTCATGTTTAAGAGGTAGGCGCAGTTAATTGACATCCGGAAATTGCAGTTATGATGAACCAAAAAGGGGTGAAACAGTTGTGTAGCATGGACCGAGATGAGTGGAGAAAATATAGAAATCTTTTAAAACATTATTGACAAACCTTAAAAAACTACCGCCAATAAACAATGGTAGATTTATCTCTATCTTGACAGAAGTTAGGCGCAAATTAACGCAGTCAGGGAATATTAGTCCAGAAGTCAGGCCAAAAATTGCCATCGAGGAGTCCAAAAAGAGGAACCAATCTTTTAAAAACATTGTCGACAAACATTAAAATACGGTCCAAAATCTATTGTTTGGAAGAGAACCGGAAATTTTAGCTTCTAAGAGTCTTACCAATAACTCTTGTTAAAAAGTCTAAAAAGAAACGGCAAAAGTTAGAAAATTCCATCTAGAAAATCTAGTCAACAAATGTTAAGAAATACCGTCTAAAAAATCTATTGTTTTAAAGATAGACGTAGTTAAATGCGGGCTGGCAATTTTAGCCGAAATGTGACGCTAAAAATTCACCGGCAAGAATTAAAAAAAAAACAAAAAATGCAAAAGTTTCTGGCCATGCCTCATGTACTGTTCATGTCCGAGTTACTTCACCTGAACAGTAACCCGAGCTTTTGGAAACAATCTTTTAAAAACATTGTCCACAAACATTAAAATGCGGTCGAAAATCAATTGTTTGGAAGAGAACCGGAAATTTTAGCTTCTAAGGGCCGTACCAATAATTCTCATTGAAAATTCTACAAAGAAACGACAAAGCCATCTAGAAAATCTAGTCGACAAATGTTAAGAAATATCGTCAAAAAATATATTGTTTTAAAGGTAGACATAGTTACATATGGCGGTAATTTTAGCCAAAAAGTGACTAGCTAAAATTCACTGGCAAGAATTAAAAGAAAAACGAAAAATTCAAAAGTTACTGGTCATGCCCGTGTACTGTTCATGTCTGAGTTACTGTTCAAACAGATCAATGAGAAGCCGCTGTCCCTGTCTTTAATGTATAGTACCTCCGGTAATTGTAGTTAAAAAGTGATGCTAAAAATTCACCGGTGAGAACTAAAAAACAAAAAATGCAAAAGTTACTGGTCATGCCCATGTACTGTTCACGTGGACAATAACCAGAGCAATGAGAAGCCGCTATCCCTGCCAGCCTTAGCCTTAATATATAGTACTATGGGAATATGGCGCGGGCGTGACGTCGCGTCCGCGAAGAACAATATTGTGAATTAAGCGATTACAAGTTTTGCTGAAGTTTATTGTTGTCTGAAGTTATGGCAGAAGACATAATAGCACTATATGTAGATAAAAAAAGCGGTGGATGGTGCGATTAGGATCGAATTGTTGCTTTATTGTTATCTGAAGTTATGGTAAAAGACATGGTAGCACTATTTGTAGATAAAAGAGGCGGCGGATGGTGTGGTTAGTATCGACAAATAAGATGTATAACAAAAATGAATTACTGATTGTGAATTGCAGTAAAAAAATTACTCATCCATGGAAAATTACCGAAGGGTAACTACCATGTAAAAATAACCGATGAAAATTGTGACGGAATGAAATAATCGTAAAATAAATACTGCTGGTGAAGATTAGACAACCACACACCATCATAAAGTTATCGTGAATTAATTACCGATGGAAAATTATGGCTAGAAAGTTTTGTCGGATAATTACCTTCATATAATCAAGAAATGGAGCCAAAAAATGTTATCTACCGCTGCAAGAATTAAGCGGAGACGTTTTTGTCCAAAATTAAGTTGAAACATTTCGCTAAAAAAGGTGGGCCAGAAAATTTAAGGCAAATAGTTAGAGAAGATAAACCGAAAAAATATTGGTTAGGGCAAGAAAATTTTGCCGAAAAGTTATGTTGCCATTTATGTAATATGACACGATTGGAGAAAATTAGACGATAAATAATACACGTGCGGACGTGAGCCGCCGGATCAAATAAAGGTGGGCCAAAATATTTGAGCTGAATAGTTAAAAAAATGAACGTAAAAAAGTCGTTTATAACTCAGCACGTGATTGGACAAAATTAGACGATAAACAGAATACACGCGAGCATTCAGATCGAATATTGATTGATTAGGGTAAGAAAATTTTAGCCAAAAAGTTATATTGCGTCTAGTCTACGTAACGTGACACGCGATTAGACAAAATTAGACGATTAATAGCACACGTACGAACACGAACAGTCGTCGGATCTGATATTAATTAGGGCAAGAAAATTTTAGACAAAATAATATATTGCATCTACGTAACGTGGCATGTGATTAGATAAAATTAGACGATTAATAGCACACGCACAAACACAAATCGTCGGATTAAAAATGGGCAGACGGAAATGGCTCGCGCACTGTTTAACTGCACACACTGTTCATTCGATTGATGAACGGTAGCCGGAGCGTTTACAGTCCGCTAAACCCACGAGCCTTAATATATAGTATGAAAAATAGACGATAAATAATACACGTGCGCGGACATGGATCGCCGGATCGACCGGATTTAAAGGTGGGTCAAAAAATTTGAGTCGAATAGTTAAAAAAAATGAACGTAAAAAAATATCGTTTATGACTCGGCACGTGATTGGGCAAAATTAGACGATAAGCAGAATACACGCGGGCATTCGGATTGAATATTGATCAGGGTAAGAAAAGTTTAACCAAAAAGTTATATTGCGTCTACGTAACATGACACGCGATTAGACAAAATTAGATGATTAATAGCACATGCACGAACACAGACCGCCGTCGGATCGGATATTGATTAGATCAAGAAAATTTTAGACAAAATATATTATATTGCGTCTACGTAACATGGCACGTGATTAGATAAAGTTAGACGATTAATAGCATACGCACAAACATAGACCGTCGGAGCAAAAATGGACGGACGGAAATGGCTCACACACTGCTCAACTGCACACACTGTTCGTTCGATTGATAAACATTGGCCAGAGCGTTTACCTAAAGCTGCGAGTCTTAATATATACTACCCCGTTTCAAGGCTTAAGGCGCACACGCTTTCCAAAGCAAAGTTTGACCAAAAGAATTGAGTAACAAAATTTTGATTATATTATACATAATTAGCACCGTTGGATTCGTATTAAAAAATACTTTCCAGTGGTACTAGTTTTATACGAAAACTCTTTACGCATAGAGTAATTCTTGGTCAAAAAAAAGCACGCAAAACGAGGACGCCTTAAGTCCTAAAACGGAGGGAGTAGTACTAGATGATGTAAATCTGCACGAGATTGTTCACTCCTTTAGTAAAGGTATTACCATCAAGTTAGTAAAGGTGAACATAAGAGAGAGATATATATATAACCTCAAGATGGAAGTGGGGTGGGACATGGATGAGCTAACGGTGTTAGTTTGTGCATGCATGCAAAAATCTAGGGTTTGACATGGGTTCTAAATTAACACACTGTTTTGGCTACAAAAATTTTAGCATCTAAAATGAGAAGGGATTGAGAACAAGGATTAAATAAGTTAGGGTTTCTTAGCATGTTGTCCGTTAGGGTTTGCCTCACCTAAACGAAATTAGATAAGCTTTGTTTTGCATGTTGCTCGTTAGGGTTTGCCTCATGCAAACGAAATTAGCCAAGCTTTGTTTTGCTAGAGCTTCATGCATGTAGTATATTAGGGTTAGGGTTTACCTCATGTTGTATATTAGGGGTTGCCTAACCAAAACGAAATTAGATAAGCTTTGTTTTGTTAGGGCTTCATGCATGTAGTATATTACGGTTTACCGTGTAGTATATTTGGTTTAGTGTTTAGCGCATGTTGCTCGTTAGGGTTTGCCTCGTGTAAACAAAATTAGATAAGGTTTGTTTTGCTAGAGCTTCATGCATGCATGCCAAATGAACACTAAGACGTTAGTTCTTAGACAAATCCTGGGTCTGGATACATGTGCTCCCTATATCAAAAGAGGATAGAATCAATGGTGGATAGACTATGCGCAGCTATGCCCGTGTTTAGCAGGCTATTTCCCATATATATATATATATATATTACTACCTCTATCCCAAGGCTTAAGGCCTATATTTTTTAAAAAAAGTCAAAGTATGTCAAGTTTGACCAAGTTTTTACCAAAATATATTAATATGCAAAATACATAATCAATATCATTAGATAGATAATGAAATATATTTTCTTATGATGTCTACAAAATATCATGTTTATTGATAGTTTTTTCTAAAAATTTGGTCAAAGTTCAGTTGGTTTGACTTTTCAAAAAAAAATATAGGCCTTAAGCCTTGAAATGGAGGGAGTATCTAGGAACCATCTACTTTTTGGAAAGTGTTTGTTAACCCAAAACTAGCACGACCCGGACATCCCGACCATGACCCGGACCCGGACATCCCGGACGTCTCCGACCCGGACGCCCCGACCATGCCCCCTTCCTTCAAAGCCCCGCCCCACGATCGGAGACCTGCCCTAGCGCCGATGAGCGAGCGGCGACAGAGGCCGACGCGAGGGAGGAGGCGCAGGAGTTGCTAGCGGCGTCGGAGGCCGACGCGGGGGAGGAGGCGCCGGAGTTGCTAGCGGCGGCGGAGGCCGGCGCGAGGGAGTAGGCGCCGGAGTTCCCCGCTTTTCCCGAGCTAAAGACCTTCTTCTAGGCTGCGCCGACGCCGACGAGCGAGCGGCGGCGGAGGCTGACGCGAGGGAGGAGGCGCCGGAGTTTCAGAAACACCACCTTAAGAGGCTCTGTCAGAAAGTTAACTAGTAGAAAAGAGGGAGTTAACTCGTACACACGTGAAAATTAACAAGGGGTTTCTGGTGTTCGTGTAAAAAAATAGAAGTTAACAATCAGAAAAATCCCACCACCCCCTTCCCCGAGCGGAAGTTAACATGAAAAAGAAACAGAAGTTAACTCGTGTTCGCGGAAAATTTAATAGGGGGCGCCGAAGTTAAGTTGCACAAGATAACTATCTAGGCTCTGTCAGAAAGTTAACTAGTAGAAAAGAGGGAGTTAACTTGTACACACGTGAAAATTAACAAGGGGTTTCTGGTGTTCGTGTGAAAAAATAGAAGTTAACAATCAGAGAAATCCCAGCACCCCTTCCCCGAGTGGAAGTTAACATGAAAAATAAACGGAAGTTAACTCGTGTTCGCGGAAAAGTTAATAGGGGGCGCCGAAGTAAAGTTGCACAAGATAACTATCTAGGCTCTGTCAGAAAGTTAACTAGTAGAAAAGAGGGAGTTAACTTGTACACACGTGGAAATTAAAAAGGGGTTTCTGGTGTTCGTGTGAAAAAATAGAAGTTAATAATCAGAGAAATCCCATCACCCCCTTCCCCGAGCGGAAGTTAACATGAAAAAGAAACGGAAGTTAACTCGTGTTCGCGGAAAAGTTAATAGGGGGCGCCGAAGTTAAGTTGCACAAGATAACTATCTAGGCTCTGTCAGAAAGTTAACTAGTAGAAAAGAGAGAGTTAACTTGTACACACGTGGAAATTAATAAGGGGTTTCTGGTGTTCGTGTGAAAAAATAGAAGTTAATAATCAGAGAAATCTCACCACCCCTAAATCGCATGCATCATTCCGATAAGTGGTTCAAAAACTGCGATCAATATACAGTCCACGAAAACACGAAATATCGATGCTCCGTCGGGAGGTTAACTAGCATAGAAGAGTTAGTTAACTTACGCACATGAGGTAGTTAAGAATGGTTGCGGAAGTTAATATACAATCCACGAAAACACGAAATATCGATGCTCCGCCAGGAAGTTAACTAGCATAGAAGAGATAGTTAACTTGGGCACATGAGATAGTTAAGAATGGTCGCGGAAGTTAACGTACACAGTAAACATTCACTATTACTGTTACATTTTGGAAGTTAACTTAGAAAGAAAAAGAAGTTAACTCGTGCTCGCCTGGAAGTTAACAGAGGGTTCCTGGTGTTCATGTGAATAGTAACACGGTTTTCTAAATAGTTATTCAGAAAGTGGTTCTTAAATAGCAGAGCTATATATATATATATAATCGACACGGATTTGCTACTCACGGGCGTAGCTGCGTATAGGCAGATCACCGTTGGATTTAGGGATCAAATGCATGCAACCTCTAGATGGAAGTGGGGTGGAACATGGGTGAGCTAACGGTGTTAGTTTGTGCATGCATGCAAGAATCTAGGGTTTGGCATGGGTTCCAAATTAACACACTGTTTTGGCTACAAAAAATTTAGCATCTAAAATGGGAAGAGATTGAGAACAAGAATTAAATAAGTTAGGGTTTCTCAGCATGTTGTCCGTTAGGATTTGCCTCACCTAAACAAAATTAGATAAGCTTTGTTTTGCATGTTGCTCGTTAGGGTTTGCCTCATGCAAACGAAATTAGACAAGCTTTGTTTTGCTAGGGCTTCATACATGTAGTATATTAGGGTTAGGGTTTACCTCATGTTGTATATTAGGGTTTGTCTAACCAAAACGAAATTAGATAAGCTTTGTTTTGTTAGGGCTTCATGCATGTAGTATATTACAGTTTACCGTGTAGTATATTTGGTTTAGTGTTTACCGCATGTTGCTCGTTAGGTTTTCCTCATGCAAACGAAATTAGATAATGTTTGTTTTGCTAGAGCTTCATGCATCATGCCAAATGAACACTAACGGCGTTAGTTCTTAGACAAATCTTGGGTCTGGATACATGTGCTCTCTATATCAAAAGAGGATAGAATCAACGGTGGATAGGCTATGCGCAGTTATGCCCGTGCTTAGCAGGCTATTTCCCCTATATATATATATACATATATATATATTGTAGATACACTCTACTCACTTGATATCCTTATAGTAAGAGAAGATGCTCTTCAATGTAACCTATAAACACGGTAATGTCCAGTCTTATCTTTTCCACTTTGCTAATGATAACAGTAGCTGGGAAGCACCATCATTTCATTTGAATTTTTGCAAACTCAGAAGCATAGTTTCACATCAGGAGAAAACCACACATATGGTTACCATTGCACCCTAGGTCCAGAATGAAGCAGGAAGAAGAAAGGCAAGCATGCTCCGTATCTAGCACCTGCCGGTTGGTCTATGCATTGGCGGAATTAGCAGAAAAACTCTACCACCAGGGACATGCTACGCTTGGAACCATACTGAGTACCAAACCTTTGTACTGTCACTATGGAGAAGATCCAGGTATTCAAGTACTTCCTAAACTTTTCTTTAATATGCATAATCAAAGTAGTGGTGAAAATAATGAACTCTAACTATCAACGAAAAATCTTCCAAAAGGTGGACATAAGTAGAATACAATTGTTAAATAACATTTCCTACTTGTTAATTTCTCGTCTGTGGGTTATGACATACCTGAACTTCCATTCTCAAATCTACATGCAGTACTTTCCATATATTATCAGTCACATATTCGGCTCCAACACATGGAGGCAATTGAGTCATCTCATACAGCCAAAAAAAAACATGTCATCCATTCGTTTATCTTTGGTACCACTTACACAATGGTCTGAATCTGGAACTACATCGTTATTTCTAGCCTGAATGAAAGGATCTAAAAATAGGGCCGCAGATTGAGAAGATAAGAAGCATGGTACATAAAATGAGTAAGATCATAGCATAAATTACATAGATACCTTTTTTTCCTTCAAGCTGAAACTAAGGACGGTTCATGCTATGTAGGAACTATTTAGCAAGTAAAACGAAATGCACAACTTGCAAAAACACCTTCTCTTAGTTCCGTCTTTCAGAACTAAATAAAGTAACATCTACCAAACCTCCTGCAATCTATGATATTTTTTCTAAAATAGTAAAATAAGATACTCATTTAACACTTCTCGAGTTGACATGTAGTAAAACAGAAGTACCTAGCCAAATACAACATATATTCGTGCCACATGTAATGTTACCTTAGCTAAAAAACAGGGAAGGTTACCCAATCTGGCATAATATTGTTCAATGTAACTTGCAATTATTTAAGGTTTGTAATAAAGGGAGGAAGGAAGAACACAGAAGGATGAGCATAGGCTAATAATACCCACCTGGATTTTGGAAAGATAACTTTATATCTGTTACTTAACTGCATAGTAAAAACAACTCAATTTTCTTGGAAACGCAATTTAAAATTTAAGTGCAAAGAAATCTGGGAAACAGGAGATCTTTTGCATCAATAGCGATGTGGTCCTCTTCTGTATCTTAAGAAATCAGTCTGTTTACCTTTGTCGAAAAAATATCCTATTCATAAAAACTACCAGGTAAACTTTCATTGTTTTAAAAACCTGTAACTATGAATTTTCTTTGTAAACTTGGGAAGACGACGTGAATTGCAAATAAACAATATGTTACTTCTTATCGGTAGATAGAGTATACACTATTTGTCAGCTACCTTTCTAATCTTGCATAGTTGGATATGTGGAGATGACAACATACCTACAAATTTTGAGAGGAAGATGAGTGTTCTATGCATGCACCTGGAGTCGGCACAATGGTGACAGTAATGTAAACTGCATCACAGTTATGTGCTGGATATAAGAGGTCATGGCTTCATAGTAGCTTCAAGAACATCCGATTTTTCTCAAGTGGGTCAGCGAAAACAAAGCGCGCAAGTGCAAAAAGAAAGTAAATGTGCAGTATAGTTTTTCCTGTTGAGGAGCTGCCTCTCCTATTAGGCTTGTTAAGGACTCCATCTAACCCGGGAGAACAAAACACATGTTTGACTCCAAACTAATGTGGTCTCTTCTTAAAATATTCTTTAGTAGAGAAAATATGCAAATATAAAGCTATTTTATTTTGTTGTAACTTATATGGTCGACTAAAAGACCTCTGAAGGTTGGACATATTTCAAAATTCATTGTAACTAAATTGGCTGAATCCTATCAATGCACATCAACCGACATTATCTCTATGCAATATTATATACTACAAACAACGTTTAAACTGAACCTGCTCTACATATTATCTTCTGAATTATGGCAATAGCTTTAGTTGATCAACTTCTTGTTAAAACGCAGAGCCAAACTTTATGTATCAAGGAAAAGAATACATTAAAACTGAACCTTCTCAGCATCTTACCTTCTAAATTGTGGCGGCAGCTTTAGTCAGTCAACTTGTTGTTAAAACACAGAGCCAAACTTTAATCTAGCAAGGAAGAAGATACCTTAACTCTTGAAATATTGGAGTAAATTTTATAATCGGCTCTGATTGAATCTCCCCTGTCTCCTATTCTCTGAAAAATGTAAAATATTCTGTACTAATTCAAACTAATTTCAAAAGCAACTCTCCACCCATGATACTAAATTGCAAATACATTATTAAAATCGTAATATATACCTTCTATGCATTAGTAACTAATGGGAGACATCTTTATACCACTAATTCTGGGCTACATCGCAGCACGGCATGACAGGTATCCCTAGGACTTCAATGAATGCCGCCTTCTTGCCCTGCTCCACCCTGACTTGGCCGCAAGAGATGTCTCCTTTGTGCCTCCATCTAGCAGCCTCTCTGAAGATCCTCATGCCAAGTACCAACGGTCACATAGATAGGAGGCGTTCCTAGTGATCATCTCGGTGAGTATAATGTTCAGTCTATACCGCTCGCCATGAAAATTGGTATTTCGTGTAAGTCTGATCTGACAAATAAGTTAAACTTAAACCGGTACGAAGGAATAAAGTTAAAAAACATTCTGATATAACATCTAGAGGTTTTTTCTAGAATGGGAAATGACATAATATATCAGGCACACTATACTGAAATAGGAAACATCAATCGCCGGGTAAAAGAATCAGGTTTTCATATGCATGGTGCAAGTGATGATTTGCTAATGATGAAACGGTAGTAAGAATCATAGTTACAGAATGTGTTGATAAAACATTTAGCTCTTGTTGCCAAGGATGAGAAAAGGCATACCAGATCAGGCACAGTATATTGAAATCAAAATATAAACTGACAACATCAGCAGTCATCACCTCCGAACGATGTTGTGGGCAAGTTAGTGTTCCACGCGTAACGTGGGCCAGCCGTTGATCCTTGTCCCACGAGACTCCATGAACATTCCGCTGTATCCAAGCACCTACATCGATATATTGGAGATCGCTGAGTTCAACCGACAACACAGGGCAGGGTGCCACCTCTCAACCAGATAAGCACGAACTGACAGCGGGTGCATGATGCTGCCATGTGCCATCCGCACTAATTTATAACTATAAAAAGGAAGAAGATGGATTCGGTTGTCAAAAAAGGGGAAGAAAATTAAATACGAAGAAATTATTGAAATTTACGCATACACGGCATGGCACCGAGCTACAGAGGAGAAGCCATTCATGGAGAACCATGGCCGCTGACCGCCGCCATTGGGACCCCTATGCCATGCTTGAAAGACTGGGGAGGGGGCGGCTCGGGGCTGCAGCCCTCTTACTGGTCGGCAGTTGCGCAAGAGGAAGGTGGAAGGGAACACCATGGGGATGCGGCCTTCTGGCCTCCACGGGACTATTGGGGAAGGGGCGACGCGGGCTGCGGCTCTCTCACCTGCCAGCGGTGACACATGAGTAGGAGTGTCGGGGGATAACCTCGGAGGGGAAAGCTAGGTATAAGTAGGCCGGCTCCAAAAGATACAGTCCGTCTGTCCTCCAAGAAATACAACTCTAACCGCCTGGCAAGCAAACCTGGCAGGGCTTATAACATTCTTGGCTGGCCCGTCCAGCCGGTGGCCAGAAGAACCGGCCGGGTGGCCGTTTCCACCCGGCTCACCTCGGATTCGATGGAAAGCACGGAAGGACTGACGCTCCATGCGGGGTACGCTTCTGGCTCTCCCTCGTTATTAAGAAAGCTGGCATGTCGTCATGACTAGCGCTACCAGACAAAGATAAAGCAAGACAGTCGGCTGGACTGGCGAAAGCGGTCCAGGTGACCGTTAAAGCAAGGATGATGCCCCAAAGAGAAGGATGACGCTAAAAGAAGGGCGAACTGGGTCCTGGCCCACCGGCTGGGCCCTGCAGCCGGCCCTGTCCTGTAAGCCCATATCCAAACAGTAAACCCTAGGACCCAATTTGTAATCTGCCCTCCCAGACCAGTATATAAGGGAGGGCAGAGCTAGGGTTCTAGGTAGACTCATATAGACTCAAAGGGAGGACAGTAGAAGAAGAGAAGTGTTAGCATCTAGCTCCCATCTTCCTCTAGCCATCGATAGTAGCTAAGGAAACAGCTCAAGGAGCACTTGTACTAAGCATCGAGCTCCCATAGATAGTTCATCTTGCAGGAGTAGGGGTGTTACCTCGCCAAGAGGGACCCGAACCTGGGTACGTCCCTGTGTTTGCAGTGCATCATGCCCAACCCGTTGCGTGAGCCACCGAATGCATCTGTGTGTCCCTTCTTTGCCATCCCCGATGGCTCTGCCGTGTTCCACACCACGACAGTTGGTGCCCACCGTGGGGCACGGCGCTTCGGCTGGGATCATCTTCCGCACGGGACTTCCGCTCGTCGCCGGCGAACGCGTGGCCTCTGGCCTCGTGCTCACGCTCGGTGCCTTCGGCTGCGTCATCGACAACGCAGCGTGTTTTGCTGGGAACACCTTCCCGCCGGCGGCTCCATCATGCGTTCTGGAGATATCCGCGTCTACATCGCCACTATCGCTGAGGGTTTTCCCAGCGTGGTCACCCCCGTCCTCGACGCGCCCCTCGCTCGCGTCCCAGCCGCAGGGAGGGTTTGCGTCGAAGTCATGATGGTGAACGCTCGTGAAAACCATCGGTAGCCTCAAGAACGTCGTGCAGGAGGAGAAAACTCCGCCGCTGAGCCAGAGCAAGACCCGCTCACCGCCTCCATACAGCATCTGCGTGCTCCGGACGTCGTCGAGCCGGATCCAGCGGCCGCGGCGTCAGCACTCAAAGCTACGCGCTAGAAACTCCTGGAAGAAGCCACCAAGATCGCGGCTAACCAGCGTCGGCTAAACGCCACCGTGCATGAGTACAACGCGGCCCACGGCTTCATCAGGAAGATCCAACACCGAGGGCGCGACCTGGCATCAGAACTGGATCGCGTCGCTGACTCACATGCAGGTGTGGTGCGACCCATCTACAACACCCCCGCCAAGAACATGAGGGCAGCCGAGGCGGCGGCCGCGGAGCTGAAGCACCTGGAGGACGAGGAACTTCTTCGCCAGCAGGAGCGTCTGCAGCTCCTTGTGGCTACTGCTAACAAGCAGCAGGCCGAGGGCGTCCCCAGCTAGGTGGGCAACTCCCACGACATCGTCGTCCGCAAAGGCGCAGACCAAACGGCGCATGGAGGAAGCAAGAACCAGCAAGCCTCTTCTCCAGGAGGGGTCGGGCAAAACAGTCGCCCGCACATCGAATATGGCAACCGTGGTCGCCACAACCGTGACGCCGCAGCCTCCAGCGTTAGTCGCGCAGGCGGAGCCTCCCAGTGGAAAAGACGCGAGCACCGGAGGAGGAAGCAGACGCGAACAAGGACCCGCCTGCGTCACGTTTGAAGGGCCGGCTCGGTCCTCGAGAACTAGCTGATGCGCGGGAGCGCATCGACCTCCTGGTGCAGTCACATACCCTGGAGGAGGAAAGTCCGGCTAGCCCAAAGTGTTTTGGCCCTCGCATCCGAAACGAGCCATTTCCGAAGGGATTTTTGCTCCCAAGAGACACGCCAAAGTACAACGAAACCGTCAAGCCTGAGGATTGGTTGGTCGATTACACCACCGCGATGGGAATCACCAATGGCAACCTCCGCTTGGCCGTCCGCTACGTCCCCCTCATGCTCGTCGACTCGGCGAGAACGTGGCTCAACAGCCTCCCCGACAATAGCATCAACGCGTGGCTGGACTTTGAAGAGGCGTTCATCCGCAACTTCACTGGGACATACAAACGGCCGGGTCGACCTCGCGAGCTTTCCCTCTGCGTGCAAGGCAAGGACGAGTCGGATCACGCCTACCTCACCCGGTGGACCAGCATGCACAATTCGTGCGAAGGGGTGCGTGAGCACCAGGTGATAGACTTCTTCACCAACGGCTGTCGGGATGGCACCATGCTGAAGCATAAAATCAGCCGGGCAGACCCGCAAACCATGGCTCAGGTCATGGCCATCGCAGACAAGTACGCCACCGCGGACGCGGCAATGAAGAAGCCTATCGTGGTGGATGACCAGGGCCAAATCGTCACGGACGAGCAGGCCGAGTGTCGCCAGCCGGGCGACCATCATCCCAGGCAGCACGGTCACGACAACCGCCACGGCAAGAGGAAAGACGACCAACCGGACAGCAGGTATGGTACCAGATAGGTAGCCGCGATGCATGAGGATCCGACTGCAGGAGGCAGTCGGAGGCAGAGGCCGAATGACAGGCCGCCTCAGCCTAAGTACACCATCGAGTCCATGCTCGATGGGCCGTGCAAGTTTCACAATGGCGGCAACAAGCCCGCGAACCGCACGACGCGCCAATGAAGCTGGACAAAGAAGATGGCCGAGGCCGGTGGGTGAAGAAGAACAAGACATGGCGCATGTGCATCGACTATACTAGTCTCAACAAGGCTTGCCCCAAGGATCCTTTCGCCCTGCCGCGAATTGATCAGGGCATCGACTCCACTGTCGGGTGCGATTTGTTGTCTTTTTTGGACGCTTACTCGGTCTACCACCAGATCAAGCTCAATGTAACCGACCAAATAAAGAAATCGTTCATAACCCCGTATGGAGCATACTGATACACCACCATGCCCTTCGGATTGAAGAACGCAGGCGTAACCTATCAGCGCTGCATGCAGAAATGCCTGCAGACGCAGATTGGGAAGAACGTACACGCCTACGTCGACAACGTCGTCATCAAGACCAAGGAACGACACACGCTCCTTGAGGATCTGAAGGAAACATTCGACAACCTCCGTCGTTTCCAGATCAAGCCGAACCCGGAGAAGTGCGTGTTCGGCGTCCCAGCCGGCAAATTCCTGGGCTTCCTCGTCTCCGAGCGTGGAATCGAGGCGAACCCGGAGAAGATCAGAGCCATCGAGCGCATGGAGCTGCCACAGAACCTGCGCGACGTACAGAAGTTCACCGGGTGCCTCGCTTCACTCAGCCGGTTCGTTAGCCGGCTGGGAGAAAAGTCCCTCCCCTTGTACTAGCTGATGAAGAAGACAGACAAATTTGTCTGGACAGCTCAGGCGGATGAAGCTTTTCGAGACCTCAAGTGCATGCTCACCTCGCCACCCGTCCTGGCGGCACCATCCGCAAAGGAGCCCATGCTGATGTACATCGCTGCCACAAACAGAGTGGTCAGCGTGGTATTGGTCGTCGAGCGGCCAGAGGAGGGAAAGGCTCAGATGGTCCAGTGCCCCGTATACTACCTGAGTGAGGTGCTCTCGCTATCCAAGCAGAACTACCCTCACTATCAGAAGCTGGTGTACGGCGTGTACATGGCGGCCAAGAAACTCAAGCATTACTTCCAGGAGAATTCCATCAGGGTGGTAGCATTGGCCCCACTCGCGGAGATCATCGGCAACAAAGACGCCACTGGCCATGTGGCGAAATGGGCCATCGAGCTCGCTGCGCATAACATCCAGTACGAGCCGCGCACGACAATCAAGTCACAAGCATTGGATGATTTCATAGTCGATTGGACGGAGACACAATACATGCCCCCAGTGTAGGACTCAACTTACTGGAAGCTACACTTCGACGGGTCAAAAATGAGAGGAGGACTTGGAGCCGGAATCGTGATAACCTCGCCCAAAGGCGACAGGCTGGAAAACATTATCCAGATCCACTTCAAAGCTTCCAACAACGTCGCCGAGTACGAAGTGCTCATCCATGGGCTCAAAATGGCCAAGCAGACATGCATTCAGAGGGTGTTGTGCTTCGGAGATTCAGATTTGGTGGTGCAACAAGTATCTGGTGAATGGGACGCCAGAGACGCGAACATGGCCCTCTACCGCTTCTTCGTCGAGCAGCTGTGCGCTTGGTTCGAAGGATGTGAGTTTCACCATGTACCCAGAGCCAACAACGAGGCCGCTGACGCCTTGGCCAGGGTCGGGTCAACAAGGCAAGCCATACCGCCTGGAGTTTCTCTCGAGCACCTGCGCAAGACCTCCATCACTCCCTCACCAAAGTCCGACTCCATCATGCTCGACGCGAATCCAGGAGCAGTCGGTGCCGCGCCGCACCCGGGAACTGCTTCACCGCACCCGAGGACTGCTTCACCGCGCCCGGGGACTGCCGCGCCGCACCCGGGGACTGCCTCGACGCAGCCCATGGTCGATATCGGCAGCCTTCCACCCGGCAAACCTCCCGACGCTCCGGAGCCGGTCGTTCGCGAGGAGATCAAGCTCATCATTCAGACGGTACACACCATACGGGAGGCGCCCGACTGGGCGAAGCCGTTCATGGATTCCCTGGCCAAAGGTGAACTCCCAACAGAAGAGGTGGGAGCACGACAAGTGCGACGAAGGGCAAGCGCCTACACCATCATTAACAACGAGCTATACAAGCGCAGCGTCGGAGGCATCTACCAGCGATGCGTCAGTCAAGAGGAAGGAGCCAAGCTTCTAACAGACATACACCAAGGCGAGTGTGGCCACGATGCCTCGCCGAGGGCGATAGCAGCCAAGGCCCTTCGGCATGGTTTCTATTGGCCAACGACGCTGAAGGACGCCGAAGAAATAGTCAAGACATGCAGCGGCTGCCAGCGATTCAGCCAGTTGAAGCACACGCCGTCTGCGGCGCTCAAGAAATTACCGATCACCTGGCCGTTTGCAGTCTGGGGCCTGGACATGGTTGGGCCATTCAAGACAACTCGATCCGGCATGACACACCTGCTCGTCGCGTGGACAAGTTCACCAAGTGGATCGAGGCGAAGCCAATCAAGAAGCTGGATGGGGCGACGGTGATCAAGTTCTTCACAGACATCATCATCCGGTTCGGCTACCCTCAAAGCATCATTACTGACAATGGAACCCACTTTGCGAAACGAGTCTTCGCTCGTTTCTGCAGGGAAAAAGGGATCCACCTGGACCTAGCATCGGTTGCACACCCACAGTCCAACGGGCAATGCGAGCCCGCCAATGGTTTGGTGCTAGCTGGAATCAAGCCAAGGCTCATCGAACCGCTCGTCAGGTCACCTGGATGATGGATAGAGGAGCTGCCAGCAGTGCTCTGGAGCCTACGCACCACACCCAATCGCTCAACCGGCTTCACGCCTTTCTTCCTCGTCTATGGGGCAGAAGCCATTCTCCCCACATACATCCAGTTCGACGCACCTCGCAAGCAGCTCTACACGGAGCAGGAAGCCAAGGAGGCAGGGGAGGACAACGTGGACCTTCTCGAGGAAGCACGCGAGTTGGCTCTGTCCATATCAGCAATTTACCAACAAGACCTACGCCGATACCACGCCAGCCGGATCCGGCCCACCTCTTTCCGCGAGGGAGACCTGGTGCTGCGCCTGGTCCAGAGCACCAAAGGAATGCACAAGCTGTCCCCACCATGGGAAGGACCATTCATCGTCAGCCGAGCACTCCACAACAATTCGTACTACCTGATCGATGCACGACAGCCGATGAAGAACAAGGCAGATTGCTCAGACGAGGAGACGGAGCGCCCATGGAATGCTAGCCTACTCCGGCCATTTTACACTTATAAAAGTGTATGTATATTACCCCTTTATGTAACAAGTGAACAAGAAGGAGAGCCTTAGTGCAGCGCTAAGGACTTTGTTCCAATTCTACGCACCATCTGCATTTTTGTACCGGCTGGCCTAGGACCCACGATTTCTACAGACGGCATAATGTTGCACACGGCGCCTAGAGTAGCCTCTTCGGTTCCGGCTTCAGTACGCACGGCGGCTGTCAACCCGGCAAGTGCAAAAACTCAAAGCGCACATGGCAAGAAGATGCCGGCGTAGAAAGCAAGGACGTCCAGGCGAACTGGCCGCGCCCTACAAAATTTAAGCCAACAACAGCGAACCAAAGTATCGCGAGGCACGCCAACATAGCAACCCCTTCGGTTCCGGCTGTAGACCACAACCCGGCTGACGGACGGCAAGGAAAAATGCTAGAAGGGCCAATATTCGCTGAGAAAAGGGGAGTTGCTCGTGGCCTAACTCGAAAGGGCGCATTTCTATTTCTCTCCTACGATACCAACTCACGCATGAGCATATTCACAAGAAAACTAACCCAAAGCAACGCTTTGTCTTGCACTACCCGAGTCACAAGTTGGCAGGAAACAAGGCGGCAAGAGAGCTTCGCCCCAGCTGGCTACCCCAGTCGGCCCAAACCTCGGGGACTACACCCAGTGACGCGCTCCCGCGCACCCACAAACTCAAGTACAGGCGGAAAGAGAGCTTCGCCCCGGCTGGCTAACCCAGCCGGCCCAAACCTCGGGGACCACACCCAAAGGACGCGCTCCCGCACACCCACAAACTCAAGTCAAGGTAGCCAATAGAGCTTTGCCCCGGCTGGCTACCCCAGCCGGCCCGAACCTCGGGGACTACACCCAGTGGACGCGCTCCCGCGCACCCACAAACTCAAGTCAAGGTAGCCAAAAGAGCTTCGCCCCGGCTGGCTACCCCAGCCGGCCCGAACCTCGGGGACTACACCAAGTGGACGCGCACCCACAAACTCAAGTCAAGGTAGCCAAAAGAGCTTCGCCGCGGCTGGCTACCCCAGTCGGCCCGAACCTCGGGGACTACACCCAACGGACGCGCTCCCGCGCACCCACAAACTCAAGTGAAAGTAGCCAAAAGAGCTTCACCCCGGCTAGCTACCCCAGCCGACACGAACCTCGGGGACTACACCCAGTGGACGCGCTCCCGCGTACCCACAAAACAAAGTCAAGACGGCAAAAAGAGCTCGAACCCGGGTGGCTACCCCAGCCGACGCGAGCATAAAAGACCGCAAATGATGAAGACACAAGCAAAGATTAGCAAAAGGCACCAAGCCATAAAGCGGACCACGAAGGCTCTGCACAGATTAAAAGATCGACGACCAAAGTCAGCCGAAGTGTAGCACATCAGAGTAGCAATTTTAACAAATACACCCGGCATCCCGAGGATCAAGAGTCAGGAGCTTGCGAAGAAGAAGGAGCGGTAGCTGGATCAACAGGGGCGGCGTCGGCGTCAGCAGGAGGAGGCTGGCTGCTGGAGGCTACGTGAATGGGGTTCCAAGGCGCCGGCTCCCAGTGGAACGGCCGTGGCTCTCCGGGGGCGCTGAAGTCACGCTCCAGGTCCACGTAGGTGCCGCTCTTCACCCCGCAGGCCTGGAGCGCAGGAAGGCTCTCCCGAAGACCCTCGTAAGACGTCCCGAGGCGGAAGCCTCGGTCGATCATGCTCAGGTCGATGCCAGGGTACCATGACTTCACCATCGCAAGCGCCATCTCCGCCCTGCCTCGAGCAGCCTACTCCTTGTGTACCTCCAGCACGTCGACGCCCTTGGACAGCACCACAGCCAAGCTGCCATGTCGTGCACGACCAGGCCCGCGTCCGGCCAGATGTAGTGGAAGAGATCATTGCCAACGGCGCGCAATCCGTTGCTCTCCTCCGCCAGCACCTTGACCAGGTCGAGGGCGGTCAGGTCACGACCAACCTCTTCCAGCGGCAGCTTCTCCATGGCCATCTCGATCGCCTCAAGATAGTGAGCTACAACCAGACACAAAGCAGAATAAACTGACAAGAGTGAGCAAGTCGCGGCACAACGAAAGAGAGTAGCTGAAAAACTTACTGATGAACATCTCCGAGACGTTTTGGAGGTGCTGATTGAGCTCCTCCTCCCTGCGGCGAAGAGACTGGATTGTCCCATGCTGCTAGGTGCAGATCGTCTCAAAGTTTTTCAGCGCCTCCACCCGGATATCAGCCGTCTTCTTGCCCTGCTCTATGATAACCTCAAGCTAGTGTTTGGCCGCGGCGAGCTGATCAAACTGCGCTTGTCGCGCCTTGTTCGACTCTTCCAGCCAGGCAACCTCAGCCTTGAGGCGCTCCAGCTCCTTCTCCTTGTCCTGGATCATGGTTGTAGGAGGATACCCGATTGTCAACAAAAAACGGGAAAAGGGAGCCAATCGCCAAGACAGATCTGAAGAAGCAATCTTACGGCCAAGGTCTCGGGTGTTCTTCACCGACTTCATAAACGCTTTCTGCAGGAAGAAAGCAAATAAGCAACAGAGGAGAAAAACGGATGAAAGAGCGGAAAATGTATGAAGGGCAACGACTCACCTCCATCAAAACAAACAATTTTTTGGCCTCGCCAAGGCCCTGTTCCATTCCCTCAACCAGAGAGCTGGGCAAGGATCATAGCCGGCGTCAGCACAGCCGGAGCTGGCCTCGAGCCGGTGACGACAACCTCGTCATCATCAATAACTGCACCCAAAGGTGCAGCCACCACCCACTCCCTCCTAGCCGGCTGACCGGCATCTGGCTGGCCGGCATCCGCCGCAGCCGCCTGCACGGCCCCCGCTCCCTCCGTCACCTCCATAATGACGGGCCTGGCGGAACTGCTCGGAGCATTTCTCCAAGCGGGTTCACGCCAGCCCTTAGGAGAGGGCGGGGGGTCTCCGGGTCCTGCGCAGCCGCAAGCAACTGGCCCAACCGCGAAGACGCAGGGGCCTGATGCAGCAGCCCCGTGGTCGGGGATCCCTCAGGCGCCCTGGGCGGAGAATGCATGGCTGGTGCAGCCAGGCTGGCCGCAGCCGGCCAACTGCAGTCGGCGCGGGCGCAGCCGGCGCGGGCACAACCGGCGACTTCGCCACCTCTTCAACCGGTGGAGGAGGCGGAGGAGGCATGATGGCGGCACCTCCGTCACCAAGCACCATGGCCTCGCTGCAAAGAACAAAGAGTCAGAGGAGAAGCCAGCAAAGCCGCAGAGTGGCAAGCAAGGGCAAGAGATATACTAACCCGGCGACGGAGGGTGGAGCAACAACTTGACGCCCTCGGCGCGTCTTTTTCGTCTCAACTTGAGCGGGAACGGCAACAGGTGCCGCCCTCTTTCCCCGGGCTCTCGCCGCCGGTCTTTCTCGGGGACCCTCCTCGTCGGTGACATCGACTGCGGCATAAGCAAAGAATAAAGACCATAACCTCAAGAGCAAAGGTGAAAGAAAAAGCTGCGGACAACAACCTACCATGAGGATCTGGGGGGTCGTCGCCCGCCCGGATGGGAAACCCTTCGGGTTCCGTCTGGGGGTACTTCTTCGTCTTCCTGTCCTCCAAGAAGGACAGAAGCGGTAGGTCACCCATGCCATCCTCGGCCAGCTGCGCCGTGAACAACTAATAAAAAAGGGGGGCATAAGGCACCTAAGGCAAGCTAGAAAAAACAAGAAGCGAGGCACAAAGCAACCAGAGGAAAACTTACCGACGGCGGCAGGCGGCCTCGATGGTACGGGGGGTAGGGGTATGCCCAGTTGCCCTCGATGCGGAACTTGGAGATCATGGAAATCCAGTTCCGCAGGTCCTAGATGGGCACATCCTTCTGCGACGTCCGACCGCCTCTGCAGCGGAAGCACGCGACGCACCAGCCACGACAAGGTGATGTCCCGCGCGGTGAGCCTCTCCGTCCCTACCATCGTCTCCACCCGGGTGGCCATCCGATCGAGGTCCGCTAACCCATGCTCTTCGTCGTCCAGGCCCTCTGTGACGAGGGCACGTCGGTGAAGGGCGGAAGGCAGATCTAGTCAATCTCCGTGGCATTGCTCACATAGAAATATGTGCGCTGCCACAACTTGACAGTGTCGAGGAGCTCGAACCGCGGCATCGGCGAGGAAGTCCGCGGGTAGACGACGCAGCAGCCCGTCCGCGTCAGCGCGCCGCCCTTGGTGATATTCTGGGCCTTGAAGTGGAATAACTTGAGAAAGTTCCCCACCTCGGGCCACACCCCAAGGTACGACTCGCAGCAGGCCGCAAAGTGCGACAGCTACGCCATGGCGTTGGCGCCAAGGTGGTAAAGCTGGATGTCGAAGAAGCCGAAGAGCTGGTGACGAGGTTTAATCTCGTCAATGCCCATTGTTATGGACTTTGGGTTTTGGAGAAGATGGGGATGCTGGAGATCGCGGAACGGTTAGCAAACAAGCAACAAGGGGACACGAGATTTACCCAGGTTCAGGCCCCCGGAGGGAAAACCCTACTCCTGCTTGTCTGCTCTGATTATGGTGGAACCGAAGGTTACAGGGTGCGCAGATGCAATCTGGCGTGGAGGTGTGTATGCGGTGGTGTGTGAGAGATTGTAAGAGAGCCTCCTCGTCGTGCCCTCTTGGCATTTATATAGAGATAGGAAGGTCCCGGGCACAGATCGAGTCGGTTACAGGTTTTAGGGTTTACCCCTTTGAGTATTCTATCTACCCTAGTCTTGCTCTCCAAGGATCCGAAGGTGCCACGGGCCTTGTCCACCCGAAAATCTTCATGGGTTGGTGAATATTCGCCGTGGGCCTTCCTTGGGCTGGACCAGGTATGCTAAAGTAGTGTACCCATAGGGTATAACCATGTCGGTAGCCCCCGAGTGTTCAGTCGAATCGTAGATTCGGCTGAGGACTCTTCAATCCTTCGGGTGCAGCAAATTCGAGTGTGTAGGGATTGTTGATACGTGTGCCTAACTCTCTCGACGGATCAGGGTCAGTTAACTGTCTTAGGACAAAACAACACGATCTTCTTCAGATTCGAGTCCCTCAACTCAAACCTGGAACAAATGCTGGCGTAATTCGACTCAGGCCACGGAGGACTTACAGGAGTGGAATTCCAGTGAATTTTAAATGATGTACCCAACACGTCCGTCGGGATTTTTCATCGTGCATATTGGCACGGATTCTTACTAGCAGAGCGCAGTCGTGTGCGTTGCGAGGCCATCAGATGATATCTGTAGGTCTTATCTTTGTGTCGCAGACACAACATCCGAATGTTTATCACCGCGGAGGTGTTTCGGGTGGCCAAAGAGAACGTTGCTCATTTAGCGTTAATTGGGGCAGAGTTGCCGAAAAGTTTTTGCATGCTGATCCGAAGGATCACATTCGAAGATTCATAGGGTGCGCGACCAGCGCTCCCTATGAGAGTAGCCCCCGAGTGTCTGTTCGAGTCGCAGACTCGAGCAGATACTGTAATTCAGCCGTTGTTTGGCTTCAGGTCTGTAGGACACAAATTTTTTGGATGCTTGAATCCATCCTCCCTATGGGAGTAGCCCTCGAGTCCGTAGTGGAGTCGCAAACTCGACGTAGGACTCGAAGAATATTTTCATGGTTTAGTATTTTAATTACTTTTCGGGTGCGCGGCCAGCGCTCCTGATAGGAGTAGCCCCCGAGTAATTAATCGAATCGTAGATTCAAGCAAGTACTCTTAGTTGTGTAGCCGAAGAATTGTAATCATTGCTAGTATAGCTTTTGATGACGTCAGTGCTGACGATCGGTGACCTCAAGCGTCTGCGGCGCCAGAGATGACTTGACTAGACGAACATGGGTCCCACCTTCTGACTTTGAGTTGACTGGTCACGCGCGACGTGGAGATAATTACGGCGTCGCCTCGATTTCCGTGCGTAGTGGACGACGTGTGAGCGACGGTTCGCTACTATGCTGACACGTGGACGGCTAGATCTTGATGTTGGCTCTAGTTCTTCCCGATGGACGGTCGTCATGCATCGTCCTCGTCCTTATAATCATTGGGGAAAGGTGAATTTGTTTTCACCGTAGCCATTCCTGTATCACTGCTCCCGTCTTCTTTGAGCTTTTCTCACTGCTCGCTGGAATTTCCCCGAGCCATACCTTTCTTGTTTCTGTGTTCTCGTCTTTGTCGCCCCCGTACTGCAATGGGGGAAGCCCAAGAAGTCCTCCGCTGCAGTTGGCACCAGTGCGGCCGCCGGCGGCAAAAAAGGTTCCGCCGCCACCCGCGTCACCGACGGTGGCTGGCAGCGATCGGAGACGCGTGAGGGTGACCTACGCAAGCTCCGTGAGTGGGGCCTGATCCCGCAGGATAGGGAGGCCGTCAAACTTCCCAGCGACGAGGTAATTCCCCGTCCTCCCGCTGGGTTTTGAGTTATGTTCGTCGCCTTTGTCCTTCGGGGCATTTCCTTCCCAATCCACGATCTTCTCCGTGGATTGCTTTTTCTTTATGGCGTCCACCTTCATCATCTTTCGCCAAACTCTCTTATTCATGTCACCTACTTCATCACATTTTGCGAGTGCTGGCTCGGTATCGAGCCAAATTTTGGTCTCTTCCGGAAACTCTATTCCGTGAAGAGGCAATCTGGCTCTGATGGTGTTTACCCCATTGGGGGCTGCATCATCTCCCTCAAATCCAACCTTCTTTTATTCTCCTTTTCTATGTCTGAATCTGTCAAGTACTGGCATAGGCGATGGTTTTACATTCGCGACTCCACAGTGGCCGGACAGGAATTTTGCCTTGCTCCTTTCGACCCCTCCCAGAAAATCGAGCCGAAGAGGTCCTAGAAGAACCAGATCTTGGATGGCGAGGTGGCGGAGATAGAGGGGCTCTATCGTCGAGTGGAGGACCTTCAGCTGATTCCAGATAAGGAGGTGAACGGTGTGGGTATCATCCGTACCTTTCTCAGACGTCGGGTGCAGCCGCTCCAGGCTAGGGCGCACCCGATGTTTCTTTATTCTGGTCGCCGCGATCCGACTAGGGTTTTGGCTAAGGAGTTCTCCAAGGGGGATCTCGACAGGATTCTTCGCTCACTGTTGAAATTCAAGGCTGGAGAAGATATCCCGAGGAAGCCGATGACTCCTCCGTTCTCCGCTTCTCGTCCGGTTCCGTAGGTGTAGATCTGTAGCATGCGCATAGCGCTGTTTTCGACTACGTTTTCCTTGTATTTTTTTGTGCTGAAAATTTGTTTCCTTCTTATGCCGGAATTCAAGGTGACAGGCGTGTCGCCTCTGCTGACCGAATTGTTCCCGGATGCACCGGACAATGAGGTAGTGGACTCCATGTCTGAGCTTCCGTCGGCGTGGTCGCCGGCCGAAGAAGCCATCGAGTCGAGCGAGGAGCGCACGCTCGAGTGAAACGTCAGATGCTTCGACTCTGCCGACGCCTAGGTACCCGTTGTGCCTTGACCGTCACAGTGATTGTCATGGGGGCTCTTTCTCTCCTATTCCTGCCGTTCCCATGCGGGCTGTAGCACCGCACCCGCCAGCAAAGCGGAAGAAGGAAGAGAAGAAGGTAGAGAAGAAGGGCAGGAGGACCCCCCCTGTCTTCAACTTGAGCGATTTCGACTCGTAAGTTTTCCAGTTGCCTTTTGCTTTCTTTTGATTTTGCTTTGATTGCTCTTGTCTAATGTTTCCCTTTTGCAGCCATTCTTCCAACGGCTCCTTCAGCGATGGTGTTCAGGAGATGGTGGCGGAGTCCAAGGTTGTTCCTCCTCCTCAGACGGTGGCCACCTCTGAGGGTGCTGCTTTGAACCCTTCTCCGCAGGAGGCTCGGGTGGTTGTCCCCCAGAAGACTTCGGCTGTACCTTCGGAGTCGCCGTCTAATCACGTAAGTTTCTTTGCTCCTACCGCGGGGGGAGCCCCCGGGCGTTTTCGGGTGATCTGCTGATCACTTTTGTTTTTGCTTCTTGTCTCGGGGGAAGCCCCCGAGCATCTGTAGGATGATCTGCTGATCATTTTTCTTTGAGTTTCGGGGGGAGCCCCCAAGCCTTTTTCGTATGTTTAACTTGCTTTGCTCGTTCTTTGGGCGTAGCCCCCGAGCCATTCTTTTGACAAGTATTTCCTTTTGCATCCTTTTGTGCAAGGCGCCAACCAGCTGGTGCAACAGTACCTGGCATTGGAGGCCAGTTTCAAACAACTTCAAGGTACATTCATGAGTTGATATTTTTGCTGCTTCTTGTATTTCTTTTCCTGCGAGCTGATAAGTAATCTTCTGATTGCAGAGGACAACAATACCACCCTCCGTGAGCTTTATGCTCTCAAAAAGAGCCTTGGGCGAGGGGAGAAGAAAGTCGAGGACGTCGTTGGTGCGAAGGAGCGCCTCGAGCAGGAGCTAGCCGATGCAGCTGCGGCCAAGGAGCGCCTCCAGCAGGAGGCGACGAACCGTGAGGAGCAACTCGCCACCGTTACGGCCTAGCGCGAGAAAGAGGTAGCCGCCAAGCTGATGGCGACTGCCAAGGCTATTTTGGGTGAGTGGTATTCGTCTTTCTCTTTCTTGGCTCCCTTGTCTTTTCTCGCTGTGCTTTTTATTCACGTTGCCTCTTCTCTTTCTTTAGATGTCGCGGGCATCGAGTTTGACCGCGGTGCCCTGGAGCACGGAAGTGCTCTGGATGATGCCACTACAGCGGTCGAAGACCGCTGCGGTACCGTGGTTGGCTCGCTTGCCAAGGCCAAGGAGGTTCTTGGGCGCTTCTATAACGAGCTCGTCCCCAAGGGCGTTTCCCTCGAAGATGTCGATGCTTTGGCGGATGCACTATCAGCCGAAGAACATGCGGCGTACAAGCGCAAGCATAAAGGTATTGGTGCGTCCATCGGGCTGGCGATGGCCCTGGCCTCTGGAGCAGAGCTGGATCTTCATCAGGTCACCTCCCGGATGCCAATGGCTGCTAATGGATCCGAGGTAGCCTTCGCCCTCTTCGCTGCCCGTTGTAAACGTTATGGGCCGAAGTTGATTGACTTGCTAGCTGAGTACGCGCTGAGGCAGCAGGGGGAGGCCAAGAGTAGGCAGTCCGGCTCTGAGGCTACCCAGGATGCGGCTTCTTAGGCCTTGTAGTTGTAGGATAGCTTTTGTTTCCCTTTTTGGAATTATATCTATGAACAGTCCTTGCGCCACGCAGTGGCTTTTGGCTGTACATAATGAATTTCCGAGTTCTGTGTTCATTCTTCTGCTTGTTCATATCCTTGTCTTCTTTTACTCTAGGGGCCTTCGGGTGATGATCCCGTTGACACTTCGTCTGCACCACAGCTGCGGCCATACTTGGATGGTGCGTTGCAGCTTGTGTTTCTTCGAGACCGCATCCGTAGTCTTGAGAAAGAATTGCTTGGAGTGCGTGGCCATGCCGATGTTTGGAAATCGAAAGCAGAGCGAGGCGCTGCCAGAGAGGAGTATTTGATGACAGAGTTGCGTCGTTTGTCCGAACAACTGCAATGTGAGCTTCTCGAGCTGCTGCTCATTGTTTCGGATGCGCCTATTGGCCTTTCATCTTACTTTTTGCAAGTATTGCAGGTGATAACCTAGCTCCAAAGGAGGAAAAGGAGCGTGTTGCTGTTCGGATCAACTGCCTGACCCAGCAGGACATGGAGGCCGGCGGGTTCTTCTGGATGGACCGTGATCGTGCCATGGTCCTTGCGACTGTGCAGGATCGTGTTCACCAGGTGTCGCGGGTGCTGCGTCAGGCGAAGGCTTCGTTGGCGTCAGTTCTGCACGTGATGTTTCCGCTCTGATACCATCTGTAAGATCCCTCCTTTGTAAAGGAAAAAGGATCCCTGTGATTGCAATGCTAGTCCCTGGATCATTGTTAGCATCCATAGTTTAAGATGAAGTACACAGATACAAAGGTCATTTATTACATCCATTCCAGAGATAAACATAGTCTTTACAACTCAAAGGCCACAGGCCTATTACAAGAGTTTGAATAAGTAAATAAATATAAGTCTTCATCTTCATGTGCCACAGGCAAACATGTTGAGTGTAGACTCATGACACCTAATCCTCATTAGAGTAACCTGCAACATCAAAATTTACAGCCACAGTGGGTCAATACTTTGGAATAGTATTGGCAAGTGATACCTTAGTAAATTTTAGGTGGACTATATTACTATATGCAATATGGCTAAGTGTAGCTTGGCTTGCTTTGCTCAAAATAGGTTTTTCCTATTAGTTGAAATCACTAAGTTTTTCTTTGTCAAAACTTTCCCCAAGGAACCATCAATATACATTGAGGTCCTTAACCCTTGTTCACCCACAATTTTTTACTTAGAAGTTGGAGTGATGAGATTCTTGATAGCTTCCATGTCTTGATGCTCAAGTTGTCCATTGCCATGGACTTGGCTAAGTACTTAGATTTTTCCATCTGCAGAGGTTGTGCACTTTCCCCACCAGAATTGGTTTCCCAAGACAGGACATTTCAGAAGCCTTTCCTTAGACCAAATGGATGCGCTCCAACCTATCATTCCCACTACCACCAACTGTCCAAATGGCTAAGTTCTAGCAACTTATGTGATCCAGGCAGAGCCCATATTGCCAAGTGGCTGCACTAGAAGCTTCTCAAAACTTGGCCTCTAAAATCCCTTTGTTCATGGGTGGCTTTCCACAAGTGAGATACACAAGGTAAACCATAGCCATGGGCCTTGTGTAACCACTCAACCAAAAACCACCAATCAAGTCCTTTCCACCCAGGTGATTCATTGACTTAGTTGTTTTATTTAGAAAAACATAAGTCCAAAGACTTAGAAATATTTTCATCATAGCATGTATATTTCACCAACCCTTGTTTGCTACTAGCTAGGCTAAGCATGGCATAGAGAGTACTTGACTTAGAAATTTCCTAGCAATTCTACAACTACTTAGGATTTCCCAACATGGCATTTGGCAAAATAGTAACATGCAAGACTTAGCAAAATATTTCTTATGCTTGTATAGAATATAGGAATAGGAATATTCATGAAGTACCACTTGCCTTGGTAGTTGGGAGAGTAGCACTCTTCACAATCACAATCACTAGCACCAAAGTCTACACAAATAATATAGCCACAATCACATACAAGTCATATACAAGCAAAAATATATATGCATGCATGCAAGATGCTAAGTGATGATTTTTGAAACTCAACCAAGCAAGTGCATAGTACTGAATCATAAACAAGTCAAAAACCTGCTAAACCAAGTTTATTTGACACTAAAACAATTTCCTAAACAATTCATATACTCAAAATAGTCCTAAACAAGTTTCTGCAATTAAAATCATTTTAACAGAGGCTAAACACTAAACACATTGCATAAACAGAAAGGGCTTGTTCTCCTGATTCCAACAGTATAAAATTTTCCAAAATCTAACGTGGGAATCAAAAGTTATAGCTAAATCAAATTTGGATATAAATCTGATTTCAAATTCTGTTTTTAAACAAACCCTAGCCACGCGTCACACTCTCATTGGCGCGTATCGTTTCGCGTCGGATCACGCTTCTGAGCCGCTGGATCTAACTTAAACGCGCAGCTCAGATCTAATCTTACCGCTTCACTCGCGTTCTATCCTATCCGCACGATCTGGATCCAACGCTTCTAAGCAGGCTGACCATCTAGTGGCGGCGCTAGTGGCGGCGACAGGCGGCGGCGCGTCTGTCAGTGGCGGAGCTGACGTTCTAGGTCGCACGCGAGAGGGAGGAGGGGCTTACCGGAATCGCAGAGGGGTGCTGATGCTCAAGGTGGTGTCAGCTGGTCAAGGGGCGCGCTGTAGAGGCTGGGGGAGCTTGTCGGAGTTGCGTACGGCGTTGGGTGGTTGCTGTCGAAGTTGTTGCCGAGGTTTCGCGTCGCCCTATTATGAACCAGATGGATTAGGAGATGCGCAAGATAGTGGTGAACAACCTAGTATGCGAGAGAGACCAAGGGGCGCGCTCTGCTTACCGTAATCGGTCGCTGGAGTTGAGTGGCGGCTCGGTCGGTTGCGGGCACGAACGAGGACGACGTCCTGGGTCACGAGCAGGCAAGAAAAGGGTGTCAGAAGACGCACGAGATCAAGCTGGGCACATTCGTTTGAATCAGAGGCACGGGGGCGGTCGGGACTCACCGGAATTTGCTGCCGGAGATCGTCGGAACAGCGGCAGCGTCGAGCGAGTTGCGAGCAGCCTGGTGGCGTGGAGAAGAAATTGGGTGAGGGGAAATGGCCGCGAGAGGGAGGGGCTTAAGTAGGCAGAGGCTCGACAAGAAAGGCTCAGTGATTCAATGCCAATTACACCGCGGAATCAACGCAGCAACGGCCAGCGGCGGTGTTCGTGCGCGGAAATTTGGGGAAGACGATGACGATGTGGACAGGGCCCGCTTGTCAGCGGATAGAGCAGAGAGGGAGTGGGGTCTGGGTGTCAGCGGCTCGCTGGGTGCGTCTGCGCATGAGAGAGGGAGAGAAGGGTCCCGGGTGGGCTAGATGGGCTGCTTCTGTTGATGGGCTCAATTCCTAGCACCGACCTTTTCCAATTCTTTTCCCTTTCCTTTTTCTAAATTGATTTTCTGGATTGAATTTCAAATGAATTCAAACTCTATTTTAATTCAAATATTTTTGGGATTTTTGCAGTGTGCAACAATCACATTTCAGGACATAAAATCAAGTGGTCACTTTGAGTTGGCTTGGTCATTTTTTTTGGAAAGACAAAATAACAGTGACTTAGCACTTGGTTTGCAAATGATTGAAAATGGTTTTGAAACCATTTTTATTTTGTATAGTTTTGTTCAAACTCTACACCCAACCCAATCAACAAGTAAGCAAACAAACTTGGTTTTTAAAACACCAAGTCTCTCAAATGAGGATGGGCATTTGATTTAAGTTTCCTCACATAAAATGATAGCACTATGTGCTTCTATTTTCTTGAATTTGGTTTGAAATTGATCTCAAAACTATATGCATGCATGGATGATATGCAAACTTTGAAATCATGATTTTAGGGATGTTACAAATCTAACCCCCTTAAGGTGAATCTCGCCCTCGAGATTCGGTTTGGCTAGCAAATAGGTGAGGGTGGTCTTTCCGAAGATCATCTTCTCTTTCCCATGTTGCTTCCTCTTCGAAATGATGATTCCACTCCACTTTGCAAAATTGATAGTCTTAGTCCTTGTGACTCTTTCTGCAGTCTCAAGAATCTTGATAGGTTTCTCTTCGTAAGTGAGATCACTTTCCAGTTGAACCTCCTCCAAAGGTATAGTATCCTTCAAAGAAGTTTCTTCCATTTCTGGATGACATTTCTTAAGCTGACTCACATGAAACACATTATGGATAGCTGATAGAGATTCTGGCAGTTCAATTTCATAGGCAACTTCTCCTTTGCGACTCAATATCTTGAATGTCCCAACATATCTTGGTGCCAATTTTCCTTTGACTCCGAACCTTTTCACTCCACGAAGTGGTGACACTCTAAGATAGGCTCTATCACCCACTTCGTAGGTGACTTCTCTATGCTTAGGATCTGCGTAGCTTTTCTGTCGGGATTGTGCTATCTTTAACCTGTCCTTAACCAACTTGACCTTCTCTTCGGCTTCTTTGATAAGATCTGGCCCGAATAAACTTCTTTCTCCCACACCATTCCATAACAATGGGGTGGTACATTTTCTTCCGTAGAGAAACTCAAACGGTGCCATCTCAATGCTGGCTTGATAGCTATTGTTATAAGAAAATTCTGTGTAAGGCAGACTTTCATCCCAACTGGCTCCATAGTCTAAGGCACACGCCCTCAACATGTCTTCTAGAATCTGATTAGTCCTTTCTGTTTGTCCATCGGTTTGAGGATGAAAAGAAGTACTGAATTCCAACCTCGTTCCCAATGATTCATGTAGCTGTCTCCAAAAATGGGAAGTGAATTGAGTTCCCCTATCCGACACAATACTCTTGGGCACTCCATGTAGACATACAATTCTACTCATGTATATTTTGGCTAACTTAGCACTTGTATAGGTTGTCTTCACGGGTATGAAATGAGCCACTTTAGTTAGGCGATCCACTACTACCCAAATAGAATCGTATCCTGACTGGGTCCTTGGTAATCCGGTAATGAAATCCATACCAATCTTGTCCCACTTCCAATCAGGAATAGGTAGTGGTTGAAGCAAACCCGCTGGTTTCTGATGCTCCGCTTTCACTCTACTACACACATCACACAAAGCAATATGTTCGGCGTTGTCCTTCTGGAGATTATTCCACCAAAATCTTTCTTTCATGTCCATGTACATTTTGGTGTTACCCGGATGAATGGAATACGGAGAGTTATGCGCTTCTTGCAAAATCAGTTTCCGCAGTTCCAGATCTTGTGGAACACAGATGCGTTTCCCATGCCATAAGGTACCCTTTTCGTCTTCATGGAACCCTTTGGCCTTTCCTTTGCCAATCTTTTCTTTAATCTCTTTGATTTCTTTATCGATCTTCTGGGCTTCTTTGATCTTGTCCAACAAAGTGGGTTGAACAACCAAAGACATGAGATGTCCTTCAGGCACAATCTCCAATCTGAGTTTCCTAAATTGGGTACAAAGATCATCTTGCAATTCTCCTTTGGTAAGGCCATTCACAAAAACCTTATGGCTTAGAGCATCTGCTACAACATTTGCTTTACCGGGGTGGTATTGCAAACTTAAGTCATAGTCTTCGATAAGTTCTAGCCATCTTCTTTGTCTCATATTAATTTCCTTCTGGGTGAAGATATACTTCAAACTTTTGTGATCTGTGAACACTTCACAACACTTTCCCAAAAGATAGTGTCTCCATGTCTTGAGTGCATGGACAACAGAGGCTAACTCCAAATCATGAGTAGGATAGTTTACTTCATGAGTTTTGAGTTGTCTCGAGGCATATGCCACAACTTTACCGTCTTGCATAAGTACTGCACCCAAACCTTAATGAGAGGCATCACAATATACTTGGAAATCTTTTTCCAAATCAGGTAGACACAAGACTGGTGCTGTCACAAGTCTCTTCTTCAATTCCTGAAAGCTGAGTTCACAACCTTCAGACCAAGCAAACTTCTTGTCTTTCTTTAACAATTCAGTCATGGGCTTAGCTACCTTAGAGAAATTCTCAATGAACCTTCTGTAGTAACCTGCTAAGCCAAGGAAACTACGAACTTCTTTCACAGACTTGGGGGATTCCCATTCAGTCACAGCTGAAACCTTAGCAGGATCAACTGCTACACCATCCTTTGTCATAACATGACCAAGAAAACCAACTTCTTCCAACCAGAACTCACACTTGCTGAATTTGGCATAAAGTTTATGCTCTCTCAACTTCTCAAGTATCAATCGTAAGTGTCCTTCATGTTCTTCTTTGCTCTTGGAGTAGACTAAGATGTCATCGATGAAAACGACAACAAATTAGTCAAGGAATTCCATGAACACCTTGTTCATCATATTCATGAAGTATGCTGGAGCATTGGTCAAGCCAAAAGGCATTACGGTATACTCATACAATCCATACCTTGTAGTGAAGGCTGTTTTAGGTATGTCTTGTTCCCTTATCTTGAGTTGAAAATAGGCTGACCTTAGATCAATCTTTGAGAACACACATGCTCCTTCTAGCTGATCAAACAAGTCATTGATTCTAGGCAAAGGATATTTGTTCTTGATAGTTACCTCGTTGAGTGAACGGTAATCTATGCATAACCTTTGACTTCTATCTTTCTTCTCCACAAACAAGACTGGGGCTCCCCAAGATGAAGAACTTGGTTGAATAAATCCTTTCTGCAACTGTTCTCCAAGTTGCTTCTTGAGTTCTTTCGGTTCATCAACTGACATTTTATATGGTCTCTTTGCTATTGGTCCAGACCCTGGTACCAAATCTATCAGAAACTCCACATCTCTATCCGGTGGCATTCCCGGTAATTCTTCCGGAAACACATCCGGATACTCACTCACAATTGGCACACTGTCCATGCTAACCCCCTTAAGAGAATTTTGCTTACTTCCTTTAGATTCAAAGTTGTACTTGAATTTAATCCGCTTTCTTTCCGGGGTTGTGAGTGCAACAGTGCGATTAGCACAATCCAGTACTCCTTCATACTTAGCCATCCAATCCATTCCCAATATTACGTCCAGTCCTTGGGAATCTAGGATTATTAGACTCACTGGAAATTTATGTTTTCCAAACTCTATTACTAGATCCCGGCATCCAAGACTTACTATCATATTTCCACCCGGAGAACTAACTTTTATTGGACACCCAATGTTTTTAGTTGGAAACTCATTTCTATCAACAAATGCTTTTGATATGAATGAATGCGATGCTCCAGTATCAAAAAGAACAAATGCTGGAATAGAATTGAGTCTAAACTTACCAGCAACAGCATCAGGCTCCTCATAGACCTCCTCCACACTAATGTGGTTCACCTGTCCTTTCTGGAAAGGATTGGGCTTGACAGGTCCTTCAACTTTCTTTTCTGGGAATTCATTGGCATAATGCCCCATCTTCTTGCATTTGAAGAATTCAACCTGACTGATGTCTCTCTTAACAGGCTGACTTCCACTTCCACTTCCATTACCACTACAATGGTTCTTATGTCCACTCTTGTGGTTTTTGTACTTGTCATTGTCATGACTACGGTGATGCTTGTTGTCATGACGGTTGTGGTTGTGGTGCTTGTTGAATTTCCCATGCTTGTGGGATCCTGAGCTTCCGCTGTCATCATAGTGAGATCGTTTGTGAGACGATCCCGAGTTGTGCTTGTCGGAGTGCTTTCTCTTTCTACTCTCGACTTGCTTCATTTTGTTCTCCAATATTGCAGCATTGTCACAGAGCGACTGATAAGTGGGAACATATGCCACAGCCAATTGCAGATTCAGCTCATCATTCAAGCCTTCAAGAAATTTTTCCTTTCTCTTGGCATCTGTGTCAACTTCATCCGGTGCATAACGCGCCAGATTATTGAACTCCTCAATGTATTCAGCCATGCTGCGGTGGCGCTGCTTCAGATTGTGGAACTCTTTCTTTTTCAGACTCATCACTCCTGATGAGATATGAGCAATGCGAAAGCCATCCTCAAAGATAGCCCATGTCACTTCATCTATGGGAGTGGTGATCTGGAAGTTGTACCACCAAGTGGCGGCTGGCCCTTCCAGCAGATGTGATGCAAATCTGACTTTTTCAGCATCCGTACAGCCCACGGTTGCCAAGTCCTTGTTTACTGAGCGTAGCCAATCATTGGCCACCATGGGATCAGTTGTCCCTGAGAACTTTGCTGGCCTCAATCTCAAGAACCTGGTGAGCATATCAAAGCCCGGAGGGTTGTTGTTGTTGTTATTGTTGTTGTTGTTGTTATTGTTGTTGTTGTTGTTGTTGTTATTGTTTTGGTTCTGGATGAACATCGTCATCATCTGCATTAGCTAAGTTTGAGCAGTCATCATTTGTTGCATTTCTGGAGTGATGTTGTTGTTGTTGTTGGGGTTGGGGTTTGCACGACGGGGAGGCATCTGTGGTTTGTTCAAATAGAGATAAGAATGAGATACCCATAGATGCTTTCATGCACATTACATCACATAAGCAAACACAAGCATGCAACACAAGATAAAAGTTCAATAACCAGATAACAAGTTCACAAAGTAAAACACACAAGTAGCAAGCCATCCACATGTCGGATGGTCCAATAACAAGTTCTCAAATAAAAAGTACGATAATAAAAGATAAACGAGTAGTCACTCTACTCATCGGCATCAATCTCCTCCTCGACAAAGGTAAGACCTGCGATCTCCATCGCGGTCTTGTTCTCCTCAATGCTAGTGGTCAAGGACTCTATCTTGGCCTTGAGAGCCCTCTTCTGGGAACGAAGCCTCTCAGTCACCGGCTGCTGCTGCTCTAGCTCGAAGTCCTTGGACTGCAGTTCTTCAGTCATGTCTCGGATCTTCTTGTTCCTATCCTGGACACGCTTCTCCTGACTCTTGAACTTCCTGTCCTGGGTCTCGAACTTCGCCTCCATTTCCTTGACTATCTCGTCTTGCTGCACGAAGAGCTTGTCCTTCTCGCGAAGCTGCACCTAGAGCTCATCATTGCTGAGCATGACATTGGTCCTGTCCGTGTCCACGTGCCTAATGAGAGACTCTAAGTCCTGGAGGTACAGGCGTATCGGCTCTGCTGCGTCCCTCGAATCGTCCTCGAAGTCGATGGACTCTCCATCCTCATCACGTCTTCCGAAGACGTGGAAGTGGGTGCCTCTAACCTGTCGGGAGTGTCGCCCTAGCAGACGTCCTATCTGATCCTGCATCACTACCTCAAGGCCTCTCTCCCTGTCATCGTGCATAAGCTTGAAGATGATGGCCTCCGTAGTAGGCTCTGTCTGGCATCTGGGCTGGTTCACCTTGAAGCCCCAGAGATCCTTCCTCTCAAACTTGGTGAGGGGATGCACCATGATGGTGGGAAGAGGGAGATTGAGCAAAGTGGTAAGATCAACGATACGAGGACCAAAGCGGGTAACCTGGAACTCCTCAACAGTGCTGATGGTAATATGCATCTATTTATAAGATAGAAAAGTTAGAACAACACAATTCAAGATAAAACAAAAGTCAAAACATCACATACATATCCTTGGAAAGCAAAACACACAAGTCATGCAGACATGAAACCATTACATCAACCAAGGTTCAATCTTATTTTAAAGCAACATTTTGGAAAATAGGGTGATAGGTGGTGGTCCAACTAACGAAGTACGTTTACAATCCTATCTCATTGGATCTGTTGGCTAACACAATGTTTCTAGAAGCAATCAGCCTATCTTGCTCACATGATTCCATCACTAAGTCTATAATGTCTCCTCTTAAGGTTTGGTTGGTAGCTTCCAACTCTTGTGTATGTTCCTTCTCTTTCCTTAGATCATTTTGGAGGTTGAGCATTCTGCACTTGACTCTGTCACCAAGTTATTTGATGGTCTTCCAAGCTGCATCCCTTGCTGATTCAAAGAATGTAGGGTGCACCACTGAATTGGTGAACATGCAGAATCCTTTTACCTAATGGTTGTCTTCCTTGTTTTTATACAAGTGAAGTTGCACCCACCAGTATTCCACTCCTTCATCCATCACTGGAAAACCTTTGTACACAGTTGCACCTTGTATCTCTAATGCAACCATGAGGTCCTTGAGAGCCTTGGGAAATTCTGTCTCACACTCCAAAGTCATTGTCATGAGTGGTCCTTTCCTCACGGCTTCGTTGATGGAGTTCATCTACAAATAGAGATGAGAGAGAAGATTAGAAAAGTTTACGAGAAGAATAGACAAGTGTAGAAGTTGAAATTTTTTCCTTAGTGGTTTCCAATCCTAGGGTCATAATCCTACAGGCAACACAGTGCTCTGATACCATCTGTAAGATCCCTCCTTTGTAAAGGAAAAAGGATCCCTGTGATTGCAGTGCTAGTCCCTGGATCATTGCTAGCATCCACAGTTTAAGATGAAGTACACAGATACAAAGGTCATTTATTACATCCATTCCAGAGATAAACATAGTCTTTACAACTCAAAGGCCACAGGCCTATTACAAGAGTTTGAATAAGTAAATAAATATAAGTCTTCATCTTCATGTGCCACAGGCAAACATGTTGAGTGTAGACTCATGACACCTAATCCTCATTAGAGTAACCTGCAACATCACAAGTTACAGCCACAGTGGGTCAATACTTTGGAACAGTATTGGAAAGTGATACCTTAGTAAATTTTAGGTGGACTATATTACTATATGCAATATGGCTAAGTGTAGCTTGGCTTGCTTTGCTCAAAATAGGTTTTTCCTATTAGTTGAAATCACTAAGTTTTTCTTTGTCAAAACTTTCCCCAAGGAACCATCAATATACATTGAGGTCCTTCACCCTTGTTCACCCACAAGTTTTTACTTAGAAGTTGGAGTGATGAGATTCTTGATAGCTTCCATGTCTTGATGCTCAAGTTGTCCATTGCCATGGACTTGGCTAAGTACCTAGATTTTTCCATCTGCAGAGGTTGTGCACTTTCTCCACCAGACTTGGTTTCCCAAGACAGGACCTTTCAGAAGCCTTTCCTTAGACCAAATGGACGCGCTCCAACCTATCATTCCCACTACCACCAACTGTCCAAATGGCTAAGTTCTAGCAACTTATGTGATCCACGCAGAGCCCATATTGCCAAGTGGTTGCACTAGAAGCTTCTCAACACTTGGCCTCTAAAATCCCTTTGTTCCTGGGTGGCTTTCCACAAGTGAGATACACAAGGTAAACCATAGCCATGGGCCTTGGGTAACCACTCAACCAAAAACCACCAATCAAGTCCCTTTCCACCCAGGTGATTCATTGACTTAGTTGTTTTATTAAGAAAAACATAAGTCCAAAGACTTAGAAATATTTTCATCATAGCATGTATATTTCACCAACCCTTGTTTGCTACTAGCTAGGCTAAGCATGGCATAGATAGTACTTGACTTAGAAATTTCCTAGCAATTCTACAACTGCTTAGGATTTCCCAACATGGCATTTGGCAAAATAGTAACATGCAAGACTTAGCAAAATATTTCTAATGCTTGTATAAAATATAGGAATAGGAATATTCATGAAGTACCACTTGCCTTGGTAGTTGGGATAGTAGCACTCTTCACAATCACAATCACTAGCACCAAAGTCTACACAAAGAATATAGCCACAATCACATATAAGTCATATACAAGCAAAAATATATATGCATGCATGCAAGATGCTAAGTGATGATTTTTGAAACTCAACCAAACAAGTGCATAGTACTGAATCATAAAAAAGTCAAAAACTTGCTAAAACAAGTTTATTTGACACTAAAACAATTTCCTAAACAATTCATATACTCAAAATAGTCCTAAACAAGTTTCTGCAATTAAAATCATTTTAACAGAGGCTAAACACTAAACACATTGCATAAACAGAAAGGGCTTGTTCTCCTGATTCCAACGGTATAAAATTTGCCAAAATCTAACGTGGGAATCAAAAGTTATAGCTAAATCAAATTTGGATATAAATCTGATTTCAAATTCTGTTTTTAAACAAACCCTAGCCACGCGTCACGCTCTCATTGGCGCGTACCGTTTCGCGTCGGATCACGCTTCTGAGCCGCTGGATCTAACTTAAACGCGCGGCTCAGATCTAATCTTACCGCTTCGCTCGCGTTCTATCCTATCCGCACGATCTGGATCCAACGCTTCTGAGCAGCCTGACCATCTAGTGGCGGCGCTAGCGGCGGCGACAGGCGGCGGCGCGTCTGTCAGTGGCGGAGCTTACGTTCTAGGTTGCGCGCGAGAGGGAGGAGGGGCTTACCGGAATCGCAGAGGGCTGCTGATGCTCAAGGTGGTGTTAGCTGGTCAAGGGGCGCGCTGTAGAGGCTGGGGGAGCTCGTCGGATTTGCGTACGGCGTTGGGTGGTTGCTGTCGAAGTTGTTGCCGAGGTTTCGCGTCGCCCTAGGGCAAACCAGATGGATTAGGAGATGCGCAAGATAGTGGTGAACAACCTAGTATGCGAGAGAGACCAAGGGGCGCGCCCTGCTTACCGTAATCGGTCGTCGGAGTTGAGTGGCGGCTCGGTCGGTTGCGGGCACGAACGGGGACGGCGTCCTGAGTCACGAGCAGGCAAGCAAAGGGTGTTAGAAGACGCACGAGATCAAGCTGGGCACATTCGTTTGAATCATAGGCACGGGGGCGGTCGGGACTCACCGGAATTTGCTGCCGGAGATCGTCGGAACAGCGGCAGCGTCGAGCGAGTTGCGATCAGCCTGGTGGTGTGGAGAAGAAATTGGGTGAGGGGAAATGGCCGCAAGAGGGAGGGGCTTAAGTAGGCAGAGGCTCGACAAGAAACGCTCAGTGATTCAATGCCAATTACACCGCGGAATCAACGCAGCAACGACCAGCGGCGGTGTTCGTGCGCGGAAATTTGGGGAAGACGATGACGACGTGGACAGGGCCCGCTTGTCAGCGGATAGAGCAGAGAGGGAGTGGGGTCTGGGTGTCAGCGGCTCGCTGGGTGCGTCTGCGCGTGAGAGAGGGAGAGAAGGGTCCCGGGTGGGCTAGATGGGCTGCTTCTGTTGATGGGCTCAATTACTAGCGCCGGCCCTTTTCCAATTATTTTCCCTTTTCTTTTTCTAAATTGATTTTCTGGATTGAATTTCAAATGAATTCAAACTCTATTTGAATTCAAATATTTTTGGGATTTTTGTAGTGTGCAACAATCACATTTCAGGACATAAAATCAAGTGGTCACTTTGAGTTGGCTTGGTCATTTTTTTTGGAAATATAAAATAACAGTGACTTAGCACTTGGTTTGCAAATGATTGAAAATGGTTTTGAAACCATTTTTATTTTGTATAGTTTTGTTCAAACTCTACACCCAACCCAATCAACAAGTAAGCAAACAAACTTGGTTTTTAAAACACTAAGTCTCTCAAATGAGGATGGGCATTTGATTTAAGTTTGCTCGAATAAAATGATAGCACTATGTCCTTCTGTTTTCTTAAATTTGGTTTGAAATTGATCTCAAAACTATATGCATGCATGAATGATATGCAAACTTTGAAATCATGATTTTAGGGATGTTACATGGAGGCCGGCGGGTTCTTCTGGATGGACCGTGATCGTGCCATGGTCCTTGCGACTGTGCAGGATCGTGTTCACCAGGTGTCGCGGGTGCTGCGTCAGGCGAAGGCTTCGTTGGCGTCAGTTCTGCACGTGATGTTTCCGCTGGATGAGGCGCCATCGACCCTCTGGGGTCTGCTAGCGAAGTTTCGAAATGTGCATCACGTCAGGGAGCTGGTGCGGCATTAGCTTGTCGCGGGGGTGAAGGCCGCACTTTCCCTTGTGCGGTTGCATCGTCCCGATGTAGATCTGTCTCGTGTAGCAGATGGGCCGCCTCTTCGGCCAGATGGCGGCGAGTGGGATATGCGTCCACATTATGCGGCTATAAGGCAGCATGCCGAACAAATTGTAGATCTGTTTGAGCAGCGTGCGTAGGTTATTCTTCAGAATAGGTAGGACCTGTAAAAGAGATAGATGTAAAATTTGTATATATTCGACTGGGCGTGTTGTGCCCTTTATTGTAAAGGTTTATTGTTGTGTAGCACGTGGTGCTTTGTTTGTATACGTGCCCTTTTCGTTAGCCTGACGTGGTCATCTACTCAGGTGTACACGCGTTATCCTCAGTCGACGAAGTCGTGAGGTGAGGGGAGCCCCCGAGTGTGTTGTAACATGGAGTAAAATGCAAACAATAGGTGGAAATTTTGGGGCGAGACACTTAGCTTTATTCATATCGTAAGGAGGAGGTACATTATTCGGCTGAATAGCCTTGGCTGAACAGCCTTATTGAAAGTAAAATAGGGAGGTAGCTAGGGGTAGAAGCATCGCAGTTGTGCGACGTTCCATGGGTTGGAGTATGCGACTCCAGACTCCGCGTGCTTGAGGCGATAGGCGCCGCCTGGGATGACTTTAGTGACGATGTAGGGTCCTTCCCATGGTGACTCGAATTTCTTCGGTCGCTCTTGCTTGAGTCGCAAGACTAGGTCTCCTCCGACGAAGGACCTTGGGCGTAGCCGTCGGCTATGGTAGTTATGGAGACTCTGTTGGTACACCGCTGATCGAGCTGCTGCTATATCACGCGCCTCGTCGAGTGTGTCGACGGCGTCTTCGAGTGCAGCCGTCGATTCGGCTTCGCTGTAAGCGATGACCCGTGGGGCCTTGTGGCATACCTCTGCTGGTAGCACGGCTTCGGCTCCGTGCACCATGAAGAAAGGCGTGTATACGGTTGAGCTATTTGGCGTTGTGCATAGGCTCCACAGGACCGAGGGAAGTTCTTGTGTCCAAGCTCCGGCGAGTCGCTCGAGTGGGCTCATTAGGCGCTTCTTGATGCCAGCACCGACGAGGCTGTTGGCGTTTTCAACCTGTCCGTTCGTTTGCGGATGCGCCACGGAGGCGTATGTGATGTTGATTCCGAGGTCTTCGCAGAAGTCCTGAAATTCTTTGGAGATGAAGTTCGACCCATTGTCGGTGATGATGCTATGCGGCACGCCGAACCTGTAGACAATGGATTCAAAGAACTTAACGGTAGTTTTACCCTTTTGGTTAGTGACGGGCATGGCCTCGATCCACTTGGTGAATTTGTCGATTGCGACCAGGAGGTAGACGTGACCTCCTTTCGAGGACCTTGGCAGTTTACCGATCATGTCGAGGACCCATTGGGCGAAGGGCCAGGCCAAAGGTATGGGCCTGAGCTCTGATCCGGGTGCGTGCGGTTTATCTGCAAACCTTTGGAACCCGTTGCATCTTCGGACGATGTCCTTGGCGTCGTTCATGGCTGTTGGCCAGTAGAATCCAGCTCGTAGAGCTTTGCCGACAAGGGCGCGGCTGCGCGCATGATGGCCGTAGATTCCCTCGTGGATGTCTTGGAGGATGGTTTTGCCGTCACCGATGGTGACACACCTTTGGAGTACACCCGAAATGTTGTGCTTGTACAGCTCGCCATTGATGATGGTAAAGGCCTTGGACCGGCGAGATATGCGTCGGGCATCTGTCGGGCTATCAGGCAGTTCGCCGTCTATCAGGTACCTGAGGTATGGCCGTGTCCAAGTTTCTTCGACTGCCATGACCTGCATTAGGTTGACCGCTGCGATTTCTGTGTCGAGTTTTTCGGGTCCTTCCTGTCCTACGGGTAGCGCAGCCCCCGAGTGCTCTGCCTCTTCGGGTGATCCTTTTGGGAATTTCCGTTTGATGGATGGCATGCAGATCTGTTCGAGGAACACACCTGGTGGCACCCGTGTGCAGGTGGAGCCGATGTTGGCGAGTCTGTCGGCCTCTTTGTTGCTTTCTCTCCCAACGTGCCGAAGCTCGCAACCGTCAAAGTCTCCTTCGAGTGCGTTGTACAGTGCGTGGTACGCGATCATGTTGGCGGCCTGTGCGTCGCACTCGTTCATCGTCTGCTGGACGACGAGGTTCGAGTCTCCGTAGATGACCAGGCGCGTTGCGCCGCAGATCTTGGCCATTCTCATGCCGTGGATGAGGGCTTCGTATTCGTCCTCGTTGTTGGAAGCTCTAAATTTCATCCGGAGGACGTACTTCATCTTGTCGCCCTGCGGGGAGGTCAGTATGACCCCGGCTCCTGCTCCGTCTTCGCGCTTGGAGCCGTCGAAGTGCATCGTCCATGACTGTGTCATGTCTGGCATATCTAGTAACTGCAGTTCCATCCAGTGGACGAGGAAGTCCGGAAGGACCTGAGACTTGATCGCATGGCGCTTCTCGTAGACGATGTCTAGAGGTGACAGCTCGATGCCCCACATGGCTACACGTCATGTGGCCTCCGAGTTGTTCAGGATGCTATTCAGTGGTGCCTCATTGACGACCATCATATGGTGCTCCTGGAAGTAGTGGCTCAGCCGACGAGCCGTCATGAACACGCCGTAGGCAAGTTTCTGGTAGTGAGGGTACCTCTGTTTTGTCGGCGTCAATACCTCGCTGAGGTAGTAGATTGTGCGTTGGAGCCCATGGGTCTTGCCTTCTTCGGGTCGCTCGACCACCAGTACGGTGCTTACCACCTGGTGTGTGGCTGCTATGTACAGCAGTAAAGGCTTGCACTCCTTTGGCGTGACCAAGACGGGTGAGGTAGAGAGCAGCCACTTTAGATCTTCGAATGCGTCATCCGCCTCGGGCGTCCACTCGAATTTGTCTGCCTTGCGCAGCAGCTGATAAAACGGCAGGGCTTTTTCGCCCATGCGGCTGATGAACCTGCTCAATGCCGCGATTCGGCCGGCAAGCTGCTGGACGCCCTTGAGGTTCTTAGGCTTCTCCATGGCCATTATGGCCCGGATTTTCTTCGGGTTCGCCTCGATCCCTCGCTGGGAGATGAAGTAGCCTAGCAGCTGATCAGATGGGATGCCGAAGGCGCATTTTTCTGGGTTTAACTTGATCTTGTATCGATCGAGGTTATCAAACATCTCGCGGAGATCGTCTATGATCGTCTTGGCCTCCCTTGTTTTGATGACTATGTCGTCGACATAGACTTGTATGTTGCGGCCGATATCGTCCTTCAGGCATGCCTGCATGCACCGTTGGTACGTGGCGCCTGCGTTCTTCATCCCGAAGGGCATTGTGTTGTAGCAAAACACTCCGAACGGCGTGATGAACGCCGTTTTCTCCTGATCTTCGACCTTCAGTAGAATCTGGTTGTAGCCTGAGTAGGCGTCAAGGAAGGAGAGTTTTTCGCATCCTGCAGTCGAATCGATGATCTGATCGATCCGAGGGAGAGGGAAGTGATCCTTTGGGTAGTGCTTGTTCAGGGATGTAAAGTCCACGCACATCCGCAGGATGTCCGTGTCCTTTTTGGGGACCATCACAGTGTTGGCGAGCCACTCGCTCTCCTTGATCTCCCTGATGAAGTTTGCGTCGAGTAGCCTGTTGACTTCGACTCCGATTGATTTGGCCCGTGGTTCGGACAGTCGTCAGATGGACTGTTTGACGGGCTTGGCTTCTGGAAAGATGTTGAGTGCGTGCTCGGAGAATTCCCTGGGAACTCCTGGCATGTCCGTAGGACACCAGGCAAAGATTTCCCAGTGCTCACGGAGGAATTCGACGAGCGCGCTTTCCTATGCGGAGCTGAGGTCGTTGGCGATCAGCGCCGTCGTGGAGGCATCTGTCGGGTGTACCTGCACCTTCTTTGTGTTGACGGTGGAGTCGAAGGACATCTCTGGTGCGTTCTGTCTTGCGACTGGGGGTGCCCTGTTGTCCGTCACCTTGCGGAGCCTTACGAGCTCCTCCTGCATGCCGAATGACTGGAAGATTCTATTGAAGTCCCTGTCGCAGTGGTCCGATCGGGTGAAGCTCCCGTGGACCGTGATGACGCCCCTGGGTCCTGGCATCTTGAGTAGCAGGTACGCATAGTGCGGAACCGCCAGGAATCGTGCGAATGCCACGCTCCCGAGGATGGCATGGTATTGTCATGGCCAGTCCACCACTTCGAACTCGAGTCGCTCGCATCGGAAGTTATCCGGCTTGCCGAAGATGACGTCAAGCCATATCGTTCCTAGGGGAATACACCCTTCCCTGGGACGATGTCGTGGAACGTTGTATCAGATTGTTCCAGGCTGCACAGCGAGATCCGCATTGCTGCCAAGGTGTTGGCGAAGATCAGATTGATGCCGCTGCCGCCGTCCATGAAGACACGGCTCATGTCGAACCCACCGATCTGCACCTCGAGCACCAGGGCAGCATGACTTGGGCGAGGGACCTGGAAAGGGTGATCCGAACGGCTGAACGTGATGCAGGATTCCGATCCGCTGAGGTACTCAGGGATGGCGGGTGGAGCGGTCACGGCCAGATTGATCTGACGGGTGATTTTCTTCTGCACCCTATTTGTTGGGCGCCCTTTTTGGATCATCAGCGATCCTTTCGGCGCGGGGTATCCGTGCCCACCGTTATTCTGCGCGGGTGCGATTGGGTGGTTTGAAGGTCCCGCAGGTGGTGGTGGAGGAGCTCCATGTGCAATCTCACCTGGTGCAGGTGTGTTCCCGTATCCAGGGTTCGGGGCTTGCTGCCTCATCTGGGCCATGCTCTTGCTGAGTTTCTGGAACTCGTGGCAGTCCTTGAGCATGTGGCTTGCCTTCTTCTTACCATCCTGCTTGTCGATGTAGAAGTGGATGGTGCATGTACCCGACAGTTTGTCGTATGCTGAGGGTCCATTGTCACGGCCACGGCGTTGCCATGACTACGTTGGGCGTCCTCCGTCGTGGAAGTTGCTTCCACGGTATCTGCCGTTGCTGCAGTTGTCGTCGCTACGGCGGTCGGCGTAGCCAGCCGCGACCATGTCGGGTCCATCGCGATCGTCGTAGACGCGTGATATTCTCTTACTACGGCGTTCACGTCGCCGGCCGTAGTCGTCTTCCTCCTCCGAGTGTGCTCGGTGGACGGAGTCCTCTCCGTCGGCCCACCTGTTGGCGATGTCCATGAGGTGGTCTAGTGTCTTGGGCTTGATGTGACCCAGTTCTTCTTTGAAGTCCTAGCGTTTGACGCCGTCCTTGAAGGCGTCAATATCTCTCTCCTCAGAGATGTGCGCCGCGGAGTTCTTGGTGTTGGACCTGCGCAATATGTATGAGCGAATGGATTCGCCAGTTCGTTGGGTGCAGGCCCGTAGCTCCTCGATCGAGGCAGGCCTCTTGCTGGTGCCCTTGAAGTTTCGGACAAAATTGTATGCCAGCTCCTCCCAGCTTCGGATGGATCCTGAGGATAGGCTGCTAAGCCAGATTCGGGCTGCGCCTGTCAGCTGCAGCTGAAGGCATTGCATGGCGGTTTCCTTGTTTCTGCCGTGTAGCTTGACGGACGACAAGTGGTCGCTGAGCCACGCCTTGGGGTCCTGTGTGCCGTCAAACTTCGGAGTGTCCGAAGGAAGCTTGAAGTTTCGCGGCATCCGTGTCCGCCGGACAGATCTGCTGAAGCATTGGGCTCCGCAGTGTTCTCCTTCGTCATCATCCTCCTCGGATTCAGACGAGCATACGTGCTTGGCGCGTGCCTTGTCGATCTTGCGCTGGGTTAGCTCGCTTCGAGCGTCGTAATCACGGCTGCGACGACGCGAGCTCTTGTGCCTTCGAGGAAGGTCGTGCTCTTCATCTTCAGATGAGGGCGTGGGGCTGCGGTTGAACCTGATCGCAGCCTTCTTCTTTGGCTCCGCAGGAGCTTCTCCGTGGAGCACAGCTCCAACGAGTCCGAGTCTGGTAAGCGCGAACTTATGCATGGCCCTTTTCGGGTCCCCTTTTGGAGGTGCATGGGAAGCGAGGTACGTAGTGGCCGCCATGATTGCAGCTTGCGGTGTCTTCGGGATGACATTGCCGTCGGCGTCCATCTCCATGAAGGACGCGTTGAGGGCCCAAGTCACCTCGCGACGTGCCTTGGGATCCATGTTCTCTATGCGAGAACGGTGTTTGTTGCCATGGTTACCGTGCGAGCTAGAGCCGATGCCCATGGCGGAGAGCGCAGCTCGCCGCGCACTGGACTCCGAGGCTGCTTGCTTGCGCTTGTCAAGCACCTCTTGCATCTTCACCTTCTTCTTGTGCTCCTCGATTAGGAGCATGTGGTATGCCATCACCAGGTCCCGTGAGGCATCTGCAGGCAGGATCTTGTTGCCTGCTACGGCTTCGCGTGCTTGAGCCCATCCTTTCTCGCTGAGGTGGATGACCCGATCAGTGTCATTCCCGTTGGGTGGGGGGACTGGCTTATTCTGTTCCCACCGTTTCTACCCTGCGGGTTGGGTGGCGGGTTGTGTTCCTGATCCACGTCACTCCGGATGACTGCGGCACACTGGTAGCGCTCGTAGATCGGATTGCTACTACCGTAGCTTTCAGATCTGGAACCGTAGGTCCCTTCATCCGATGGTGGATCGCACAAATCTGAGTTGCAGCAGCTGCTGTCATAGGACTCGTCTATCGATGGTGATGTGAATAGCACTGGGTGTGGAGCCCACAAAGTAGGCCTAGTCGATGGCAGGGGCACCCGCTCTGGGAGGCGGAGAGTGCCGGTCTGCCCCACCTGGAAGCAGAAGCTCCCCAACAGGATCACGAGTCCGTCGCCAACGGGTTCGAAGTCCTTCAGGGTGGCTGGCGAGTGGGCGGTGAAGTCGAAGGCGCCGAATAGGAGATGACTCTCCGTCGCCGCGGAGTTGTAGATCGCTTTGGTTGGGACCGTCACGATCGCACAATCAGCGCCCCCAATTCCCACAGACGGCGCCAATTGACGAGGTTTAATCTCGTCAATGCCCATTGTTATGGATTTTGGGTTTTGGAGAAGATGGGGATGCTAGAGATCGCGGAACAATTAGCAAACAAGCAACAAGGGGACACGAGATTTACCCAGGTTCAGGCCCCCGGAGGGAAAACCCTACTCCTGCTTGTCTGCTCTGATTATGGTGGAACCGAAGGTTACAGGGTGCACAGATGCAATCTGGCGTGGAGGTGTGTATGCGGTGGTGTGCGAGAGATTGTAAGAGAGCCTCCTCGTCGTGCCCTCCTGGCCTTTATATAGAGATAGGCAGGTCCCAGGCACAGATCGATTCGGTTACAGGTTTTAGGGTTTACCCCTTTGAATATTCTATCTACCCTAGTCTTGCTCTCCAAGGATCTGAAGGTGCCACGGGCCTTGTCCACCCAAAAATCTTCATGGGCTGGTGCATATTCGCCATGGGCCTTCCTTCGGCTGGACCAGGTATGCTAAAGTAGTGTACCCGTAAGGTATAACCATGTCAGCTGGAGGAGGAACAGGCTGACAGGGAGGCCGAAGCCGCGCGCGAAGTGCGCGAGGAAGACGACGCGCTCCCCCGGCCGAGGTTTCAGCATCCGCTCCCCTCCGGCGCAAGCCGGTGCTTCACAAGCAACGATGAGGGAAGAAACACTAGTGCAGAACAGCCCATTGGTCCTAGTTGGTAAGGGGATTTAGTCCCGATTACCCAACCGGGACGGGGCATTCGGGACTAAAGCCCCAACCTTTAGTCCCGGTTGCCCCACCAATCGGGACAAATGGGGGTACACGTGGAGGCGTCAGAGGGAGAGCGGGGTGGAGCATTAGTCCCGGTTCGTAACACGAACCGGGACAAATAACCTTCTGCCGCGGCAGAGATTCGGCCCATTTCCTGTCGCGGCAGAGAATTCATTTTGGCACATTTTGTTGCCGCGGGAGCATTTTCGCCACTTTTTGTGCCACGGCAGAGAATTCATTTAGGTTGTTTGATTGTTTATTTAGTGTTTTGCACTTATCAATGAAGGAACCGTTATATTACACAAGATCATCATGACAATATTACATTTGATACACGGATCGAGTTCATGCACTACATACAAAAGTTGCTCTTTTTACAATCCCTATTATCTATACATAGCCGAATAGTATTCCTCTTTTGGGTTTAGGACTTCTGCATCCAAGAATCCCGCCAATTCCTCCTGAATTGCTCGTACGCGATCCTTTGGCAGAAGACCGTCCCGTAGACGTTCGATCTGATTTAAAAAAGGAGTCGGCCTATATGAATGAAGCTAAACACAATTTGATTGTAATTAAAAACTATAGAAATTGTTTACGTACGTGGAGTTGCTCTAAATTTATGCCCTTCTCATCGCACGTCTGCCGTATGAACTCGCAAACATAGTATCCACATAGATTGTTACCTGGTCCCTGTGTCAGGCACTTTACGAGAACATAGTTTAATCAAAATAATAATCAAGCATGATAATAACTGTATCAAAACTAGAATCAAAGAGATGCGCGGATATAGCTAGTGGTGCTTACATCTAGTGCTTCAAATGTAAGCTCCTCTTTCCAAACACCCCTAGCCTTGTTGGTGAACCGTTTCCAAGGGCTGCCCGGCGAAGAAAACGAATAAAAGAAGTTATTAATTACTTGATATCATAAAATTCACGAACGTTGCCTATATATTGTCGTAATGATTAGAATTACCGCTGGAGGATCATCTGCATGTCCTTCCACTGCTCAAGGGGTTTATGTTTCGAGTCCATGACTAGTACACGCCCTTTGTCAAGTTGAATGATTAACAGAATATAGTGGAAGCTGCGAATGCATAAATAATCAATTATATACTTAACATCGAGTAAGCGAAATAGAAAGTGTATAGAAGACAATAACACTCACTCGAAGTTGTAAGGAAAAAGTATTTCCCTTCTGGTTTCTTGAAACCTTAACGCGTGTACTATATTATCCTCCGTATCCTGGAGGCTTGTTTTGAGATTAGCTTGATGAACCCAATATGGGTCAATGAAGCCAATGTCATAGATTTTTCATCTGCTGCATTCGAGAATCTTCATTCTGCATATTATAGTATGATTATATACATGCAATAAACAAGGTGAGATAGCTGGAGACTAAATTAATTACAGAATTAGTACTTACAGACAATAGGCACTGATGATCGATTTGTCCAAGGCGTCTTGATTGAATAATTGAAATAGTTCATCAAATTCAATGGATATCATGTCATCCTTTTCTTTCCCATGATGCTTTTTTGTAACCCTCAGCACTATCCAGTTAGCCCTGGCCTTTGTGGCATGCATGTACCAGTTATGCAATCTTCGCATTTTTGTTGGAAGATTGTTTACCTCCTCAGGTTTGACGAGAGGTTTGCCGTACTGGTATTTGTATGCTACTTCACTCACGGGGAAGTACTCTAACTGGGATAAGTACTGGGCAATACTCATACCATGAGCAGCGGCAGCTTCTCCGTATTGTGCAACTACCTCTGGATCATACTGCTCTTCGGCCCCATATTTGCTCGACCCCACATTGTTTTGGGAAATCACCTTGAGAGGGGTGCAAGACTGCTTTGCTTGTTCTCCGAGCTAGGAAACAGATTTCTCGCTTGCATCAGTACTGCTCTTCGAGGCTTTTTGTGCCGCATGTGACTTGAGAATAGAACGCTCATAATCTGATGACAGCTTTGGCTCGGGTTGACGAAGAGTCTTTAGCATTTTCAACACTTTGCCTTTTTCTTCTTTGGTGCTGGGGAACTCTGGCTCTTTCGGCCGCCTCAGCTTAGCGAAAAAAGCTGTTGTTTCCGCATCAACGATCGCCGTAGTCTCCTCTTCAGTACAGTCATAAGCTCTCTTTGGAGGAACCTCTGGTACTTTTGGAAGAGGCTCTTGTTTACGTTTCGGCGATCGCTTACCACGACGCAGAGTAGCGGTACGCTTACACTTTTTATCCTGAGGCGCCGGCGATGGCTCCCGCAGCGATGTCTACGCCGGAGATTGGTGAGGCAACAGAGCCGGGTAAGGGAACGAATACGGATGTCGCGGAGGCGACTACCTCGCTGGAGACGGGTGAGGCGGCGGCGAAGATGGCCTTGGCGTGTGATTTCGAAGAACGATACATTCCTTCGGCCATAGAATGGTGACGTTTGTTGCGTCTCCCAGTACAGTCACATCCCCTTCACCTGCAGGGTAGTCAAGATCCAAAACTTCAAAGGTGGGCATGATTTCATCCACCCCGACAACAGCGTAGCCCTCTGGAACCGGACGACAGTGGTAAGTTGGTGTGGGTCCAATTGGTAAGGCCTAGCCGACCGCCACCTTCATTGATATGTTCACAACTTTGACATGTAGCTCACAGTGTGTCATCTCTGTGATATCATCCACTGGGTAGCCAACAGGAGCCATCGTCGGTGCACCATCGTCATTGCCATTGTCATCACCCGGGACCTCGGTGGAAGCCACACTTCTTTTTCGATAATTCGATAGGCCGGTAGCATCGAATGCAGTGTGCTGCTGAGATGGGCTGGTAGTACTTTGCTCTTTAAGTGCGTTAATTTCATCTTTTTGTTGCTTTATTCGTTCTTCAATTATACGCATTTACTCTTTCTGAATATCTTCTTCAACTTCCGTCATGTCCTTTCTCCTCTGACGGCTTCTATCAGGATATTTCTTCCTCTCTTCAGAAAACCCGGTCCTCCATGGTTGGGAGCCTCTTGTGCCTCGTGTTCGTCCATGATGTTCCTTATTTCCAAGGGCGAGTGTGAGCTCATCATTCTCTCTATCGGGAATGAAGTCCCCATCTTTAACAGACTTTACTGCTTTTCTCATCCTCTCGATTGGCAAGGGGTCTTCTTTATGTCGTATGTTATATATACACATCCCTTCCGAGTCCAACGTGCCCCCATGCCCGTAAAACCAATTCCTTGCACGTTCTACCCAATCTTCTGTCTCTGGGGTGATCTTTTTAGCACGCAGTTTATTCTCAATTTTCTCCCACTTAGGAATGCCAGCCCTGTAGCCACCTTGCCCCATAGTATGGTGATACTTCTTGTTGGAGATATGCCCTAGAGGCAATAATAAATGTAGTTATTATTATATCTTTGTGTTTATGATAAATGTTTACATTCATGCTATAATAGTATTAACAAGGAAACATTGATACTTGTGTGATTTGTAAACTTAATTTGAAGTCCCTAGTATATCCTATATACATCACTAGCTTGTTGGTTGATAAATGATTGTGGTTTCCCTATCATGAACATTGAGATAAGATCATATCATTAGGAGAATGATATGGTGGACATACTCCTATAGATAAGCGTAGCATAAAGATCAAGTCATTTCAATAGTTCAATTGCTATATGTTTTCTGATGCATAGTAACCTAATTCCTTCGACCATGAGGTCACGCATATCACCTTTGCTGGATGGATGCTTTGATGACATCAAACACCACACCGTAACTGGGTGGCTATAAAGGTGGCATTGAGTGTTCGGAAATTATTGGTTGAGACACATGGATCAAGAGTGGGATTTGTCCATCCATATGACGGATAGATATACTCTGGGCCCTCTCGGTGGAATGTCACCCAATTAGCTTGCAAGCATGTGACTGGATCACAAGGGATCACATATCATGGGAACGAGAAAAGAGTACTTATCAGTAACGAGGTTGAACTAGGTATGCAGAGATACCGACGATCATAACCTCGGATAAGTAAACTATCGTGAGACAAAGGGAAATTGGTATCGTATGTAAGTGGTTCATTCGATCACAAAGTAATCGTAGAAATATGTGGGAGCCATATGAATTTCCAGATTCCTCTATTGGTTATTGTTCGGAGAAGTGTCTCGATCATGTCCGCATAATTCACGAACCGTAGGGAGACACACTTAAGGATTCGACGTTGTTTGAGTAGTTATGATATTATGAGAAAGAGACCGAATGTTGTTCGGAGTCTCGGATGGGATCCGGGATATCACGAGGTGATCCGGAATGGTCCGGATAATAAGATTCATATAATGAAAGTCCCGTTTCGGAGTTGGGGAATGATTCCGGTGTTTTCATCGGGAATGTTCTAGAAGGTTCCGGAATGTCCGGCACTCCGGAGGGGAAGGGGTACATGAATGTGTCATTGCAAGTTGGAATGATTGCATCATGTACTAAGTGTCATTGTTGTTCCAAATAAGGGATTAATTCAAATCCTAGTTTGAAAAGTCAAACGGCTAAATTGAAAAGTCAAACGGCTAAATTTGGAAAGAGGAAAAGAGGAGGAAGTGGGAAACCGAGTTGGGGAGGGAATCCCTCCTCCAACCGGCGGCGCCCCCTCCAAGCCGAGTTGGGGAGGGACTCCCCTCCCTCCCCTTGGCCGCCGGCCCCTCCACCTATATAAGGAGGGGTAGGGCTCCCTCCTAGAGCACACAAGTCCCTCACCTCAAACCCTAGAAGCTGCAGCCCACCATAGCCGCCGCCGCCCCCCTAGGGTTTTGCCCTAGCCGCCGACTTGGGGTCCCCAGAACCCTATCCGCCGGCTCTAGCATCCCCTCCTTGGTGTGTCTAAACCCTAGAACACCGAGGACTCTCTCATACTCCACCATACTCGCTCCGGCTTAAGGCGAAGCCCTGCGAGATCTCCCCTCTACTTCCGGTACCACGCCGTTGTGCTGCCGGAATCGCGAGGAGAGTGCTACAACCTCCGCTGCCTGCTGGAACAAGGGAGAGGAAGGTCTTCGTCGAGTACCGAACGTGTGGCCGACTGCGGGAGCGCTGCCGGAACGCAGCGCCGGAAGGATCGTCTACGCGATCTTGAGATCGGGAAGAGTACGACTACATCACCCACGAGAATCCGCTCTCGTTAAACACTTTAGAATCTTCGAGGGTAAGTTATTCCATCGACTCGTTGCTACAATCTAGTAGATAGATCTTGGCTTGTTTGTTTGGATGCGATAGAATTTTTTTGTTTTCCATGCTACGAAACCCTATAGTGGTATCAGAGCCGTGTCTATATGTAGATCTGTTGCACGAGTAGACCACAATGGTCATTGTGGGCGTTGATGCTTTTATTGTCGATTGCTTCTTGTGTACTTTGCATCTTGCGGTATGTTGGGATGAAGCGGCCCGGGCTAACCTTACATGACATCGTTCATGAGACTTGCTCCACGCTTGACATGCAACTTGTATTGCATAAGTGGCTTTGCGGGTGCCTGTTTCTCCTAGCATAGTTAAGATCCAATTTACAACGGGTGATTAAAAATACTAGTATCAATGTTGTGGTTCATGTTCGTAAGTTAGAACGACACTTATTGAAAGCCCCAAACCACGTAAAACATGCAAAGAAAGTAGAGGCGTCTAACTTTGTTTTGCAGGGGTGTGCAGTGATGTGATATGGCCATGACTGTGATTATATATGATGTATGCAATGTTCCTTATTGTAAGTTGGCAACCGGCAGGAGCCATATGGTTGTCTTTAATTTATGTTAAGACACGCGTGTCTATTCAAAGTAGTTGTAATAGTTGAAGCCGGTGGACGACAACCATGGAGAGGCGTCATTGACCTTGATGCAATGCCGGTGATGATGGAGATCATGTTCGTGCTAGAAGATGGAGATCGGAAGCACAAAAGAAGAAAGGCCATATCATATCACATATTATGAATTGCATGTGATGTTAATCCTTTATGCATCTTGTATTTCTTAGTAGACGACAGTAGCATTATAAGATGATCCCTCATGCACATGAATTTCAAGTCATAAAGTGTTCACCCTTAGTTAGCACCGTTGCTAAAGCTTGTTGTTTCGAAGCACCACGTGATGATCGGGTGTGTTAGATTCTACAAGTGTATACAACGTGAGCAAGCCAGATTTGCTCATGTGGAAACTAAGGTTTGATCTTGACGAGCCTAGCATGTACAGACATGGTCTCGGAACACGGATCACCGAAAGGTAAAGCATGAATCATATAGTAGATATGATGAACATGACGATTGTTCGCCATTGAAACTATATCAACTCTCGTGATGATCGGTGTTGATGTAGTGGATTTGGTTCGTGTGATCACTAAAACAATGTGAGGGATATTGTTTTGAGTGGGAGTTCACCTAGATTAACTTTATTTTTAATTTGAACTCAATTTGTCATAAACTTAGTCTAAACTATTGAAAATATGTTGTAGATCAATGGCAGCCCCTACCATCAATTTTAATGCGTTCCTAGAGAAAGAAAAGTTGAAAAACAATGGAAGCAACTTCGCGGATTGGTTCCGCAATTTGAGGATTGTCCTCACAGCTGGTAATTTGACCTATGTGCTGGATGCACCGCTGGGTGACCCACCTGCAGCTGATGCTTCCGATGAAGTAAAGAATGTTTACCTCGCTCGGAAGAATCAGTACTCCATAGTTCAGTGTGCTATCTTGTATGGTTTGGAATCGGAGCTTCAGAAAAGGTTTGAGAATTCAGACCCATATGATATTTTCGAGGATCTCAAATTGATTTTTGAGACCCATGCGGCAATTGAAAGTTATGAGGCTTCTGAAAAGTTCTTTAACTGCAAGATGGAAGAGGGCAGCTCCGTCAGTGAGCATGTGCTTAAGATGTCTAGGCACACAAACAAACTTCAAAGCTTGGGTATAGTGATTCCTAATGCTTTGGGGATTTACCGTGTCCTCCAATCACTACCACCAAGTTACAAGAACTTTGTGATGAACTACAACATGCAGAACATGAACAAGCAGTTGCTAGAACTGTTTGCTATGTTAAAGTCTGCAGAACTGGAGATCAAGACAGAGCACCAAGTGTTGTTGGTCAATAAGACCACCAAATTCAAGAAAGCCAAGTCTAAGCAGAAGGGACACTTCAAGAAGGGTGGTAAGAAAGTTGCCACGCCGGCGAAGAAGACCAAGGCTGGACCTAAGCCTGATACTGAGTGCTTTTACTGCAAGGGAGAAGGTCACTGGAAGCGGAATTGCCCAAAGTACTTGGCGGATTTGAAGAACGGCAACATCAAGAAGAAAGGTATATCTGATATACATGTTATTGATGTGTATCTCACTAGTACTCGTAGTAGTGCCTGGGTATTTGATATTGGTTCGGTTGCTCATATTTGTAACTCGAAACAGGTGCTGCAGAATAAACGGAAGCTAGCGAAGAACGAGGTGACGATGCGCGTGGGAAACGGATCAAAGGTTGATGTGATCGCGGTCGGCACGCTACCCCTTCATCTACCATCGGGATTAGTTTTATACTTAAATAATTGTTATTTGGTGCCTGCGTTGAGCATGAACATTATATCGGGATCTTGTTTATTGCGAGACGGTTACTTGTTTAAGTCCGAGAATAATGGTTGTTCGATTTATATGAGTAATATGTTTTATGCACATGCACCTTTGATAGATGGTCTATTTTTATTGAATCTCGATAGTGGAAATACACATATCTATAACATTGAGGCTAAACATTTGAAATCGAGCGATAATTTGACCTATATGTGGCACTCTCGTCTTGGTCACATTGGAGTGAAGCGTATGAAGAAACTCCATTCCGATGGACTTCTTGAATCACTTGATTTCGAATCACTTGAAAGATGCGAAGCATGTCTGATGGGAAAAATGACTAAGACTCCATTTTCTGGTATGATGGAGCGAGCTACAGACTTATTGGAAATCATACATACCGATGTGTGTGGCCCAATGAGTGTACCATCGCGCGGTGGTTATCGTTATGTTCTTACCTTCACGGATGACTTGAGTAGATATGGGTATATCTATTTCATGAAACATAAGTCCGAAACTTTCGAGAAGTTTAAGGAGTTTCAAAGTGAGGTAGAGAATCAACGTAACAAGCAGATTAAATTTCTACGTTCTGATCGTGGAGGTGAATATCTAAGTTACGAGTTTGGCGAGCATTTGAAGAAATGCGGAATACTTTCACAGTTGACACCGCCGGGAACACCACAGCGTAATGGTGTGTCCGAACGTCGTAATCGAACTCTCTTAGATATGGTTCGTTCTATGATGTCACTTATAGATTTACCGCTATCATTTTGGGGTTATGCATTAGAAACAGCCGCATTCACTTTAAATAGGGCACCGTCTAAATCCGTTGAAACGACACCGTATGAATTATGGTTTGGGAAGAAACCTAAATTGTCGTTCCTTAAAGTTTGGGGATGCGAAGCCTATGTAAAGAAGTTACAGTCGGACAAGCTTGAACCCAAAGCGGAAAAATGCGTCTTCATAGGATACCCGAAGGAAACTATTGGGTATACCTTCTATCATAGATCCGAAGGCAAAATATTCGTTGCCAAGAATGGATCCTTTCTAGAGAAGGAATTTCTATCGAAAGAAGTGACTGGAAGGAAAGTAGAACTCGACGAGGTTGTCGAACCTTCTCTCGAAATTGAGAGTAGCGCAGCACCGGAAGAAGTTCCTGTGGTACCTGCACCAATTAGAGAGGAAGCTAATGATGATGATCATGAAACTTCGGTTGAAGTTGCTACAGAACCTCGGAGGTCAACGAGAACTCGTACCACTCCAGATTGGTATGATCCCGTTATGAGTGTCATGTTGGTGGATACACCGATGACCCCGAGACATATGAGGAAGCGATGATGAGCCCAGATTCCAATAAATGGCAAGAAGCCATGAAATCCGAGATTGGATCCATGTACGAAAACCAAGTATGGACTTTGGTGGACTTACCGGATGGTCGAAAGGTTGTCGAGAACAAATGGATTTTCAAGAAGAAAACAGATGCTGATGGTAATGTTACTGTCTATAAAGCTCGACTTGTCGCAAAAGGGTTTCGACAAATTCAAGGAGTTGACTACGATGAGACTTTCTCACCAGTAGCGAAGCTAAAGTCTGTGAGGATTATGTTAGCAATCGCTGCATATTATGATTATGAGATATGGCAGATGGATGTCAAAACAGCATTCCTCAATGGAGACATTGATGAAGAGTTGTATATGATGCAACCCAAAGGTTTTGTCGATTCTAAAGATGCTAACAAGGTATGCAAACTTCAACGGTCCATCTATGGATTGAAGCAAGCATCCCGAAGTTGGAATCAACGTTTTGATAAGGTGATCAAAAGTTTTGGTTTTATACAAACTTATGGAGAAGCTTGTATTTACAAGAAAGTGAGTGGGAGCTCTGTAGCATTCTTAATACTATATGTAGATGACATATTGTTGATTGGGAATGATGTAGACCTTCTTAATAGTGTTAAGGAATATTTGAATAATAGTTTTTCAATGAAGGATCTTGGCAAAGCAGCTTACATATTAGGCATAAAGATTTATAGAGATAGATCGAAACGCCAAATATCATTGTCACAGAGTACATATTTGGACAAAGTTCTAAAGAGGTTTGGAATGGAAGATAGCAAGAAAGGGTTCTTGCCCATGTTGCCCAATACGACCTTGAGTAAAACTCAAAGTCCGACATCGGTAGAAGATAGAGAAAGGATGAGTAAGACTCCCTATGCCTCAGCCATAGGATCTCTAATGTATGCCATGCTATGTACTAGACCCGACATTGCATATGCTGTTAGTTTGACTAGCAGATATCAAAGTGATCCAGGAGTGGATCATTGGACAGCGGTCAAAAACATCCTTAAGTACTTGAGAAGAACTAAGGATATGGTTCTTTCTTATGGAGGTGATGAACAGCTCGTTGTTAATGGTTACACCGATGCTAGTTGGAACACCGATCCGGATGATTCTAAATCACAATCTGGATATGTATTTATTTTGAATGGTGCAGCAGTTAGCTCGAGGAGTGCAAAACAAAGCGTTGTGGCGAGATCTTCAACTGAATCGGAATACATGGCTGCTTCGGAGGCTTCACAAGAAGCGATATGGATGAAAGAGTTCATTACAGAGCTGGGTGTGGTTCCTAGTGCGCTGGACCCAATGTCTATCTACTGTGATAACATGGGCGCCATAGCCAATGCGCAAGAACCAAGGTCACACAAGAAGCTAAAGCACATCAAGCTACCGTTTCACGCTATTCGAGAACATATCCAAGATGGGGATATAAAGATTTTCAAAGTACACACAGATCTGAATGTGGCGGATCCGTTGACTAAACCTCTCCCGAGGGCAAAACATGACCAGCACCAAACTGCCATGGGTGTTCGGTATATTACCATGTAATCTAGATTAGATGACTCTAGTGCAAGTGGGAGACTGTTGGAGATATGCCCTAGAGGCAATAATAAATGTAGTTATTATTATATCTTTGTGTTTATGGTAAATGTTTACATTCATGCTATAATAGTATTAACAAGGAAACATTGATACTTGTGTGATTTGTAAACTTCATTTGAAGTCCCTAGTATATCCTATATACATCACTAGCTTGTTGGTTGATAAATGATTGTGGTTTCCCTATCATGAACATTGAGATAAGATCATATCATTAGGAGAATGATATGGTGGACATACTCCTATAGATAAGCGTAGCATAAAGATCAAGTCATTTCAATAGTTCAATTGCTATATGCTTTCTGATACATAGTAACCTAATTCCTTCGACCATGAGGTCATGCATATCACCTTTGCCGGATGGATGCTTTGATGACATCAAACACCACACCGTAACCGGGTGGCTATAAAGGTGGCATTGAGTGTTCGGAAAGTATTGGTTGAGACACATGGATCAAGAGTGGGATTTGTCCATCCATATGACGGATAGATATACTTTGGGCCCTCTCGGTGGAATGTCATCCAATTAGCTTGCAAGCATGTGACTGGCTCACAAGGGATCACATATCACGGGAACGAGAAAAGAGTACTTATCAGTAACGAGGTTGAACTAGGTATGCAGAGATACCGACGATCATAACCTCGGATAAGTAAACTATCGTGAGACAAAGGGAAATTGGTATCGTATGTAAGTGGTTCATTCGATCGCAAAGTAATCGTATAAATATGTGGGAGCCATATGAATTTCCAGATTCCTCTATTGGTTATTGTTCGGAGAAGTGTCTCGATCATGTCCGCATAATTCACGAACCGTAGGGAGACACACTTAAGGATTCGACGTTGTTTGAGTAGTTATGATATTATGAGAAAGAGACCGAATATTGTTCGGAGTCTCGGATGGGATCCGGGATATCACGAGGTGATCCGGAATGGTCCGGAGAATAAGATTCATATAAGGAAAGTCCCGTTTCGGAGTTAGGGAATGATTCCGGTGTTTTCATCGGGAATGTTCTAGAAGGTTCCGGAATGTCCGGCACTCCGGAGGGGAAGGGGTACATGAATGTGTCATTGCAATTTGGAATGATTGCATCATGTACTAAGTGTCATTGCTGTTCCAAATAAGGGATTAATTCAAATCCTAGTTTGAAAAGTCAAACGGCTAAATTGAAAAGTCAAACGACTAAATTTGGAAAGAGGAAAAGAGGAGGAAGTGGGAAACCGAGTTGGGGAGGGAATCCCTCCTCCAACCGGAGGCGCCCCCTCCAAGCCGAGTTGGGGAGGGACTCCCCTCCCTCCCCTTGGCCGCCGGCCCCTCCACCTATATAAGGAGGGGCAGGGCTCCCTCCTAGAGCACACAAGTCCCTCACCTCAAACCCTAGAAGCTGCAGCCCACCATAGCCGCCGCCGCCCCCCTAGGGTTTTGCCCTAGCCGCCGACTTGGGGTCCCCAGAACCCTATCCGCCGGATCTAGCATCCCCTCCTTGGTGTGTCTAAACCCTAGAACACCGAGGACTCTCTCATACTCCACCATACTAGCTCCGGCTTGAGGCGAAGCCCTGCGGGATCTCCCCTCTACTTCCGGTACCACGCCGTTGTGCTGCCGGAATCGCGAGGAGAGTGCTACAACCTCCGCTGCCTGCTAGAACAAGGGAGAGGAAGGTCTTCGTCGAGTACCGAACGTGTGACCGACTGCGGGAGCGCTGCCGGAACGCAGCGCCGGAAGGATCGTCTACGCGATCTTGAGATCGGGAAGAGTACGACTACATCACCCATGAGAATCCGCTCTCGTTAAACACTTTGGAATCTTCGAGGGTAAGTTATTCCATCGACTCGTTGCTACAATCTAGTAGATAGATCTTGGCTTGTTTGTTTGTATGCGATAGAAATTTTTTGTTTTCCATGCTACGAAACCCTACACTTCTTGTTAGCAGCATTCAGCTTATTCGTTGCAGACATTTTCTTAGATTTTTCTGATGTCTTGTAATTTACAAACTCAGCCCAGAATGGTTTTATCTTCTCAAAATGAGTCTTCTTGAAATCCGGAGTCTTGTCTTTCACGACATAGTCAAGGTGCAATCTTTTCTTCCAGTTGGTGAAACACTGGGCCATCTTCTTCATAGCCCACTCCCTGACCTTAGCCTCCATGGCTCTCCCATGTTCTAAGGCGTCCTCAACTGGATCCTCCACATTTGGATCCACCTCTATCTTCGGTAGTTTGAAATTAACCATGAGCCTCTTCCACAGTAAATCTTTGGACTTGTTAGGGACAAACAAACATGTTCCCTCTTCTTTAGCATCAACAGGCCTATTCCAATTTTGAATGGTGATCGGGATTAAGTCCCTAACGATTACTCCGCATTGTGCCACAAATTTGATTGCGACAACTTCGGGAGCCGTCGGTTTGCCGTCTTCAGCGATATCTTCGATCCTGAACCTCTCATGGTCTTCCAACTTTTTGGTTGGGCCTCGTCCGCTCTTTTCAGTAGATTTATTCGATTCCTAGGGCTAAAAGAAGAAAGATCGTCGTTACTATTTCTATATAGATAGCCGATGATTAATTAATGAATTAATTATATTACATGCACCTCGCCAGAGCGGTCGTCTTATCGATTACACAAGGCATCGCCTTCTCCCTCGCGGAAGGCAACACCTTCAACCTCAAACAAGTCGTCTATTCCAGCAAAAAGAGGATCACCCTCACCGGAGTTGTTCAGAAACATCGATACATCTAAATTTTCTTCCCCGCGGATCACACCATGGATCCACTCTTCCTTTTCTTCGTCTCTGACGTGTGGGTCCATATTTTCTGCATAGGTGGAAAAACGGATAAGTCAAAACGGATAAACCCTAATTCAGAGAAACCCTAATATATACATACACAATAATAAAAATATATACATACACACTATATATACATACACAATATATACATACACACTAAAAGGGAAGGGGCGGCTGGAGCGCGTGGCGATGGACGGAGACGGAGGCGCTATGGCAGTCGGGGAGGAGGGATAGGCAGAATGCTCAAACAAGGATGATGATATGACAAGTTGAATTGCATTGAAATGAAACCCTAAAACTTGCTCGGCAATTTAAACGGGGTTTCGAGGGTTGAAAGCCCTAACTCGGGAAACTCCGGAAACACATGAGAGGGGTTGATTTAGTTCTCTAATTAAACTTGTCATTAAAGGATGCCCTGGCGAGGACCCACCATCTAACCCTAGGTGCAACATCGATTCAACTGGGGTCTATGAAAACTAATATCATGGCTAAGCACCTACAATATGATGGCTATCAAGAAATCTTTGATATTCGATGGTGTTGACCTCGTTCTTTGATCTCGATCTCGTATTCTACCGCGAAGAACCGAACGCTAGAAAGAGAGGGGAACAATCAACACATGGCATCAATGCAATGATCAAGCAAGTATGATGATATGACAAGTTAAATTGTATTGAAAAGTAACCCTAAAGCATGCTCAACAAATTAAACGGGGTTCTGAGGGGCGCAAACCCTAAATCGGGGAAATTCCAGAATCACCTGTGAGGGGTTACTATGTTCTTCTAATCAAACTTGTCATTTAAGTTAATTAACAATGCATGATTATAGCTTAAAGAGGTAGGTTTCATTTTTCTGAACATTTTGGTATATTATACATATTTTTCTAACTTATAAACAATAAGTTATTGATTTTACAATATTAAATCATTTTCTGGAATTAAAAACAAAAAGGCAAATAGTTTTTACACCGGGGCGACCCCTAGCCAGTGAGACTGACAGAAGGGCCCCAGTGCCAACTCAGCCTCCACGCAAGCAAGCAGGACCCACCGAAGGTTTGACCGCGCTGACCCCGCCCGCTGATGTCACCAGGACGTCAGCGTGACGTCATTTACTGGGGATCAGCCCCAGATCATCGACGGGGAGGGCGCTGGAGCATGGGCGGAGCAGCGGGAGCGGCAGCGATGGATGCGGGCTAGCATACTGAGCCGTTTAGTGGCGGCGGCGCTCCGGATTGGTCGCCGAAAGAGGAAGCACGACGGCGGCCGACGGCGGTGGCTTCAGGTCCTCGGCGCGACAGCAATACAGAGAGGAAGAGGAAGAACATAGAGTACTGTGAGGTGGAGGGGCTCACCACGGAGTCGGTGGAGGGGTCAGCTCGACCAAGCGAGCTCGGACGCGGCCGAAATCGTCGAGAACAGCGGTGGCCGGACTTCGGGGAGGAGCTCCTGATTGCGGTGGTTACGGGCGCCCTTCGTCGATTCTGTTGGAGGGGAGGCGGTTCCTAGCGAGGCGGAGGCAGAGCAGCGGCGGCGGCCGGTAAGGCATGCAGGGCCGCGGGGCAGCCTGACGGCGTCGCTTCAGTCCCTGTGCGCGAGAAGATTGCGAGATGGGGAAGAAGAAGAGGAGGGGCACCCAGTTATTAACCAAAGGACCTTTTGTCCCGGTTGGTAGCTCCAACCGGGACTAAAGGGTCATACGTCCCGGTTGGAGCCACCAATCGGGACGTATACTCCAATTTTTTCAGCAGACCAAGGGGCGCGCGCAGGGGGTCTTTAGTCCCGGTTGGTGGCTCCAACCGGGACATATGACCCTGTTTTCAGAAAAAATCAGCAATTTTCTCTCTGTTCCCGCCTTATTTTTTATTTTGGGGTTTAAATTTGTAATGTTTTTAAATGATAATTACTTTGGAATTTAGAAAAACTTTAAACATAAAAAGTGTTTGAATTTGAATATCTAATTCAAAACCATTTACTCTTTTTAAAAATAATTAATGTAACCATTTAAACTATGAACCATTTAAAATTAAAAATGAATTAACTTATATTTTTTGAATATTAATTTGGATTTTAGAAAAACTTTAAACATAAAAAGTGTTTGAATTTGAATAACTAATTCAAAACCATTTTCTATTTTTAAAAAATAATTAATGTAACCATTTAAAATATGAACCATTTAAAATTAAAAATGAATTAACTTATATTTTTTGAATATTAATTTGGAATTTAGAATACCTTTAAACATAAAAAGTGTTTGAATTTGAATAACTAATTCAAAACCATTTTCTGTTTTTAAAAATAATTAATGTAACCATTTAAACTATGAACCATTTAAAATTAAAAATAAATTAACTTATATTTTTTTGAATATTAATTTGGAATTTAGAAAAACTTTAAACATAAAAAGTGTCTGTATTTGAATAAATAATTCAAAACCATTTTCTATTTTTAAAAAATAATTAATGTAACCATTTAAAATTAAAAATTAATTACTTATATTTTTTGAATATTTATTTGGAATTTAGAAAAACATTAAACATAAAAACTGTTTGAATTTGAATAACTAATTCAAAACCATTTTCTGTGTTTTAATTTGGATTTGAATTAACTTATATTTTTTATATATTAATGGGCGGGAAAAAAAGGACGGGAAATAATGGGCGGAAAGAAAATTTTATTAGGATAGAACTAGAATTAAAGTACATAACGCAACTAACACAAAGTTATATAGAAGAACTGGAAATTAAGATACATGGCCAGATTAAGCCACAATCGGCCGAACTTGTTTTGCAATGTTGGAGTGATTCAGTCATGCTCCTGCCTACACCTGTAATACTCGCCACTGTAGTCGTCGTACTCGCCGCGGCCGTCGTCGCTGTCGTCGTCGGGGTTGCCATAGTTGAACCTTGAAGGCTGAGTACGAGTAGGCTGGACTTGAGGGTAGCGCAGGCGGGGCTAGAGTCGGCGGCCGTGTCATAGGCCATGACGCTCTGGAGAGTCCGACCGCGCCACCACAACCGACGACCGGCCTCGTTGAAGTTCGGAGGAGGTGGGCCATCCTCCTCGTGCCTGGCGAGCGCCCTCTCACGCCTATCCATGAAGAAGGCTTCCCAAGTCGGGAAATAGTCGGGATGCCATCTGGGATTCCTCCGCTACTCCGGCGTGAGCTCGAAGTAGTAGTGGTTCGTGATGGCCATCCGACACGCCACACCTAGAGGGACAGGAGGAACCGGTATGCCTTCGGCGCTCAGCATCCAGCCGGCGGGGACACAGTAGCCCGACGGGCAGGGGTAGTTCGAGGCGCAAAGCGCCTCCGCCTCCCTGGGAGTTAGTGCTACGGTGGAAGTCATGGAAAAGAGTGATGGGGTTGCAGTTATGAGTCTAGAGATGTGCAATGACAATGGAGGCCAACCCTACATATATATAGTGAGAAATGGCAGGAAGATAACTGAAGGGAAGAACTGGCGGGAAGAACTGGCGGGAAAAACTGGCGGGAAGAAATGGCGGGAGAAATGCCGGGAAAAAATGGCTGGAAGAAAAATGGCGGGAAGAAAAATGGCCCATTTAGAAATTGCATTGGATCTCTGAAGAAACCACATATTGCGAGTATAAAAATGATTTTTTCAAAAAATCACGGGCGATAGATCATGTACCTGTAGTACAAACCGGACCCACTTCCTACCGATTCGGCAGACATTTGTCCTTTTTACCTGGGATGGACGAAAAGGTTTGAGATGTCCCGGTTGGGAGATAGTCCATGTAAGGTGGTCTAGTATTTTAGGAAAATGGGACGGTAGCATTCTGAAACGGCATTTTGGTGGTTACTTCACAAAACGACCCATTTTTTGCGCTCGGAAAATGGAAAAGGGCTTTTCCGTGCGACAAAAAGGAAAACTTCCTCCTGCAACTTTTTTTCCATACCAATGTCCACACGCATGCATAATATGGGCACAACATCACAAAATATGTTGTGATTCAGCACATAACATCGGTCATTTGGACCGAAAGCCATGAAACCTCGAACATGATAGGTCATTTTGTGAAGGTTTTTTCGAGACATGATCAATATACCAAGCATGGTATTTTTCCTTTCAACTATGTCACATAATATCACACCACGCGAAGGATTTTCATAGTTCGGATTTTTTTTGAATTTATTATGCCCGTTTTGAATTTTCTGAATTTCTAACTATGGTCGAACCGGCGTGCATGAAGATAGGGGACGAGCATCGTTAGATCTTGCATTGGATCTCTGAAGAAACCACATATTGTGAGTCTAAAAATGATTTTTACAAAAAATCACGGGCGATAGATCATGTACCTGTAGTACAAACCGGACCCACTTCCTACCGATTCGGCAGACATTTGTCCTTTTTACCCGGGATGGACGAAAAGGTTTGAGATGTCCCGGTTGGGAGATAGTCCATGTAAGGTGGTCTAGTATTTTAGGAAAATGGGACGGTAGCATTCTGAAACGGCATTTTGGTGGTTACTTCACAAAATGACCCTTTTTTGCGCTCGGAAAATGGAAAAGGGCTTTTCCGTGCGACAAAAAGGAAAACTTCCTCCTGTAACATTGTTCTAGTTAGAGAAGTTACAAGCTGCAAGATGGTTTTCGAGAGCAGGGACGCCACTACGACCAGTTTCAGGGAGATGCCGCCGGATCCCAGTCCTCCGGCATCTCCAAGAAACTGGTCATAGAGGCACTCCCTAATATGTGACCGCGCGCGTTTGGAGATCGGATCTTAATGGTAAGTACGAATCGGGACAACTTCTTCATAGTCCCGGTCCAGCCACAAAACAGGACTAACACTCAAGACATTTATTAATATTAAAAACTGAGACTACAAAATCGGGACTAAAGGCCCCCCTATATATAGTCCCGTTCAAGCCACAAACCGCGAAATATATCCTTCGGTGAAGCCACAAACCGCGAAAGACATGAACTAGAGTTACATAATATGAGCATGAACTTCTTGGCATATGTCCTTCCTTATGATCGCTTCAGACGTAACCATGGAGCATCTTCTTTACTTAACGGAATGCTTGGGTCAGTTTTCACTGTGAAGGGCGGAATTTCATCAAACTTATTATAATCTTCTGACATGTCTGTCTTGTCCTCGATTCCCACGATGTTTCTTTTCCTTGAAAGAACTATGTGACGCTTTGGCTCATCATATGATGTATTTGTTTGCATATTTTTTTCTTTTTTCGGTCTGAAGGACATGTCCTTCACAAACAAAACCTGAGATACATCATTGGCTAGGACGAATGGTTCATCTCTATAACCAAGATTGTTGAGATCCACTATTGTCATTCCGTACAACTGGTCTATCTTTACCCCTTCCCCATTCAGGTTGACCCATTTGCAGCGAAACAAAGGGACCTTAAAAGAGACTCCATAGTCTAGTTCCCATATCTCCTCTATGTAACCATAGTATGTGTCCTTTTGTCCATTCTCGTCTATTGCGTCAAAGCGGACACCACTATTTTGGTTGGTGCTCTTTTTATCTTGGGCGATCGTGTAGAATGTATTCCCATTTATTTTGTACCCTTGGAAATTCAATACAGTAGAAGATGGTGATGCGGCCAACAAGTATAGCTGATCTCCAACAGTGGTGTCATTCAAGAGATGTGTCCGCATACAACCACCCAAAGACTTCATGTGTTCATCTGTAATCAGTGATTCAGGCTTCCCCGGGTTTTTGGAGCGTAGAATATTCTTGTATTCCTCGATATACAGAGCTGCCAAGGTGGGATTATGTAGAACTGTGTAGTGTGCTTTAGTGAAAGAATACCCGTCCCTACATATCATTGCGTTCTTTCCCAGTGTGCCTTTTCCACTTAGTCTTCCCTCATGCCGCGAGTCAGAAACACCAATCGCCTTAAGGTCAGGAATAAAGTCAACACAAAACTCAATGACCTCCTCTGTTCCATATCCCTTGGAGATGCTTCCTTCTGGTCTAGGACGGTTATGAACATATTTCTTTAAGACTCCCATGAACCTCTCAAAGGGGAACATATTGTGCAGAAATACCGGACCGAGAATGGCAATCTCTTCCACTAGGTGAACCAGGAGATGCGTCATAATATTGAAGAAGGATGGTGGGAACACCAATTCAAAACTAACAAGACATTGTACCACATCCTTCTGTAACCTTGGAAGAATATCTGGATTGATTACCTTCTGAGATATTGCATTGAGGAATGCACACGGTTTCACAATGGGTACTCGAACATTTTCCGATAGAAGCCCCCTCAATGCAATCGGAAGCAACTGCGTCATAATCACGTGACAGTCATGAGACTTCAGGTTTTGGAACTTTTTCTCTGCCATATTTATTATCCCCTTTATATTAGGTGAGAAGCCCGACGGCACCTTCATACTGTAAAGGACTTCAAAAAAAATTTCCTTCTCTACTTTGGTAAGAGCATAGCTGGCACGACTTAAGTGACGCCCATTATCCGTCTTGTTCTATGTATGCATGTTCTTTGGGTCTTTCATAATTTGTTGGTCCTCCCGTGCTTCTGGTGTATCTTTTGTCTTCCCATACACGCAAAGATTCTTCGTCACGTGCATCACGTCGATTGAAGAGCGGACACGCAGGACTTTCCAATATGGCAACTCCCAAAATATAGATTTCTTCTTCCACATGGGTGCGTGTCCTGTAGCGACGTCGTTTGGAACTGATTGACCGCCGGGACCCTTTCCAAAGATTACTTCTATGTCCTTGACCATACCAAATACATCATCACCAGAAGGGAGTTCAGGCTTCTTCCGGTGATCTGCCTCACCTTTGAAATGCTTGCCTTTCTTTCTTACGGGATGATTGGTCGGAAGAAATCGTCGATTCGCCAGGTACACAACCTTCTTGCATTTATGCAAATATGTACCTTCAGTCTTATCTAAACAGTGTGTGCATGCCTTATATCCCTTGTTTGTCTGTCCTGAAAGGTTACTAAGAGCAGACCAATCATTGATGGTTACGAATAACAACCCTCGTAGATCAAATGGCTTCTGTTTGTTCTCATCCCACACACGTACACCTGGTTTGCCCCACAACTGTAAGAGTTCTTCAACTAATGGCCTAAGGTACATATCAATGTCGTTGCCCGGTTGCTTCGAGCCTTGGATGAGCACTGGCATCATAATGAACTTACGCTTCATGCACAACCAAGGAGGCAGGTTGTAGATACATAGAGTCACGGGCCAGGTGCTGTGACTGCAGCTCTGCTCCCCAAAAGGATTCATGCCATCCGTACTTAGACCAAACCATAAGTTCCTTGCGTCACCTGCAAAGTCTGGGAAGTCTCTCTCGATTTTTCTCCACTGTGACCCATCAGCAGGGTGTCTCAACTTCCCGTCTTTCTTACGGTCTTCTTTGTGCCATCGCAACAACCTGGCATGCTTTTTGTTTCTGAACATGCATTTCAACCTTGGTATTATATGAGCATACAACATAACCTTAGCAGGAACCCTCTTCCGGAGGGGCTCTCCCTCAACATCACCAGGGTCATCTCGTCTGATTTTATACCGCAATGCATTGCATACCGGGCATTTATCTAAATTCTCATACTCCTTACCGCATGTATCTTTTGCACATCTAATCCTAGAGGACAAAGAGTCTTCTTTGCTTCTTAGGTACTCTTGGGAAGTTCGTTATGTTTTGGAAACTTAGGCTTCATTATTTTCAGCATCTTTTCAAATGAGGAGTCAGTTAGACCACACTCTGCCTTCCATCTCAACAATTCCAGTGTGGTACCGAGCTTTGTGCTGCCATCTTCACAATTTGGGTACAACAATTTCTTGTGATCTTCTAATATGCCCTCTAACTTCAATTTCTCATTTTTCTGTTTCGCAGTCTCGCTTTGCATCAGAAATGACCCTACCAAGTTCATCAACCGGCTCATCTGATGCCCGTTCTTCACCTCCTTCCTCTCCATTGTATTCCATTGCAGTATCACTGTATTCAGGAAACATATGATGATAGTTGTTATCATCATATTATTCTTCACCATCTTCCATCATAACCCCTCTTTCCCCGTGCTTGGTCCAGCAATAATAGTTGGGAATGAAAACTTTCATAATCAGGTGGCCGTGAATGATTTTCGAGGAAGAGTACTCCTTGTTGTTCTGACATTGAACACATGGACAACATATAAAACCATTCTCTTTGTTTGTCGTAGCCACATCGATAAATTTATCCACGCCTTTCATATACCTGGCTACGCGCCGGTCACCGTGTATCCATTCCCGACCGTTCATCTGCATCATATAAGTAAGTTTATCAAAAAACAGGACATCATAAATAGTGAAATGACCAATTCACATCGACACATGCATTGTATCAATGACAGAGAAAATATAAGATTGCTAACCTCGATCGAGGGAAATAAAGAGGAGAAAGCTCAAGTGCGTATCGGACACCTTCTATATTTTTGTTCTATGAGAAATTGAACGGGATTATTCACTCAAACATTTCATCAAACACCTTGAATGCATGCATAGGGGAAAAAACTAGCACACCCCTCACACCTTCCACCAAGAGAAAAAACAGAGTGGAGGCAGAGGGCTGGGGCGTTGCATTTATAGAGGGCGGGAGCATACGTCCCGGTTTGTAACACAAACCGGGACTAAAGGTGTGTGCCACGCCACGTGGCTGACGCCCAACCTTTAGTCCCGGTTTGTGTTACAAACCGGGACGTATGCCCCCTTACCAACCGGGACGCATGCCTCCGGGCCCCGTGCCCGCTCGAACCGGGACGCGTGCTAGCATTAGTCCCGGTTGGTGGCGCAACCGGGACTAATGCATTGAGGGGGCGCGAACGGATGGCATGTTTTCTACTAGTGAACCTCCCCCGCCGGTACTTGTTGATGAGTTCATCGGTCACGAAGGACCCGCACCAACCGCCGCGTTGCTCCGGCAGCATATCGGAAGAGGAGGAGGCCGTGTTTAGCAAAAAGAAGGTGGCCGGCGGCGACAGGAAGAGGGCGCGCAAGAACAAGGAGCGCAAGGGCACGAGGAGAAGATGAGCCGGAGGATGGACAAGTGTGGGAACGATCCCCTCGGATCCCTATTTATCCCCGCAAGCGGCAACGTCGCCCCTTCGGTTTCTGCGCGACGCGTGGCATCACGGTGCCACAGATGCGCGACGTTTCGGCTCCAGATCCCCTACGCCGTCGTGGTTGCCACAGAAGATCCCCAGGCTTCAGCGGGAGGCGAGGCGTGCGCTCTTGCCCCAAGGAAACGCTGTGGCAAGTTTGCGTGCGCAGTTGCCAAAAAACTGACGCAGTGACGCGGAAGTCAAACTGACACGACGTGTGCTAGAGCCACAGGCGTGGGTGACGACATCAATGACGTCATCTAGCCAAACGTTTCGTCTTCAGCTCCGCAAGCCGGTACCTGCCTTCGCTGTTTACACCCAGTGGACGACCATCGATTCCGCAGCCGGTTAACTCCAGCCGGAAAGCAAAAGCAAAAGCCGCAGCCGGAGAAAGTAAAGAAACCTCTCAGGAAAGGAAGGAGCACGAAAGATCTTGCCCACCGGCCAAGCCCATACGTGCTTGGGGACTAGTGTCGGGGGGATAACCCCCGGGTGGGGAAAGCCAGGCATAAGTAGGCCGGCTCCAAAAGATACAGGCCGGCTGGCCTCCAAGAAATACAACTCTAACTGTCTGGCAAGCAAGCCCGGCTGGGCTTATAACCTTCCCGGCTGGCCCGTCTAGCCGGTGGCCAGAAGAACCGTCCGGGTGGCCGTTCCCACCCGGCTCACCTCGGATTCGATGGAGAGCACGGAAGGACTGACGCTCCATGCGGGGTACGCCTCTGGCCCTCCCTCGTCATCAAGGAAGCTGGCATGCCATCATGACCAGCGCTACCAGACAAAGATAAAACAAGACGGTCGGCTGGACTGGCGAAAGCGGTCCGGGTGACCGTTAAAACAAGGATGACGCCCCAAATGAAGCCCGGGTGACCACTAAAGAGAAGGATGACGCTAAAAGAAGGGCGGACTGGGTCCTGGTCCACCGGCTGGACCCTGCAGCCGGCCCTGCCCTGTAAGCCCATATCCAAACAGTAAACCCTAGGACCCAATTTGTAATCTGCCCCCCCCCAGACCAGTATATAAGGGAGGGCAGAGCTAGGGTTCTAGGTAGACTCATATAGACTCAAAGGGGGGACAGTAGAAGAAGCGAAGTGTTAGCATCTAGCTCCCATCTTCCTCTAGCCATCGATAGTAGCTAAGGAAACAACTCAAGGAGCACTTGTACTGAGCATCGAGCTCCCATAGATAGTTCATCTTGCAGGAGTAGGGGTGTTACCTCGCCAAGAGGGCCCCGAACCTGGGTACGTCCCTGTGTTTGCAATGCATCGTGCCCAACCCGTTGCGTGAGCCACCGAATGCATCCGTGTGTCCCTTCTTTGCCATCCCCGATGGCTCTGCCGTGCTCCACACCACGACAAGGAGCGGCTCCTCGCCGAAGTTGTGCAACGGCGGCAGGTCCGGTGCCACGCTGGACAACCCCCACCTCGTCTCCTCCCACAGCCCCCGTCGCCGCCACTGACGACACTCCCTCGCTGGCGCACACAAGGATGAGGAGCTTCTCCTTTTCAGCAGTGAAGCGTTCGGCGGCCGGGCGCATTGGACCAGCGCATAGTCTAGGGCTTTCTTGATGGCATCGATGATTTTGACTGGACCACCGTGGAGGCTTGCTGCTGGAAGGAAGGGAAGAGGCGTAATGGGATTGGAGAAGAGGAAACGGGAGACCGAGCGGGAAATAGGAGTCACGGGACTCTTCCAGAATCGCTAATCCTACGTGGAGGTGTGGACACGTATGAAGAGGAAAACGCAACGCGACAGCACACGCAAGACCACCGAACAAGCAGTGCACTGTAGAAGTGTCAAATTCGTGCATCTACAATATAACGAGTTGACGGACGTACCAAAGTGATGCTAAAACCCTTCACTTTCATATGTGTAGTTATGATATGATGATGATTTGTCTAACTTTAAACCTCGAAGGTGGCAAAAGGTGCTCATCACTGATCTGATGACCACTAGTAGTATATGAATAAATAGATCACTGCCAGATGATGTTGTCCAGCACACTGTTATTTTACAGAAAAGAAAAAGACAATTTTAACCGTAAAAAAGAAGTTTTCTTTTGGATCAACAGCACGAAAGGGGATTACGCAATTGTTGTGTAGGACCCATACGGAGACCCAGCTATGTCGAGTAGAGCTCGGGACTGGAAAGCCTCGGTGTCGGCACCGCGACCAGCGGCGTGGCCTTCTTCATGACGATGCCGAACTTCTCTGTCAGATCCAGCACCGCGCCCTCCGGCAGCTCCCAGTCGAACCCCTGCAGCAGCATCGCGATCGAGTATGCCGTCATCCGCTCTGCCATGGCGATGCCCGCGCAGATCCTCCTCCCGGACCCGAATGGCACGTAGTCCAGCTCGCTGCCGGTGAAGTCCACCTTGCGGCCGCCCCCCTCGCCGTCGTCCCCCTTACCGTGCGAGGCAGCGAACCGCTCCGGGATGAACTTCGCCGGGTCCTTCCACGCCGTGGGGTCCCTCATGATCGCCCACGCGTTGACGAACACGCGGCTGCCTGCGGGCACACGGTAGCCGCCGACGGTCGTGTCTTCGCTGGGGCAGTGCGGCACCATGAGCGGCAGCGCCGGGTGCAGCCGGAGCGTCTCCTTGACCACCAGCTGCAGGTAGTGCAGCTGTGGCAGGTGCGACTCCTCCACCACGCCGTCGATCCCCACCACCGCGTCCAGCTCCTCCTGCACCTTGCGTAGTATGCTTCGGTTCTGCATCATCTCCGCCATGGCCCATTCCACGGTGTTCGAGGTCGTCTCTGTACCCCCGACCACCATATCCTATCAAATCATATACAGGAGTATAGTTCTTGGTCATATTAGATTATTATAAAGTTCGGTGGGACTGTAGGAGCAAGCTATAGTGTGATTGATTGGTTGGTTACCATGAGCAAAGCCTTGACATTGGTCATGGTGAAGGCGGCCTTCCCGTCGCCCCCTTCCTTCTCCATCTTGAGCATGTACTCGAGGAAGTCATCCGACGTGTCGGCGCCGGCCTGGTCGGTCTTGACCCTCTGCTCAATGATCCTGCCGAAGATGTCGTCGAACTGCGCCTTGAGCACGTCCGACTTCTTCCGGATTCCCTGCAGGTCGAACCGCGTGAGGGCCGGGAAGAAGTCTGAGACGTTGGGCGCGCCGAGCATCTCCGTGATCTCCGCGACGAGCTCCCGGAACTCCTTCCCCACCGCCGTCCGCTCGCTCTCGGTGCCGATGTTGCCGCCCCACAGCGTGCCGGTGATGACGTTCATTGTGGTGAGGAACAGCTGCGCGCCGACGTCGACGGGCTTGCCGGCCGTGGCCATGGCGTGCAGGTGCGCGAGCGTGGCCCTGAACTCGCGGCGGCGGAGGCCGTACACGTTCTCGAGCCCCGCGGGGCTGAGCATCTCGCGGACGCAGACGCGGCGGAGCAGGCGCCAGGTGGGTCCGACGGGGTTCCAGACGATGTTCTGGCCGCCGCCGTAGGAGATGGAGCGCGCGGCGTCCGGGATGTCCCGGTTGGAGAAGACGAGGTCGTTCTCGCGCAGCACCTCGCGGGCCAGGGCCGGGGAGGTGATGACGATGCCCAGCTTGGAGCCGAGGCGGATGGAGAAGATGGGCCCGTACTGGGCGGCGAGGCCGGCGAAGTAGGTGTGCAGGTCAGGGTCGAGGGACAGCAGGCTGCCGAGCAGAGGCAGGCCCTTCGGGCCCGGCGGCAGGCCGCCTTCGCCCCCGCCGCGGCGGCGCCGGATGGAGGCGACGTAGAGGAAAGCCGCGGCGAGCAGCGCCCCGTAGAGCAGCGTCGTGGAGGTGGCCGCGTCCATGGTGGCCGCGCACACTGCGGTGGTACACCGAGACAAGGAGAGAGAACGCGTACCCACGGTGCGCGGCGAATCCCGGCTGGATATATGGGCAAAGTTGGTGGTGGGAATCGCCGTGGGTGGACGGTGGCAGCCAAGCACGGGGACGAAGAAGAGTTTGTCTCTTCCAGGCAACGACCGGCCTGCCTGCCCGCTGGCGTCGTGCCCTCGCGGCCGGAAAATGTACGGGACACTCGTCGTTGACATCGATGTAGGTACTTCTACTTATCCCTGACAAATGTGTCGAGTAGCAATAAATGTAGCTTGGCTAATCCCGGCTAATTTATGTGGAAGGGGGGCCAGTGCGAGCTTGCGTTCGGAATTGTTCTTATTGGCATCTTCGGTTGTGGACGGGGGCAACCAAGAACGGAGATGCCTCATCTGTCATCTTCCGGCGGCCGGCTGGTGCCGGCCGGCAACAATAACCCGGCGGGGAAATGCACGGACCACACGTATTTTGACATTCCTTTTGAATTGCACATACGTAGCCGAACGTGTCTCAATTTCCGTTCTGTGCTATGCCTGTCAGTGTGGATATCTCCTCTGACGTACAGTATGCGGCACCGTGGATATATATGCAGGTCCCGTTCTTTCTCTTGCGACGTGCGCCTCCAACGCTGAAAGACAACTCTTAGTGGGACATATGACGCTGCCTAGCCGTGATACCTAAACGGACCGTTCCACGATGACTCGTTCTTAGCCTAAATTTGGGTTAGCTTTGTGTTGATTTGGAAAATTGCACGTCTGGCCACGTCGTCCTCTTGTCCTTTCATGGCCCCTCTGCCAATGGCTCAACACCCCACCATCTACCTTCCACTTTCATAATGAATTTCGCCGGCGCCAAAGACCTGGCCAGTGATGGAGGATGACATCGCCCCAATACCAAAGCTATCATCAAAGGCCAAGGGGAAGGCCCTGCTCAAGACGAAGGAGCTGGTGGCACAGGAGCGGCAAGCGGAGAGCATGAAGCACGCCGGCCGAACAGAGGCACGGGCGCGGAAGCAAAAGCCGCCACCGAAGAAGCGAAACGGGTCGATCTCGTTGTCGCACTTCAGGTCAAGGCCAACTCCATGGTCACCGCCAAAGGGCTTGCCTCCCAGGCTCTTCTATACATGAAACAAGAGGCGCTCACCGAAGCCTTGGACATGGATGGACGCCGCCACATCATCAACAAGCTCGGTGTTGTCTGCGAGCATGCAACCATATCTTCTCCCATTGTCACATGCTGCCTCGACGGAGGGGGTTGCGCTCTCGTTTCGCATATCCAAGTGCTATCTCGGCTCGGACGCTCTCGATCAATGTCGTCGGAAATCACGTCGATGGCAGGCGAGCCTACCGTCGACATCAACCACACCCATAGAGCCGGTAAACTAACACATGACCATAGCAAGGGCCCATGGAGGATCCCAACGGCGAACATGTCAGTGCCCCGTGTCCTGTTGGATGATTGGGAGGAGGACAGCGAGGCCATCTTGCATGATATGATCGATGAGGCCAAAGCCCTGACGAGCCCAAGGACGACACTCAACAAATTTCGATCGATATCGACAACGAGCCATTGTTTGGGCATGAGGTCGAGCCTATCGATGCCGATGGGGGGAGGCGATGGATGTGGATGATGCCGATGTCGATGACAATGGTGCCGATGAAGTCGGGCCTATCTATGAAAGAACACAAAATAGGAAGAGCCAATGGACCAGCGGCTACACCATCAAGGAGGAGAAGATTCTCTGTGAGGCATTGATGGCAATTGTACATGATCCATTTTGTGGTGCTGAGCAAAAAGAATTGAATATTGGCAGAGGATTGGCAAGTACTTCCATGAGTGCAAGGAATTCAAGCCCTACTGTATCTATATTGATCGAAATTACCTCTCTCTTCAAAAGAGATGGGGTTTCATCAATGCAGAGTGCAATAAATTTTGTGGTGCACATAAGCATGTGGATTCTCGGCCTATGAGCGGCATCGGTGTTACCGACATGGTAATAGCTTGTCTATTTTGGTTCACATACATTGCATCTGCAGCATGTTTTGTGGATTAATTCTCATATACTTTTGTGTAGGTCGCCTGAACTATGGAGAAATTCAAAGAGAAGTATGACAACAAGCTATTCACGTTGACCCATTATTGATTGATGACCAAGAAATGTCTGAAGTGGGAAATGAGATTTTCCCTTTAACCAAGAGACTTGATAGCTCGAAGAAGCGTGGGAGTGAATCATCGTCCATCGATATTGACGAGGATAGACCAAGCACAACTAGCCTAGACAATGGCTATTTCGTTCGTCCACGCGGTCACAAGTCCACCAAGCAAGATCTCAACCTCCAAGCGGCATCACTTGCATTGCAAGAGACATTGGAGGGATTAATCACTCAAAAAGAGGAGGCAAATGTCAAGGGGGAGGGGAGGCGATGCAAGGAAAAAGAGGGCACCATTGAAAGCTTCCTTGGCCTCACGAAGTGGGATCTTAAGGTTAAAAATGCAATGCCCGGTCAAGAGCCATGAGGCCGAGGCCAGACTCATGGCCAAGGAGGCCAAACTCATGGTGATGGATTTAAGCATCTTGGATCCGGTTCAAAGTGCTTGGTTTCAGAAGAAGCAAACTGGTATCTGCGAGCGCCAAGCGTGATCTCTCCAATCATATATCTTATTTTGTGCATTACGTATGAAACTTATGTTAGTTTGCATTATTCGTTACTACGGCGTGTAAACTTGGCAATATGCTAATTAGTGGTAATTTAGTTGCTAGTAATTTATTGCATATTGTCAATTTTTATCCATATATGCACCATTTGGCAAATATTGGAAAAATAGACAACATAGGTCCAATGGGTCACTGAGGATAAAGACGTCCACTGAAAACTTGCCAAGAACGAACAGAGGTCATTCGGGCATCTCTACCGGACCGACCCAAACAAGCAACCCAAAGCATCCATTTCTGACCGTTTGGGTCAGGCTGCGGGGGAATTTGGGTCATGGTCTGACTTGTCCGGCCAACCGGGTCTAGCGGCGCGACCCATCTGTCCGTGCTTGGCAAATAGACCCTTACTATGGCCACCGACGGCGGTGCCGGTGTATTTCCAGTGTGTTCCCGTCGTCTCCCGCCTTTCGTTCCCGCTGCTTCCCGCCTATTCTAGGCATTTCCCGCCGTGTCCAGGCGCAACCATAAAAAGGGACGATAGCTAAGATAGATACAACCAGAGATCCCTCCTACCACAAACCACCATGCCTTGTCGTCCTTGTCGTCGCACTGGCATTCGTGGCAGAGATGATCCCGACCTCGGCAGAGAAGAGCCCGACCAAGACTTGTCGTTGTGGTGGCCGGACCCGCTAGATTTGCTGGACGTGTTGCCGCCTCCGAATCTGAGGTGGTCGCAGATATTCAGTATGTTTCGTAACTACCTACCTCGGCCCACTCACTTCGACCGCAACATGACCACCTGTGAGCCATTCATGTGGGAGGTGATGGACCGCGTCTTTCTGCCAGAGCACCGGTGGCGTGTACCTCTCGCAGACATGCGCATTGAACTCCAGGCAGTGGTGTGGGTCAATCCTGATGACGCTTACATGTGTGTCCACCTTGCCCAAGATGAAGAGGAGTTGTAGACACAGGAAGCGATCTATCGCTCTCTCAAAGAAGAATGGGGTATTGTTGACCTGCCGACGTCGGCGCCGCCAGTGCCGTAGGCAGCACACAGTTAGACTGTTGTTCTAGGTTGGGTTTTCTTGTAAAATATTTCTAGACTTGAATGAAAATTTGTCATTGCAAATGGCCAATGCTCACATTGCAAATTTGATTTCAAAGACTATACACGGTGAGTACACAACCTAGTCTATTGATAAGCCTACTCGTCGGAGTCGGAGTTGGAGTGGTAGCAGCGATGGCACATGGTGTCATCGAAGATGCTGACGGTGAGCATGGATTCTTCGTCGTACTTGAAGACGACGAAGTGGCCGACTTCTATTTGGTGCCGTCCGGTGAACTCTTGCTATCTGTTGGCGAGGAACATCTGACCTAGGTGATCGAACAACACCTCCACTGGCCGCCCGCGGCATGAATGTTGGGAACGCTCTATGCAAAATAAAAAATTCTAGCGCATAACTAGGATCATATGCAAGGGGAGAGGCAACGGATCATACCCTCAAAGATCGAACTAGCGGAAGTTTGTCGATGACGAGGTTGGTCGTGTGTCGATTCCAGCAACAAGCCTTAGCAAGTCATGAGGAGATGTATTATCCCACGGGAGGCTCCCATGAACATGCACCAATGAATGCGTCATTGTCGAAATAGTCGGAACCATCGATTCCTGCAGCTAGTCGATTAGCCGCTTGAAGATTTCTACTTGTCAAGATCCGAACAATCAAGTTCTCCAAGTGTCGCAACTCCACCGGTATCCACACATAAAAGATCGGTGGCACCGCATCGAGGTGTGATCAAGAACACACGGTTGAGACGAGAACATGTCGATAAAGATTCGGCAGCGCTTCCGCAGTCTCGTCTAGATTAGATCCAAACGGAGGTAGCACTCAAGCAGCGCTCCGGCATCATAGTAGAATAAGACCTAGGGCATACCACCCTAGGGTTTAGCACCACACCGTGGTGATGGAGGAGAGAGGAGGGTGGTTGCGGCAGCGCCCGCTAGGGATTTGGTCGGGGAGGAGCGAGGCGGTGGATGGGGAGGCTAGGTTGCGACTTGAGTGCCTCTTGGGTGCCCTTTTATGGGTGGCAAGGCCCCTTGGGTCGTTCTTGACCCAGCCCCAAAGTTTGGACGAGTTCTGGTAGGTGTAGGTCAATCCAAACCTAGTCAAAAACAGTTTGCTTTTGCAAGTACGAATTTGACTAGTGTATCTTTCCTTTTCCTTTACGACAATGTGGTTGAACCTATTATGGAACCTTCCGTACATCCTAAGATGACCCGGGTCGCCCCGGTACCTTCCATAACCTTTTAGAACCTTCTTTTCCTTCCAAAACCTTCCATATATGCCTGGAACCATTCCAGACACTCCCAGGACCAATCAAGACACTTTAGGGATCATCCGGGACTTCTCGGAACCATTACGAGACCATCCGAGACACTCTAGAAACCCTTCTCTCATCTTGACATGGATATGCCCTATGGGTACTTGATATTGGCCTACCCGGTCCAGCCCAGTGAAGGCCCACACGAAGACTTGCTGCTAACGCAAAGCCTAGGGAGACTCCGAATGGCCCAAGCCCACTAGAAGTTCGACTCCTTGGAGAACACGACCAAGTTGTAGATAGAATATTCAAGGGTGAAACCCTAACTTGTAACCGACTCGACCTACCCGAGACCTGGCCTCCCCATATAAAGGCCAGGAGGCCACGGCGAAGAGGATCTCCCTCCACTCATACACACACCTCATGCCAGATTGCATCTATTCATCCGCTATAACCTTCGGTTCCACCATCAAATCAAGAACAAACAAGTAGGAGTAGGGTTTTCCCTCCGGGGGCCTGAACCTGGGTAAACATCGTGTCCCCTTGCTGCATGTCTGTTAACCGTCTCGCGATCTCCAGCATCCCCATCTTCTTCAAACCCAAGTCCATAACAATGGGAATTGATGAGTCGAACCCTTGTCGCATCTCATTAATGCTCAAAACTTATTTTGAACACTCTCGGCAATATTCCGGACACCTCCGATATATTTCGAGACACTCCAAACACCTTCAGAATTACTTCTATACTAAATCTCCATTCACAGTCATATTCTAAATACCATTGAACTCTTAAGTATGTGACCCTATGGGTTTGAATATTTGCGGCCATGTCCAGAACTCATTCCACGATAATGATTACTATTGGTGTCTTGATACACATAGTAAACCCCGCAAATAACATGAAGATTTTTATTGTGTGAACCGTAGTATTAAGTCCAATACATATCGTATTGCTTCATAGATATTTTACATTGCCCAAGATGAAACAGTAGGTTATTCTCGTTACCCGTCATGTACTCTTTACTCATACTACACTATCGATGTTCATGTATTCAACAACTTGATCACGTGTCCGGCCAGACGGTGACAAACACCATTGTACATGAGTAGGCCCAGAGTGTATCTCTCCATCGTTAGGGGTAGCAATTTTTGCAAGCACCCCATATGAATAATTGGTGTACCATCCGGTAAGAGAAAGTATCAACTTTATGATTACTCTGTTAAGAGTAGCGTTTGAAGAATCTTGCCACATCTATATTGTACCCAAGTTCACATGTGTCTCGCGGTCAAACAATTTTTAGTAAAGGCAATACATTGTTTATGAGAAACTACCGGTAATAATATTGACGATGTGTTTCACGGTATATCATGTTGGGTCTATCCATCGTCGTTGTTCTCCCAACAACTCCAATAACATATATCACCGGCAACTCTACAACACATTATCGTTTTGTCCATAGTCAGGAAACCTAGATTATCAATGATACATGAACTAGTCTTAGAGGCGAGACTAGGGATATCTAAATGATGTTTATGATTTCACACATGTATTAGGGTTTTCCTCCAAAACTCATTATCCAGACCTAATACAATTATAGCATGGAATAAACTTAATCATGAACATGAAATATAGAATAATATAATTTATTATTGCCTCTAAAGCATATTTCCATCAATGACCTGTTGGGGCTCTGCGCCGTCGACCAGCGACGTGAATTTGTGGGGAAGGAGCATCATGTCTTGCTTCATGCCCGAGTGGGTGGTGATGGCAAACTCGAAGTCGGCGTGGCTGATGTCGATGGGCCCGAGCTCGAGCGACAACGATGGTGTTGATGCTGGTGGTGAGGGAGATCGTCGCGGCACGCTACTTTGGACGCGTCCCCCACGCCTTCCTCGACGGCCACGGCTAGGCCCTAGTGGCGAGGGAGATCGTGGCGGCGTGCTGCTCTGTCCGTGTCCTCCATGTCTACCTTGACGGCCACGACCAGGGCCATGTGGTCATCCTAGACGCCCTCTCCTCAATCCAATGATGTCGGACATGGCTTGCTACCGATAGTGAAGGATGAGAGGAAGGAGAGTGTGGTGTGGAAGAAGATGGCCGTGAGTGGTTTGTTAAAAAGGTGCGGAATTGGATACCGGCACGGAGCGGTAGTGACGACATTAATGTGTGGCGGCAGGAGCGCAGGCGTCGGGCGGCGCCAGCAGTGACACGACTAGCCTTTGGAGCATCATCCCTCTCTCCATTGATGGCTAGTGGAAGAAGGCTGTTAGGTCGCTGCCATGCGGGATCTCGACCCCGCGGGAGGACACACCCATTGTCTAAACAGACACAACCATTGCCTAAAGTTGTTGCATGAATGGATCAATCCAAACACATCGGTCCACATGGGTCATGCCGCTGAAAAGGTTACGCACGTCCTACATGTCCGCGTCCCCGCAAATGGGTTGGGTGGTGCCGGTGGAGATACCATACCCTCCCGAGACCAACAACACTGACCCATTCCATGTCTGAACTGGTCTCAGACCGCAGGAGATACCGTTAGGCCAACTCCAACGGCCCCCCGCAAATCAGACATGCCTTTTGACCAATTCAGTCCGTTTGCGGGGCGGGTGGACAGGCCCCGGGACGGTGTCCGTCCTGGAATGGCCGGTGCACCCAACAGTGGCACCTTCCCATTTATCTGGCCCTTTCTTCGTAGGTACCAACTGAACCAAATTCAAAAAGAGGGCTAGTGGAGTACCAAACTGAAAAAAATTTGAAGGATCGGCGGAGTACGAAATCAGGGCACATTGTTCATACATGCATGCAAACATAGATACAGGATGAATCTATGCATCTTGCTCATAGATCATCTTCCTCTTCTTCTCGAACCAACATCGTTGAATTGGGTTCATCTTAGAGAGATCTGTAGTCATGATGCGGTTTTCTTAGGCAAGTCGCTGGATCTCTACCTTTTCCTTTCTTGCACGGGCAATGATCTCTTCTATCTCCAGACACTTCGATTGGATGTCGTAGTAGTTCTTCTCTGCATCTTCTCTCTCCTTGCTTTTCCTCTCTTCCCTCTTGTCGATGGACACCTCCTTGTCGGCGATCAACTCTTTCAACATCTCCTGGATGGCAACTGACGAAGCTTCACGCTTGAGCTCTAGCTTGGAGCCGTTCCTCCCTCTCAGCCTCTTGGTTGCCAGCCCTTCCTCATCGATGATGATTCCGGCGCCTCCTCCCTTTGCACTTCCTGCGTAGAGCTCTTTCCACTTCTCGCCATCTTTGAGCTTCGTCCAACAATGGCCCAACGTGAAAGCTTTCTTCTCGTGTCAAATCTTGAAGTGCTCCAATGCTTGCCACACCTAAACAAACAAGTTTAAGTTCATGTTTGAATGCAAAACTCGTATGAATAAGAACATATAGATATGATATGTGTAGGAGGCATACCATGTCTCCAACTCCAATGCCGCTCACGGGCCTTGACTTAACATGGTCATAGGAGGCACAAAACTTCGTGCATTGTTCATAGATGAATGCCCACATCTTCTTAAGTGAGTTCATGTTGCGATCGCTCGTAAATGGATGGTCACAGAAATGTTTTTTTTCTCATGAAAGTATCTCCATACTCGGTTCCAAAATGCCCCTCCCTTTTGTTTTGCACCAGTTATTGCATCCTAGCTAATTTCCATCCATGCCTCGCAAATCATCTCGTCCTCTAGGGTTGAGTATGATCCGCTCCTTCGGCTACCGCCTTGTGTTTGAATTTGCCGGACTAGTTCGTCCACAAACAAAGGCTCGTGGTCGATAGAGATACTGCATTCTTGGGTACCAAGGCCTTGTTGGGTGCCAAGGCCAGGATCCTGCAAGGGCCTATGGTTAGATCATGTACATTGGGAGAGCCAGAACAAGGGACAAGTTACCTGCGTCGGAGTTGGGGTCGGAGTTGGGGATGGCGTTTCATCAAACAACTTGTGGGGAGCGGGAATGCTGCCGGCGGTGATGCTCCTCCCGGTCTTGCTGCTGCATGAAGAGCCTCCGCGACAGGTGCCTCGTTCAGGTCAAGGGCAAGCGCTGGCGATGAGTCGCCGACGATATCCGGTCCCCCCATGGCCACCACTTCGATAGCATCTGGTTTCTTGGCGGACATGGACGATGTCGTCGTGCCTATGAGGGCAGCTAGCTGTTGCTCCTTTATCAGGAGCAAGGTGGCAGCCTGCGCAACGATGGCCTCGGTGGTGAACTTGGCCTGGACGGCCGCGGCGTGCTCAAGGCCGGCGGCCCTATCGCGGGCAGCTTGGGCATCGGCAAGGCACTGCCGGGCCTTCTCTCTACGGTCGGCCTTCTTCCCTGACTCCCCCTTCCTCTGCTCGTCCGTCAATTCCTTCTTCACCTTGACGCCGACAGCAGATTTGCCGGCTGATTTTGACGGACCAGCGGCAGATCAACAGCAGATGGGACGTGGGATGGCCTTAGGATAGGATGACGACAAATTGACCATCCGTTCATCCGTTGTATTCACGGAATGACAAAGCAAATAGAAGGATATATTTCTTATAAGTAAAAGAGTGAATTCCACTTTTTACCCCCTATTTCTGAATTTGTGACACATATTACCCCTTTAGTTGAGGTTTTATGAACATATCCAATTTAAAAGGCTTTAAACATGGTTTTGCCTTATTTTAGCATTTTGCTTGTTTTTGTTAGATAGGACCGACATGCTAGGTTCGATGTGGCGCGACAAAATGTGTAAAGGTTGAAGGAGGCCATCCACAATCATGTCTAGACTTTTCTCATCCACATGTCCCATTCCTTGTTGTTGTTTTGATATTTTTGAACCCCGTTCATCACCTCACACCTTACCCAATGGATATGCTTCAGAAAAAAGGGTTCGAAGCCTCTAAAAGATACAATTTAGATGAATTTGTACTCTAAGGGATAATATGTGTCATAAATGCAGAAGTAAGGGATAAAAAGTGGAATTCACTCTAAGTAAATATATAGCACTAAGAAGATGACTTTCTTTTTCTGTGGACAACCATGACTTGATAGGCGCATATATGTGCAATTAGGCGACATTATATGGTGCGTGTCTGTCATGATAAGCCCGATTATTTTGCTGTTACTCTTCTAACTTGTCGTCAGATGTTACCACTACACGCACAATAAAATATCAGCCACGAGGAGCTTGCTGCCCGCATTATCAATGGGACAGACCAATTCATTCAACGGTGTCTGCCAGGGGTATATCTTACTGATCGCATTGAATAAAAAATTAATGTTGAAATTCAGAAAAAAAACAAATCTCATCAAATTTGAGAAAAAATATGAACAATTACAATACTGAATAAATACTTTGTTGTAGTTGTAAAAACCACAACAAGACGGAGGTATATCACTTCAAACGTAGTAACACGCCCCTAAGCAAGACGTAGCGGTTGGCTTAGTCGGATGACGTTTCCCTGTAACCATCACCGTAAACCGGTCCTTTAGTATCCGTACGGGGATCTGGGTCTGAGGTGTATTGCATGAGGTGTAGCACCATGAAATTGACGATTTGAGCTCCGCCGCGCAACAACGTGTTAATCCGGTGTCATCCACGATACTTGGGAGCCGTTGCCCCGGTCATGTAAACGTTCCCAGTCGGTATGATTCCTCAAAAAGGTGATTGCCGCGTTACGTTTTTCGTGTTTCATGTGGGCTACTTCTTCTCAGTCGCTCTGGGTGGTCATCCATGTTAACCACGGATAATGCGCTTATCCGGTGTCGTCCACGATACTTGGGAGTCGCTGCCCCGGTCTCGTAAACGTTCCCAGTCGGTATGATTTCCCAGAAAGGTGATTGCTGCGTTACGTTTTCGTGTTCCATATAGCTACGTTCTTCATCGATGCGAGAGCCGAGATATCCGTTGCGGAGAGTCGTGTGGATTAAATAGATTTGCAGCAAGGGGAGCGGCCAGCAAGCCAGTCGTGTCCCCAAGCTAGGCACAGTGTTCCTTGACGCCTTCGGCGCCGTGGGTTCTTTTACCCCAAGCCCCAACTCCAAGGAGAGGAGGTTATCGAGGATTTGGCTGAGCGACGACGGTGCCGCCACTCAGCAGGAATAGATAACGCGTGCTCGGTCTGTTTTGGTCAGGGTCACGACAATGATCCTTTCGCAGGTTCACCTACGGAAACCTTGTTACGACTTCTCCTTCCTCTAAATGATAAGGTTCAATGGACTTCTCGCAACGTCGGGAATTACACGCAACACCAATGTTTAGTGACAAAGTTGCATAGAATATAGAATCAAAACTAGTTTTGTGGCTGACCCAAACTTTCAGTGCAATGTGTTGCAGCTAGCCTAAATAGATTGTTTAGACCCTTAATAGTGTATCTAACCTATGGACCTAGATTTAGAAAATGGATATATCGCAATACTAGAAAGGTAGCCCTCATAGAAAGCATTATTTTGGTATGTCTAGAAACGACCAAGAAATAATCTATTATTTTGCATGTACTTATGTTAAGAAATAAAATAAATCTAAAACAACACAATGATTCTTTTAATTATGCAATTCCCTAATTAAATCGTAAGCATATATTGTCATCCTACTAGGTAGGTTATTTATATATATGACATGGATTGTGGATCACCGTGGTGTCTAAAAAACATCATATTTTTTAGTATATAATAGATATAATTTTAAAAATAGATAGTATAACAACGGCATAACGGTAAAAAATTGTATGCCACAATATATTATATAAATGGTTGAATTTTGAAAAATGTTTGAATGCAGAAAAGCTTCTGTCTTGTTATTTCTACCCTGGGTGATCTACAATTCTAAATGGTTTGAATCAAACGGGTTTGGATTAAGCATTCCCGTACCTTTCTAACATAATTGGTTTCATGTATTTTGGTTTAGTGAATCAAGCTAAGTTAATTTTTGAATCTACGTACAGAACTGAGTTTGAAATTAAATGAATAAACTTAAGTTTGAATTGTTGGATTCGCGCGGGATGTTTAACTGGGCCGGCCCACTACGCACAGCGCACGCGCGGACTGGTTAAGTGAGCGACCCCACTCGTCAGTGAGACAACGAGTGGCGAAGCGGTACAGGGTGATCTAGGCCGCACGATCTAACTCTCAACGAACGGCTCTGGTTCATCGTCCACGTCGGGCAGCGCCGGCGAGAAAGAACTCTAGCGCGGTAGATGGGGGTCGTGAGAGGCTCACCGGGGCTCAGGTGATGGTCGGCGACCGGGGCGAACGACGAAGTCGATGACAGCGGTTCTCCTGGTACCGGCAGATTCTCCTGAGGCGGCTCCAATCAACGGCGCCTCTCCTCCTCTACAGCTGCGAACTCCGGTGAAATTCCGACCACCTGGTGCTCGCCTTGCTCCGGGACCGAGTGGGTGCGATCAGTGAGAGGTGGGGAGTGAACTGGTGTGAAGAAAACGAGCGGGGAGGTCTCCTTTTATAGTGGCTGAAGGGGACGGACGGGCGTGGGCTGAGCTCGTCGTGGTCGACAGCACAGAGGGCTAATGGCATGGGCGATGATAGGGGGCAGTGCTGTGATCCCTGGCGAAGCTCAACGGCGTGGTGGCGAGGCGTGGGGCGGTGCTGATCAGTCGGAACGCGTCGATGCACTGGGCGGGTCCGACGGTGATTTTAATGGTGCACAGCGTGCGTGGTCCGCGCGGTGGCGAACGAGGTTGTCTGGCGAGGTGCTGGAGTGTTGGCGATCATGTATGCAAGCGGCGAGGGCGGCGCGTGGTTTGTCGAGCGTGTCGAGTGCGGCGCTCTGGCGCGCTCTCGGCATGGTCGCAGAGAGAATGGTCGCGCGCGTTCTGTGTGGTCCAGGGGCTGGCTGTGCTCGAGACATGGACAGGGGGTGGCGGTGCACAGTGGAGTGCCTGCTAGACAAGGTTGGCGAGGCTAGTTAGGCGTGTAGCTTGCTGTTGACGTTGGGATTGACAATTGGGCTCGACATGGTCACCATTAATGGCTATGCCAAGCTCACAGTAGTGCTAAGGCTTGTAGAGCTTGTTTCAACCAGAGAGGGAACAAGGTTGGCCAAATTCACTGCTGCAAATAGTGTTTGTTGTTTGTTTGTTTGCTGCAAACAAGGTGTTTGATGAAATGGCCAAAAGAGATTCAAATTTGACTTTTGGATTCAAATTTGGTGGGTTTGCTATGCACATACTAGGGAGTCTCTGGTTAGTTGGATTAGTCAAGGGGCACTGTTTTGGTTGGGTTTTGAAAATGTGTGATCTTCACATATATTATATATTCAATTTTGAATTGTCATTTGAATGAGGTTGCCAAATGTTTCTGCAAGTTTTAAATGTGGGCTTTAATTCACTTTTACTTGGTCTAGCAAGGGATAAAAAGAATTGGAAAAGTTTCTATTTGAAATCTTGTACTATAAACACTCAAAGTGACCTAGTGAGCAAGATTGACAAAAATGACCATTTGCCTTATTTAATTTATTTTTGATTTTCTCTTGATTTGTTTCTGCTTGTAAATGTTTTATATGATGTTATTTTCATGTTTAAATCATTCCTTACTATTTAGGTTAATCACACAAGTCCATTCATGCATTTATCAAATCATCACATATACACATACCGCCTTTAAAATACGAGCACTAAGCGAATTGGGTTCTTGTTGCAACCTCCCTGATTGTTGAGCAAGCATGCAGAGGTTGAAAGAGGTTGAAAAGCTCCATGTCTCTAAATCCCAACCTGCACATGTGTTTAGGCCTGGTTATGACATCCCATGAAACCCAGGAGGGTTTCCTTTTGCCCCTCCTTGCTACCCCACCATAACTGTTAGATTAGAGAATTTATGTGCTCACATAAACCTTTAGGTAGTCTGAAGCATGCCATTCAAAAACTGGGATAGCTTGAGCAATTGATTTGATCAAAACCTCTTTACTACCATCGACGGAATCTTCTCGAGCCATCCCTTTATTTTGCTCCATACTCGGTTTCTCAAGAATTTAAATGTGCCATATCTCGCAGAGCCAACATTTGTAGGCATACCGAGATACCTCTCATTTAGAGTCTCGTTGCTTACATGCAAGATGTTCTTTATTATATCATGCCACTCTTGAGTGCATCCCTTTATGAAGAAAATGGATCTGAACCGGCACCATTCACAGCTTGGCCGAGGAGAGGCCGAGCTGGGCTATTTGATGCGCTCCAGGAAATAATAGGAAATATGCAAACCATTGTATGGCACAAGAATTAAGCCTGGGAATAAAGAACGAAGGAGAAAAAAGGGAGGATGGACGCCACGGCCCACGGGTGGGTTGCTGCTTGTTGGGTCGACTCACATTTTATTTATTATTTTCGTTTTTATTTTCTTTTTTAATAATTGTTTTCTAGTTTTTGATTTAGGGTTCTAAATTGATCCAAGTAATTTTTTTTGTAAAAACTATATAATCTTTTTGGACATTATGGAACCTCTTTCATGTCCAATACAAAAATAATTGTATGCACTTTGGCTTATATGACTGCTTGTGCAATTCCAAAAGATAATTACAGGACTTTAGAATTGCCAAAAATTAATTCAAACATGCTACAAAATGCACAAAACAGTATGTGTAAATTATATAACATATAAGAACCATTTTTACAGCCAAATAAAAATGAAGTAAGTCATATTATCTTCTCTCTTTTAAAACAAGCATTATAAATCATTTACAAACACCCATAATTCAAATATTAACTTTAAGAGTCAATGGCATATTAAATACCACTCCAACATAATTAAAGAAAGTCATTTTATTATATCTCTTCACTAATTTAAATATTATTGGACAAGTATTTTAATTTTCTCTCCAATACAAATGGAAGGAATAAAATATAACAAGTTGGATAGTCATGTTAATCCACTCATATATAAAATGTTTATAAAACAAGGTTTAGAAGATTCAAATCACTCATCAAAAAAAAACTTAAGATTTTTCAAAAAAAGTCAAACAATTGAATAGACTTATTTTATTAATTTAATATTTAGAAATTTAGAAAAATTTGGGATGTTACCGCCCTTAGCATTCTCGGGCTAGGACAAGGGCGGGTAGCACGGGCGAGAACATGCTGGCGAGCGGCGTGAGATGACGCGGACATGTTTCGGATTGGAGGGGAATATGATGGACTACGGGTTGTGTTGAACAAAGGTTAAGGTTTGTCTAAACACTATATCTACCTATCTGGTTGTCTAAACACTCTCTATTTGCTCTACTAGCAATTTCTAAGGGTTTAGTTACTATTCATGGGAAGTGGGTCCCATCTATGTTTATCTTGAGCTCTACTATCATTGTTTGAAGTATTTGACACTATTGAATACTTTGCTCCTTGATTTTCCGTAGTTGTTCTCCATTGTCATCTTGTTGGTTTGGGTTATCGTTAATTACTTACCATGGTCTAGAAAGGGATAATAATATAGATTGAGTACAACGTACTTAGTAAGTTCTAAATATGTAGGTGTTTGATGAATAGCCGTGGATCCAAGATCCTAGGCTTGTGCAGATTTTCGAAAACGGTATTTCACAAAAGGTAAGTTTTAGTTTGTAAAATTCTATGTATGTGTGGCATCCCGCAAAACCACTACTAGAAAATCGCGTTGTTTTTGTGCATTGCATCATCATGACCGCATGCTCATGTCATCATGCCACATTGCATTTGAGCATCGTCATCATCTTGCATTGGGCCGCATAAAACTATTTGCGGAAAAGCCTGGTTTTGTTTTCTAAACGCCCCGTCTTTAATTCAACTCAAAACCGAGTCTCCGGAATATTTTGTTTTGACTAACCACGGTTTGCAAACGGTCCGTTTAAAATAAATAAAATATTAAATTAATTTAGTGGGGGCAGTCGAACGGGCCGAACCGACCCGAACGACCACCCCCAGAACCAAAAACAGTTCATCTAACCAGCCCCTCTAAATCCTAAGTTCACCCAACCTAGTCTACCCACCCTCTGGCCACCTCACCCGGACCAATCCGTGACCGCCACCTCATCCCTCTCCTCCCCTAAACCTATCAACTGCTGCCACCTACCCCACTCCCTCTCTCCACCTGGGACACACACACCCCACCCCACACGCCACGCACGCACGCACTCACACGCATGCACGCTCCCACCCCGCCCACCTGCACGCACCCCGCGTGACCCCCTGGCCCCACACCTGACGCCCCGCACCGCTCCCCACCTGCCCCGTGCCCCTGTCTTCTTCCTCCTCTCCTCCCCACGCGCCTCCACCCACCTGCAACCTCCCGACGCGCTCCTCTTCCCCCGTGGCTCCTCTCCCTGGCAGGGCCTCGTCGGAGCCGCCCTCCTCCGTCCTCCTCTCTCCCCCGTTCCACCCAGCGCGCCGCCTGGCCTCATCGCCACTGCCCGCTCTCCCACCAACCCCGCCGCACGCTCTCTGCCGCCGCTCTGCCTCGCGCTCGCCCCTCCCTCACCGGCGTCTGTCCCCGCCAACCGCCGGTCCGCCGCGTGCCCCAGAGCCGCACCGCGGCCCCCTCGTCGCCCTGCAGCGCCGCCCGTCCGGCTCCACCGCCCGCCGCTCCGCGCGCCCCGCGGCCCCCGCGCCCGCCCGCCTCCGTCCGCGAGCTCCGGCGCACGCGCGCCCGCCGCCGCCCCTCTGGCCGGAGCCCTGCCCCGCAGCTGCCTCCGGCGCCGCCCCGAGCTCCCCGCGTCAACCCCCCCCCCCCCGTCGTCTGCAAGCCCGGTGTCCCCCTCGTTGCGCGCCCGCCGTCCGCGGTGACCTCCACGTGCGCCCTGGTCACCCGCGACCCCTCTGTTGATGTCCTCCTTTGAGTGTGCTTGCGTCCCTCGGTTTGCCTTTGTTCCTAGCAGTTCGTGATGCAACCAGGTGGAGTTTCTGCTCACGTGAGGTGCTTGTTTTTCGGTGTCCCGTGGAACCTCAAGACTTTTAGCCTTTCGGTGTGTTGTTTTGTCAAGAGCGTCATGCGTGATACCAAGCCTTCAACAACCATCAAGACAGTGGAGCGTCGAGATCCTCCTCGAAACACCAAGTTCGCCTTCCCGGAGTCGGACCCGAAGACCATACCAAAACCGATGAACCATCGACGCCGAGCCCTCGACACGACAAGTTCTTCTACCCGGACCGGAGACCGAGAACCCGGACATGCCGAATTCTTCGACCCGAAGGCCACAGATGCGACAAGTTCTCCTTCCCGGACACCAAGTTCGCCGAGAACCCGGACGCCGAGGTCTCCATCCCGGTACGACAAGCACTTCGCCATAGAACGCCAAGTTCTGCATCCCGAACGCCATGACCGTCGACATGACCCGCAGACCACGGATGCGCCAAGATCTACTCCGCTATCCGAGAACGTTTCCGTCGAACCCCGAACCCCAGATCCGTCGAACCCTGGACCCTGAGACCGACCCCGAACCCCGGAACCCCAAGATCTGCCGAACCCTAATGTGTGACCCCTCTCCTCGAGCCCTATTTTATAAATAAAATATAAACTTGTTGCATTAATCATTCATCTCACATGCATGCTTGTCATATGGGTTGGGGGCCTTATGCCAATTCACCTCTAATTAAATACGGGGCCCATATGCGGGCAAATCTAGCCTTATATTGGCCTCATTTAAATTTGATATAGCGAACCGGTGTTATATTTTGGCCATGTTAATACAACATTTAATTGCGGGGTAGCTAAACAACATGAACCATCTAATTGATTGTCGGGACCCCGGTTCCACTTAATATTGACCTAATTGCATCGCATCTTTGCCATGCCATACATCATGCATGCATCATGCCGGTCTTCTGTCGTAATCTTAAATATTGCATCCAGTGTTCCTTCTAGTGTTTTGCTTCTTCGCGGACAAGGCCGTTGAGTTGATGTGAGCTTCTCCCCGATCTTCGGTTGAACCTTCGGCAATGTTTTCAGGCGATCATCTCCCCCTTTCTACCTATCTTACTTTATAGTATTTATTCCCTCCTGTTGATCTATTGCTATCTGTGTTGCGATGCTCTAGTTTACGTACCCGTGATATCCCTTGCAGCCCTATATTGCCTTGGACACATCCTATTACCTGTTGTTTGGTAGATAGTTGGACTTGCGCGCCGTAGTCGCTTGCTCAAGTGCTGTTGCGTGTCGTCAAGTACCACAGTTGTTGGAGAATTGCCGCATGTTCAATGTTGGAGAAGACCATGGCTTTATTTATTGTTCACTTTAATTACTGCTTAACAACTAAAATTGAAGTAAGAAGAGGCATCGGTGGGTGATAGATAATATTTGGTTTCCGACCGCCCACTTGTGTCCCGTAGGACCCCGAGTTCTTGACACCTGTTCCGAGATCGAGCGCGCTAACCACAGGTGGGGAGATATGGGCCCCCCATTGATTATTACCTGATTTCAAAGTATTGTACTGGGGGCCACAAACTAGTTTGAGGTTTTATTTACTATCCTGTACTTATGCCATGCTTTACTGCTTTATTTACGATTGTGTGAGGAGCACGCTGTACTGTTTTGGAAGCGGAGTGTTTTCGTGGTATCGACAGTCCCCGTTTGGGGATTTGCTGTCGTTTACCGCCACTGTCGCAAACCCTAAGTCCGTCTCGGAGACCGGCCGACTTCTTTGCGGGTGTCGACTTGGTGGGGTGGCCCCCATGTACTTGCTTTGGGTCTGGGAACGTCGTGACTTAGGCCCCGCCGACATACCGATGGGTGTATGTTAACTGATCTGGCAAAAAGGGTCGAAGTGCCTGTGGATACTTTGGTGCACCCCTGCAGGGTTAAATCTTTTCGAGAAGCCGTGTCCGCGGTTATGGACGACTTGGAGCACAGTGCTTGATCATAGACAACTATAACTAAAGTTTATTTGTTATAAATTGACTTGTATCCGATCTGACTAGTAATCAGCTTCACTACAATGGAATGGCTAAATAAAAGTACCAACGACTGCTGGGTTTTGGGGTTATCTCATGCTAATTGTATCTGACTAGTAAGTGTCGCAACTACAACGGAATGGTTAACTAAAAGTGCCCACTGCTTATTTTATCAGGATGATTATCTGAACCTGACTAGTAATTGCTGCAACGATAACTGAATAAATAAAACTGCCAACTGTGTGAGTTCCTCGGTTGACTTCCTCGTTGGTCTCGAGGGGGAATACCAGGATGGGATTGTTTGGGTGTTGGTATCAGATTGGTTTCCGGATAGGTCTTTCTTACCCCTCTCTGATAGCCGCCAGTGGAATCGAGTCTCTATAGGCTGTTTAGTGCATGCTGCCGCTGCCGCTTCAGTCCACCATACCTTTGTAGGCGAGGACCGCCGAATTCTAGCCTCGCCGTGTACTGGCCTCAGTACTGACGCTCCTCTTTTTCCTTTGCCCTTTGTCGGCACCCCTTTTGTTCAAGCAGGTTTTGAGATCGACGTCGTTAGCAGGGTTACCCTTCCGGCCTGGCCTGGGCAGGGTTATGGACGCCATTGGTTATTCTTCAGGGCTCTTAGCCCCATTTGCATCTTGTCCGTAGCTGGACGCTCTATTGTTTTCAAGGTGATTTGGATCTTTGTATATTATATCTGTATTCTTGACTCTTTGAGTCGCTGTTGTATATATATGTTCTGTGGGTCCCATCGAGGACTGTTGTGTAATGTTATTACTTCGTTTTCCACCCGCACGAAAGTGCCTGGTGGGCACCTTTGAATGGTTTCTATGCGGGTTTGGCAGGATTCGCTCAAACTTACATAGGTCCGATTCTGAGGGTGTTACAGTATGTCAGTCTTCACGGATTATACAGAACTTCGTAGAGTTCCTTTTCATGCGTCGTTAGTAGTACTTTTCCAGAATAGGGAGTATCATAACACATTTATACACACTCGATATGTGCGCTACTTTATCCACAAACGTCCTTGGCCTTATTACTCATTCCATATTTCCTTAGATATGGAGTCTTGTTACCAAGTTTCAACCGATACATTCTGAGTATCCCTCCATGACCCCTCTACCCACCCATTGTAATGAATTTTGGCCGAGAGACATATGTAGCCGTTATCCTAAAGCACGTGATAGGGACAACACGGGCTCCCACCCACTGATCTCCTCTCTGGATCTCAGCCTGACTAAATATATGATAGACGAAATAAATTAGGTACTTCTGACTCGCTTGCCCCATAACAAGATCTATGGTTAGCGCGGTTTATATGATGCTTTTGAATAAGTGACTATATTTGTTGTTAATTCCTAATTTTCTCGGTATAATGGAATCTCCACCACATCGCTTCCCAACCATGTTTCTTAACCATGATTCCATTGTCCATCATTTTCAGATTATCTGACTACCTTGAGCTGGTAATCCATAATCCATATTTATTATGAAAATAATTATTTTTTTAGATGTAGGTGATAAGGTTTTGAAAAATAATTCAAAGGACATGTAAGACTGCACTTGCATATGGTATGGAAGCCTGATCTTACAAGGCAATGCAAGAATGAACTTGCCTTTCAGTTACAAATCATGTACTCAGCATCTTCTACCATCATAAGATCCAAGTTGAAGAGTAGCATCATCGGTCTGATAAAAGAATAATGTTTGAAGATATCAATATCTTGGGGGTGTATAATATATGAAATGCAAGCGTTTTCTAATCCCTTGTTACTAATTCCCCATTGATTTCGTCTATAGGTTGTCTCAGGGTTTGCTTTTTGATTTCTTAATGATTTCATTTAGGCTTAAGTTTACTTCACCCACTAAAGCAGATTTAGACATTCGATAGTCTTAATGAAAGTTCTATAGCACATTCATTTGGAATAAGTTATAGCATAGTTATTTGTAAGTGGTAGTGGATTATTATTTTGGCTTTCCTTTAAGTGGTTTAGGGCTTTTAAAAAACTAATTCGTTTTATCCTTCTTTATTTAAGAATAATAATAAATTTTTAAGAAAAATCTCTTATGAGATCCTTTAAATATCCATTTCCTTTTTACTTGTGACAATTATGAGTTTAAGGTAAATCATCTTGGTTGATTTTATTTTACTATCTTATTTTATATTATTGCCATAATTATTAAAGAAAATGGTTTTTTCATTTTATTTAGTGAGAGCATGGTATTTATAATTCCTTTTATTTTCAATTCTTAATTCATTTAAGCATTTTTATACATAAAAAGGAATTATTTACTTAATGATTTCTAGGTTAGGAATATTATTTTAAGCACTTCCCAAATTTATTAATTTTCTTCAAGTGTTTGTTTTTAAATTATTATACTCATTTATCACTGAAGCATAATTATTTTGTGATTATCATTTAATTTTCTACAAGGAAAAAAATGATGTGTCGATTTTATTCTTGAAGATAAGGTTTGATATATCCCATTTTTGGAATATACTTTTTGTACATTGAATTTCATTTTTAGAGTGTTTTAATAAATAATATGAGAAGGTTTTATTCTTTGTTATTATTTTTTCCACATAAATGTTTTATATTATTGCATTCATGGATAGATCTTATTTTCCTAAGAATTTTGATATATTAATTGTATTTTTCTGAGTTAGGATGAATTAGCTATGATTTTTCTAGTGTTTAATGATTTTTTAGGAATATTCTGAGTGGATAATGTGATATACACACGTGGATATGTGTGGGGTCAGGTGACACATTGTCAGATGAAATGTTTTTAGCCAGAGTGAATGACAAGTGGGGTCAAGGCCAAGTTAGCTGCCAAATGGCAAAGACTAGTCAACACCGATGAGGGGGTCCCACCTAACCGATGACCTTGGACAATAGACGACGGCCAACGAAGGCGACACCTATTCTTGGCACTCTAGCAAGAGCGCATAGGCATGTTTGAATGAGAAGACAATGGAAAGTTGAATGGTGTATCTCACGAATCAAGAAAGTGGTCGAAATCATTGACGACGACTATATCGCGATAGAACGGTGGTAGTCGATCATCGACTTGGCGATACAGAGCACACCAAGATGAGCTAAAGGGTTCCTAAGATGCGCATAAACATGGGGAAGTTAACAGCCTACTCAATTGACCTAATCGTCATCGGAGAAGACGACTACTACTTACTACAACGATGGCGCTCTCCGGCGAGATACTGAATCCTAGGCTACGGGCTAAGCTACACTAAACTAAGGAGTCCTAGGGCTTCATACACACACATAGGGGGTCTCTACCCCGTCCTTGTGGTCTATTGTCGGTCGTAGAGGTTGATTTTGTCACGGATTCCGGCGAAGCTCGTTGGAGAAGAAGGGCACGATTCACTCGCCTCAAGCCATCATATCAAGCTAGCATCGGCCAAATTTCGGTTAAGGACTTGCCAGAGCGGCAACGCTTCGTGATAGTAGAGAAGGAGCTCCCTCGCGGTTGCTCTGACATGCCTATTTTTAGGGTGTCGCCAGATCTCTTGCGCGAGAGCCCGAGATAGGGGAAATAAGAGTCTGAGGGTCTGGGGGTGGTGTCCATAGCTATTTATAGTACTCGAAGGTTGGTTCAGTTGTGCATACTCTATGCTATTGAGGCGGTATCTTGATAACGATGTGCCGACGGAGGAGACGACAACACTGGTCATATTACCATTTTGCGAATAACCCGCTGGCGCGTGTGGGTTTAAGTGTGCACTGCAGGAGTTGAGCAGGTTGGGTTTGTTGCTGGGCTAGTGTTGGGCTAGCTAAGTGGGTTTCGGCCCGGTGAGCATCTAGATTAGTGATTCTGCTCCTTTCCTTTTTTCTATTTTTTCTATTTTTGGTTTTCAAGACCTAGGATTGAATATGAGTTTAAATATTTTAAATATGAGGATCATTTGAATTATTCATATCGTGACTTCACCATTTTAAAGTTTTAAAAATGTATTTGAATAATTCAAACATTTGACTTATTGTCTTTAGGAAAGAGAGGCATTTTTATATCTCTCTAAATGATTTTTTATGAAATGGCTTGTAGTTTATTTCTTTCTCACATAGTAATATGTGGTATTCAAATTTAACTTAACCATTTTATAGGAAATTTTCCTTAGGAAAATATTTTGATTATCCATATCCATTCCTTTATATTAGATTGCTACAACTATTCTTCAAAGACTTTGTAACATATTATGAAAATAGAATGGTAGGGATTACTTTCCTATTTTAGGAAATAATTTTATTTTGAGAAGATATGATTGAAACTTTCAAATGGATTCTTGTTCAAGATGATTATTTTGAACACTTCAATGATTCCAAGCTCTCAATATTTCTCTTCATCTTTTCTTTGAATAATTATAAAGTATTTGTACATTCATTACTTGATATGCATGATAATGCAGAATAGTCACCAGGGTTTTCTATTTGAGAGAAATATTAAATAGATTCCTTTGTGATTTAGAAGTACTTCATAAGATCTTGTGTTACTCAAATTTGAGTTAAGATACTTATAAAGAATTTGGTAAGTTCTTTTAGTAGATTCATGATACGTCGGAAACGTATCTATAATTTTTGATGCTCCATGCTTGTTTAATATGTACTTTGCTTTGCCTTGTCTACACTTTGAGGTGTTTTATATGTTTTCTGGAACTAACCTATTAACAAGTTACCACAGTGTCAGTTTCCTGTTTTCTTCTGTTTTTGGTTCCAGAAAGGCAGAAAATCAATATTCTTGGAATTGGACGGGACAAAAGCCAAAGTCAATATTTTACCGTGGACAACACGAAGCCAGAAGACGAGACGGAGGAGGGCCTCGAGGGGGCCACACCCCCTGGCCGCGCGGGTGGGCCCACCCTGCGCCTGGGGGGTGCAGCCGCCTCAGTTACCCCCTCGGCCTCCCTTTTCGCCTATAAGAAGCCCCCGATGCAAAAACTCTAGGCACCCGATCAAAACTCCACGAAATCGCCTGTAGCCGCCGCCACCATCGTCCCTAGATCGGGGGGATCTCAAGTTCTTCCCAGCACCCTGCCGGTGGGGAGATCATCCCGGAGGCCTTCTTCTCCGCTATGAAGCGTGAGTAGTTCCACCTTGGACTACGGGTCCATGTAGTATCTAGATGGTTGTATCTAATCTATTTGTAATCATCCATGTTGTGTTTGCGGGGATCCGATGGATATTGAGATTACTATGTCAGATTAATTAATGGTTTTGTCTATTTGATTCTATCATGTCTGTGTTGTTTGTGATCTTGCATGCTCTCCGTTGTTAGTAGCTATCTTGTCCAAGTAGTTGCTAGTGACTCCAAGAGGGGTATTTATGATCGATAGTGGGTTCATGCCTCTAGTTTCCAAGGGAAGTGACAGAAATCTCTTCGGTTGTGGATGTGCTATTGCCACTAGGGAGAAAACAACGGTCCCTTTTTCATGGAACAAGTGGATCGTTTACCTTACACACTTTGCTTAAAGCAGTTGTCTGTTGCTTGCAACTTAATACTGGAGGGGGTTCGGATGATAACCTGAAGGTGTACTTCTAGTCATAGATGCAGTTGGATGGCGGTATATGTATATTGTTGTATTGCCCAATCGAATATCATAGGATCTTTTTGTCTAGTATTGCATTGTTATGCCTTGCTCAGTTCCTATCAATTGCCCTGCTGTAATTTGTTTACCCTTAATGCCATGTTGTTTATCTAAGGAGAGCACCTCTAGTGAACTATGGACCCCGGTCCAATCTTTACCATTGATACATATTCCAATGTTACTGTTTACTTGCTGCAAACCATCATCACCTTCCACACCATACAGTTAATCCTTTGTTAGAGCAACCAGTGAGATTGACAACCTCACTATTTGTTGGGGCAATGTCTTGAGTTTGTGTTGTGCAGGTTTTCACGTTGCTTGCAACACCTTTGGGGCGTTTCCTTCCTCCTACTGGTTCAATAACCTTGGTTTCTTACTGAGGGAAAACTTGCTGTTGTACCACATCATACCTTCCTCTTAGGGTCTCCCAACGAAGTGCTGCTGCACGCATCAATTCACTACTAGCAAATGGGAGTGAGTGACTGTAGATGTTCTTAGTGTTCTTAGATGTGTTGTTGATGTTATTGATGATCACAAGAGCATTTGGTTGTATAGGATGATATTTAGATCAAATATATAATCTAGAAAATGATTTGGGTTCCTAGGAAATGTGTAGATATAGAAAGATGCATTCTGGATAGAACTGTGTTGCTATCCAGATTTTTTTATAATTTGTGCATAATCATTCTCCTAATCTCTCACTAATCCTTTTCTCTATCCACTGATCTAATACTATTTGATCCTAGATACTAGACTAAAACCTTTGTAGATTCCTAAGTTTACTTGGTGGAGATCTATGGATGCTCCTCCTACTTGTTCTTCATGTTCTTGAAGTTGTTCTTCAAGTTCTTACTTTATTGTTCCCTCTAGATCTCTCTCTAAAGTGAGTGTGTGTGTTTTTGGTCCAAGCTAGGATGGTGAGTTGCGAGGCTTGGGTTCTTGGGTGCATGGATATTTGTAGTGTCCTAGGATGCATAGGATGGTGACATGTAGTATCCCAATTGTCTAAAAATTGTAATTCTACTTGTCTATTATATATAATGCTACTTCCTACATGTCATAATTGCATTGCATAATATCATGCTCATGTCACCTTGCATTTGAGCATCATATTAAAACACCCTTTTATTTGGTTCTTGATATATTATAGTTGGTTCTTGATATATTGCATGATTCCCAAGTTGAGTTGGGGGCATATCTGTTCTAACTCCACCACCTTTCTTTGTCACCACCTTACTTGCACCAACCAAACTATGTATGAGCACTTGCATTTCTTTTGGTATTATGTATAGCTCATATGTGTTAAGATGGATCCACTTATATTCCTACGCTCCCATATATTATCTATGTTGTTTTCACAACATAAATATGTGGAGCCACATGGCCACCTTTGCATGCTATGTGAGTGGGAATGTTTCTCAATCTTCCATATGGCTTGTATGTGAGAATGTGATCATGTATGAATATATATTTTGGCTATATGATAACCTAGTGGGACACCCACACTAGCATGTCCAAGTTATATTCATAAATGACTATATTCCATGTACTCCATATGGTTATCAAGATTTCATTCATTGGCATGGCTTAATTCAAACTTGAATGCATGGATGAATATATGCCCATATGGAATTATGTTTGTTTTCACAACTAAAAATATGGAATTTATTACCCATGAAAGCCTCACCATCTTCCATCTCTTGGGATTCATTTAAATTGGAGCAAGATTGATGATTTAAATTCATGCAAGATGTTTCTAAATTCAAATAAATCCATGGTTCTTTTGGATTTCCATTCCTCCTTGGTTTTTCCAACTCTTCATGTAGTTCCTACATGCAACATACCTTCTCTCATGTTACGTCCCTAGTGATTTCCTTGCTTTGGTTTTGAATGATTATGAGATGGTTTGAATTCAAACCTAAATGGTTAAATAAATTGTTTTGACCTAATCTAGTTGTTAAACTCATCTACCTACCCCACTAAGACCTAAACCTATACCTTCTAGATCTATCTAAACCCTAGCTCTACTCTCTCTCTCTACATAGCTAGAATAAACCCTCTAGATAGCAAAACTATGCCCTGCCCTCTCTCTCTCTTCCTGCACCTGGTCCAGCTAGACCTCCACCCCAGCTAGCGACAGTAGCCAGCCTAGCGTGCCGTGCGTGCTCTCTATTCAGCAGCAGCTACTACGCCTTCCTAGAGCCTCCCTCCCGCAAACCCTGGCGCCTCCTCTCCCTACCCCTGGCTCTCCTCTCTTTCTAGACCTACCCAGCGCCCTTGGTGCCACCCAACCTGAACCGGACGCGCACCCCTCCCTGCACCTGGGCTCCGCCACGACCACACCCACTGTTTATCTCTTTTCCTCTTGATAACGTGGCCGCCCGCACGAAAACCTCATGCCGAGCGTGTGCCCTCCCTTCCCTCGGCATAAAGCGAGCCAGCGGACAACAACCATACCCCAGATCGGTTAGGGCATCTCCACCGAGCTGACCCATCCGGCCCGAGCGTGTCCGAACTTGTCCGTTGCGGACGTGTGGGGCGTTCGCGGCACCCCAGCGGGGGGACCCATCCGGAGAACGCGTCCGGATCGACCCATCCATGCATCTAATCTAGGGCTTGGTCGCGTCGGCCCGGACGCGCGCGGACAGCATGGGTGTCCTGCCGCACGTGCCACTAGCCAACCCGTAAGCCACCCCTTACCGGCAGCATTGATTCAGACGCGTTCAGCGGCACCGATTCGGACACAACAGAAACAGACCCTTTGGGTAGGGCCCCACCGGGCCGACCCATCCGGACGACCCAAAGGGTCTATTTCTGTTTGTTTGGGTCGGGCCTGGTTGATTTGGGGAGGGGTCCGGCCTCCCCAAATCGTCTCTGAATCGGTGCCGCTGACCGCGTCTGAATCAGTACCGCCAGTAAGCAGTGGCTAACAGGTGGGCCAGTGGCGCGCGCGGGAAGGACACCTGTGGCACCCCGGATTTACGGTCAGAGAATACCCGTTATGCATACAATTCACGTTCCCATGATCAGTGAGCCGTGAGCATAACCGACTAGTATCATTAGAGCATCCATAAAGTAACGAGTACAAGAACTTACAAAGGGGCTATTATGGTGAATACAACACAAAATAGCGGAAGTATTCAGCGCAGAGCTTGTGCCTTAACCTACAGGCAACTGACTAGGAAGACGGCCTAGCTCGCATAGACGTCAGCACCTTCGTCACTTCTTGTCATCCGCAATTTGGCCAAGTAAATAGCCAGGGACAATGCCGGTGAGTACTTTGAATGTACTCGCAAACCACTGAGACAAGGTAACAAGGATAATGCATATTGGGATGTGGCGAGATAGCTCTAGACTATAGTTGTTTTTGAAAGAAACCTAACATTGGCATCTCTATATCTAGTTGAAAAAGAGTTTTTGGAAATTATGCCTCCTTTTTTTGAAAATTCGGACATCTCCACATCCTTGTTAAAACAATTTAAAAACAGTTTTGGTAGTAAAACCCTTTTTAAAACCTTATCGACCATTTCTGGTCAAAACCATACTTTTTCTCATCTTTCCTCGTGACCAAGTCACATCCTTTTCATCCAGCTCAACATATCTACCGGTACTCATAGCAATCACCTTTCCAACCGTCCTTGACCGGGGACACGGATATTCGAATAGATTAGACTCTGCAAAGTTGGTGCACTTTACCCACAGGAATCAATACATCCAACGGGATACAACCATGGCCCTCTACATACTGTAGACGGGGGTCCGAATAATCGAACCTAACCTTTCATTTGTTGTCCCTAGTATAGGTACTTTCCCTATGGTTGCTTATTTCCCTCGGGACGTGTACCTGACTTCCCAAGTCCGAATCTCCCTTCCTGCGCATCCTTATATCCACTTCCAGCCGTACTGCCTTAACCTGGTACCGTCCTTGGGAGCTCCATAGTTTCAGCCGACTCCGTGGAGTTGAATGGAACCTCTCCGGGCACGAAGACCCCCTAAGTGGAAAGGAACCAGCTTCCGGGGACTCTAACCCATTTCTACACGTTATGGCGTAGCCCATACTAAGGAGGACAAACTACGAGCTAGCCCTGAGTCCCACCCAGGGTAATGTGGTTGCACGGATAAAATTGTTCCGGTAAAAGACTCGAGTACCCCTTTCCTTTTATTTCCTCTGTTCGACTTTCTCTTTATCCCCCTCATATCTCCTTTAGTGAAAACTCCACTTGGAACGATTCCTCTTTCCAAGGGTTTTATTTTGAAAACTTTGAAGTAGGGTAAAACCCAAAATAGTTTTATCTTTGAAAATCCGAGGGTTCGAAGAGGGAAGATGCTAATCATCTTAGCCTCAATCTAAAGGGGTAAAGATAGGTGCAAATAGGGTAGGTGTCCTAGCGGACATCCATCCATAACTTGGAGGAGCCAAGTTACTCACGTGTTTTTATTTGAAACAAACCATGCCTTTTGATCATGCAATTTATAAACGAGATATAACACAGTTGATAAACAGGAGTAGGTTAATAAAGGAGTTCAGGAATGGTGGCTTGCCTGTTACCAGCGGTAAGTCCCTTGACGGGGTTAGATAACCAGAATACCAATTATTACAATAATAAAGATAACCCCGACCCTTCCTTCTTCTTGGCGTCTCACAATCGCAACTATCGCCGTTAACGAGCATACATGCCAACAAACAATACACCAATCAATACATGGCATACAACATCAAACCATATGAAAGAACATTTCTTAATCCCTAGTGTTTTGTGTGTTCGATAACAATACCAAGGATCATTTAATGTGTGTTGAAGTGTTGCAGCTCAGAACTCTGCCTTTGGGGGCGGATAATCCGGCCCCACCAGGGGCGGATAATCCGCCCCTCCCTCTGCCCAAGCAGGTGCAAGCCCTAGAAGGGGGGCGGAATATTGGCCGGACTTTCCGGCCTGGCCGGATAATCCGCCCCTCCTGCTCATCGCCAAGGCGCAAGCCCCAGAGAGGGGGCGGAGTTTTGGCCGGACTTTCCGGCCTCGCCGGAGAATCCGCCCCTCAGGGGGGGCCGGATTATGCGCCCCCCAAGATCTTCTCCAAGTTTCTCCAAGGCGCAAGCCCCAGAGAGGGGGCGGAGTTTCCCCCAGAGAATCCGCCCTTGGGGCGGAGTTTTCCCAGGGGGCGGATAATCCGCCCCAAGTGGGGGGCGGATAATCCGCCCCCAAAGTTGTGCAACGGCCAGATCTGGGGAGGGGGTATTTAAGCCAGACATCCCCCTCCTGCCAGAACTCTTGATTCATCTCGAAAAAGAACAGATCAGATCTGAAAACTTCATACAAGAGTGCTCCACCTAGATCCACCCAAAGGCCCCATCCCTTGGGGAATCGAAGGAGGAGAACTCGATCTTCATCATCAGCAATCAAGCGCTTCATCTCCTCTCCATTCATTTGGAGAACCTCCGATCTAGTATTTCTTGCAAATATCTAGATCCTCGTTTTTGTTTATATTGATAAACCTTGTTTTTGTGACAGCTTGTTGTCATCCCGTGAGCCCCCAATTCGGTTGTGGGTGTTTGCCCCGATAGTGTTGTAAAAGGCACCGGTTCCCGCCTCGAAGGGATCCAATAGTGGAGAAGGTGGATCAGGCCTCTCGTGGCGAGATCCATCGGAGAATAGGGTGAGGCCTATTGTGGCGTGGTGGTCTTAGAACCGCCCACCCCTCCAACGCAGATGTACTTCCCTTAACAAGGAAGGAACTGCGGTAAAACAAATCCCTGTGTCTCCGCGTGCTCCACTACGGTTCCCTCGCTCCTCTTTTACGTGCTTAGTAGTTAGGGTTACATATAGGGAAATTCTCGTAGTTGCATATCTAGAGAATTTACTTTGTGTCAAGCCTAAAATTGAAAAAGTATTAGAAATTGGTTAGCACCTATTCACCCCCCCTCTAGGTGCCCATACGATCCATTTCAATTGGTATCAGAGCCTCGGCTCTTATTTCGGGCTTAACCGCCTAAGAGAAGTATGGGTTCCAAGGGAGATGGGAGTGATGCTCCGGAGGTAGTCACCATGAACGATCTCAAGACGTTGGAAACAACCTTGGTGAGTTCAATGGAGGCTAAGATGGAAGAGATGCGTCAATTGATAATGCGTCTCTCCACATCCGCAGCATCACCTCCATCTAACTCTGAGGATACCACTCCGCAATCCAAGGAAACGGGTAAAACTGTTTCCAAAGATAATGAAGTGGTAGGTGATGATACTAGTAAGAGCTCCTCCTCGAAAAAGGATAGCGGTAAGGATGGATACAATGAGGTTTCTCATGTGTATTCCCCTGATCCGCCTATTCCTCACCCACACATACATAATAGGGGTGATCCACCCAAACTGTTAGCTTCTACTTTCTCTCAATGGCAATTTTTGATGAAATCTCATGTGTGCAGTTCCTCCATAGAGTTGTGGAAGATCATCGAAAATGATCTTCACGTTGGAAATCCTAACAATCTCACAAGGAGAGAAGTGGTCGATAGCCAACTCAATGCTACAGCTCTACACATGATACAGCTTGGTGTGGGTGATAAAGACATGCCACACATTCAGCATCTAGCACAGCTAAAGAAGCTTGGTATGCTCTTACCGAGCTCTTCATCGGAAATGAAAGTATGAGAAGGAATAGATATGATGCCTTGAGCAATGAAGCTGAAGGATTTTATATGCTGGATGGAGAAGACCACGAGGACATGTATAGGAGGCTCAAGGCAATAGCTACAACCTTCAGAAACCACGGTGCAGCTCATGTTGATGATGCTTGGATCAAGCGCAAGTATGTTAGTGATCTTATGCCATTTGAGCCCACAGGTTTGAAAAGTCTCTAAGGTAGGCATAATTATCACCTCATGTCATCCAATGAGGTAATGCAAGAAATGGCCGCATTCAAAGTGGCTGCCAAGAATGCCGAAGATGCTCGTGCTCGAGCTATGGGGATGCAAAAGGGGGTCAACATGGCTTTGAAGACTAGTGTGATTGATCATGATGAATATGCGGTAGAAGGCCGGGACTGTCCCGAAGATATAAAAAGGATCCACGGACAATACTTGGATCTTTATGCAAGAAACTTTTGGAAAGATCCAGCCAAGGCTAAAGCTGAACTAGATCGCAAAAGTGGAGCCTATGGAAGAAAAGAAAATGGTCCCAAGCTGAGAACATGCTTTAATTGTGGTGACCGGCTGCACTTCGTAGCTGAGTGTCCATATCAAAGTAGAGAGGATAATGGAGGAAGACTCATTTTCAAGGACAAATCAAAAGCTCCACGTAAGAAACAGTTTGTAAAGAAAAATGCTCCTTTCAAGAAGCAACCAAAGATTGTTCTAGTAGCTCAAGAAGAATATTCATCGGGGAGTGAAGATGAGGACGATAGCTCTCAAGAGGTGGCTGCTATAGCCACCACATCTACATCAACATCACTCTTCGACTCTCCAAACGAAAACATCTTCAACAAGAATGCTACTTGCCTCATGGCAAGAAGCTCCGAGGTAACTTCTTCTAACTCTTCCTTTCCCAAGGCTATGATAGACATGGATGATCCTGCTAGTCTTAAGGTTAAAGAAGAGATGATTGCCTTGGATTATTTCTATACTAACTTGCAAGGTGAGCACAAAGTTCGTTTTGAGGCTCTTATGGATCAGCTGGCCCAAAACGAAGCACTCCTCGAAGAAAAGGGCGGAATTGAAAGGGAGGATGCAATGGAAATTGCATCCCTAAAAAATTCTCTCTTGAAGAAGAAGAAGCTCGGGTCTCTCTTGAAGAGAGGCTTGAGTCTATGGAAGAGTCACATGAAGAAATTGTGACTAAACTCGTTAAGGAACGTGACAATGCGGTCACCAAGGCAAAGAAGTTAAAGAAGGAAAGGATTGACTTTGGGGCTGCTCATGATAGACTCTCCGAGGAATTGGAGAAACTTGACAATGCTCACAAGGCGTTGAAAAACGAGTTCTCTATTCTCAATGAGTCACATGATCAGCTTCAAAGTCGATTGGCCGAATATGATACTCCTAGCTCGTCCAACTCAACATATAGTAACAAGAAAAATGCTAGTGTGGAAAAATGAGTGATCAAGGACATCACCTCAAAGGACAAAGGTGTGCTTGATGAAGTCCTTGACAAGCAAAGGTCAAATCATGGTAAAGAGGGACTTGGGTATGTCACCAAGTCCAAGAAGAAGAAAACCAAGAAGAACAAGACCAAGAATGTGCAATTAAAGACAAGCACTACTGAGAAGGTTGTCACAAAAGACAAGACTAATAATATTGGTTTTGCAGGGTCTATTTGGGTCCCAAAGACCCTTGTTACTAACATGAAAGGACCCATTGAAAAATGGGTACCTAAAACCAAGAAGTAATTTTCTTGCAGGGCTATGCTTTCGGTGGGTCGAAATGGGTGTTGGATAGTGGCTGCCCTAGTCATATGACCGGAAGCAAGGAGATCATCACGGAGATGCGTCCAAATCTTGATAATATCATAGTATCCTATGGTGATAATTCTAAATCTCAGGTATTGGGTCTTGACAAGGTTGTGGTTGCCCACGATATCTCTCTCGTGGACGTCATGCTTGTTGAGACCCTTGGCTACAATCTTCTTTCTGTTCGTGCCCTTGGCAAGATGGGTTTTGCTGTTTTTATCGATGATGATTTGGTGGTACTCTTATGGAGCAAGTCTCTAAAGGTCGCTTTCGTTGGATACGTCGAAAATGACCTGTATGTGGTGGACTTCTCGGGGAAAACCACTTCGGGTCCGATGTGTCTATTCGGAAAGGCTGACGTGGGCTGGCTATGGCATCGCCGTTTAGCCCATGTCAACATGAGAACTTTGCAAAGTCTCCAAAAGGGTGGCCACATTCTTGGAATAAAAGACAATGTCTCTTTTGCCAAAGATCGTGTTTGCAGGGCCTGTGTTGAAGGAAAAATGCATGATTCTCCCCACAAGAGGAAGACTATTGTGTCATCGAAGAGGATCCTAGAATTACTCCATGTGGATTTATTTGGTCCTCCTTCTCATGCAAGTCTTGGTGGGAAGAAATATTGCTTGGCAATCGTCGATGATTACTCAAGATATACATGGGTATATTTCTTCAAGCTGAAAAGTGAGACTCAACAAACTGTCATTGACTTTGCCAATGAAGTTCAACGTCAACACAATGTTCCCATCTTGGCAATTAGAAGTGACAATGGCACAGAATTCAAGAACTACACTTTAAACGAGTTTCTTAGCGAAGAGGGGATTAGACACCAATATTCCGCTGCGTACACCCCTCAACAAAATGGTGTAGCCGAGAGGAAGAACCGGACTTTGATGGATATGGCAAGATCTATGCTAGCTGAATTTAAGTCTCCTTATAATTTTTGGGCTAAAGCCATATCCAATGCTTGTCACTCATCAAACCGGCTTTACCTTCGGAAGATCTTGGACAAGACCCCATATGAAATACTTACCGGCAACAAACCCAACATCTCATACTTCAGGGTATTCGGGTGTAAGTGTTTCTTTCTTATTAAAGGTGTCCGTTTGTCAAAATTTGAATCCAAGGCTTTAGAAGGTATTTTTGTTGGTTACAGTGCCGAATCCCACACTTATAGAGTCTACAACAAGCTCACTGGGATTGTTGTAGAATCTTGTAGTGTGGAGTTCGATGAAAATAACGGCTCCTTTGTAGGGCAAGTTGATGTTTGTGATGCAGATGTTGAAATACCCCAAGATGCCATAAGAATAATGGACATGGGATTTTTCCGCCCCATTGAGGAACCCCTTGTGGCGGATCGGGAAGGAAAATGCTCCACACATGTGGAGCCCTCATCTACACAAGATCAACAAGCTCCTACGGTTGGAGACAATCCTGCACCAACACCACAATCTACTGAAGATCTTCTGTCCTCTGGACAAGCTGGTAGTCCCAGGACGGACTATCCGCCCCCTCCAAGGGGCGGACAATCCGCCCCTGGTACTCCAACTCGTACCAGGGGATCCGAAGGAGAAATCAACATCTCTGAAGCTCCCATGCCGGATTCTCTGGCCCCTCCAAGGGGCGGATTATCCGGGCCTGAAGAAAATGTTCAGCAACAATGTTCTGGCAGTACCAGTGACCAAGATCAAGGGCAAGGCAGTAATCAAGACAAGGATACAACAATTGAATCCACTCCTCCAAGAAACAATAAGGATATTGAGGCTCGTTGCAAGGCTCGTGCTGATCGCAACCTTGAACTAAGAGGTCACACTCTTGACAAGGTAGTTGGTGATCTACGACGAAGGGTATCCACTCGAAGAGAGCTTGCTAGCTTCTGTGATCATCAAGCTCACATTTCCATGGTTGAACCAAAGAAGGTTTTTGATGCTCTTGAAGACCCCGATTGGGTTGTTGCAATGCATGAAGAATTAAACAACTTCGAACACAACAAAGTTTGGAAGCTCGTAGAAAAGCCAAAGGATTGCCGCAATGTTATCGGCACCAAGTGGATCTTCAAGAACAAATAGGATGAAAATGGCATTGTTGTGAGGAATAAAGCATGACTCGTGGCTCAAGGATTCTCTCAAGTAGAAGGAATTGATTTTGGCGAGACCTACGCTCCCGTAGCTCGCCTTGAGTCCATCCGTATCCTTCTTGCATATGCAGCCCATCATAATTTTAAATTACAACAAATGGATGTTAAGAGCGCTTTCCGTAATGGTCCTCTACATGAGTTAGTATACGTCAAGCAGCCCCCGGGGTTTGAGGACCCCAAATTTCCGGACCATGTCTACAAACTCGATAAGGCGCTCTATGGCCTTAAACAAGCCCCACGTGCGTGGTATGTGCACCTTAAAGAGCTTTTGCTAGACCGTGGATTCGAAGTTGGGCAAATCGATCCCACTCTTTTTACTAAGAAGGTCAATGGGGAGCTTTTTGTATGCCAACTTTATGTAGATGACATTATTTTTGGCTCTACTAACCAAGCTTTTAACGATGAATTTTTAAAGCTTATGACTGACAGGTTTGAGATGTCCATGATGGGTGAGCTCAGGTTTTTTCTTGGATTTGAAATAAAACAACTTAGAGAGGGAACCTTTATTAATCAAGCTAAGTACATCCAAGACATGCTCAAAAGGTTCAAGATGACGGATCTCAATGGCGTTGCTACCCCAATGCAAACAAAGTGTCATCTTGAGCTCAATCCCAAGGGTAAAGATGTGGATCAAAAGGTATACCGATCCATGATCGGCTCTCTCCTTTACCTCTGCGCATCTAGGCCCGATATCGTGTTAAGTGTAGGAGTGTGTGCAAGGTACCAAGCCGCTCCTAAAGAAAGCCACTTAGTGGCGGTCAAGCGAATCTTCCGATATTTGGTTCATTCCCCAAATTTTGGGTTATGGTATCCCAAGGGTTCAAGTTTCTCTCTATGTGGTTACACCGATTCAGATTGGGCTGGTGACAAAGATGATAGGAAATCAACCTCTGGTGCATGCCAATTCTTGGGCAGGTCTCTAGTGTGTTGGTCATCAAAGAAACAAAATTGTATTTCACTCTCAACCGCCGAAGCTGAATATGTTGCTGCTGCAAGTGCTTGTACTCAATTGTTATGGATGAGGCAAACTTTAAAGGAATATGGTGTCAATTGTGACAAAGTGCCTCTTTTATGCGACAATGAAAGTGCTATCAAAATTGCTTACAATCCCGTGCAGCATACGAGAACAAAACATATAGAGATTCGCAACCACTTTATTCGGGATCATGTTTCTCGTGGAGATATTGCTCTGTCCTTTGTGAGCACGAAGAACCAACTTGCTGATATTTTCACGAAGCCCCTCGATGAAGCAAGATTTTGTTATTTGCGGAATGAGCTAAATATCATAGATTCAAGGAGCTTGGCTTGACTATTCTTGCACACTCACTTGCTCTTATTCATGTATTTGGTTTAGATGCGGGCATACACATAGGGGGAGTGTGGTCCTAATTGATTGGGCCAACCTTCCCCCCATAATGCCGAAAGCAAGTAAAATCATTTCCCTTAATATCATTTTGTGATATGTGGGTCATCGATGAGCATTGGTTTTGAACTCAAGATACATCTTCGCGGTGTCATGCCATGCGCTCCAACATGGTGGCTTCGGCCACCGCCCTCTTCCTCGAGAAGAGTTGGTTTTTCATGGGTCTCGTTGGATTTTCTTGCATACCTCTTGTTCTTATGGAAAACACACTCAAATTTGGCTTTTGGTTGATTTGATTCTTGCAAATTTGGGTGCGTAGTACCATCTCAGTTTGATTCTCTCAACCCAAGCTTTTCTCTCCCTCCTTGAACCATCTATTCTTGCACACAAGTCCTCTAAAACACCATCGAGAGATTTTCTAGGGTGCTCTGGACTGATTCTGTTTTCCAGAATTTCTGGGGGGGGGGGCGGATTCTCCGCCCTAAGTGGGGGGCGGATTATCCGCCCCGGGCGAAATCAGCCCCTTATAGGCTGGGTCGGGGAGGGCAGACTCAAACAGAGCAGCCAGTCCTCCCCCAACCCTACCTATGTCCCCCAGCCGCCGCCGGAGCATCCGCCTCTCCCGGAGTTGATTTGACCACCGGATTCTCCGGGCTCTCCCCGGATCTTCTTCACCTCGCCTCCGGGTATCTTCTCCTCCGCGATTTTCCTCCAATGAGTGAGGGTAACTCCCTCATCTCTCTCCTTTTGTATGGGATGTATTCTTTTTGGTGGAAATCTCGTTGTAGAAGGTTCTTGGTGTTGTTTCTTACATGCTAGAATCAGTAGCCTTGCAACCCTAGTACTCGATCTATTTTGCCATGGTAGATCTGAGCCAATCCAGAATTTTTTTTGCGGGGGGCGGATTATCCGCCCCTGCCAGGGCCGGATAATCTGGCCTGGAGAGTTACACTCTGGTCTTTTTTGGTTCTGGTTCTGCTCATGCACATCATTGGTTATGGGGTTGCATTGCTACTCTTTCTCCATGTTTTCTTTCTCCTGGACTTGTGTGTATGCTCATCTCCTTGCTACCTCTCTCAATGCTATTCACAGGTTGTTCCAAGCCGACCAAGACATTCGTCCATCGTCCCCGTCCCCGTTATCTCAAACCCACTGCAGAAGGGAAGTTTATTGACGAAACAGAGGTCCGCAGGGCAGCAAGAGAGGCTGCAAGGATGGCCGAGGCAAGTAAGAAATCTAAGCGAACCGCTTCTCGCAAGGGCAAACAGTCTCAGCCCAATTACAAGTCTATGGACAACATTCAGTATGCCACCATCCGCCAGACAGACTACTATGATGATGTTGACAGTGATGGCCAACCCGAGGACAATATGTTTTGGAATGCTCACTTTCGGGCTATCCATGATGATGTATATGCTACTCTCAAGATTCGCCCCATGCATCCCATCAACTTGACTGAGGCTCAATCCAAGGCTCGGCTCCTTGAGGCATTGGATGTGACCAACAAGATGGGGCTTCACCACCTCATGACCATTCAGTGCGATTATGACTCTTCTGTGGTGCGCAGTTCTTTTCCACACTTGTGATCTGCGGTGATGAGCGCCGCGCTATGAAGTGGATGACCGGGACTACCATGCTTCAGTCAGACTTTCGCACTTTTGGGCAGGTTCTTGGGTATGCTTTCCATGGCCGTGACACTCCCGCTGGTCACCGCATCATTACTCCCTTGAAGCCATCCAAGGACACTGCACTGGCTCCCTGTCTTTCTCCTGATGGTGTTGCTGGTACTTTCGCTGGTCTCTCTCCCTTGTATGCCTCTCTTGTTGGCATGTTTCGGGACTGCATCGCGCCTAGTGGTGGCAACAATGACAAGATCCGTGGCCACCTTGTTCCTCTCCTTGCGTTTGCTCATGAGTGTGCCACCAACTCTGGATCAGCCACTGGTTACAAACTGGATGTCATGGACTATATTTTTCATGAGATGACGGATGCTATGATCAACCGGCTCTCCATTCCTTATGCTCCGTTCATTATGATGCTTGTCAAGCATATGTTACCCCATGAAGAGTTTGGCACTGCTTTGGTTGGTGTTCATAAGCCCAAGAAAATCTACAACAGGGCTCAGAAGACTCATCACCCCTCCACTGCCCCGGAGTCCTTCATGCGTGATGCTCGGGCTAGTGGTCGTCGTTCCACGGTGTCCCCAATGGCACGTGAGGTCAAGCAGCTTAATTGGTTCCAGCGGAACATTCTTTGCATGGGTATTGACATTCACAAGGGCCAATATGAGGCGTACCGCAGGGATCATGAGAGGGATCACATGCAGCAGCTTATCCTCCACCATGTCTCAGGTGCCACTGGCAATCCACCTCCTCCCACTGCTCCGGATCCGTACGCTCAGTGGAACACTTCAGGGATCAACTATGGCGAGCTCGAGAGTTGTCTCTTTCCTCCTCCACCGAGGGCACCCACTCCTCCAGCTGATGACGATGATGATGAGTATGATGAAGAGGAAGGGGACGGGAATGACTACGACGAGGATGAGGAGGAGTGATCTCCAGGGACGTTAGCATCGCTCTTCTTCCTTTTTGGCGTTTCGATGCCAAAGGGGGAGAAGTAGTTCTATTAGGTCTCGTGGATTTGCAAGGGTCGGGCACAAGGTCTTCGATTTTAGTCGATTTTATTTGCTTGCTTGTGCCTTTTCTAGCGTGAACTTGTTTGGTGGTTATTTGTGTAAGACTATGTCGTACTCCACAGTTTGGTACTATGTTTGGTATTCATGGATTTCTGGATTTATCTATCATGGACCCCATGGAATTATGGAATTATGGAGCATATTTGATGATATATGGATTCTTGGGATTATCTATGTATGCCTTGGCTATATATTCCGGTGGTATGACATTTTTTCCAAACCTTAAAGTAGTGTTCTACCTAGTGTGTGTATTTTTATTCAAATGCAAATCTTAAATATGCACACATCTAGGGGGAGCGTCTTTCATTTTCTAAGGTGGCTCTTGCCGGTTTCATTGCAAATCCTAGTATTGTCATCTAACACCAAAAAGGGGGAGATTGAAAGAACATTTCTTAATCCCTAGTGTTTTGTGTGTTAGATAACAATACCAAGGATCATTTAATGTGTGTTGAAGTGTTGCAGCTCAGAACTCTGCCTTTGGGGGCGGATAATCCGGCCCCACCAGGGGCGGATAATCCGCCCCTCCCTCTGCCCAAGCAGGTGCAAGCCCCAGAAGGGGGGGGGGGGGGGGTGGAATATTGGCCGGATAATCCGCCCCTCAGGGGGGCGGATAATCCGCCCCTCCTGCTCATCGCCAAGGCGCAAGCCCTAGAGAGGGGGTGGAGTTTTGGCCGGACTTTCCGGCCTCGCCGGAGAATCTGCCCCTCAGGGGGGCCGGATTATCCGCCCCCCAAGATCTTCTCCAAGTTTCTCCAAGGCGCAAGCCCCATAGAGGGGGCGGAGTTTCCCCCGGAGAATCCGCCCTTGGGGCGGATTTTTCCCAGGGGGCGGATAATCCGCCCCAAGTGGGGGGCGGATAATCCGCCCCCAAAGTTGTGCAACTGCCAGATCTGGGGAGGGGGTATTTAAGCCAGCCATCCCCCTCCTGCCAGAACTCTTGATTCATCTCGAAAAAGAACAGATCAGATCTGAAAACTTCATACAAGAGTGCTCCACCTAGATCCACCCAAAGGCCCCATCCCTTGGGGAATCAAAGGAGGAGAACTCGATCTTCATCATCAGCAATCAAGCGCTTCATCTCCTCTCCATTCATTTGGAGAACCTCCGATCTAGTATTTCTTGCAAATATCTAGATCCTCGTTTTTGTTTATATTGATAAACCTTGTTTTTGTGACAACTTGTTGTCATCCCGTGAGCCCCCAATTCGGTTGTGGGTGTGTGCCCCGATAGTGTTGTAAAAGGCACCGGTTCCCGCCTCGAAGGGATCCAATAGTGGAGAAGGTGGATCAGGCCTCTCGTGGCGAGATCCATCGGAGAATAGGGTGAGGCCTATTGTGGCGTGGTGGTCTTAGAACCGCCCACCCCTCCAACGCAGATGTACTTCCCTTTACAAGGAAGGAACTGCGGTAAAACAAATCCCTGTGTCTCCGCGTGCTCCACTACGGTTCCCTCGCTCCTCTTTTACGTGCTTAGTAGTTAGGGTTACATATAGGGAAATTCTCGTAGTTGCATATCTAGAGAATTTACTTTGTGTCAAGCCTAAAATTGAAAAAGTATTAAAAATTGGTTAGCACCTATTCACCCCCCCTCTAGGTGCCCATACGATCCATTTCACCATACAACAAACAAGGACAATTGCAAGATATACATTAGTAAGATGCTGGAGGTTGATGGGTAAGATTGGCAAAAGGGTTTGGAGGCATTAGGGAAGAAGCTTCCCTTTGGATTTATAGTCTAGAGGCTACTCAAGGGAGGGTTTTTTTTATCAAGGACCTGATGTGTATGATTCCATTGTATGAAAATGATACCATCAGATAGGTATTGATAAAATGAAGACAACAAAAGTGGTTTCACTATTTTATCGATTTCCCTTGATTTACAATGGATTTTATAGTTATTAAAGCTCTAGTTTAAGGAAATAATTCACCAGAACTTTTATGGAGTTCCAAAAATTATTTCATTGGGTGGTTAAGTAAAATTTTGTAGACTGATTCAAGAGGAGTTGGATTCACCTCCAAACAATTACCAGAATGCCCTTGAGAAATTCCCAAAGACAGTACTGGATGGGATTTGTCGTTTTTGTCAGATTTATTTTACATAGGATTTTTAGATCATTCCAAGGACACATGTTAGGTAATGAGAATACCATTCTGTAGAAATTGGAATCAACCATTTTGGAGTTACACAGCTTCTGTAGTGATTTTATTAGTGAATAAACCATGCATAGAAGGGTTTAATTCACTAAAACTCAACGGAGACTCATAAATTTATGAGCTGCTGGATTCTGAGAGATATGGTTATTTATGTTCAAGGGGAGTTGTAATTAGGTCCAAACCTCATTTGGTTTGGCCTAGAGAATTTCCTAAAGGCAGAGATGGCCTATTTTTGATAATTTCATCAGAGGCAAACTAGGAAGCAAATGGGTGAGGGTCCAGTGGAACATGAACGGTAGGGTTTATACCTTTCCTTACCAGGTGGATTTACTCCATTTGGAGTTATACAACTTTCTGGATAAATTCATTTGTGAACTGGACAGATCTGAGTATATGATTTATATATTTATTTTAGGTGTCATTTTGGTACATATCTGGGCCTGCATGTTGGGGAAGATACTCAGGTATTTGAGAAAATTTAGATCTGAATAATTTGAGGGGTTGTACATTTTTATTTGGATTTAAACCAAACCAGTACTCTGTAGATGTGAAACTCGAAAATCAAAGGAGAAGGGGCAGGGTTGCTAAAGGACCAGATCCGGAAGGCAGATGGGCCGGTCAGGGGAAATCGGCCCAGCGACACTGGCGAGCGCGGGCGATGCGTAGGCACTCGCGGCCCAACCGTTGGCCTACTCGCGGGCTCTAGGGCGAAGGGGTACGGGGTGCTCCCGGCCGTTGGATCTGACGGAGGCGGGGCGTCGTCTTCGCGGGTCTAGCTCGCCTACAAGGAAACCCTAGCTGGCGACGGGGAGAGGCGGGAAGGCTCACCGGGGGATCAAAGAAGGGCGTGGAGGCGATGGGGCGACACGGTCGAGGACGACGACTCTAGGGATGGGCGGCACGAGGTGGTTCGGCATCGGGAAGGAGCTGGCATGAAGATGACTGAGGGAAAGCTCACCGGGGTTCGTCGGGGAGGCTCCCAGAGTGGCTGGATGTCAACAAACAGGGGCCCATTAGCTTCAGGAGGAAGAGGGGAGTGCGACTAGGTGACATGCCGAGGGAGAGGAGTAACGAGGCAGGAGCCTAGCTTGATTTCTTGGAGGAGGCCGAAGCCTGCTCTCCTTCTCTTTCGAGCTAGCCAGAGCTGGGGAGAGGGAGAGGAGCTCTGGGGTGGTAAGTGGAGAGGAGAGGGGGCAAATGAGGGCATATGGGTGAGATGGGGTGGCATGTGGCCTTATAAACCGAGCTAGATGGGTCCATGGTGCACTAGGTGTATCGGGAGCTTGGGAGGAGGGATGTTGGCTAGTCATTGGGCAAGGAGGGCGGTGGGGAGGTGAGAGAGGGGGTTCTGGTCGTGCTAGGGGACAGAGAGGGGGTGGGGTGTTGTAATAAGCAAGGAGATGACTAGACAAGACCTTGTCCTTGTCTCCCTCTAGAATAATCATGTGTGGCAAGGGGTGTGGGGCATGCTATAGTGCTGGTCGACCAAGGGAGAGTACTCAGGCTGTGGTGTAGTTCTTGACAAGATTTGTTGGTGTTGGAGTTGATTTGAATCAAGTTTGCATTGTGTTAGCAAGGTTGATAAAATGGAGGTTTAAGAAGGAAGTTGATAAATTCGAAGTGGACAAAGTGTGGAAATGGTACTGGTAGATGGTATAGGTCGAATAATCTCTCCACGATTTACATGGGAATTTTCTGATGATTATAATCCCATTTAAATGCACTTCTTCAAAAAGTGCTGAAGTAGATTATGGAAGCAAAAATGATAATTTTACATTGGTCAAGCTTGATTCTTGATGGGATATGGTCCTAAATACCATAACACACATTGGAGAATTTTAGTTGAATTTATTGAAGTGGAAAAGTGTTTTTGGAGAATTATTTCTTGTTTTTGCCATTTAAGAAAAAGGGGCAAAACGAAATAGTAAGGAATCTCAAAAATATTTATTTTTGAGTTGGGAGGATGGGATATGATAAATAGGCACCAAATGAGCCTTGAGTTGGCAAGGTGATTTGGAGAAAAACAAACTTGCCTTTATAGACAAGGGTTTTGAGAAATTGGTAAGCAAAGGAAATAAAATAGTCTAATAATCCAAATAATTGTGGGAATTATTTGGGGATGCTTATATCCAAGGTGTATTATGTGAACTTGATGTAGGCATCAAGGTCAACCTTGGTTTTGTTGGAAAGTGGTAAAAAGGATAGAAACTAGATTCTTGGAGGATCTAGGGTTTGGTTATTATGATGCCACCTAAACAAGGTGGGATTAGGGAGCTCAGAGCTCATCTTTGTACAAGGGGTATATGTATGGATAGAACAAGTCATATAGATGATCATGGAGGCAAGATTTGGGTTTGGTTGCATTTGGGGTGATCTAGATGAGATGGCAAACTTTGTTGAAAATAAGGCAGCCATAACAGATACATCAGGTAGCCTCCTAAACCATTTGGGTTTAAGAATCACAAGGCTCTTAATGGAAGCAAGTGAAGTGGGGGTTGATAGGACATGATTATTAGATCACAACCATGCAAAGATTTGATCAAGGGGAGGTGGCATATAGATGTGAGTGTTTGCCAAAGTAGGCAAGATAATAAGATTTGCAGAAAAGATTAATATCTTGGCTGCAAAACCATAATGGATGAGTGGGAAATAGAATGGCTTAGCCAAAGGAAAGAGTAGGCTTTGGTAGTACTAAAGATGTACTACAATATGGTTCAAATGCATTCTCAAGAATGCACATAGGTTGGAAAAGGTAGAGCTCCAAAGATTGAATCTAGATAAGAAATCCAGACTTAGTCATTTTGGCAGATTTGATGATTTTGACTAGTGTTCAAGAGGGAAGAAATTGAGAGGGTGGCAAAGGTTTAGCCCTTTCCTCAAGTGGCTGATGTTGAGGTATAGATTGAAGATAGGTGATCCAAACTTGGATTGGGTCTCCACTAGATTGGAAACCATCAAGAGGGATTATCCCTGGATTGAGATAAGCATGAGATGAGATGATCACTTGAGTGGCTTAGGACAGATCCAGATTTGGAAGCTTGCTTGGGATTTGATGAGCACAAGCAAGGATTGGATCCTAAAGAATGAGCTACTAGATTATCTCACTCTAGTTCCTAAGCTAACAAGGCAAACATCAAATCAAGGCAATTCATCCTGTCAAGCTTATCTACTACTACTAAGGTTACCATCAAGCGTAGCTTGAGGTAAGGATGGGTATGTTGAAAGGGGTTTTGCTTTGAAGTAAGATAAATACCATCTTAATATCTCTACCAAGATTGAGATATAAAGGTTTTACTAAGGTTTTGAAAAATCTAGGGATAAGAGTAGTTGAAGGTTCTGTCTTGAAAACATAAGGAGAGTATATCTATGTCTCCATAGTTTCGGTAATAGAAACTATTAAAGTATTTGGTTGGGTCAAAAGTCATCTTGGCTCAGGTTTTGAAATGCCAAAACATTTGAGAATATGAAAGATGAGCCAAGACATCTCTTTTGTAAAATAGTTTTTGTAAACTAGCGTTGAGATGAGGAGCACACAATTATTACATAAACAGATGCTTGAGTATAAGCAAACAAGTAAGCACATAAGGGAAGAAAAAGTTTTTGTTCCCCCTGATTTTTGCCTCTTGGACATTTAATCAGGGTTGCTGAAATTGAGATGTTGCAACACCCCCGTTGTCCGCGCGCATTTGGGCCGACGCAATCAAATCCAAATTAGATGCATAAATGAGTCAAGCTGGACGCGTTTCTCCGAATAGATCGTCTCGCTAGTACGCCGCGCACGTCCTACGCGTCCACGCAGACAAGTTCAGCCACGCTTGTACCGAATGAGTCGGCCCGGCGGAGATGCCCTTACTCCCTCCCTCTATGCTTTTCCTCCTCGCCAAACACTCACGCCGCCGCCATGGTCATATCACTGTCGTCAATGCAGTACCGCCTCCGATGAGCTTTGTCGGCAACCGCCTCGACTCCAAGGACGACTCGGGCTCAAGAACACGGAGGCCAGGACTGAGGAGAGCACCGGCAACATCCCTGCATGCCCGGGCCTCACCAACGCCAGCTGTACGTCCGCCTGATGCACCGCTCGCTGTTGGAACCTGTCGCCACGCCGCCGTCCTTGTCCTGGGTCCAGCCGTCGTCACCGTCCCCACCTAGGTGAGCTTCGCTTCGCCTCACCCCCTCTGGCTCACCTCCATCCTCCCGCGCCATGCCGCTCGCGCCCTCCGGCCGACGCCGCACGCCGCACTCTGGCTGCGTGCATCGACAGCAGCATCTTGTGCTCCTCTGTTTCCGCCCAGATCCCAGTGCCCTAGTTCCTCTTCCGACAAAACCCCAAAAATCAAACTTGTATATCTTTGTATACTCTACAACTTTGGGTTTTTAGGCGTCACGAAATTACCAATGGATTGCTCTCCATAATCATCCAAAAATCGAATCAGCTAGCGAGTTTCGCGTATCGAGTTTAGTTTTGTGAGAGAACCTCCCAGACGGTTTTGTAAAAAGACACCCGGTCTGTTGGGGAATCAACCCGTGGTCCCTCCCTGTCCCACATGGCAGTCCCAGCTCGTCCATGCGCCCTGTAGCCCCGTGCCCCTGGCCCCACTTGTAAGCGGCTGTGTGTAGGTGTACCTGTATGACAAAAGCCCAAGACCTTTTCCAGAATTCAAATTCAAACTCAAATGCTTTCCTATTTAAATACAAATTCTTTTATCACTTTCAAATAAATTCGAATTTGAATATTTTTTATAGCATGAAATGTGTTTAATTTCTGTATATGAATTCAAATGTCAATTCAAACATTTTCAAAATTAATTTTAACTATTCAAACCTTTGACTTTGACCCTAATTGACTAATTTTGAATTTAATATTTGTTTTTAAATTATAATTCCAAATAATATGAATGATATATGTTTTTTGAATCAGAAAAATTCCAGTTATATGAATATACTATTTAAAATATCATTTGAGCAATTAAAATTTCAAAATAATTTAAATGCTAATAAATGTATTTTCTTAATAAATGCATAACTTTAATTCTGTAACTCCGAATTCGACCAATGATATGTCTAAAATAATCAACGAGACGAGCCTGTTGGAACTATGCATTACATAATATGAATTGAAGAATTCATCATATAAATATTAACAGACCAGGAAGCTTTATGCAAGCAAAACATGACTAAACAAGTAATAAAATGCTTTATTCCTATACCCCACACCTAACCGATGCAATGCTATGTTATACCATGCAATTGTGCCGCATTCCATCATTACATACCTTGTTTGATTGTTGCATATGATTTATATGTTTATGCAATATATTTATTTTGGCCCCTTGTATGTTTGCTTTTTATTCGGATAGACACCAATCAAGGGAACTATCAGGAGCCTAAGGAGTATTACCCGGATCCCACCTATTCTACAACTGAACTGCCAGGCAAGAAATTTCCCATGCTTGCACTACATATAGTACTTATTTCATCTGTCTTATTCTTTCATCATGAATCGCGTCATGAATTAAATTGCAATCTCAAGTACTATGTAGCCTTTGCTTTTAAACCCCACCAAAGCTTATTTCCTCAATCCTATGAGCAATTACTACAGGAGTTATTTGGGCCATGCAAGTCGTAGAACTGCATGTAGGGTTTGTAAGATTCTTTGAATAACAAGGTACTTAAAGAACTGAATTGAGTAGTAATGGGATAACTAAAGAAAGAGGCATTAGTGGGCAGTGTCTATTATTTGGTTCTTTATGCTCACTTGTGTCCCGTAGGACCCCGAGTACTTGATTCTTGTTCCTTGACTATCGCACTATCCATATGTGGGACCATGAATCCTCTTAGTCCGAGCTAGATTCCCATCTTATTTCTCGGGGCCACAAGTAGTTTGGGGCGTTATTACTATCATGTACTTATGCCATGCTTTATTGTTTTATTTACTACCGTTGCTCGAGGAGTGTTTATTACTGTACTGTTTTGGAACCCCGCGTCACGTTTTTTTCTGTTTGGACAAGCCCAATCACACTTTCGGGTTCCTAGTTTTTCTCAATCATTGTCGCAAACCCCTGGGTACTTCGCGGATCCTAGCCGACTTCACAGCGGGTATCTTAGTGGGGTGCCCCAAAAAAATCTTTTATGAATCCTGTGAGTGCTTTATGGTGATTCCTCGTTGGGTTTTTATTTGGTATTCTAGGGTTGATCGTGCATGCGTTACTATTTCTTCAACTCTGCATGGTAAATCTTTCTAAAAGCCATGTCCGCGGGTATGGACGACTTGGAGCTCAGTTTCTCGATCATAGACAACTATAACTAAACTACCACTATTAATATGATTAAAACTTGACTAGTAATAGTGCAATATTCATGGAATGGTTAATAACACTACCAACGGATGGGATGTTCTTCCGTCCTCTCGTTCGGAATGGGAAGGAGGGCAAGCGATGTTTATTTATGTTGATATATATATATGTTGGATAATTAACTGTTGTTTATTTAACGAGCGTCTGCCTATATTTGGTTAGGCGAATGTTGTAGCATGTATCTATAGAACTTCTAGGTTTTATTTGTGCTGCAATAGCGTCACCCTCAGGTTGTTCCCTTTAGATGCATAAAGACTTGTTGAGCCCCCTAGGGTCTCAAACGATAAATATTGTTCAGATGGACATGTATACTCTAAGGAAGGTTACTGGGTCGACGAGACCGATGATGGTGGCAACGATCGTCAGGTATAGATATTCCGGGGAATGGAGATCTGTGAGATTTGTGGGCGATATATGCTTATTTTTAGTATATCTTATGCCAATTTGCTTCTTTATCAGTACTTTGATATTGTCTTCCGCTTCCACTTGATACTCTGATGTGTGATGTATGAGGATATATCCTAAAATATTATCTCTATCTAGGATATTTGGATCTTGCCTTATGGCGTTGAATCTTTTTATTTTTTTAGATGGTTGATTCTGATGTACTGTTCTATGTCGATGACATACACACTTGTGTATGTTTTGTTCGCATGCCTGGCGACTATGCCATCCCACTTGATACGATGTTCTCGCAAAGTGGATAGGGTGGTTGGCCAGTACCGTGCCCTACTCCGTTTAGACGGGCCTACATGTGGGTGGCCTTTGGTCCTCCGTGGTAGCACACCTTATGCACTTTGGGTTCATCCTGGATTATTGCTTAGAGCGTAGTATCCGAGATATTACATGAAACCTCACTAGTTTTCATGTCTAGGTTTCAAGCTCCCATGTGATACCATGGTGGCGAAGGTTCCTAAGGAATCTTAGGATTGAAGCAACTTGGGATCCATGTTTTCTATTTTAGATTTACTTTTGGATCATGATAAGTGGCATTTATCGCTAGATGGCCGTTGGTATGAATTGGATACATGGGCTGATTTGCATCTCAGGTGAAAACTCAACTTTCAAATTCAATTAATAATTGTATCCATCCTAATTAAGTGAAAACTTAATTAGATATGTTGATGTTGGGGAGGTGACCCTAGATAGGGTAAGGACGGGGAAAGACAAAAGGAAGTTCCCCGTCCAGTTTCCGAGTTACAGTCTAAATCGGCCAATCCTATAAAGGTCGGCCGAGGTAAGCAAGAGAAGAACCCTAAGAGAAGAGCAAGGCGTTACCCGGCCGACATACTGTGTAAGTCGGCTAGGTCAGCCCGAATAATCTGAATGCAGGTGAAGGCCAAGCCGAGTTAAGCGAGACAGGGCCAAATGATATGAAGCTTGCAGGAGAAGGAGGTGTCTATAGTCAAACTCTAGTCACGGGCTAGGAAGAATTTGAGCAGAGCCAAACACAAAGGACAAGGCGCAGAGAGACAGAAGGGCAGAAAGAGGTCACGGAGGTGACAGTCCTGGAGCCCGAGGCGTGCAGGTGGGGTCCTCTGGATCCTTGCCGTCATTAGAAGGGCGACACGGAAAGGAGGCCGCCGAGTTACTATATTGGGACAAGCATATTCCTCGAATATGCTTGCCACGTCAGCCCTAGAGGAGCCAAGGCTTCCCTTTATAAGGAGAGGCTTGGACTCTGAGAAGGGCATCGACTCATTTGGTACCGTTAGGCTGGTAAAGTTTTTCTTCTCCACTTGTTTACAGCTCAAGGAGCGCTTGTAGCCCAAGAAAGGAGAAATAAAGATCTTTATGCTAGTCTTCTGTGTGTAGAATCAACTACATCTTCCCTCGCCAGATCCCTCTAGCATCCATTGGCCCTAGACTTTAGCCTACCCATGGCATCTGTCGTGCCACAACCACGACAATGGATGATTTGATCTCATCAAGGCATGATTCTTTGAGTTGCAAAAAACTCATAGGTTATTTTATTCAAATAGTTGGATCTATTTGAGGGAATGCAAATGACTTTAATTTTACTAGATTCCATATATTTATTAATTTATGATTTGATTAAGAAAGATAGATTTGGCAGATCAATATTTGATTTAAGTAATCACAAGGGTGATTCACTTGTTACATGACTCTTGGCAATACACGGGTTGGTAGAATGGATGATGTTTAAGATAAGATAGAATGAGATAATATTAATTAAGAATGTATTTGATCTTGTTTTAGGGTGTGATCATATGCTAAGGTTTGTTTAGCACATGAGTTAAATCATGTTTAGAGAAGATAAGTTAAGAATCAAGTTCTACTTGTTGTTTAATTATGTGGGGTGCGTTGATTTACTTTTATTCATGAATCTTACTTCTACCCTTGCTAACATAGAAGTTTAACAAAAAATATTTTATGGTTGGAACACTCAGCATGATAAAACAGTCCTAAATCATCAGCTCAAGTGGAACTTCAATCACTTTGACAAGTTCTATCAAAAAGTTTTTTCTTCTCCCGGATTTTATATGCATTGATGCAATGCACACAACTATCCTCTAGCCATTTTTCGTGTATTATAATCTATGGGATATTACAGGAGTGCTTCTAGACATCCTCCTCCGGGGTGGCTGTGGCGAAGCCCAACCAAGTCCGGTCCTGAAACGCAGGTGAGAGAAGGGATCCAGGTCAAAGTTCAGCGGCGCCGATGGCGGCGCAAGAGGGAGAGGTGGCGGCAGCGCAAGGGAGCAGTCGGCCTAGCGGTTGGATGCCGGGAGGAGTGGTGAGTTGACGCTGACGAGCGCAAACGTGTCAGTCCATTGCGGACTTGAACGAGCGCAAACGCGTCCCAGATTTAGGCCGCGAATGCACCAGTCCGGGGTGGGAGCTCATTTTTGGACCACGCTTTCCACAAATAGCAAAACGGATATGAAAAGTGCATGATGCTATAACTATAGACGATCTTTGGCATGAGGCCGTAAATTGCACACAAAACCAATGTTTGGTGACATAGTTGCATAGAACACAGAATCAAACTATTTTTGTGGCTGACCCCAACTTTTGGTGTAATGTGTTGCAGCTAGCCCAAATAAAACTTTTAGGGAATTTAACAGTGTACCTAACATGTAAACCTAGATAATCTTGATTTCATCCTAAGGCATGAGATTGAACTTAGTACATCCCCACTAGTTTATTACCCATCATTAGTATTTACCCCCACTTGTAGATGCTAGTGCTAAGCATAAAACTTGATCAACTTTAGATGGGAATACTTGGTGAAAATGGTTATGAAAACCTTAGAATGATGAGTCATTCTATTGAAATGATTTGACATGTATTCTTGAACACCAGATGTTTTTGATGATGAAAATGTTAAGGCATGGGTCTTACCCCTTATAAAACTGATGGTTGTCTGGATGCAATAGCATTCCAATTTTACCGTACAACCACAATACCTGAAATTTAGATAGGACTTGACTGGAAATTTATATACCTTAGTATGGGTTCCCTTGCGGCCAAGGTCTGAGCTGAGGCTACCTTGTGAAGATTGTCCACCTGTGTAGTACCCAAGATGACAGTTGGTCATGGTTGGGAGGCCAAACTCACAGGAGAGGTGCCTATACTAGGGTGTGTAATTGAAAGGTTAGGATTGATTATCCGCATACTGAGTATGGTGAATTCAGGATTTGTTCCTGATGGATGTATCGAATGTTGTGGTAAAAGTGTACAATCTCTGTAGAGCGTCAAACTATTCGAATAGCCCCGTCTGCGGTTATGGACAGTTGGAGTGGCCATACTGTTCCCCCGTCAGATGTTTTCAAAAAGACTTGTGAAATGATTTATGACTTTGACATGACCACAAAAGAGTTGTGATATGAAATGCAAGTTCCCACTTAGGTGTTATAAAACTTTCAACTAGCTTTCTTTGCTTCTGAACTTAGTAGAGTTAAATCTGGCTTTTGCAAAACACCCCTAAAGCTTAGTATATCCTATTCAAAACCCCTTCGCTTGTTAGTATTAGTTTGCGAATACTTAAAGAGTACTCATGGATTTGTCCCTGGCTATTCCCATGGCCAGAATATGGAGAGGAGTATGAGGAAGAAGCACAACAGGAAGGTTACGACAACTAGGATCATCTCCCATCGTCAGCATTGCCTGTGACCCTGAAGATGGAGCTTCACCTATGCTATCATTACTATTACATTATTCCGCTGCTCGAATTGTATTAAGAACTGGATCATGAGATCCTTATTTGTGTAAGACCTTATGTATGGTTTGTAATGGATGATGTACTGTGATATCCAATCTGTTGTGTCTCGCAAAAATGGTAATCCTGGGATTGCAATGTATGGCATAACAGGCATCTGTGATTAAAAATCCGGGTGTTGACAAGTTGGTATCAGAGCCATCCTGACCATAGGAGACCCTAGTTAGAATGGACGTTTGAATCAAAAACTTAGTTTCAAAACCATAGGAAGTGAGTATTTACAAAATACTTATTCTCATTCTTATCACTTGGATTCTTTCATAAAAATTCATGTTCCTAAAAAATTCTTGCAAACTTACATAAAAATATACACACTTGATCACTATACTAACTTACTCATCCTATATTCTTATAGATGGACGTGAAGTACAACACGTTTTATCAGTTGGAGAGTGGAGGAGACCTCATCTTTGAGCGTGACTTGGACCAGCTTTCAGAGATGCTGGAGCGTCCGCACCCCGAGTTCTTCGGAGCTCAGCTCAATGATCAAGAAGGAGAAGATCTGCAGTGGATATTTGTTGCCAGTATCCGAGGAAAGATTGAACCCCCCACTGCAGAAGGAATTCAGTTCACCTTAAGAGAGAACAACTGGCTCGATGGACTTGTCAGGGCCATGCAGGAAGCTCTTGCCCGTCTGTGTGGGCAGAGTATCAACTAGATCAAGGGTACCCACTTTGTGTTCTACCCAAGGCGTGATGTTATGGGACAGCCACTGGAGGCCCCATACCACCACGAGCTAAAGAGTCAATTGGACCACCTCAGCTTCATGATGTATGACCGTCAGAAGGAGTTGGACAATGCCCGTTCCTACGCCAACCACAACTATGCCCTTGCTGTCAAGAAGGATCGAACCATCGTCATGCTTGTGAGGGATCGCAAGTCTCATCACCGTCAGCTCGACAAGAAGGAGCGCATCATTGCCCGTCTTCGCCACCGGATCTCGGATTTGGAGGAGACCACTCACGAGAGAGACATGCAGCTGGAGGAGAAGGAAAATGCAGGGGAGAACATTCGTGGAGACCCCCACTCCTATCTCAGTGATGATGATGAATTTCTAGAGGACCAGGCCATGGACTTCTTCACCGATGAGGATGACTTTCGCCTTCATCGATGATGATGATGATGATGATGAGGACACTGACTCCGAGGAGTAGTAGCACTTGAGCACTAGCTTTAGTGAGTTGTATTCGGTCCCACTGTATCGTAGCTTCACGGAATGGTTCTTAAAACCATTTGTTTTCCTTTGTTGTGGTGTGTGTTTGTATCGTGTGCTATGAATGAAAAGCAAGTTGCTAGAAAAATCTGAGTCAAACTTTAAAAACTTCACCAAACCCTAAACCTTAGAAATTTCCCTCTTTTCTCATGATCTATCACAATCTTCAGATGCCTCGTGGAGGAAGCAACTCAGCCCCGGACCCGATGTTGCAACTCTTGCAAATGTTGGTTTCTGACCGCGAAGCTGAAAGAGCCGAACATCAAGCCAACTTAGCCACCCTTCAGCAGATAGCTCAGATGGCCAGCAACAATCATGGCCATGGAAATCAGGACAACCATGGATCTAAGCTCAAGAATTTCCAGAACACCAATCCACCTGTTTTCACCAAGTCATAAGATCCCCTAGATGTAGATGATTAGCTGCAAACCATGGAGAACAACCTAGAAGTTGCAGGAGTGGAAGCCAATAAGAACGTGTTGTTTGCTACCCACTATCTGGCCAGAGATAGAAGAGCATGGTGGAACAGCGTTCGTGCAATGACACGAGGTTAGATGATGACTTGGGAGGAGTTCAAAGTCAAGTTCAGCAGAACCCATGTGCCACGGGGTTTGATCAAGAGGATAAGAGATGAATTCAGGGAACTGAAGCAAGGAAGGATGACATGGAACTGAAGCAAGCAAGGAAGGATGAATTCAGTGCAACCATCCGAGGAGAGACTCGACTTGGGTCTTGAGTTTATGGCGTAGCCGGTTGTTTTGTTGACTCCTATTGGAGGATCCGATAGAATAGCTCGAGGCAGTCAACGACCTTGTAGGCTGCAGAAAATATAAAGAATTGTGAAGTATTTGTATCTTGTAAGAAATATTTGCCTATCAGCTTGTATAGTGAGATTCTGGTGCCGATCGAGTCGACACTGTTGCACTGTATGCTAGGCCTTTTCGTTAGCCTGATTACCCTTAGTCTCAGTACCTTTCCAAGGCACTCGGAGTTCAAGGATTCAACGATCAGGCAGAATCAGCTACTCGGGCTGTCGCGTTCGAGGTGCTCGAGTGCGTGGAGCCGATGGCACATTAGGTTACTCGAAGAGGGCGCAACCCCCGAGTGTTTCGAGTGCGAGTTAAAAAAGAAATTATCTCTAAGTAGAGGGAAACTTAGCTTTTTTTGGTTGTTGTGGCAAAGTTGACGCGGTAGCGAGTCATGCGGCGGACGTAGTCAACGTGGCGGACCGCAGTCATAGCAGCGACGGGTTCCTGCGGTCGATGGCGGCTGTGAGTTCCGCATCCGAAGATTGTCGCATTCGAAGACCATATTGGGTCGTCGCATCCGAACAATGCAGTGGGTCATCGAAGTCGAAAGATACATCGGGTCGCTGCAGCCGAAAACCACAGCGGGTTATTGGAGCCGAAGGCCGTGGCTGGTCACGCGGCGAGAGAGACCCCGAGTCATTGGAGCCAAAGATCGCAGCGGGTCGCTGGAGCCGAAGATTCCGTGGAGCGCTGGAGTCGAAAATTGTGGTGGGTCGCCAGTGTCGAAGACTTGGCGGGTCATGCGACAGAGTTGCTGCAGCTGAAGATCGTAGAAGGTCACACGATAGAGTCGGCGCAGCCCCGAGTGTACCGCACGGTCGACGGGGCTGATGCATCGAATCGTGTGGACCAGATCGATGGAGTCGTTCGTCGGATGTAGTCAATGCGGTCATCAGATCACCGGTAGGAGTAGACATGGCCATGGACGGCCGACGCCGATGTGCACTCCGTCTCGTCTCCATGATCCGATTCATGTTCGTGTAGCATATGTATTGCAAAACAAATTAGGTAACTGATTAGGTCCACATAAAATAATAAATTAACGTAGAGGAGTAATTGAAAAAGACGGAGAGAGGAATCAGCTATGTGAACCGATTATGTATGTTTCACGCCCAAGTTTTTTTTACGCCGACATGTGCATGTGCACGTTGGGCAGCAGCCGGAGTAGATTGATCATCTCCTAACCCAGATGTGATCTTGGAAGACGAGATGTGCGTGCTTGTATGTACGTCACGTACACGACTTGTCCCCAGCTATTATGGATGAATTTCTCTTTTGTTTTCTTTGCTGTCTGACGAGTTTGTCTGATCCGCGGATGGTCTCGGTACTTCATGCAGGACATGTCCGGCTTGAAATCACGTAGCTGCAGTGGTGGACTTGATCCGTTTGGCCGACTCCTTCTTTTCAGCTCGTGCATCACGATAATTGACCAGATGCGATCTGGCCGCCGTTTTTGACGAGGGATCCCGTTCGGATGATGACTTGTGGGAGCCGAAACAGATATGCTCCACGGGAGCCGACGAATCGTAGATTGCAGCGGATGGGACCGTCACGATCGCACAATCAGCGCCCCAATTCCCACAGACGGCGTCAATTGACGAGGTTTCGACTCGTCAATGCCTATTGTTATGGACTTGGGTTTTGGAGAAGATGGGGATGCTGGAGATCGCGGAACGGTTAGCAAACAAGCAACACGGGGACACGAGGTTTACCCAGGTTCAGGCCCCCGGAGGGAAAACCCTACTCCTGCTTGTCTGCTCTTGATTACGGCGGAACCGGTGATTATAGGGGTGCGCAGATGCAATCTGGCATGGAGGTGTGTATGCGGAAGTATGAGAGAGATATGTAGATAATGTCTCCATGTTTTGAGTGCATGGACAACAGAGGCTAACTCTAAATCATGAGTTGGGTAGTTTACCTCATGAGTTTTGAGTTGTCTCGAGGCATAAGCCACAACTTTCCTTTCTTGCATTAGCACCGCACCTAATCCATGATGAGATGCATCACAATACATTTGGAAATCTTTCTCCAAATCTGGCAGACATAAGACTGGTGCTGTCACTAGTCTCTTCTTCAATTCTTGGAAACTGAGTTCACATCCTTCAGACCAAGCGAATTTATTGTCTTTCTTTAGCAACTCTGTCATTGGCTTAGCTACCTTGGAGAAATTCTCAATAAATCTTCTGTAGTATCCTGCCAAGCCAAGGAAACTGCAAACTTCTTTTACTGACTTAGGAGATTCCCATTCAGTTATAGCTGACACTTTAGCAGGATCAACTGCTACACCATCTCCTGAGACAATGTGTCCAAGAAATCCAACTTCATTTAACCAAAATTCACACTTGCTGAATTTGGCATACAGCTTATGCTCTGTAAGCTTCTCAAGTATCAAACGCAAATGTCCTTCATGCTCTTCTTTGCTCTTGGAGTAGATCAGAATGTCATCGATGAAAACGACCACAAACTTGTCAAGGAACTCCATGAACACCTTGTTCATCATATTCATGAAGTGCGCTGGTGCATTGGTCAAACCAAATGGCATCACGGTGTACTCATACAATCCATACCTAGTGGTGAAAGTTGTCTTAGGTATGTCTTGTTCTCTTATCTTGAGCTGAAAATAACCTGATCGGAGATCAATCTTTGAGAACACACAGGATCCTTCTAACTGATAAAACAATTCATTGATTCTAGGCAAAGGGTATTTGTTCTTGATAGTCACCTCATTGAGTGAACGGTAATCTATGCATAACCTTTGACTTCTATCCTTCTTTTCCACAAACAAAACTGGTGCTCCCCAAGACGAAGAACTTGGTTGAATAAATACTTTCTGCAACTGTTCTCCAAGTTGTTTCTTGAGTTCTTTCAACTCATCAACAGACATCTTGTATGGTCTCTTTGCTATTGGTCCAGATCCTGGTAGCAAATCAATCAGAAATTCCACATCTCTATCTGGTGGCATTCCCGACAACTCTTCCGGAAACACATCTGGATATGCACTCACAATTGGCACACTGTCCATGCTAACCCCCTTAAGAGAATTTAACTTACTCCCTTTTGGTTCAAAGTTAGTCTTGAATCTAATCCTTTTGTTTTCTGGAGTTGTGAGTGTGACAGTATGGTTGGCACAATCTAGCACTCCCTTGTGCTTGGTCATCCAGTCCATTCCAAAAATGACGTCCAATCCTTGGGAGTTTAGGATTATCAGATTAACAGGAAACTTATATTTCCCAAACTCTATGACTAGATCATGACATCCTGAGTTCACTATCATTTCTCCTCCAGGAGAACTTACTTTTATAGGACACCCAATAGTTTCTACTGGTAGTTCATTTCTTTCAACAAATGCTCTTGATATGAATGAATGAGATGCACCAGTATCAAAGAGAACAAATACTGGAACAGAATTGAGTTTGAACTTACCAGCCACAGCATTAGGTTCCTCATAGATCTCCTCCACATTGATGTGGTTCACTTGTCCCTTCTGGAAAGGGTTGGGCTTGTTGGGTCCTTCAACTTTCTTTTCTGGGCATTCATTTTCATAATGCCCCATATTTTTGCACTTGAAACATTCAACCTGACTAAGATCCTTCTTGACAGGCTGACTTCCACTACCACTTCCACTTCCATTGTGGTAGCTTTTTTATCCACTCTTGTGATTCTTGTACTTGTCATTGTCATGACTACGGTGATGCTTGTTGTCATGATGACGGTTGTGGTTGAGATGGCTGTTGTACTTTCCATGCTTGTGGGATCTAGAACTCCCACTATCATCATAATGGGAACGCTTGTGAGACGATCCTGAGTTGTGCTTGTCAGAGTTGTGTTTCCTCTTCCTGCTTTCAACCTGTTTCATCTTGCTCTCCAAGATGCCAGCCTGGTCACAAAGAGATTGATAGGTGGGGACATAGGCCACAGATAGCTGCAGGTTCAGTTCATCGTTCAGTCCTTCGAGGAACTTCTCTTTCCTCTTAGCATTAGTGTCAACTTCATCCGGTGCATAACGCGCCAGATTGTTGAACTCTAAAATATATTCAGCCACACTGCGGTGGCGCTGCTTCAAGTTATGAAATTCCTTCTTCTGCAAACTCATCACCCCGGATGATATGTGAGCTATACGGAAACCATCTTCAAAGATAGCCCATGTCACATCCGCAATGGGAGTGGTGATCTAGAAGTTATCCCACCATGTAGCTGCTGGTCCTTCCAACAAGTGTACTGCAAACCTGACTTTCTCCTCATTAGTACAGCCAACAGTTACCAAATCCTTGTTCACTGAGCATAGACAATCATTGGCCACCATGGGATCAGTAGTTTCTGAGAACTTAGCAGGACTCAGTCTTAAGAATCTGGTGAGCATGTCAAAACCTGGTGGATTGTTCTGATTATTGGTGTTGTTGTTATTGTTGTTGTTGTTGTTATTGTTCTTGTTGTTGTTATTGTTGTTGTTGTTGTTCTGATTCTGCCTGAAAGTTGTCATCATTTGCATCAGCTGTGCTTGTGCTGTCATCAGCTGCTGCATCTCTGGGTGACATTGTTGTTGTTCGGGTTGGGGTTGGCACGTCGAGGAGGCATCTGTGGTTTCATAAGGATAAGAATTAGATACCCATTTACGCTTAACATGCACAATACATCACATAGAAAAACACCAAACAAGCATAAAAAAGACATAAAGTTCAACGACATAACAACAAGTTTGAAAAGTAAACACACCAATAGCAAGCCATCCACATGTTGGATGGTTATTGCGACTCAATAATGATAAGAATGGTAAATGATAGATAAATGAGTAGTCATCACTACTCCTCTGCATCAACCTCCTAATCAACAAGTGTAAGACCAGCATTCTCCATAGCGGTCTTGTATTCCTCGACATTGGTAGTCAAGGCCTCTACCTTGGCTTTGAGAGCCCTCTTCTGTGAACGAAGTCTCTCAGTCACACCCTGTTGATGCTCGAGCTTGAAGTCCTTGGCCGCTAGTTCTGCATTCATCTCTTGAATCCTCTTGTTCCTATCTTGAACTCTTTTCTCTTGGATCTTGAACTTTCTATCCTGACTCTCAAACTTGGCCTCCATTTCCTTGACTATCTCATCTTGCTCCGCGAAGAGCTTGTCCTTCTCATGAAGCTGCACCTGGAGCTCGTCATTGCTAAGCATGACATTGGTCCTATCAGTATCTAGGTGCCTAAGAAGAACCTCTAGGTCCTGGAGGTATAGATGAATCGGCTCCGTCGTCTCTCTAGCAGCATCCTCGAACTCAATAGCCTCACCATCCTCGTCGCGTCTCCCGAAGGCGTGGAAGTGAGTACCTCTAATCTCCCGAGAGTGTCTCCCTAACAGACATGCAAGTAAATCCTGCATGACTACCTCTAGGCCTCTCTCCCTATCGTCATGCATAAACTTGAAGATGATTGCCTCCGTGGTAGGCTCAGTCTGGCGTCCTGGCTGATTAACCTTGAAGCCCCAAAGGTCTTTCCTCTCAAACTTGGTGAGGGGAAGCACCATGATGCTAGGAAGCGGAAGATTGAGCATACTAGTGAGCTCAATAAGAGGAGTGCCAAAACGAGTTCCCTTGAACTCTTCAGCCGTGTTGATAGTAACATTAGGAATCTATTTTATAAGATAGAAAAAGTTAGATTCAACATACATAGAGATGAATCACAAGACAAGGCATCACATGCATATCTTTGGCAATCAAAACACACAAGTCATGGCATACATAAATCCATTACAAGCATCCAAGGTTCAACTTATTTTAAACAACATTTTTGGGAAATAAAATGATAAGTATGGTGGTCCAACTAACGAAGTATGTTACAATCCCATCTCACTTGCCAAGTTGGCTAACACGGCATCCCTAGAGGCAATCTGTCGATCCTGATCACATGACTCCATTGCTAAGTCTATGATGTCCTCTCTTAAATGTTGGTTGGTAGCCTCTAACTCTTGGGTATGCTTCTTTTCTTCCCTAAGGTCATTTTGGGTGTTTATCATTCTGCACTTGAGTCTATCACCAAGCTCCTTGATGGCCTTCCAAGCTGCATCCCTTGCAGAGTCAAAGAATGTGGTGTGCATAACTGAGTTGGTGACCATGCAGAATCCTGATTCCTTGTGGTTGTCTTCTCTTGTTTTTATACAAGTGAAGTTGCACCCACCAGTACTCAACTCCTTCATCCATCAGGGGAAAACCTTTGTACACAGCTGCACCATGTATTCCCATGGCAACCATGAGGTCTTTGATAGCCTTGGGGAATTCTGTCTCACACTCCAAGGTCATAGTCATGAGTGGTCCTTTCCTCACAGCTTCGTTGATGGATTTCATCTATAAATAGAGATGAGAAAGAAGATTAGAAAAGTTTACGAGAAGAAAAGACAAGTGTGGAAATTGTTGAAATTTTTTCCTTAGTGGTTTCCAATCCTAGGGTTATAATCCTACAGGCAACACAGTGCTCTGATACCATCTGTAAGATCCCTCCTTTTATAAAGGTAAGGATCCCTGTGATTGCAATTCTAGTCCCTAGATCAATGCTACCATCCATAGTTTAAGATGAAGTACACAGAAACAAAGGTCATTATTACATATCATTCCAGAGACAAACATAGTCTTTTACAAACTCCATGCCCATAGGCCTAATACAAGAGTTCAAATATAGAATAAGATAAACAAGTCTTCATCTTCATATGCCACAGGCATGCATGTTGAGTGTAGACTCATAACCCCTAATCATCATTAGAATAACCTGCAACTTTACAAGTTACAGCCACAGTGGGTCAATACATTGGAATAGTATTGGCAAGTGATACCTTAGTAGAATATTAGCATCTAGATACTACATGCATTTGGCTAAGTGTAGCTTAGGCTTTCTTTGCTCAAAATAGGTTTTACCTATCAGTTGAAAACACTAAGTTTTTCTTTGACAAAACTTTCCCAAGGAATCACCAATAGACATTGGTGAACCTTCACCCTTGTTCAACCACAAGTTTTTAACTTAGAAATTGGGATGAGGAGATTCTTGATAGCTTCCATGTCTTGATGCTCAAGTTTGTTCAATACCAGGGACATGGCTAAGTACTTAGATTCTTCCATCTGCAGAGGTTGTGCACTTTCCCCACAAGACTTGATTTTCACCAAGACAGGACCTTTCAGAAGCCTTCCCTTAGACCAAATGGACGCATTCCAAACCTATCAACCCACTAACACCAACTGTCCAAATGGCTAAGTTATTGCAATCTATGTGATCCAGGAAGAGCCCATAATGCCATGTGGATGCACTAGAAGCTTATTAACATTTGGCATCTCAAATCCCTTTGTTCCTGGGTGGCTTTCCACAAGTGAGATACACAAGGTAAACCATAGAAATGGGCCTAGTGTAACCACTCAACACAAACCAATCTTTCCATTCCACCCAGGTGTTTTATTCACTTAGTTGTTTTATTAAGCAAAACATAAGTCCAAAGACTTAGAAACATTTCTCATAGCATGATTTTATAAACCACCCTTGGTTGCTACTAGCTAGGCTAAGCATGGCAATAGCAAGTACCTTAACTTAAAGGAAATTCTAACATTGCTACAACTACTAGGATTTCCGAGCATAACATATAGATACTTGGCAAAATAATCATGCAAGTCCTATACAAAATATTTCTAATGCATAGGTATAAAATATTAGGACAAAAACATGTAGCACCACTTTCCTTGGTAGTTTGGGGAGTTGCAACAATCTTCACAACCACAATCACTATTAGCACCAAAATCTACACATAAAATAATGGCACCAAAATCACATAACAAATTAGACAAACAAAAATATATGAATGCATGCAAAATGCCATGTGATGATTTTCTACACCAAACAATACAAGTAAACAGTATTGAATCATGAACAAGTCCAAAACAAACCAAATAAACTTTATTTGATCTTTAAATCATTTTTCATAAAATTTCTACACTCAAATTTTGCCTATAAATGTTTCTTCATAAACAACCATTTTTACAGAGGCAAATCATTAAACACATTGCATAAACATGTAGGATTTTCTCTCCTGATTCCAATGATATAAAATTTGTCAAATTTGAACGTGGGGATCAAAAGTTATGAATTTTACAAGTTTGAATCACTAATAGATCTAAATTCTGTTTTTAAATCTAAACCCTAGCCACGCGGCGTGTTCTGATTGGCTGATACCGATTCGCACGGATCGATCGATGCGGGTCGTAGGATTTATGTAACATCCCTAAAATCATGTTTCAAACTCATGCATATCATCCACGCATCCATGATCATATAGAATTCATTTCAAACAAAACAATTCAAAAACAGGAGCATATGATCTCATTACTTTATGTGATCATCATTTGAAACAAATGCTACTCTTTCTATGAGAGGTTGTGGTTCATGAAACCAAACTTTGTGCCTTGTTTTTTTCAGAATGTGTTGCTAGATTGCTAAGGTTCAAACCAAGATTTCAAAGCAAATACAATTCGAAAACCAATTTCAAAACCAAATTTAAACAAGTGCTATGTCACTGTTATTTTGTCTTTCCAAAAATGACCAAGCCAATTCAAAGTGACCACATGGTTTTATGACTAGAATTGTGACTGTTGCACACTGCAAAAATCCTGAAAAGATTTGAATTCAAATAGAGTTTGAATTCATTTGAAAATCATTCTAGAAAATCAAATTAGAAAAAGAAAAGGAATAAATAAAAGGAAAAGGGCCGGCGCTACTATTCTGGCCCAACAGCGAAACCAGCCCAGCTAGCCCACCCGGGTCCCCTCTCTCTCTCACGCGCAGAAGCACCCCCAGAGTCGCCGACACTCGGACCCCACTCCCCCTCTGTTTATTTCGCTGACAAGTGGACCTCTCCACGTCGACTCCTTCTTCCCCAATTCTCGCGCGCAGACGCCGTCGCCGCTGGCCGTTGCTGCGTTGATTCCGCGGCGTAATTACCATTGATTCGCCAAGCGTTTCTTGTCAAGATCCTGCCTATTTAAACCCCTCCCTCTCGCGGACATTTCCCCTCACTCACCAACCACAGAGCGCCCCCAGGCTGCGAGTTTTTCTCGCCGCAACTCTGTTGTTCCGACGACCTCGCCGACGAATTCCGGTGAGCACCGTGCCCCCCTCTGTCCATGGTTCATACTAGCATGCTCTGCAGCTCCGTGCACATCTACTGACACCTCCCTTTTGCTCGCGCATGGTCTGTAGCCTCGGCAACGACAACGACTGAACGCCGCCGCTCTCTGCTCGAACTCCGGCGACCTCTCCCCGTAAGTACTAGCCGCCCCTTGCCCTCTGTCTGATACACCTAAGATCCCTAGCGTCTTGCGAGTCTAACGGTTGCCTCCTCTTGTCTTAGCGCGACGCAGAACCTCGCCAACGTCGACCGGCAGCCGTACCTGACGCGTTCGCGAACTCTGGCGAGGAATCCCCGACGACTCCGAGCGCCCCTTCGCCAACCAGGGACACGTTGAGCTTCACCTCGACACGGCGGTTCTGGTGAGCATCCTCTCCCCTTCCCGGACGACCTAGAACGCCGAAACCACCGCTGAGAGACACGCCGCCGCCAGTCGCCGCCGCTAGCGCCGCTAGGCTATGGTCGAAGCAACAACAGCCGTTAGATGTAGATCTTGCGGTTTAAATTAGATCCGAGCGAAGCGTTTTCTTTGAATCTGGCGTGTTGGATCTAACTTGATCTGACGGCGTGGAAGGGTGATCCTGAGTGAAACGGTATCGGCAAATAGGAAACAGACGCGTGGCTAGGGTTTGATTTTAAAACAGATTTTGAATCTGATTTATATCCAAATTTGAATTAGCTATAACTTTTGATCCCCACGTTAGAATTTGACAAATTTTATACCGTTGGAATCAGGAGAGCAAGCTCTTTCAAAATATGCAATGTGTTTAGTGTTTAGCTTCTGTTAAAAAGGCTTTATTTGCAGAAACTTGTTTAGGACTAATTTGAGTGTTTGAATTATTTAGGAAATGTTTTAGGGTATAAATATTGGTTGTTTGGCAAGATTTTATCTTGTTAGTGAATCAGTACCTTGCACTTGCTTGGTTGAGTTTTGAAAATCATCACTTAGCATTTTGCATGCATGCATATATTTATGTTCGTATATGATTTGTGTGTAATTTGTGTTACCATTCTTTGTGTAGACTTTGGTGCTAGTGATTGTGATTGTGAAGAGTGCTACTCTCCCAACTACCAAGGCAAGTGGTACTTCATGAATATTTCTATCCCTATATTTTGTACTAAGCATTAGAAATATTTTGCTAAGTCTTGCATGTTAATATTTTGCCTCATGCCATGATGGGAAATCCTAAGTAGTTGTAGAATTGCTAGGAAATTTCTAAGTTAAGTTACTATCTATGCCATGCTTAGCCTAGCTAGTAGCAAACCAGGGTTGGTGGAATATACATGCTATGATGAAAATATTTCTAAGTCTTTGGACTTGTTTTACTTAATAAAACAACTAAGTCAATGAATCACCTGGGTGGAAAGGGACTTGATTGGTGGTTTTTGGTTGAGTGGTTACACAAGGCCCATGGCTATGGGTTACCTTGTGTATCTCACTTGTGGTAAGCCACCCAGGAACAAAGAGATTTTAGAGGCCAAGTGTTAAGAAGCTTCTAGTGCAGCCACTTGGCAATATGGGCTCTGCCTGGATCACATAAGTTGCTAGAACTTAGCCATTTGGACAGTTGGTGGTAGTGGGAATGATAGGTTGGAACGCGTCCATTTGGTCTAAGGAAAGGCTTCTGAAAGGTCCTGTCTTGGTGAAACCAAGTCTGGTGGGGAAAGTGCATAACCTCTGCAGATGGAAAAATCTAAGTACTTAGCCAAGTCCATGGCAATGGACAACTTGAGCATAAAGGCATGGAAGCTATCAAGAATCTCCCAATTTCTAAGTAAAAATTTCTGGGTGAACAAGGGTGAAGGACCTCAATGTCTATTGGTGGTTCCTTGGGAAAAGTTTTGACAAAGAAAAACTTAGTGTTTTCAACTAATAGGAAAAACTTATTTTGAGCAAAGCAAGCCAAGCTACACTTAGCCAAATTGCATATAGTAATATAGTCCACCTAAATTTTACTAAGGTATCACTTGCCAATACTATTCCAAAGTATTGACCCACTGTGGCTGTAACTTGTGATGTTGCAGGTTACTCTGATGAGGATTAGGTGTCATGAGTCTACACTCAACATGTTTGCTTGTGGCACATGAAGATGAAGACTTATATTTATTTACTTATTCAAACTCTTGTAATAGGCTTGTGGCCTTGAGTTGTAAAGACTATGTTTATCTCTGGAATGGATGTAATAAATGACCTTTGTATCTGTGTACTTCATCTTAAACTGTGGATGCTAGCAATGATCCAGGGACTAGCATTGCAATCACAGGGATCCTTTTCCTTTACAAAGGAGGGATCTTACAGATGGTATCAGAGCACTGTGTTGGCTGTAGGTTTATGACCCTAGGATTGGAAACCACTAAGGAAAAAATTTCAACTACTTCTACACTTCTCTATTCTTCTCGTAAACTTTTCTAATCTTCTCTCTCATCTCTATTTGTAGATGAACTCCATCAACGAAGCCGTGAGGAAAGGACCACTCATGAAAATGACTTTGGAGTGTGAGACAGAATTTCCCAAGGCTCTCAAGGACCTCATGGTTGCATTAGAGATACAAGGTGCAGCTGTGTACAAAGGTTTTCCTGTGATGGATGAAGGAGTGGAATACTGGTGGGTGCAACTTCACTTGTATAAAAACAAGGAAGACAACCATCAAGAAAAAGGATTCTGCATGTTCACCAATTCAGTGGTGCACCCTACATTCTTTGAATCAGCAAGGGATGCAGCTTGGAAGACCATCAAGGAACTTGGTGATAGAGTCAAGTGCAGGATGCTCAACCTCCAAAATGATCTAAGGAAAGAGAAGGAACATACCCAAGAGTTGGAAGCTACCAACCAAACCTTAAGAGGAGGCATTATAGATTTAGTGATGGAATCATGTGAGCAAGATAGGCTGATTGCTTCTAGGAACATTGTGTTAGCCAACAGATCCAGTGAGATAGGATTATAAACGTAATTCGTTAGTTGGACCACCACCTATCACCTTATTTTCCGAAATGTTGCTTTAAAAGAAGATTGAACCTTGGTTGTTGTAATGATTTCATGTATGCTTGACTTGTGTGTTTTGCTTCCCAAGGATATGTATGTGATGTTTTGTCTTTTGTTTTATCTTGTTTTGTGTTGTTTTAAATTTTCTATCTTATAAATAGATGCCTATTACCATCAGCAATGTTGAGGAGTTCCAGGTTACCCGCTTTGGTCCTCGTATCGTTGAGCTTACTACTTTGTTCAATCTCCCTCTTCCCACCATCATGGTGCATCCCCTCACCAAGTTTGAGAGGAAGGACCTCTGGGGCTTCAAGGTCAACCAGCCCGGATGCCAGACAGAGCCTACCACGGAGGCCATTGTCTTCAAGCTCATGCACGATGACATGGGAGAGAGGCCTTGAGGTAGTTATGCAGGATCTGATAGGACGTCTGCTAGGGCGACACTCCTGACAGGTTAGAGGTACCCACTTCCATGTCTTCGGAAGGCGTGATGAGGATGGAGAGTCCATCAACTTCGAGGACGATTCGAGGGACGCAGCAGAGCCGATACGCCTGTACCTCTAGGACTTAGAGTCTCTCATTAGGCACGTGGACACGGACATGACCAATGTCATGCTCAGCAATGACGAGCTCCAGGTGCAGCTACGCGAGAAGGACAAGCTCTTCGCGCAGCAAGACGAGATAGTCAAGGAAATGGAGGCGAAGTTCGAGACCCAGGACAGGAAGTTCAAGAGTCAGGAGAAACGTGTCCAGGATAGGAACAAGAAGATCCGGGACATGACTGAAGAACTGCAGTCCAAGGATTTCGAGCTCGAGCAGTAGCAGACAGTGATAGAGAGGCTTCGTTCCCAGAAGAGGGCTCTCAAGGACAAGATAGAGACTTTGACCACTAGCATCGAGGAAAACAAGACCGCGATGGAGAACGCAGGTCTTACCTTTGTCGAGGAGGAGATTGATGCCGATGAGTAGATTTGACTACTCATTCATCTTTTATTTTAGTACTTGTTATTTGAGAACTTGTTTTATGATCATCCGACATGTGGATGGCTTGCCACTTGTGTGTTTTACTTTGTGAACTTGTTATTTTGTTGTTGAACTTTTATCTTTGTGTTGCATGCAATGTGTTTGCTTATGTGATGTAATGTGCATGAAAGCATCTATGGGTATCTCATTCTTATCTTTATTGAACAAACCACAGATGCCTACCCGTCGTGCAAACCCCAACCCCAACAATAACAACAACATCACTCCAGAAATGCAGCAAATGATGACTGCTCAAACACAGCTGATGCAGATGATGACAACGTTCATCCAGAACCAAAACAATAACAACAACAACAACAATAACAACAACAACAACAACAACAACCCTCCGGGCTTTGATATGCTTACCGGATTCTTGAGATTGAGGCCAGCAAAGTTCTCAGGAACGACTGATCCCATGGTGGTCAATGATTGGCTACGCTCAGTAAACAAGGACTTGGTAACCGTGGGCTGTACAGATGCTGAAAAGGTCAGATTTGCAGCACATCTGGTGGAAGGACTAGCCGCCACTTGGTGGGACAACTTCCAGATTACCACTCCCATAGATGAAGTGACATGGGCTATCTTTGAGGATGGCTTTCGCACTGCTCATATCTCATCTGGAGTGATGAGTCTAAAAAAGAAAGAGTTCCACAATCTGAAGCAGGGCCACCGCAGCGTGGCTAAATATATTGAGGAGGTCAACAATCTGGCGCGTTATGCACCGGATGAAGTTGACACCGATGCCAAGAGAAAGGAAAAATTTCTTGAAGGATTGAATGATGAGCTGAATCTGCAGTTGGCTGTGGCATATGTTCCCACTTATCAGTCGCTCTGTGACAAGGCTGCTATTTTGGAGAACAAAATAAAGAAAGTTGAGAGTAGAAAAAGAAAGCACTCCGACAATCACAACTTGGGATCGTCTCACAAACGATCTCATTATGATGACAGCGGAAGCTCAGGATCCCACAAGCATGGGAAATTCAACAAGCACCACAACCACAACCGTCATGACAACAAGCATCACCATAGTCATGACAATGACAAGTACAAGAACCACAAGAGTTGACATAAGAGCCACCACAGTGGTAATGGAAGCGGAAGTGGAAGTCAGCCTGTTAAGAGAGACATCAGTCAGGTTGAATGCTTCAAATGCAAGAAGATGGGGCCTTATGCAAACGAGTGCCCAGAAAAGAAGGTTGAAGGACCCAACAAGCCCAACCCTTTTCAGAAGGGACAAGTAAACCACATCAATGTGGAGGAGGTCTATGAGGAGCCTGATGCTGTTGCTGGTAAGTTTAGACTCAATTCAATTCCAGCATTTCTACTCTTTGATACTGGTGCATCTCATTCATTCATATCAAGATCATTTGTTGAAAGAAATGAACTACCGGTAGAAACTATTGGGTGTCCTATAAAAGTAAGTTCTCCTGGTGGAGAAATGATAGTGAATTCAGGATGTCATGATCTAGTCATAGAATTTGGGAAGTATAAGTTTCCCGTTAACTTGATAATTCTAAACTCCCAAGGATTGTATGTCATTCTGGGAATGGACTGGATGACTAAGTACAAAGGAGTGATAGATTGTGCCAACCATACTGTCTCACTCACAACTCCAGAAAATAAAAGGATCAGATTCAAGACCAACTTTGAAGCAAAAAGGAGTAAGCTAAATTCTCTTAAGGGGGTTAGCATGGACAGTGTGCCAATTGTGAGTGAGTATCCAGATGTGTTTCCAGAAGAATTGCCGGGAATGCCACCAGATAGAGATGTGGAGTTTCTTATAGATTTGGTACCAGGGTCTGGACCAATAGCAAAGAGACCTTATAAAATGTCAGTTGATGAACTGAAAGAACTCAAGAAACAACTTGGAGAACAGTTGCAGAAAGGATTTATTCAACCAAGTTCTTCATCTTGGGGAGCCCCAGTTTTGTTCGTGGAGAAGAAAGATAGAAGTCAAAGGTTATGCATAGATTACCATTCACTCAATGAGGTAACTATCAAGAACAAATACCCTTTGCCTAGAATCAATGACTTGTTTGATCAGCTAGAAGGAGCTTGTGTGTTCTCAAAGATTGATCTAAGGTCAGGCTATTTTCAAATCAAGATAAGAGAACAAGACATACCTAAAACAGCCTTCACTACAAGGTATGGATTGCATGAGTATACCGTAATGCCTTTTGGTTTGAGCAACGCTCCAGCATACTTCATGAATATGATGAACAAGGTGTTCATGGAATTCCTTGACAAGTTTGTTGTCGTTTTCATCGATGACATCTTAGTCTACTCCAAGAGCAAATAAGAGCATGAAGGACACTTGCGTTTGATACTTGAGAAGTTAAGAGAACATAAACTTTATGCCAAATTCAGCAAGTGTGAGTTTTGGTTGGACGAAGTTGGTTTTCTTGGTCATGTTATGACAAAGGATGGTGTAGCGGTTGATCCTGCTAAAGTTTCAGCTGTGACTGAATGGGAATCTCCCAAGTCCGTGAAAGAAGTTCGTAGTTTCCTTGGCTTAGCAGGTTACTACAGAAGGTTCATTGAGAATTTCTCCAAGGTAGCTAAACCTATGACAGAATTGTTAAAGAAAGACAAGAAGTTTGCTTGGTCTGAAGGTTGTGAACTCAGCTTTCAGGAATTGAAGAAGAGACTTGTGACAGCACCAGTCTTGTGTCTGCCAGATTTGGAAAAAGGTTTCCAAGTATATTGTGATGCATCTCATCAGGGTTTGGGTGCAGTACTTATGCAAGACGGTAAAGTTGTGGCATATGCCTCGAGACAACTCAAAACTCATGAAGTGAACTATCCTACTCATGATTTAGAGTTAGCCTCTGTTGTCCATGCCCTCAAAACATGGAGACACTATCTTTTGGGAAAGCGTTGTGAAGTGTTCACAGATCACAAAAGTTTGAAGTATATCTTCACCCGGAAGGAAATTAATATGAGACAAAGAAGATGGCTAGAACTTATCAAAGACTATGACTTAAGTTTGCAATACCATCCCGGTAAAGAAAATGTTGTAGCAGATGCTCTAAGTCGTAAGGTTTTTGTGAATGGCCTTACCAAAGGAGAATTGCCAGATGATCTGTGTACCCAATTTAGAAAACTCAGATTGGAGATTGTGCCTGAAGGACATCTTATGTCTTTGGATGTTCAACCCACTTTGTTGGACAAGATCAAAGAAGCCCAGAAGAGTGATAAGGAAATTGAAGAGATTAAGGAAAGGATTGGCAAAGGAAAAGCCAAAGAATTCCATGACAACGAACATGGTACTTTATGACATGGGAAACGTATCTGTGTTCCATAAGACCCGGAGTTGCGGAAACTGATTTTGCAAGAAGCACACAACTCTCCGTATTCCATTCACCCGGGTAACACCAAAATGTACATGGACATGAAAGAAAGATTTTGGTGGAATAATCTCAAGAAGGACATCGCCGAATATATTGCTTTGTGTGATGTGTGTAGTAGAGTGAAAGCGGAGCATCAGAAGTGCTTCAACCACTACCTATTCTTGATTGGAAGTGGGACAAGATTGGTATGGATTTCATTACCGGATTACCAAGGACCCGGTCAGGATACGATTCTATTTGGGTAGTAGTGGATCGCCTAACTAAAGTGGCTCATTTCATACCCGTGAAGACAACCTACACAAGTGCTAAGTTAGCCAGAATCTACATGAGTGGAATTGTATGTCTACATGGAGTGCCCAAGAGTATTGTGTCTAATAGGGGAACTCAATTCACTTCCCATTTTTGGAGGCAGTTACATGAGTCATTGGGAACGAGGTTGGAATTCAGTACTGCTTTTCATCCTCAAACTGATGGACAAACAGAAAGGACTAATCAGATTCTTGAAGACATGTTGAGGGCGTGTGCCCTAGACTATGGAGCCAGTTGGGATGAAAGTCTGCCTTACGCAGAATTTTCTTATAACAACAGCTATCAAGCCAGTATTGAGATGGCACCGTTTGAGTTTATCTACGGAAGAAAATGTACCACCCCATTGTTATGGAATGGTGTGGGAGAAAGAAGTTTATTCAGGCCAGATCTTATCAAAGAAGCCGAAGAGAAGGTCAAGTTGGTAAGGACAGGTTGAAGATAGCACAGTCCCGACAGAAAAGCTACACAGATCCTAAGCGTAGAGAAGTCACCTACGAAGTTGGGGATAGAGCCTATCTTAGAGTGTCACCACTTCGTGGAGTGAAAAGATTCAGAGTCAAAGGAAAATTGGCACCAAGGTATGTTGGGCCATTCAAGATTCTGAGTCCCAAAGGTGAAGTTGCCTATGAAATTGAACTACCGGAATCTTTGTCAGCAGTTCATAATGTGTTTCATGTGAGTCAACTTAAGAAATGTCATCCAGAAATGGAAGAAACTTCTTTGAAGGATACTATACCTTTGGAGGAAGTTCAACTAGAAAGTGATCTCACTTATGATGAGAAACCTATCAAGATTCTTGAAACTGCAGAAAGAGTCACAAGGACTAAGACTATCAAGTTTTGCAAAGTGTAGTGGAATCATCATTCTGAAGAGGAAGCAACATGGGAAAGAGAAGATGATCTTCGGAAAGACCACCCTCACCTATTTTCTAGCCAATCCGAATCTCGAGGGCGATATTCACCTTAAGGGGGTTAGATTTGTAACATCCCTAAAATCATGTTTCAAACTCATGCATATCATCCATGCATCCATGATCATATAGAATTCATTTCAAACAAAACAATTCAAAAACAGGAGCATATGAGCTCATTATTTTATGTGATCATCATTTGAAACAAATGCTACTCTTTCTATGAGAGGTTGTGGTTCATGAAACCAAACTTTGTGCCTTGTTGTTTTCAGAATGTGTTGCTAGATTGCTAAGGTTCAAACCAAGATTTCAAAGCAAATACAATTTGAAAACCAATTTCAAAACCAAATTGAAACAAGTGCTATGTCACTGTTATTTTGTCTTTCCAAAAATGACCAAGCCAATTCAAAGTGACCACATGGTTTTATGCCTAGAATTGTGACTGTTGCATACTGCAAAAATCCTAAAAAGATTTGAATTAAAATAGAGTTTGAATTCATTTGAAAATGATTCCAGAAAATCAAATTAGAAAAAGAAAAGTAATAAAGAAAAGGAAAAGGGCCGGCGCTACTATTCTGGCCCAACAGCGAAACCAGCCCAGCTAGCCCACCCGGGTCCCCTCTCTCTCACGCGCAGAGGCACCCACAGAGTCGCTGACACTCGGACCCCACTCCCCCTCTGTTTATTTCGCTGACAAGTGGACCTCTCCACGTCGACTCCTTCTTCCCCAATTCTCGCGCGCAGACACCGTCGCCGCTGGTCGTTGCTGCGTTGATTCCGCGGCGTAATTGCCATTGATTCGCCGAGAGTTTCTTGTCGAGCTTCTGCCTATTTAAACCCCTCCCTCTCGCGGCCATTTCCCCTCACTCACCAACCACAGAGCGCCCCCAGGCTGCGAGTATTTCTCGCCGTAACTCTGCTGTTCCGACGACCTCGCCGACGAATTCCGGTGAGCACCGTGCCCCCTCTGTCCATGGTTCATACTAGCATGCTCTGCAGCTCCGTGCGCATCTACTGACACCTCCCTTTTGCTCGCGCATGGTCTGTAGCCTCGGCAACAACAACGACTGAACGCCGTCGCTCTCTGCTCGAACTCCGGCGACCTCTCACCGTAAGTACCAGCCGCCCCTTGCCCTCTGTCTGATACGCCTAAGATCCCCAGCGTCTTGCGATTCTAACTGTGCCCTCCTCTTGTCTTAGTGCGACGCAGAACCTCGCCAACGTCGACCGGCAGCCGTACCCGACGCGTTCGCGAACTCCGGCGAGGAATCCCCGACGACTCCGAGCGCCCCTTCGCCAACCAGGGACACGTTGAGCTTCACCTCGACACGGCGGTTCTGGTGAGCATCCTCTCCCCTCCCCGGACGACCTAGAACTCCGGCACCACCGCTGACAGACACGCCGCCGCCAGTCGCCGCCGCTAGCGCCGCTAGGCTATGGTCGAAGCAACAGCAGCCGTTAGATGTAGATCTTGCGGTTTAAATTAGATCCGAGCGAAGCGTTTTCTTTGAATCTGGCGCGTTGGATCTAACTTGATCTGACAGCGCGGAAGGGTGATCCTGAGTGAAACGGTGTCGGCCAATAGGAAACAGACGCGTGGCTAGGGTTTGATTTTATAACAGATTTTGAATCTGATTTATATCCAAATTTGAATTAGCTATAACTTTTGATCCCCACGTTATAATTTGACAAATTTTATACCGTTGGAATCAGGAGAGCAAGCTCTTTCAAAATATGCAATGTGTTTAGTGTTTAGCTTCTGTTAAAAAAGGCTTTATTTGCATAAACTTGTTTAGGACTAATTTGAGTGTTTGAATTATTTAGGAAATGTTTTAGGGTATAAATATTGGTTGTTTGGCAAGATTTTATCTTGTTAGTGAATCAGTACCTTGCACTTGCTTGGTTGAGTTTTGAAAATCATCACTTAGCATTTTGCATGCATGCATATATTTATGTTTGTATATGATTTGTGTGTAATTTGTGTTACCATTCTTTGTGTAGACTTTGGTGCTAGTGATTGTGATTGTGAAGAGTGCTACTCTCCCAACTACCAAGGCAAGTGGTACTTCATGAATATTTCTATCCCTATATTTTGTACTAAGCATTAGAAATATTTTGCTAAGTCTTGCATGTTAATATTTTGCCTAATGCCATGATGGGAAATCCTAAGTAGTTGTAGAATTGATAGGAAATTTCTAAGTTAAGTTACTATCTATGCCATGCTTAGCCTAGCTAGTAGCAAACAAGGGTCGGTGGAATATACATGCTATGATGAAAATATTTCTAAGTCTTTGGACTTGTTTTACTTAATAAAACAACTAAGTCAATGAATCACCTGGGTGGAAAGGGACTTGATTGGTGGTTTTTGGTTGAGTGGTTACACAAGGCCCATGGCTATGGGTTACCTTGTGTATCTCACTTGTGGTAAGCCACCCAGGAACAAAGAGATTTTAGAGGCCAAGTGTTAAGAAGCTTCTAGTGCAGCCACTTGGCAATATGGGCTCTGCCTGGATCACATAAGTTGCTAGAACTTAGCCATTTGGATAGTTGGTGGTAGTGGGAATGATAGGTTGGAACGAATCCATTTGGTCTAAGGAAAGGCTTCTGAAAGGTCCTGTCTTGGTGAAACCAAGTCTGGTGGGGAAAGTGCACAACCTCTGCAGATGGAAAAATCTAAGTACTTAGCCAAGTCCATGGCAATGGACAACTTGAGCATCAAGGCATGGAAGCTATCAAGAATCTCCTCATCCCAATTTCTAAGTAAAAATTTGTGGGTGAACAAGGGTGAAGGACCTCAATGTCTATTGGTGGTTCCTTGGGAAAAGTTTTGACAAAGAAAAACTTAGTGTTTTCAACTAATAGGAAAAAATTATTTTGAGCAAAGCAAGCCAAGCTACACTTAGCCAAATTGCATATAGTAATATAGTCCACCTAAATTTTACTAAGGTATCACTTGCCAATACTATTCCAAAGTATTGACCCACTGTGGCTGTAACTTGTGATGTTGCAGGTTACTCTAATGAGGATTAGGTGTCATGAGTCTACACTTAACATGTTTGCTTGTGGCACATGAAGATGAAGACTTATATTTATTTACTTATTCAAACTCTTGTAATAGGCTTGTGGCCTTGAGTTGTAAAGACTATGTTTATCTCTGGAATGGATGTAATAAATGACCTTTGTATCTGTGTACTTCATCTTAAACTGTGGATGCTAGCAATGATCCAGGGACTAGCATTGCAATCACAGGGATCCTTTTCCTTTACAAAGGAGGGATCTTACAATTTAAGTGACACTGTGCGGCTCAGATCTAAAGAAAACGTTTCGTTAAGTGATCTATCTGTGGCCATAGGATCTGGATCTGATGGCTCACAGTGCTCTGACCAAGATCTGGCGGCGCGCGAGGCTACAGCGGCAGCGGACCTACTGGCGGTGGCGTTCCGGCGAGTCTAGGGGGTTAGGGGAAACGTGCAGATGCTTACCGAGCTCACGTGATGATGGCGAAGCTCAACGCGGTCTTTGCTTGGACAGGGGCGCACTGGCACGGCCGGAAAACCTCGTCGGAGTTTGCTTTCGCGTCGGGTGTTCACTTCCGGAGACGGAGGCGACATTCTACGGCGCAATGAGATGAACAAAAGGCATTAGGAGATGCTCAGAAGCAAGGCGAACACAGTCGTAAGATTTAGGGGTCAAGGGGCGGTCTGGTTTTACCTTGATTGTTCGTCGGAGTCGGGTGGCGCTTCAGTCGTTCGCGGGACTCGGTGGAGACAACGACCTGGGGAGTTATAGAGCAAATCGAAGGTGTGAGAAGATGCGCACGGGCAATACAAGCAAGCTCGTAAGAATGAGAGGTGAAGGGGAGCACGGGGTTCACCGGAATAGGTCGCCGGAGTTCGTCGGGCAGCGGCGTTGCATCTTGAATTGCCGGCAGCCTGGTGGCGGAAATGGTGTGACGAGTGAGGGTAAAGACTCGCGATGCGGAGGGGTTTAAGTAGGCAGAGGCTCGGCAGGAAACGCCTGCTGAATCAATGGCAATTACGCCGCGCTATCAACGCCAGCAACGGCAGCGGCGACGTGTTCTTGCGCGGGATTTGGGGAAGACGACGGTGACGTGGACGTGGCCCATCGATCAGTGGCTGGGGGTAGGCTCTGCGCGGGTGGGGAAAGGCAGAGAGAGGAGTGTCCCGGGTGGGCTGCTTTGTCTGTTGGGCCAAAAACGTGGCGCCAGGCCCAGTTCTGATTTCTAACTCTTTTTCTTTTTCTTGTAAGATCCCTCCTTTGTAAAAGAAAAAGGATCCCTGTGATTGCAATGCTAGTCCTTGGATCATTGCTAGCATCCACAGTTTAAGATGAAGTACACAGATACAAAGGTCTTTATTACATCCATTCCAGAGATAACATAGTCTTTACAACTCAAGGCCACAGGACTAATACAAGAGTTTGAATAAGTAAATAAATATAAGTCTTCATCTTCATGTGCCACAGGCAAACATGTTGACTGTAGACTCATGACACCTAATCCTCATCAGAGTAACCTGCAACATCACAAGTTACAGCCACAGTGGGTCAATACTTTGGAATAGTATTGGCAAGTGATACCTTAGTAAATTTTAAGTGTACTATATTACTATATGCAATTTGGCTAAGTGTAGCTTGGCTTTCTTTGCTCAAAACAGGTTTTTCCTATTAGTTGAAATCACTAAGTTTTTCTTTGTCAAAACTTTTCCCAAGAAACCATCAATAGACATTGAGGTCCTTCACCCTTGTTCACCCACAGGTTTTTACTTAGAAGTTGGAATGATGAGATTCTTGATAGCTTCCATGCCTTGATGCTCAAGTTGTCCATTGCCATGGACTTGGCTAAGTACTTAGATTTTTCCATCTGCAGTGGTTGTGCACTTTCCCCACCAGACTTGGTTTCCCAAGACAGGACCTTTCAGAAGCCTTTCCTTAGACCAAATGGACGCGCTCCAACCTATCATTCCCACTACCACCAACTGTCCAAATGTCTAAGTTCTAGCAACTTATGTGATCCAGGCAGAGCCCATATTGCCAAGTGGCTGCACTATAAGCTTCTCAACACTTGGCCTCTAAAATCCCTTTGTTCCTTGGTGGCTTTCCACAAGTGAGATACACAAGGTAAACCATATGCATGGGCCTTGTGTAACCACTCAACCAAAAACCACCAATCAAGTCCCTTTCCACCTAGGTGATTCATTGACTTAGTTGTTTTATTAAGAAAAACATAAGTCCAAAGACATAGAAATATTTTCATCATAGCATGTATTTTTCACCAACCCTTGTTTGCTACTAGCTAGGCTAAGCATGGCATAGATAATACTTATCTTAGAAAATTCCCTAGAAATTCTACAACTACTTAGGATTTCCCAACATGGTATTTGGCAAAATAGTAACATGCAAGACTTAGCAAAATATTTCTAATGCTTGTATAAAATATAGGGATGGAAATATTCATGAAGTACCACTTGCCTTGGTAGTTGGGAGAGTAGCACTCTTCACAATCACAATCACTAGCACCAAAGTCTACACAAAGAATATAACCACAATCACATACAAGTCATATACAAGCAAAAATATATATGCATGCATGCAAGACGCTAAGTGATGATTTTTGAAACTCAACCAAGCAAGTGCATAGTACTGAATCATAAACAAGTCAAAAACTTGCTAAACCAAGTTTATTTGATACTAAAACAATTTCCTAAACAATTCATATACTCAAAATAGTCCTAAAAAAGTTTCTGCAAATAAAGTCATTTTAACAGAAACTAAACACTAAAAACATTTCATAAACAGAAAGGGCTTGTCTTCCTGATTCCAACGGTATAAAATTTGCTAAAATCTAACGTGGGAATCAAAAGTTACAAGCAATTCAAATTTGGATATAAATCTGATTCAAATTCTGTTTTTAAACTAAACCCTAGCCACGCGGCGCTATCCTATTAGTCGATACCGCTTCGCTCAGGATCACCCTTCCGCGCTGTCGGATCAAGTCAGATCCAACGCGCCAGATTCAAAGAAAACGATTCGCTCGGATCTAATCTAAACCGCCAGATCTACATCTAATGGTTGTTGTTGCCTCGACCATAGACTAGCGGCGCTAGCGGCGGCGACTGGCGGCGGCGCGTCTGTCAGCGGCGGCGCTGGCTTTCTAGGTCGTTCGGGGAGGGGAGAGGGTGCTTACCAGAACCGTAGGGTCGAGGCGAAGCTCAACGTGGAGGTGGCTTGGAAAGGGGTGCACGGCAGGGGCTGCTGGAGCTCATCGGAGTCGTGCACGGAGTCGGGTGGTTGCTGTCAAAGTTGTTGCCGAGGTTTCGCGTCGCCCTAGCACGAACCAGATGGATTAGGAGATGCGCAAGACAGTGGCGAACATCCTCGTATGCAAGAGGGGCCAAGGGGCGCGCTCTTCTTACCGTAATTGGTCGCCGGAGTTGAGCGGCGGCTCGGTCGGTTGCGGGCACGAACGGGGACGGCGTCCTGGGTCACGAGCAGGCAAGCGGAGAGTATCAGAAGATGCACGAGATAACGCTGGGCACAATCATTTGAATCAGAGGCGTAGGGGTGGTCGGGACTCACCGGAATTGCTGCCGGAGGTCGTCAGAGCTGTGGCGGTGTTTGGCAAGTTGCGAGCAGCCTGGGGGCGTGGAGATGAAATTGAGTGAGGGGAATGGAGCGGAGTAGGGAGGTGCTTAAGTAGGCGGAGGCTCGACAAGAAACGCTCAGCGAATCAATGGCAATTACGCGGAGAAATCAACGCAGCAACGGCCAGCGGCGACGGCGTCTGCGCACGAGATTTGGGGAATAAGGAGTGACGTGGAGAGGGCCTGCTTGTCAGCGAAATAAGCAGAGAGTGAGTGGGGTCCGAGCGTCAGCGACTCGTTGGGTGTGTCCGCGCGTGCGAGAGAGAGAGAGAGGTGGCCCAGGTGGGCTAGCTGGGCTGGTTTCACTGTTGGGCCCAAAGTCTGGCGCCGACCCTTTTCTTTTTCTTTATTCCTTTTCTATTTCTGAATTGATTTTCTGGATTGAGTTTTCAAATGAATTCAAACTCTATTTGAATTCAAATCGTTTTGGGATTTTTGCAGTGTGCAACAATCATATTTCAGGACATAAAATCAAGTGGTCTCTCTGTTCAAGCTTGGTTCTTTTGAAATAACAAAATAAACAGTGCCATAGCACTAGATTTGCAGATGTTTTGAAAATGGTTTTGAACCCATTTTTATTTTGTAAAATTTTGTTCTAACTCCACACTCAAACCAATCAACAAGGGAGACAAACAATCTTGGTTTAAAACATTCAAGCTCTCAAATGGGGATGGCCATTTGATTTAAGTTTGCTCACATAAAATGATAGCACTATGTGCTTCTGTTTTCTTGAATTTGGTTTGAAATTGATCTCAAAACACTATATGCATGAATGAAGGATATGCAATCTTTGAAATCATGATCTTAGGGATGTTACATTTCTAAATTGATTTTCAGGAATCCTCTTCAAACAAATTCAAAAGCATTGGAATTCCAAATCTTTCTGGACTTTTCCAAAGTGTAACCTTCATATTTTTGGGCATAAAACCATGTTGTCTCATTATACTTGCTTGGTCCTTTTGAAAATTCAAAAATAAACAGTGTCTTAGCACATGATTTGATAAGGATTTGAAAATGGTTTAAAACCATATTTGTTTTGGAAATTTTATCCAAGCTTTGAAATTCAACCAAACCAGCTTATGAGCCAACACAACTTGGTTTAAAACAAAAATTCTCTCACTTGAGAGTGGCATTTGAACAATGCATGTCTGCATAAAATAATAGCACTAAAAGTTTCTGTTTCTTTGAAATGACTTTGAAAATGATCCCTAAATGTTTATGCATGCATGGATGATATGCAAAGCTTAGAAAATATGATTTTAGGGATGTTACAAGTAGAAATTACTTTTCTCAAATAAAATAAATAAGACAAGTGCTTTAATCCTTGTAATGTTAGTGATGATGATAGATCATCTAGTATGAACCTTTGTGTGATGTGTAGAAATAGTTAAGTATTGCTTGGTGATTGTGTACCTCGTATTTATTTATAGACGCTAGTACCGACCAAGGATACGAGGAGGAAGGAGGATACTACGAGGAAGAAGCCGAGGATAACTTCAACCACTGCTCTGCACAAGGCAAGCCTATACTTGCAACCTTGCAAGCTAACACTTGCGAGATACCCTACTTATGCAAGCTACTACTTTCTTGTTACTATGCCAACTATATGCCTTACGCATATGTGATTATACCCACTTGACCCACCATAATAGTTTTACTTGCAAGCTTAGTATTTTATTTTCTTTAGTAAAAAGCTTTCTATCAAAAGTTTACTTAGTGACTTGTAGATTCTAGAAATATAATTGAAGGTAGCATAAAGAGCATAAAATTTGGTCTAAGTTAGATAATCTTGATGTCATCCTAAGGCATGAGATTGAACTTAGTACATCCCCACTAGTTTATTACCCATCATTAGTATTTACCCCCACTTGTAGATGCTAGTGCTAAGCATAAAACTTGATCAACTTTAGATGGGAATACTTGGTGAAAATGGTTATGAAAACCATAGAATGATGAGTAATTCTACTGAAATTGATTGATGGCCTCCAGCTCTTTAATGCGCAGCTTATAGAGAAGATTATTCTTCTCCATCACTTTCACTTGTTCTTTAATGATCTCATTGTTGCTTTGGAGGGTTTGTATCGCCTTGAGACTCATAGTGAAACCTTCTTCAGTGGTATGCTTGATGTCTTCATCAAGTTTAGCAAGATAAAATCGCAGCCACCAAAGATTCCTGGGCGTCCCCGACGCCTCCTTGTTTATTTCTTCCATCTTCAACTCGAGGGCCTTCAACTCCCTCTTCCGGCGTTCTTTGTCCTCGTCAAAGAACTCAAAAGAGGTAGGTTTGTTCCTAGTGATTTGTGATTAGAGATAGGAACAATAGGGCGGTATATAAGAGGGTTCAGAGGTCAGTAAAACTCGCGAGAAGCACCAAATTGTCGTTCAATAAAACAATCCAAACCAACTAGTAAAATAAATCGCGGATTTGGAGGAGTCCTGCACCGTAACGTCCAACTATACGGTCTCACCTCGTATAGTTCCGACCGTATAGTTGGTTTCGGGCAGGTACTTCCAAATATTTCTAGCCCAAGTCGGTTAGATTACCGACTAAGAACCGACAAAACCTTTTTTTGTAATTAAAATGAAGAACGGGTCGAGGGTACTAAAGCTTTAATGACCAACTATACGGCGGGAGAATTTTATCCGGCCATATAGTTGCGGCCGTATAGATACGATACCTCGAAAATTCTTCTCTAAAAGGATACAGAATGTTTAACGACCAACTATACCGCGGGATATTTTCTCCAGCTGTATAGTTGCGCATGTATAGTTACAACATCTGAATTTTTTTTCACAAAGGGGATACAGAATGTTTAACGACAAACTATACGGTGGGAGATTATTCTTCGGCCGTATAGTTGCAGCCGTATAGTTGCAGAAACCCCTAAAAAACTTCAGAAAAACAAGAGGAATTCAAAGGTAGAATTTTTAATAGTAGAAACTGTGAAAACAGAACACTTAACAGAGTTAGAAAACTTACCTTACACTTACCGTTTATTTAGTCGGGAGTGACAAGATCCTCCAATAACAAGGACTTCTTCTTGGGAGGATTTGGCCTTAGCTCATATAATAATTCTTGAAAACAAAAACCATCAAGACTAAAACTCCTCTCAATAAGATCGATGTCTTGTGGGGTAAATATATATGATGCATCTGTTACCTTTGCTTCTTGTCTCTGCATAATCTGCAACTCAAATTCTTGAAGTAAAAGGATCCAACGGATCATTCTTGGCTTATGAAATGCCCTCTCGAGGAGTTCTTTTAAACCATCACGATCCATATGAACTCTTACTTTTGCATCAACAATATAAGAATGAAACTTGTCACAAGATAAAAATACAGCAAAGAGTTCCCTTTCTTCCATAGAATAAATCTTTTGATCACTATTAAGAGTTCTACTAGCATGATATATAATATTAAATCTGTGACCTATGTGTTGTCCCAAAGTTACTCCTATAGCATCATCACTAGCTTCTCATATTAAATCAAAATTCATATCCCATATAGGTGGTTTAATGATGGGATCACGAGATAAAGCATATTTAAGTTTATCAATAAGGCACTTATCATCAAAATTGAATCTCACTCCTTTTTGCAACAGATTAGTCAAAGGTTTAGAAATTCCAGAAAAATTCCTAATGAACCTTCTATAAAAGCCTACATGACCAAGAAAACTTCTTATACCTTTTATGTCCCTTTGTTGTGGCATTCTTTTTATTGCTTCAACTTTAGCCCTACCTACTTCAATACCATTACCTGATACTTTATGTCTGAGGACTATGCCTTCTTTGACCATAAAATGGCACTTCTCCTAGTTCAAGACATATTAGTTGCTTTGCAACGCTGCAAGATTATATTGAGATTATCCAAGAAACTAGTAAACGAAGTTCCATAGACAGAAAAATCATCCATAAATACTGACATTATTCGTTCTATAAAATCTGCAAATATAGCAGTCATGCATCTTTGAAAAGTAGCTGGAGCATTACATAGACCAAAAGGCATACGTCGATAAGCATGTAAACCATAAGGACTAATGAAAGTTGTTTTAAGTTGGTCTTTAGGATGAACAGTTATTTGGGAAAAACCAGAGTATCCATCCAAGTAGCAAAAATGAGTGTGGTTTGCTAACCTCTCGAAGGTTTGATCTATGAACGGTAAAGGATAGTGATCTTTCCTAGTCTCCTTATTCAATTTTCTGAAATCTATGCATATCCTATGTCCAACAACAATTCTAGTAGGTATCAATTCATTGTTTTCATTAGGAACAACAGTAAAGCCGCCTTTCTTAGGAACACAATGAACATGACTTACCCATTCACTTTCTTTTATAGGATAGATTATACCTGCGTCAAGTAGGCGTACTATTTCCTTTCTTACCACTTCCTTCATTTTAGGTTTTAGTCTTCTATTAAATTCTGCAACTGGCTTTGCACCTTCTTCCATGAATATCTGATGGGAGGCTATCATGGGACTGATACCCTTCAAGTCATCCATGGAGTACCCAAAGGCCTTGCGGTGCTCCTTTAGTACCTTCATGAGTTCTTGTTCCCCTGAAAGTTTATCACTAATAATAACAGGGAATTTATTAGTATCATCTAAGAATCTATACTTAAGGTTATTCGGTAGAGTTTTTAATTCTGGGGGTGGTAATTCTTCATCCCCTCTCTTTTCTGGCTCTTCAAAAGCTTCATCAGTTGGAGGTTCTTCACTGGGAAATGAATCAAATTCATTTTATAATTCTTCTAGAGTTCTATCCTCCATATTTTGGGTCTTCATTTCTTTCTTCATCTTGATTATTTAAGAAAAGAGCTGCCATTTCTTCAATAGTTTTATCCTTCTCTTCTTCTTTTATGAATAGAGGTTTCTCTTTAAATTTGGAAAAGTGGAATTCTTGTTCCGCTTTCCCGAGCTTAAGGGATACAATCTCCTTTTCGAAGTCAACTGTGGTATAATTGGGTAGTGTCAATTGGCATATCAACAACTACAAAATCAATAAGGAAATTTTTATTGTTAATTGTGATACATGTATCTTCAACTACTCTCATTGGAATTCTAAGATTTTTATTGGCTAACATGATTGTCATATCAGTATTTTCTATTGTAGCCGGTGCCATCTCTTCTTTTATTTCTAGATAAAAATCATAAGATATTGATAAGTCATAAACGTATCTATAATTTTTTATGTCCCATGCTTGTTTAGTATCCACTTTTCTATGCTTTGTCTACACTTTGAGATATTTTTATAAATTTTCTAGGACTAACCTATTAAGAAGATGCCACAGTGCCAGTTGCATGTTTTCTGTTGTTTTTGGTTTCAGAAAAGCTAGTAAGGAAATTTTCTCAGAATTGGACGAGACAAAATCCAAAGTCAATATTTCAATGAGACGAACATAGAGACCAAAGGGCGACCGGAGGGGCGCCACAGGGTGGCCACACCCCCTCCCCATGCGCGGGCCCACCCTGGGCCGCGCTTGGGCAAGGTGTGGGGCCCCTGGCTGCCCTCCTGACTCACCTCTTCGCCTATATAATCCCCCCGATGCCAAAACCCTAAATACCCGATCAGATCTCCACAAAACAGTTCGTAGCCACTGATGTGTGGTGGACGCTTCGTCGGAAAACCCCAAGAACAAGGTATGAAGAGGCACCGCAGCAAGTTTTCCCTCAGTAAGAAACCAAGGTTATCGAACCAGTAGGAATAAGGTAACGTCTCACACGTGTTGCAAGCAACGTGGAAACCTGCACAACACAAACTCAAGACTTTGCCCAACTAACATTAAGGTTGTCAATCTCATCGGTTGCTGTAACAAAGGATTAACTGTATGGTGTGGAAGGTGATGATGGTTTGCAGCAAGTAAACAGTAACAATGGAAGATGTATCAATGGTAAAGATTGGACCGGGGTCCATAGTTCACTAGAGGTATTCTCCTTAGATAAACAAACATGGCATGCTGGGTAAACAAATTACAGCAGGGCAAATGACAGGACTGAGCAAGGCATAACAATGAAATACTAGACAAAAAATATCCTATGAGATTCGATTAGGCAATACAACAATATACATTGACCGCCATCCAACTGCATCTATGACTAGAAGTCCACCTTCAGGTTATCATCCGAACCCCCTCTAGTATTAAGTTGCAAGCAACAGACAACTGCTTTAAGCAAAGTGTGTAAGGTAAACAATCCACTTGTTCCATGAAAAAGAGACCGTTGTTTTATCCCTAGTGGCAATAGCACATCTACAATCGTAGAGATTTCTGTCACTTCCCTTGATTAACTAGAGGCATGAACCCACTATCGAGCATAAATACCCGCTCTTGGAGTCACTAGCAACTACTTGGCCAAGATATCTACTAACAACGGAGAGCATGAAAGATCAGAAACAACATAGGCATGATAGAATCAAAAAGACAAAACCATTAATCAATCTGACATAGTAATCTCAATATCCATTGGATCCCCGCAAACACAACATGCATGATTACAAATAGATGAGATCTGGATCATGAACAGAGCTCACAAGATCTATACATGACAGCACAAAGGAGGAGATACAACCATCTAGCTACTACATGGACCCGTAGTCCAAGGTGGAACTACTCATGCTTCATACCGGATACTGGCATGATGAAGAAGAAGGCTTCTGGGATGATCTCCCCTCCGGTAGGGTGCCTGGAAGAGCTTCAGATCCCCTCGATCTAGGGACGATGGTGGCGGCGGATATAGAAGGTTTCGTGGAATATTGATCGGGTCCTTAGGGTTTAGGCATCGGGGGCTTCTTATAGGCAAAGAGACGAGGCTGGGAGGCGGCCAGGGGGGCACACCCTGCCTAGGCGCGGGCCCACCCTAGGGGGGTGTGGCTGCCCTGTGGCGCCCCTCCGTCTCTCCTCTGGACTCTGTGTTCTCCTCGGTGAAATATTCACTTTGGCTTTTGTCCAGTCCAATTCCGAGAATATTTCCTTACTAGCTTTTATGGAACCAAAAATAGCAGAAAACAGGCAACTGGCACTGTGGCAACTTGTTAATAGGTTAGTACTAGAAAACATAAAAAAAACACCTCAAAGTGTAGACAAATGAAAGCACAGTAGATACTAAACAAGCATGGAACAACAACAATTATAGATACGTTTCCGACATATCAAGCATCCCCAAGCTTAACTCCTGCTCGTCCTCGAGTAGGTAAGTGATAAAGGAATAATTTTTAAGGTGACATGTGTTGGAGATATGCCCTAGAGGCAATAATAAATGTAGTTATTATTATATCTTTGTGTTTATGATAAATGTTTACATTCATGCTATAATAGTATTAACAAGGAAACATTGATACTTGTGTGATTTGTAAACTTAATTTGAAGTCCCTAGTATAGCCTCTATAATTCACTAGCTTGTTGGTTGATTAATGATTGTGGTTTCCCTATCATGAACATTGAGATGTTATCAACAACAAGATCATATCGTTAGGAGAATGATATGGTGGACATACTCCTATAGATAAGCGTAGCATAAAGATCAAGTCATTTCAATAGTTCAATTGCTATATGCTTTCTGATACATAGTAACCTAATTCCTTCGACCATGAGATCATGCATATCACCTTTACCGGATGGATGCTTTGATGACATCAAACACCACACCGTAACTAGGTGGCTATAAAGGTGGCATTGAGTGTTCGGAAAGTATTGGTTGAGACACATGGACCAAGAGCGGGATTTGTCCATCCATATGACGGATAGATATACTCTGGGCCCTCTCGATGGAATGTCATCCAATTAGCTTGCAAACATGTGACTGGCTCACAAGGGATCACATATCGCGGGAACGAGAAAAGAGTACTTATCGGTAACGAGGTTGAACTAGGTATGCAGAGATACCGACGATCATAACCTCGGATAAGTAAACTATCGTGAGACAAAAAGGAAATTGGTATCGTATGTAAGTGGTTCATTCGATCGCAAAGTAATCGTAGAAATATGTGGGAGCCATATGAATTTCCAGATTCCACTATTAGTTATTGTTCGGAGAAGTGTCTCGATCATGTCCGCATAATTCACGAACCGTAGGGAGACACACTTAAGGATTCGACGTTGTTTTGAGTAGTTATGGTATTATGATAAAGAGACCGAATGTTGTTCGGAGTCTCGGATGGGATCCGGGATATCACGAGGTGATCCGGAATGGTCCGGAGAATAAGATTCATATAAGGAAAGTCCCATTTCGGAGTTCGGAAATGATTCTGGTGTTTTCATCGGGAATGTTCTAGAAGGTTCCGGAATGTCCGGCACTCCGGGGGGGAAGGGGTACATGAATGTGTCATTGCATATTGGAATGATTGCATCATGTACTAAGTGTTCTTTCTGTTCCAAATAAAGGATTAAATTGAATCCTAAAATTGAAAAGTCAAATGGCCAGTTTGAAAGTCAAACGGCTAAAACAAGAAACTGTGGGAAACAAGCAAGAGGAGGGCAAAACCGAGTTGGGGAGGGAATCCCTCCTCCAACCGGCGGCGCCTCCACCAGGCCGAGTTGGGGAGGGACTCCCCTCCCTCCCCTGGCGCGCCAGCCCCCTCCACCTATAAAAGGAGGGGCAGGGCCTCCTCCTCTAGACACACAAGTTCCTAGCCTCTAATCTAAATCCTAGCCCTAGACTCCGGTTTAGAGCTGTTCTGGTTTAGAGCTTCTAATTACCCTAGCCTTCGGATTAGAGCCTTCTAATTGGTGTGTCTAAACCCTAGACCACTAATAGTTCTCTCTCATACTCCACCATACTCGCTCCGGCTTAAGGCGAAGCCCTGCGGGATCTCCCCTCTACTTCCGGTACCACGCCGTTGTGCTGCCGGAATCGCGAGGAGAGTGCTACAACCTCCACTGCCTGCTGGAACAAGGGAGAGGAAGGTCTTCGTCGAGTACCGAACGTGTGACCGACTGCGGGAGCGCTGCTGGAACGCAGCGCCGGAAGGATCGTCTACGCGATCTTGAGATCGGGAAGAGTACGACTACATCACCCACGAGAATCCGCTCTCGTTAAACACTTTGGAATCTTCGAGGGTAAGTTATTCCATCGACTCGTTGCTACAATCTAGTAGATAGATCTTGGCTTGTTTGTTTGTATGCGATAGAAATTTTTTGTTTTCCATGCTACAAAACCCTACAGTGGTATCAGAGCCGTGTCTATATGTAGATCTGTTGCACGAGTAGAACACAATGGTCATTGTGGGCATTGATGCTTTTATTGTCAATTGCTTCTTGTGTACTTTGCATCTTGCGGTATGTTGGGATGAAGCGGCCCGGGCTAACCTTACATGACATCGTTCATGAGACTTGCTCCACGCTTGACATGCAACTTGTATTGCATAAGTGGCTTTGCGGGTGCCTGTTTCTCCTAGCATAGTTAAGATCCAATTTACAACGGGTGATTGACAATACTAGTATCAATGTTGTGGTTCTTGTTCGTAAGTTAGAACGACACTTATTGAAAGCCCCAAACCACGTAAAATATGCAAAGAAAGTAGAGGCGTCTAACTTTGTTTTGCAGGGGTGTGCAGTGATGTGATATGACCATGATTGTGATTATATTTGATGTATGCAATGTTCCTTATTGTAAGTTGGCAACCGGCAGGAGCCATATGGTTGTCTTTAATTTATGTTAAGACCCGCGTGTCTATTCAAAGTAGTTGTAATAGTTGAAGCCGGTGGATGACAACCATGGAGAGGCGTCATTGACCTTGATGCAATGCCGGTGATGATGGAGATCATGTTCTTGCTTGAAGATGGAGATCGGAAACACAAAGAAGAAAGGCCATATCATATCACATATATTATGAATTGCATGTGATGTTAATCCTTTATGCATCTTGTATTGCTTAGTAGACGACGGTAGCATTATAAGATGATCCCTCATGCACATGAATTTCAAGTCATAAAGTGTTCACCCTTAGTTAGCACCGTTGCTAAAGCTTGTTGTTTCGAAGCACCACGTGATGATCGGGTGTGTTAGATTCCGCAAGTGTATACAACGTGAGCAAGCCAGATTTGCTCATGCGGAAACTAAGGTTTGATCTTGACGAGCCTAGCATGTACAGACATGGTCTCGGAACACGGATCACCGAAAGGTAAAGCATGAATCATATAGTAGATATGATGAACATGACGATTGTTCGCCATTGAAACTATATCAACTCTCGTGATGATCGGTGTTGATGTAGTGGATTTGGTTCGTGTGATCACTAAAACAATGTGAGGGATATTGTTTTGAGTGGGAGTTCACCTAGATTAACTTTATTAATTAATTTGAACTCAATTTGTCATAAACTTAGTCTAAACTATTGCAAATATGTTGTAGATCAATGGCAGCCCCTACCATCAATTTTAATGCGTTCCTAGAGAAAGAAAAGTTGAAAAACAATGGAAGCAACTTCGCGGATTGGTTCCGCAATTTGAGGATTGTCCTCACAACTTGTAATTTGACCTATGTGCTGGATGCACCGCTGGGTGACCCACCTGCAGATGAGTCTCCCGATGAAGTAAAGAATGTTTACCTCGCTTGGAAGAATCAGTACTCCATAGTTTAGTGTGCTATCTTGTATGGTTTGGAATCGGAGCTTCAGAAAAGGTTTGAGGATTCAGACCCATATGATATTGTCGAGGATCTCAAATTGATTTTTGAGACTCATGCGGCAATTGAAAGCTATGAGGCTTCTGAAAAGTTCTTTAACTGCAAGATGGAAGAGGGCAGCTCCGTCAGTGAGCATTCAGCTTGTCCCTCATAGAGTAGCAAATAGATGCATCGGACACCTTCAAAGTTCATAAGAGTGACTAGATACAAATAGCACAAGAACAAGCAATATCAGAATATGCATCAATCAATACGTTTTGGGACAATGCACAAAGAACTAAGAATGGAAACTATGCTCTCTTAACTGGTGCCTAAAGGTAGAAGGTGGAGACTTCATATAATGCTGGAAGAAAGGCCCTTCATAAAGGGAAGCAGGGATTTCAAGTTTCAAAAAGAGCTTCCAAAAATTATGGTACTTGTTAGCTTTCAGACCTCATTGCCCCTATCATAAGCATCTTTAAGTGATTAAGGTTAAAGTGAACAAACTATGGAGTATATGCTTGACAAAGTATAAGTTGGAAATCTCATGTCCCTTGAATACGAGGGCCACTCCTCATGCTACTCAAGTTTAGTTACTTGCAAGTTCTTGTCATAGTAAGTACATGTGTATCATAGAGAACCGCCAACGGGGTACCCCTTGCACATGGTACAGGAGCTTTCCCATAACCAAAATGACAAGGCAAGCAGACAATGAGTATCTCGGCATTTTTCTTATTTACCATGGGATATGGTGCTTTATCTCTTTCCTCTTTTCTCAATATGTCTGTTTTTTCTCAATCTATTTTTTTATAAGAATGCTTCATAGATGTCACTATGGTGATGTTGCAAGTTTCCACCATGATTAGGCATGGCTTAGGCTAACGGCCAAGGCGTTTCTCTAACACAAAATACATAACTCCATGGACTTACAAGCTCCCTTTTCATTTCACACCGATGACATCCATAGACAAAAGAGCATGATATCAATTGTGTACAAAGTACAAGTGCAATGTTGAAAGCGTTCCCCATGAAAACATGGTTCTACTAATTCCAACATATAAGTGCAAGCATATACAACATAGATGACACAATGGTTCAAGTTTATTAGGGGCAAGGAATATAAAGTGTGCCGTCAGGTTCGTGAGAACTTTAATCACTAAGTTTTCACATAACAAAATACTTTTTAATTGGAAGATAGCTGAGAACAAGAATATACTTGGAATGGTGTAACACACCATTCATAGGAATTTATAGTGGACACTTTGGAATAACTTGGTTTCTTGGGAGTTGGAAGCATGAGTAGATCTTACTCATACAAGTGGAGGCTAGCAAAAGACCGGGAGCGACCGACTAAGATAGCAATAATGAACATAATCATGCAGAGCGACAAAACATTACTAATCAAAACATAGAGTGGTACTACAAGTCAAGGACTAAATGATCATAGAGGCTATCGTGACTTGTTTATAGTCATAACATGGTGTGAGCATGTTCCAAGTCAACCCAAACAAAACATCAAAGGAGAATACCACAATACTATGCTTTTGTATGCTAAAACAACGCATGATTCCTTCAAGGCACACTAAGAAATCCCAATTGTTTGGAATAATTCATGCTATAGAAATAATCACTAAGCATAAGGTCAAAACAACACCTAGCATGACATGCTAAAGTCTAAGTCACAGTCAAAGGAAGCTCCTCTTGCACTTCCAAGCAAGAACTTTCTACTCCTTTCCAACACCAATCAACTTATTTGAAACAACACAGCGAGAACGGGGTTCCAAACTACTTTATTCAAGCAAACTAAACAAACTAAGCAAAACAAACGAAAACTAAGACGCTCCAAGAACAACACAACAGTGCATGAAACAATAAAAACAAAGTGTCTAGAAAGACCTGAGCTTTTTATTGATGAAGAAGGGGATGCCTTGGGCATCCCCAAGCTTTGACGTTGTACCTCTTGGATATTTCTTGGGGTGACACTGGGGTGGCATCCCCAAGCTTGAGATTTTGTCCATTCTTCATCTCATTAATCATTCTCTCTCTACACCTGAAATTTTTCCTTCATACAAAACTTCACACAATCTTCATTAGCAACACTAGTGTATTCAAAAGATAATAGACCCTTGGGCTTAGCTTTAGAACAGAAAAAATTTTCACTAAAAACACAAGATACTATAGCAACTCCTTCAAAAAGCTCAATTTCCCAAAAAGAACCCAAAAAGGAATCAATAAGAAGCAAATGCAAATAATGGCAGAAATCTGTCAAAACAGACCAGCAGGAAGAAACAAATTTTTTGAAGACCTTCTGTTGCTCAAATCGAAAAGTGTTGAACTAACGAATGTTATATAACATACTGGGGGATTTATTAGTAAATTATCAGCTCAGTCCGACTTACAGATATTCCTCATGAATTTTTATGGTGGATGACATAAATCTGTTTCGGGACAGCAACTCCCCAAATCTTACTTATCTATCACTGAAGGTCATTCTTGGCACAAAAAGCAAACAAAAAGGATAAGGAGAGGTCATTAATGAAGTAATAACTTCCAAGACTCAAGTAAACTCTTGGGTTATCTCCCAACAAGTACTTTTCTTTAACGCCTTTAAGTTAGTCACAAGATGCAAGAAATCAAGTGTTTTCAATACTTGCAAATTCTTCAACTATGAAAGGTATATCATCCAAATGAGTTTTGGAGGATCCCTTCTCATCTCTCCTTGGTTTACCACTTTCATCAAAAGGATTTTCAGGAACAATCCAATCAAAATTCTGTTCAAAGGCTTCATGCATCCCAACAAGCTTAAAGGGTATGGGTATCTTGAATTATTCTCTAGGTTTGGTTTTATCTGAAGTACCCACAACATCTACACATGAGCCTAGCATATTAAAACGCTCAAAGACCTTTTTGGCTTCCTTAGCAACATCATGGAACTCTTTTAGTAAAGTTTCAAGGATAAATTCTCTCTTTTCATCATTCTTTTCTTCTTTTAGTTTTAGGAACAAAATTTCCATCATGGGGTTAAGGCTAACAAACCTAGCCTCCAACATATGAACTAAAGAAGCTGCAGCAATTTCATAATTAGGAGTAAGTTCTGCTATAGATCTATCCTCAATATCCTCATGCTTGCTAATATGTTTAAAGAATTCTTCAATATTATCTTTCCCAATTATGGATCCACTACCTATTGAATGGTCCTTCAGGGCGAACTTGGGGAACAACAAGGTGAGTTTGAGTAAGGTGGCGACTAGAGCAGGAGATATTTTTTGTGTTTTTTATAAGAAAAAGCAAACCAAACTAAACTAATTTGGGGGGGGGGTTAATAAAAAGAGGAACACAAAACTAAGCAAAAGAAACTAAGCAAACTAAAAACAAAGTAAATAGAAGGTTGAGGAGGACTCCCCTTGTGAAGACGTCCTTAGCCTCCCCGACAACGGCGCCAGAAAGTCTTGATGTGTGGTGGACGCTTTGTTGGGAAACCCCAAGAGAAAGGTATGAAGCGGCACAGCAGCAAGTTTTCCCTCAGTAAGAAACCAAGGTTATTAAACCAGTAGGAGGAAGGAAACGTCTCACAGGTGTTGCAAGCAACATGGAAACCTGCACAACACAAACTGAAGAATTTGCCCGAACTAACAGTGAGGTTGTAAATCTCACCGGTTGCTGTAATAAAGGATTAACTATATGGTGTGGAAGGTGATGATGGTTTGCAGCAAGTAAACAGTAACGGTGGAAGATGTATCAATGGTAAAGATTGGACCGGGGTCCATAGTTCACTCCTTAGATAAAAAAACATGGCATGTTGGGTAAACAAAATACAGCACGGCAATTGACAGGACTGAGCAAGGCATAACAATGCAATACTAGACAAAAATGATCCTATGAGATTTGATTGGGCAATAAAAGAATATACATAGACCGCCATCCAACTACATCTATGACTAGAAGTCCACCTTCAGGTTATCATCCGAATCCCCTCCAGTATTAAGTTGCAAGCAACATACAACTACTTTAAGCAAAGTGTGTAAGGTAAACAATCCACTTGTTCCATGAACAAGAGACCGTTGTTTTCTCCCTAGTGGCAACAACACATCTACAACCATAGAGATTTCTGTCACTTCCCTTGATTGATGGAGATGCGTTGGTGATGACGATGACGATGATGCTCTCCAAATTCCCCGTCCTGCCAGGGTGCCAGAACGGAGTTTCTGGATCCGAATCTTGGTTTCTGGTGGCGGCGGTGTAGCGGAACTCTTTCTGGAAAACTATTGAACCCCCCTCGGTTTTTCGGTCGAGAGGTAACTTATAGGTGCAGAGGGAGGCCGAGGGGGTGCCTGGGGTGGCTGCACCCCCTAGGCGCAGCCAGTGGTGGGACCACGCCTGGAAGGGGTGTGGGCCCCCTAGGCCCCTTCTCCGTCTCGTCTTCTGGCTCTGTGGATCTTCTGGTGAAATATAATTTTTGGCATATTTTCCGGGATTTTTTCTGATAGTTAATTTTCTGCACAAAAACTAGACACCAAGGTAATTCTGCCAAAAACAGCGTCAGTCCGTGTTAGTTGTATCCAAATCACATAATTTTAGAGGAGAAACAATATCAAAGTGTTCGAGAAAGTAGATACGTTTTGGACATATCAACTCCCCCAACCTTAGCTTATTGTTTGTCCTCAAGCAATTCAGTTGAAAACTGAGTGCGATAAAAGAACTTTCACGAACACATTTGCTTCAAATGATGTAAATATTCTCAGCACAGGAGTAGATGCTTAGACAATACATAATAAAGAGTATGAAACTAAGTCTACTCAATAGTCATTGCAAGCTATGAAGAGAAACCAACTCAATAATAATAAGTAGCATGAAACATAAACATAAGCAACATTGCAATGCTATAGTAAGGTATGCTAGAGTGGTATCTCGCTTGCCTTTGTTTGAAGAGCACAATATAAATGCCAAGGCACCTTTGAAGTTCACATGAATACTAGAAGTAAAGATATCAGAGATACAAGCATGAAAGTCATGACATAATTAACCAAGTTTTGGAACAAACATAAGAATGACAACTATGCTCTCAAGAAGGTGCTCATAGAATAAGTGGTGACTCAACAAGGTGGTGAAAACGGTTTTGAAACGTTTGGAAGGCTTTCCAATGCTAAAAGGAAGGTACTCATTAGCTTTGAGCTCGCATTGCCCCTATCATAGGCATCTTCATATGGTTAAGGTGAAAATGAGGTCCAATCTGAGTTATATGCTTGACAGACCATATACTGGAAATCCCAAGTCCCTTGAGTACGAGGGCCGCTCTGCATGCTACTCAACTTTGGTTACCTGTAAGTTCTTGTCATTGTAAATACATGCGTATCATAGAGAACTGTCAACGGGGTACCCCTTGCACATGATACAGAAGCTATCCCGTGATCAAAATGACAAGGCAAGTAGACAATGAGCATATCAGTGATCTTTTTATTTACTATGTGTATATCTTTTTACTGAGTATGCTTCATAAATGCTCATTATGGTGATGCTGCAAGTTTCCACCATGATTAGGCATGTTTTAGGCTAGCAGCCCAGGCGTTTCTCTAACACAATGTATAGACTCCATGAACTCACAAGTCCCCCTTTTATTTCACATCGACGACATCCGCAAACAAAAGAGCAAGGTATCAACTGGATAAAAATATCCAAAAAGTGTTGAAAGCATTCCCCGTGATAGCACGGTTCTGCTGACTCCCAGCATATAATTTGCAAGCATATAACTTTCATGGACAGGTCACAATGGTTCAGAATTATTAAGTGCACGGAATAAAGTGTGCCATCAAGTTCGTGAGAGCTTTAATAACTAACTTTCTCAAAACAGACAAACATTTTATTTTGGAAGAAAATAAGGCATATTGAATATGCACTGAAGTAGCAAATGATGCTGATAGGTAGGTATGGTGGACACTGTTGGCAATATTGGTTTTGGGAGTTGGAAGCACATGTAGAGCTCATACTCAGTGCAAGTGAAGGCTAGCAATAGAAAGGGAGCGACAAACAAGAGAGCAATAACTGTCATAATCATGCTTGCAACAAAACATGACTAATTATGGCATGAAAGTGATACAAGAATTCTGAGGCAAAATAAATCATCAAGGCTTACTGACTATTGATTAGTCATATGCATGCGTGAGCATGTGCCAAGTAGATTCATATGAATAGACAAAGGAGGATACCACAATATCATATCAAATTATGAATAAAACAATGCAAGCAAACATTCAAATGACATGCTACAAACTATTAGGAAGCTGGAGCTAATCACAAGCAAGCAAGAACTACTAAGCATCCATAATGACATACACCTTACACAAACAGGCTAAGCGTGCTCACAATGATGAGTATAAGTACAAAAGTGAAAACAAATAGAGTTCATTACCAGCCTCTTACCACTCCTCAAGTTGTCTTAATCTTCATTATTGCCCTTCACTTGTGTGACTTCAATAATAACATGAAACCAAAACCCACTAAGGACGGTTGAACCCTTCAAAGAACTCACAAAACCATAGGTGACTTCAAACAACACATCTACAACCATAGGTGCTCGCAATGAGAACTTGCACAACATCTTCTGTCCAGCTAGCCCGTGGCAGCGGGGCCTCTAGGGAACTACTGGCAATTAAGGTGCTCTTTTAATAGAGCACCGGAGCAAAGCATTAACACTCTGTGAACACATGTGATCCTCACACCACAGCCATCCCCTCCAGTTGTCCCAATTATTGTCACTTTGGGGCCTTTAGATCTGGACAATGATATGTGTACACAACTAGTAGATAAGACCACAAACAATACTATCATAATGATTCAATAATAAGTTCAGATCTGAGATCATGGCACTCGGGCCCTAGTGACAAGCATTAAGCACAACAAGTTGCAACAAAGTCAAATAGCACTAATAGAGATACTAGGCACTATGCCCTAACAAATCTTATTCTGTTACATGATAGAACTAATCTAATCCCTATGTAACACTACGGTTCTGAAAAGACCGTAGCTTCTATGTGACATGCCAATCCCTGGATCGGTTCATTGGCCCACAATTGAATAATATGAATAACATAGCAAAATATCCGTGTATCATAAATAACGAAGATCCAGAGTACCATTATTACAATAAAAGTTTAGCTCAAGGCTAGCTCAAATTATTCAAGTAGCATCGTAAATAAAGTAAATCCTCCATTCTTCAAATTGCCCACAAGTGAACAAGTGTCGAGTGGAGTACCATGGCCTAAATCGATTACTCGGAATCGGAATATCCTGCAACATGAAACGTAGCAGCCCCGAAGGGTCAATACATGGAATGTATGGCAAGTAGAGCTATTAAAGGAGACAATAAAGCTAACAACTACATGCATATCTGGCAAGTGGTGTTGTGGATAGCTTGCATTTGCAAATACCTTTGTCCTATTTTCATAAAAAGTTTTTGATTTTCTTTGAAAAGATCCCAATTAAGTTAACCCATCAACATTAAAGCAATTAGGAAATTGTGAGCGAGAAACATGTCATGGAATCAATATCAAGCAACTCAAATGTCCATAACCGGGGACACGGCTAATCGATTAGTTTATACACCCTGCAGGGGTTAGTACACTTTACCCATGTGACTTGGCCAGCCCAGCTCGTACCATCACTCTCATATTGGGTGATGATAGGGAGAAGTCCAAGAAGGGACCGTTCGGGAAGTAGGTCCCTAAACCCGACACGCACCGGTCCAACCTACCAAAATTCTACATCTCTGGGTTTCGAGTTACCACAACCTACTGAGTCCAACCAACCGTCCATTTCATTATTGGCACATGGTTGTACACGTAAGCTACCAAATAAAGAAGCAAATCATTCTCTCTTGATACCTGGGTGCCTTTCTGCAATGATACCACCAAAATTTATCAATCCCATCACACCTAGGAGGTTTATTGATTAAGTTGTTTTTAGTTTTCACAAACTAACACATTTAGAAACAACTTCCAGTGATGTAACCCAGCCCTCGATCAACACAGCATGGCTAAGCACATCTACCAACGGTGGTTTATCTACAGGAAAATCCTACCACATAATAGGACATAGCATAGCGATAGTAATATCCTACACATGCATCTACAAAATACATGACAATGCATTGAAAATAGTAGGACAACATCATGAACAAGGTAGCATCTACTTGCCTTAGCTGTAGCGGTCGAACGAATAATCCACACATGAGCAAGCGTTGCACTCGTCACAGTCTACACAATACGATTGCAATCACATAAACAAACCATACACATTCGTATGCAAATAATGGCAATGCAAGATGCATGCATGACAAGTTGAACATTGCTACAGTAGCATCACATATTCTTATTCAGTATCCCTACTTTATGCATGCATGGAAAATATTTTAGATGCATAGAAAACAAAGCATGCAATTTAAAATGCTCAACAATAGAGCTAGAAACTAAATAATTAGCCCCTGCAATTCAACTGTTTGTAAAATCTTGGAAAATATCCACTGTGTAGGCATCTTAAAATAGAGTCAGTACCAATTGGAATTACTCAAAAAGGATTTATATAATTCCCTGAGTAATTAAAATACTATAGTAAGCCTTTATATATATTCTGCAAATTCCAATACTGTAATCCTAACTTTTTAATTCACTTTAAGATTCCTCTTGTTCTACTGATTCCAGGGACATCTTATTTGCATTTTTTGGAGTTACAAAACTTTTTCTATGAATTTAATACTCTAAAAGGAGCATTAAATAATTTAATTAACCAGGACAAAACCTTGCTGTAAAAGTGTAAAAAAACTATACAGAAATATTCTACATGAGACACTGATTCCATACATATTTTATTTGAAATTTTGGGCAGAGTAGATCTAAAGATATGAATTTTTCAAGATTGGAACTAAATCTGCCAATTAAATCGAATTAAAATTATATAGTCAAAGTTGACTGTTGACTGCGCCTACGTGGCAGCTAACGTGGCGCGCTGACTATTCCACGGCCAGAGTTGAGCAGTCATATGGACCATTGGATGTTGGTCCGAGGGCAGAGGGCGCGCGAGGAGGGAGGCTCACCGGAGCTGCTGACGGCGGCGGCGGCGAGGTCGTGGCGGCGGAGGGGCGGACGGCGTTAGGGGCGAGGTGGTGGTGCTCGTCGGTGTGGCGGTGGCGGCGGGCGCGGCCGAGGACGGTGTCGGCGGGCGGCTGCGGACGGCGTCGGCGGCGGTGGCGTCGGCGGGCTCCTGCGGGGAGAGAAGGAGGAGGGCGGGTCAGTAGGCGGCAGAGGCGGCTCCCGTGGCATGCGAGGCGAGGAAGGGCGACGGCGCGCGCGGACGAGGTGCTCACCTCGTCAATGGCGGCGGAGGCTGCGGACTCCGGTGAGAAATCGCCGTAGATTGGGGCGGCTCGAGTTGCGATTAGAGGTGGGTTTGGAAGAGGGGCTCGGGAAGATTGATATTGGCAAGAAAAATCGGCGAAAACAGTTAGAAATCGGTCCGATTCCGGAGGAATCGGAGTTGACAGGGAGTTGGAGAAGAACACGTCGGCTGACAGGTGGGCCCCACGCGGCGGTGGCTGCGGGTGACTGACGGGCGGGGCCCGCTCGTCAGTGGCTGGCAAGCGGCGGCGGCACTTAGTAGCTGTCGCGCGCGCTGCGCTGCTGCTGCTGCTCAAGGGCTCGCTGCTGCGCGGGCTGGGACGGCTGGGCCGCTGACAGGCCGGCTCGCTGCAGCGCTGCTTTTCTTTTTTTATTATTCTTTTTCTTTTCTTTTTCTTGACGATTTTCTTATCTGAAATTTTGACAGAAACTGTCTAAACTAAGCCCAAAATCCAGTTTGCCATAACTTCTTCTATGAAGCTCCGATTTGGGCGATTCAAAATGCTACGGGTTCGTGGTGGAACCCTCTATGCACCAGTGTCTTCCATACACCCAAAATATAATGTTTTTTACAGGAGCATGGTAAAACCAAGCGTTCATGTGTAGGTGTCAAAATGCAAATGCAAGTGGTTTGTTTTGCCAAAACCTTTTTAAACTGAAATTTTGCAAGGATGATCATGATGAAATGCCATGTATGTTATGCAGTACCAAATCTAAAATTTGGGATGTGACATCCTACCATCCCTAAGCCTACAGCAGGGGATTACTCACTCATGGATGAGGGAAACATGGATGGTTGATGGAGATGCATTGGTGATGACGATGGCGATGATCCTCTCCAAATTCCTTGTCCCGGCAGGGTGCCAGAACGGAGTTTCTGGATCTGAATCTTGGTTTCTGGTGGCGGCGGTGTAGCGGAACTCTTTATGAAAAACTATCGAACCCCCCTCGGTTTTTAGGTCGAGAGGCAACTTATAGGCGTAGAGGGAGGCCGAGGGGGTGCCTGGGGTGGCTGCACCCCCCTAGGCGCGACTAGTGGTGGGCCCGCGCCTGGCAGGGGTGTGGGCCCCCTAGGACCCTTCTCTGTCACGTCTTCTGGCTCCATGGATCTTCTGGTGAAATATAATTTTTGGCATATTTTCCGGGTTTTTTCCTGATAGTTGATTTTCTGCACAAAAACTAGACACCAAGGTAATTCTGCTGAAAATAGCTTCAGTCCGTGTTATTTGTATCCAAATCACATAAGTTTAGAGGAGAAACAATAGAAAAGTGTTCGATAAAGTAGATATGTTTTGGACGTATCACCATGCCAGCCTCCGGTATGATGCGTGAGTAGTTCCACCTTGGACTATGGGTCCATACAGTAGCTAGATGGTTGTTTCTCCTCCTTTGCGCTACCATGTTTAGATCTTGTGAGCTCTGTTCATGATCAAGATCATCTATTTGTCATGATAAATGTTGTGTTTGCGGGGGTCCGATGGATATTGAGATTACTATGTCAGATTGATTAATGATTCTATCTTGTTGATTCTATCATGTCTGTGTTGTTTGAGATCTTGCATGCTCTCCGTTTCTAGTAGCTATCTTTGCCAAGTAGATGCTAGTGACTCCAAGAGGGAGTATTTATGATCGATAGTGGGTTCATGCCTCTATTGAATCTGAGGAAGTGACAGAAATCTCTAAGGTTGTAGATGTGCTGTTGCTACTAGGGAGAAAATAACAATATCTTGTTCATGGAACAATTGTATTGCTTACTTTACACACATTGCTTAAAGCAGTTATCCGTTGCTTGCAACTTAATACCGGAGGGGGTTCAGATGATAACCTGAAGGTGGATTACTAGTCATAGATGCATTTGGATGGCGGTCTATGTATATTGTTGTAATGCCCAATAAAATCTCATAGGATCATGAATGTCTAGTATTGCATTGTTATGCCTTGCTCTGTTCTGTCAATTGCCCCGCTGTAATTTGTTTACCCAGCATGTTATGTTATTTATCTTAAGGAGAACACCTCTAGTGAACTATGGACCCCGGTCGAATCTTTACCATTGATACATATTTCACTGCTACTATTTATTTTCTGCAAGCAATCATTACCTTCCACACCATACATTTAATCCTTTGTTTTCACCAAACCGGTGAGATTGACAATCTCACTGTTCATTAGGGCAAAGTCTTGAGTTTGTGTTGTGTAGAATTCCAAGTTGCTAGTAACACCTTTGAGTCGTTTCCTTCCTCCTTGTCGGGGGGTTAACCTCGGGTAGGTCAGAGACGGGGAAAGACAGAGGTACTGTCCTCGTCTGGTTTCCGAGCTACGGCTCAGGTCGGCCGAATCATGTATATGTCGGCCGATGAACGGAGGCAAGAAGCCCATATAAAGGAATCAAGTGGATGCCCGGCCGAGTAAATGAGAAAGTCAGCCGGGTTACCCAAATGATCTTCATGCAGGTGAGGAACGAGCCGAGTAACACAAGGTAAGGCCGAGTGATACGAAGCTTGCAGGAGAAGGAGAAGCCCAGGGTCAAACTATAGCTGCAGGCTAGAAGGAATCAGAACAGGGCCAAGCACAAGAGACAAGGATGCACACCATCAGAGGGGCAGAAGGAGGTCACGGAGGTGACAGTCCTGGAGCCCGAGGCACGCAGGAGGGGGCCACTGGAGCCTTGCCGTCATTAGAAGGGCGACAGGGAAAGGAGGCCGCCGAACTACTATTTTGGGACAAGCATATTCCACGAATATGCTTGCCTCGTCAGCCCTAAGGGCACCCAAGGCACCCCTTTATAAGGGGAGGTTGGGACCCTGAGGGAGGGATCGATTCAAGGGGCACCGTTAGGCTGGGGAGATTCACATTGTCCCCCTGTAAACAGCTCAAGGAGCACTTGTAACCCATCAAGAGAGAAATAAAGTTGATCACTTTGGCAGCTTGAGTGTAAAGACAGTTGCATCTTCCCTCCCCAGATCCCACTAGCATCCATTGGCCCCATACTTTAGCCTACCCATGGCATCTGCCGTGCCACCACCACGACAGTTGGCGCCCACCGTGGGGCAAGCAGCGGTGCTAGCTGGAGTTGTGATCCGGACGGGAAACTTCATCAACACCGGCGAGCGCGTTGTTTCTGGCTTGGTCCAGAGATTTGGTCTCTGCGACTATGTCAGAGACAATGCAGGGAGCTTCAGGGGGAAAACCCCCCCGCGCAACGGGATCTTCATCGGCCTGGGCGAGCACAGGGTTTACGTCGGCGTCGACATCACCCACATTTATCCTCACCAGGTTGTGGTTGCAGGGGAACCACTTCGAAGCGCGGCGAGATGTCCATCAGGAGAGCATCTGGCAGGCAGTGTCGAGGTGATGGTCGCAGCAGGGACTCAAGCGGGAGCAGCATTAGTTGGGGCAAGCAGAGAACCCGCCGCAGGCGCACAGGGTCCGCCCAAGCAGATCGCACTGCAAACCGCCGAGGTAATTCCGCCAGTGACAAACCCGGCCGAGCTACATGACACCACCCCGAAGGCACCAAGAGTGAGAGGACCACCTCTGGAAAGACCAGAGAACATTCTTCAGGCAACTATAGAGAACTTAACCACACCCGTAGCGCCGATACTTGATCCGGCAAATGCTCAGGCAGAGTTAGAGGAAACCAGGCAGAAGGTGCTGGTAGAGGCCAAAAAGTATCAGCCCTGCAGGAATCCTTGAACAGGACCCTGAGAGAATATGCAAAAGCCAATAAGCTTGATATCGCACCCGAGCGGGTGGACGAACTGAGATTAAGAGGAAAGAACCTCATGAATGATATTAACAAAGAGCATGAAGCTCACATAGCCGAATCAGGCGATTTGGGTTTGCCGAGGTACAGTACCCCGGCGAAAAACCTGAGAGCGGCAAATGCCGCAGCATTGGAATTAGAGGGGTTGACAGGGGAAGCTCGGCAGAAGCAACAAGAAAGAGTGAATGAGCTGGTGCGCATCGCGAACCAGCAAAATGAGGAAATGCTCAAAGCTAACCCGGCAAGACCAGGGGCTTCACGGATGGTTCATTCGGCAGGGGCAGCACCTGCTTTATCTGCGGCAGCAGCATCCTCACCCGGAAACAACGCTAGAAAAGAAAAAGCAGTAACCTCAGGGAAGAGGAACAAACAAATTGTTCCATATGACCCGGCAATAGCTGGAATGGCGAATGAGAACAGAGGCAATGCAAGCCGAGGTAATAGTGGGGAGAGAAACCACGGCCGAATGGAAAAGGACGGCGGCGGCCGAGGTAATGGGGAGCACGGCAGGAAAGAACCCGCAAGAGGCAATCATGAAAACCAAACCCCGGCCGAAGTAAGGCGAGAGGTGCCGCTCAACCCGCAACCAAGACATGAGCCTCGGCAGGAAAGAGAAGTGAGGCCAGCTCGCTATAATCAGATGAATGAAAGGTATAACGATGGATATTCCGAGGTAGAATACGCAAACCAGGGTGGAGACAATCACTATGGGATGCAGGATAGAATCCTGTACAGAGATTTGCCAGCAAGTGATGCAAGAGTAAAATTGGATCGGCTATACCGGTCCGAGCTATTGGAAGAGCAAGGTCCACCAGGTCCGGCATGTTTTGGACCACGGATCATGGGCGAGCCACCAGTGCCAAATTTTCAGTTGGCGAGAGGCACAAAAACGTACAATGGAAGTACTAAACCACAAGACTGGTTGATTGATTATGCCACCGCTGTGAAGATAGCGGGTGGCAATTTGAGATGGGCTGTACGGTATGTCCCACAGATGTTGGAAGGACCAGCCAGGGTATGGTTGAATAATCAACCAGCTGGCAGTATCAACTGCTGGTTAGATTTCGAAGAGATGTTCGTCAGCAACTTTACCAGCACATACAAGAGACCGAATAGACCACAGCAACTAGCCATGTGCAAGCAGAGGCCGAATGAAACAGATAGAGAGTTTTTAACTCGATGGTGTAACCTGAGAAACTCATGTGAAGGAGTTATCGAATCGCAAGCGATCGCTTGGTTCGCGCAAGGCTGCCGTTATGGCAGCGTGCTGTGGCAACGCCTGCAGAGAGATATGCCGACCACACTGGCAGAAACTATCAGAATAGCGGACTCCTATGCATTGGGTGACCCAACCCAACCGGAGTTAATGTCGGCAGATCATCGTGAGCAACAAGACCAGTACACGAGAGAGTTGGCCGGGTCATCTAGGCGTGATTTCAGAGGAAGAAGAAGAGAAGAGAGGCCGGATTATAGGTATAATTCGGCCCAGGTGGCGGCTGTAGCACAAGATCAGCCGAGTCACGGAGCAACTCAACGACAGAAAAATGGACCTCAACAGTGGACTTCAAGAAATGAGGGAAAGAGGCAATGGACCCCAGAGCAAAAGAAGCAATGGCAAGAGAGGCCGAAGTATACGTTCGAATCCATGTTAGATCAGCCGTGCAAATTTCACACATCAAACCCATCTAGACCGGCCAATCATACAACCCGGCAATGCGCCTGGATGAAAAATGCGATGGGGAACCCGGCAGGAGTTCAGGCTCCCCATCAGGTGCAACAGCAGCATCAGCCGCAGTTAACTGGAGCAAATACGCAGCAATTGACGCTACCGCCCCCTCCCCCGAGGTACGATAATACGGAGCGGAGGGATGTAGTGCATCAAGTAATGAACCAGGGGCAGGACGGAAGGATAAATCCGGCAAATGCTGGACGTAGTGATTACAGGGAACATCACCAGTCTTATTGTGTGTTCACAACAGAACAGCAGGATAAGCAGAGTGTGCAGCGCCAGCATATGGAAGTGAATGCAGTTGTACCAGCAGTGCCAAGATACCAGCCATGGTCTGATCAGGAGATGACCTGGAGCATGAAAGACCACCCCAGAATAATGCCGAGTCCAGGATCATACGCACTTGTGTTGGATCCAACGTTTGTGGGACCAAGCATCAATGTGAAATTCTCAAAAGTACTCATCGACAATGGAAGCAGTATCAACATCATGTACAAAGATACCATGCATAAGCTCGGAATATCACAGAATATGCTACAGTCCACGAGGACAACTTTCCATGGGATAGTGCCAGGGCTTTCATGCGAACCCATCGGTAAAGTCTGAGTGGACGTATTATTCGGTACAAGAGATAACTGCAGAGCAGAAAATTTAGAATTTGAAGTAGTCGATCTGGAAAGTTGCTATCATGCTCTACTCGGACGGCCCGCGCTGGACAAATTCATGAGCAGCTGTCATATAGGTTATCTGAAGATGAAGTTACCCGGACCACAAGGGGTGATAACAGTCGCAGGGGATTACAAGAAGTCAATGGAGTGTGCCTCGGCCGGGTCAAATTTGGCCGAGTCGTTGGTTATAGCGAGAGAAAAGAAAAGGATTCAGGAGGTAGCAGCCCTCGCACAGTCAGCACAGTTAAGCATGCCGGCACTGGCCAACCCTCATGGCAGTGTTTCTTTTCAACCGACCAAAGAGACGAAGAAATTTCAGATTGATGAGCAATTCCCAGAGCGCACTGTTACTATTGGTGCAGGCCTTGACGCTAAATAGGAAGGCGAGCTCACCAACTTCCTCCGTGAGAATCGGGACATATTTGCATGGCCAACTCAAGATCTGCAAGGTGTGCCGAGGGAGTTGGCTGAGCACTCTTTAAACGTCAGGCCAGGAGCACGACCGGTGAAGCAACCTCTCCGCCGCTTCGCCGAAGACAGGAGAAAAGTAATAGGGGATGAAATAGCTCGGCTTCTCGCAGCCGGGTTCATCATGGAGGTGCTATATCCGGATTGATTATCAAATCCGGTGCTAGTAGAAAAGAAAAAAGATGACCCCAATGTAGCCATTGTGTGGCGAATGTTTATCGACTACACTAACCTGAACAAGGCGTGTCCGAAAGATCCTTTTCCATTGCCTAGAATAGACCAAGTCATAGACTCAACCGCGGGCTGTGAGCTGTTATCATTTGTAGACGCGTATTCTGGTTTCCACCAGATACCGTTAAATCCGGCCGATCAAATAAAGACTGCATTTATTACCCCGTATGGGGCTTATTGTTATCGCACAATGCCATTCGGCCTGCGAAATGCAGGAGCAACGTATCAAAGGTGCATGCAAAAATGCCTACATGATCAGATAGGAAAAAATGTACAAGTATATGTGGATGACGTAGTCATCAAAACTAAGGAGAGCAGAACCTTGCTAGAAGATATACAGCAAACTTTCGCGAACCTGAGAAGGTTCCGAATGAAACTTAATCCAGAGAAATGCACATTTGGCGTGCCGGCAGGAAAGCTACTCGGTTTCCTTGTGTCCAGCCGAGGTATCGAGGCTAATCCAACGAAGATAAGAGCAATAGAAAGAATGGAATTGCCGAGATGTTTGAACGATGTACAAAAATTCACGGGCTGCCTGGCCTCGCTTAGTCGATTTGTATGTCGGCTAGGAGAAAAGGCACTGCCACTTTATCAGCTGATGAGAAAGTCGGACAAATTCGGTTGGACTCCCCAGGCCGACCTTGCGTTTCAGGAGTTGAAAAAGATGCTAGTTATGGCACCCATTTTAGCTTCTCCATTATCGAAAGAACCTATGCTACTTTATATAGCGGCTACCAATCGAGTAGTTAGTACTGTGGTTGTAGTGGAACGATTTGAAGAGGGTAAGTCAGTTCAGAGGCCAGTATATTATCTAAGTGAAGTATTATCCACTTCAAAGCAGAATTATCCGCACTATCAGAAAATGGCCTATGGAGTATATATGTCGGCAAAAAAGCTTAAGCATTACTTTGAAGAGCACCCCATCAAAGTAATATGTGAGGCACCCATAGCCGACATATTGAACAACAAAGATGCGAGTGGCCGAATAGCAAAATGGGCGATCGAGTTATCACCGTATGCTCCACAATTTGATAGAAGAGATGCAATCAAATCTCAGGCTGTCGCCGACTTTCTCGTAGACTGGGCCGAGGTGCAATATGAGCCACCATTGCCAGATCCAAATTACTGGACAATGCATTTTGATGGTTCCAAACTAAGGAACGGTTTGGGAGCAGGAATAGTGCTAACCTCGCCTAAAAAAGATCAATTGAAATATGTACTGCAAATACATTTTGCCGCGTCCAACAATGTAGCTGAATATGAAGCACTAGTCCATGGATTAAAGGTGGCAAAAGAAATTGGAATACGCCGAATCCTATGCTACGGTGACTCGGATCTAGTAGTACAGCAAGTATCGGGCACTTGGGACGCATTAGATGCTAATATGGCTTTATACAGATTCCATGTGCAAAAGATCAGTGGATATTTTGAAGGATGTGAATTTCACCACATACCACGAGCAGAAAATGACGCTGCTGACACATTGTCAAAATTAGGATCAACCCGGCAGTCAATTCCGCCAGGTATTGCCCTGGAGCACCTCAGGAAACCATCAATAAACCCATCACCAGAATCCGAATCAATATTTATCCCAGTAAGTTCTGCAGAGAATCATGCGCCAATGGAGGTAGATCCGCAGAAAGATTCGGAACCCCTAAAGAGGGGGACAGCCGAGGTAATAGCAATCATGGAGAGAGCCGAGGTATATACGTCGGCAGAAAACATGGAGATAGACAGTGAGATCACCGCAGAAAGAGAAACGCCGATATGGGCGCAACCCATATTTTCGTACCTAAAAGACGCGGTATTGCCGAGTAATGAAGTATTAGCCAGACAAACCGTCAGAAGAGCAAAAGCCTATACAATCATAAACAATGAGTTATATAAGAGAAGCGTAACAAACATATTGCAGAAGTGCGTGAGTTCCACAGAAGGACAGGAAATCCTTCTAGACATACACCAAGGAGAATGTGGGCACCATGCCTCATCTCGCGCTTTAGTAGCCAAGGCATTCAGGCATGGATTTTACTGGCCAACGGCGTTAAAAGAGGCAGAAGAATTAGTTAAGAAGTGCAATGGGTGTCAGAGATATGCAACCAGAATACATATGCCGTCGGCCGAGTTAAAAACAATACCCATCACTTGGCCATTTTCTGTATGGGGTTTAGACATGGTGGGACCTTTCAAGCCGGCGAGAGGAGGAATGACCCACATCTTGGTTATGGTAGACAAGTTCACAAAGTGTATTGAAGTAAAACCAATCAAAAAGTGTGATGGGCACACAACAGTGAAATTCCTCAAGGATATCATCTTGAGATACGGATACCCACATAGCATTATTACGGATAATGGCACGAACTTTGCAGAAGGAGCCTTCGCCAGATTTTGCCAAGAGAAGCACATAAGACTAGATGTTGCCTCGGTGGCCCACCCAGCATCCAATGGACAAGTTGAAAGGTCTAATGGACTGGTGTTATCAGGAATAAAACCACGACTTGTTGAACCTTTGCAACGGTCGGCAGGATGTTGGATCGAAGAAATCCAAGCCGTGTTATGGAGCCTTCGAACTACTCCGAATAGGTCAACAGGTTACACTCCATTCTTTCCGGTATACGGGGCAGAGGCCGTACTCCCAGCCGACATAATATATGACTCGCCAAGAGTCGCTCAGTACACAACCTCTGAAACAAATGAAATAGCTCGGCAAGATGCCGTAGACCTGTTGGAAGAAGCCAGAGAGTTGACATTATCACGATCGGCCATTTATCAACAGAACTTACGGCGGTATCACAGCAAGAAAGTGAATCCAAGAGTATTCAAAGAAGGAGATTTAGTCCTCCGGCTGGTGCAGCGCACGGCCGGCATGCACAAATTATCACCCCCATGGGAAGGACCATTTATCGTGAGCAAAGCATTGCACAACGATGCATATTATCTGATCGATGCTCAATCCCCTGGAGAGAGCAAGGCAAACAAAGCTGGTGAAGAAACGAAGCGCCCCTGGAATGTGGCGTTACTTCGGCCATTTTACTCATAGTGTTGTATCTCAAGGTCAAAACACCAATGATGTATTTGCACCTCGGCACCCAGAGCAATGACTCGGGGACTGCCGTGGGTTATATTTATTTCATATCATGTACTCAAACCTCGGCACCCAGAGCAGTTACTCGGGGACTGCCATATGTGATGTTATTTCATGTTAGATATTTGAACCTCGGCACCCAGAGCAGTTACTCGGGGACTGCCATATGTAATGATTATTTTGTATTATATGTTTAGATCTCGACACCCAGAGCAATAACTCGGGGACTGCCATATGGTATATTTATTTCTTTCGCGTTACATATTTGAACATTGGCGACCAGAGCAGTGACTCGGGGAATGCCATATGTTGTTTTCCTTTCATGTTACGAATATGCACCTTGGTGCCCAAAGCATTGACTCAGGGACTATCATATGATATGTCAAATTCGTATTGACACCTAAACTTCGGCATCTAAAGCAACGACTCGGAGACTACCATATGATACCTCAAAACTATGCTAAACGCAATCATATCCGAAACTTGATTTATATAAGGAAGTTACGGATAGTAAACCACGATCCAGTGATCATGGCTTATTTCCACAACGGAGTAATTATCTTATGTTCAAAACAGGTCAATAGTGTGAATATTCAGCGCCAATGCCTGGATAAGATCATCAAAATAACGGCAAAAATTGAGCCCGGAAAGATGAATAAATTACGAGCCAACAAGGCAAGAATTCGGACGAGCATCCACTTAACCAAAAATCTCAACAACACATAGCGAAAGAAACTCGAATCATACGAGTTGACAAATTTTTCGTCTACATTGTACGCCCGGCATACCAGGGATCGCAAATAACCTAGGCGTTGTTCGTTGGAGAGGCAACCACTTGCTCAGGTGCGGGGCACTCCGAAGTAGGAGGAACTTCGACTGAGGTCGCCTCGCCATCCGCCGACCCAGGTGTAACGTCGGCGGTATCACGGGGTTGTTCAGGAGCGTCAGTACGCGCGGTAGAATGCCCGGTGCCTTTGGAGGAAGATCGCGCGTCACCGTTGCTATCTGAACTTGAGCTGGAGCTATCGGATGTGGCCGAATCATCTTCACCTTCCCCATGCTCAGCTGAATCATCACCCGAAACACCTTCAGCCGCGGCCTCCTGATCCGGATCTGGGAGGAAACTCGGCCCTTCGTTCCAAGTGTGCACATCGGCATACTCAACGAGCTGGAAAGCCCGAGCTTGCCGAAGAGCAACAAAGGTGGGATCTTCAACCCAGCGGGAGCCAGTGCGCAGATTCCTCAGAATGTCAAGAGAAATGTCTTCATACCATGACATGATTACAGTAAGGGCCATGTCGGCACCAGCACGCGCAGCAGATTCTCTCCAAAGACTCAACTGTCTCTCAGATGTCATCAGCCTGGTCACCAATAACTTAACCTCGTTGATATCAGGAGTCCCTGAGGTATTCGGCCAGAGTGCATGGTAAGCTCGGATAGCGGCCTGTACCAGGTCCCGGCCCATAATTTTCATCGGACCAACTGCAGCACCAACAGCGACCAAAAAATCCTCCATCGAATATTCAAACTCAACAGCAACAGGTTCACCTCGACGAGCGCGAGCTGCAAGAACAGCTTTAGAACTCACGGGTTTGGCCTCGGGGAAGTGATCTGCGCAAAACATGGACGTGTCAAAAGATAGCAGCGATGACAAAGAAAAAATATAGTTCGGCTAGGCCAACTAACTTACGATGAATGTAGCTCATCATTATCTGAAGGTCTTTGGCCCAAGCAGCTTTACTCTTCTCGAAACGAGCAATTTCCTCGCTCAAGCCACGAGTTTTAAGTTCGGCAGCGTCGAGGAGTTCCTTGTTCTTTTGTAAATCCAGAGTCAGCCGACTCTTTTCCTCGGCAAATTCTTGGTCGACTTTTTCTAACTCGGACTTCTGAGAGAGCTTAAGTGTGTTCACCTCGGATCTCAGGCGAGCTATCTCATCATCTTTTTCTTGTAGTTGCGCCGAATGAACTGCGCTTTGTTCTAAAAAATGAAGCATCACGTCAGGCATGGGCACGCAATCTTGTTGCGCCACGGCAAAGTCTTGCAACTCGGCTATACCACAGCCCGACGCAATAAGGAAACTTAGCATAGATATTAAAGAGGAGGAGGAGTAACATAGGAAGGAAACTAACCTTCCAGGTCCTTGACTTTCTTTTGCAGGCGAGTATTGAGGTTATTGATATTACCTGTTCAACAAGAAGTAAGCTGATAGTCCGTGGACGAACGAATGAAAAAGTTCAGAATAAGGAAAAGGAACTATCAACTTACCAGCTTTCTTCGCCACAGGCAGAACCTTTTCGTACTTCTCTTCCAGTTTGCGATGCGAAAAAAGCAACCTCTGGAACTCGGCAGTTCGCCGGTCATGTGCAACCTGAGTAATGAGGCACAATGATAAATCAACGAGCAAAACTAAACCAGATCCGAGTTAAGCAGAACTTAACTCAGATTTAGGTGGCTGGATATTCAAAACTAAACCAGATCCGAGTTAAGCAGAACTTAACTCGGATCTAGGTGGCTGGATATTCAAAACCAAACCAGATCCGAGTTAAGCAGAACTTAACTCAGATCTAGGTGGCTGGATATTCAAAACCAAACCAGATCCGAGTTAAGCAGAACTTAACTCAGATCTAGGTGGCTGGATATTCAAAACTAAACCAGATCCGAGTTAAGCAGAACTTAACTCAGATCTAGGTGGCTGGATATTCGAAACTAAAACAAATCCGAGTTAAGCAGAACTTAACTCAGATCTAGGTGGCTGGATATTCAAAACTAAACCAAATCCGAGTTAAGCAGAACTTAACTCAGATTTAGGTGGCTGGATATTCAAAACTAAACCAAATCCGAGTCAAGCAGAGCTAAACTCGGATCTAGATAACCGGACATTCGAGGCTAGGCTAGATCCGAATAAAACACGATTAAACTCGAATCTAAACAGCCGGATTACCAAACCTTATAAATAAAATTAGATCAAACTTCCAAGTATAGAACAAGTTATTTCCTTGCAAGTTTCGGGGACTAGAGCATATGGTAACATCGACAGAATAATTCAAGACTCAGAGGAAAAAATAATTACCTCATTCATTTTGTTGGTTTCAATAATGAACTTGGCGGCGTGGTCAAAACGGCCGCTGATATCAGAAAGCTGAAAGGACTGGTTGGCCGGGTTATCCTCGAACTGATCAGCAGCATTCCAGTTGTTGGCATATTCAACCAGCACTCCAAGGCTGTTCCCACTAGTTGTCCGAGTCAAAACTTTACCCCGGGCAGGCGGACCGACGACGGCAGTCGCAGGGCTCTTATGAAGAGCAAGCTGGCTGCCGATGGCCGAGGTAGCAATGACTTTGGCAGATGCAGCCCCCTTACGCAGCGCGTCTGCAATACTGGGCTGAGAAGAGCCGACAAGACCTTTCTGAGAAGAAGTCTTGACGGCAATAGCACGTTCCTCCTTAGAAGAGCCACCAGCAGGAAGTTGCGCTTCCGAAGTGGGGACGGAGTCCTTAGGACCAGCGGAGGATAAGGTCGCAGAGAACGCCGGGGCAACGACCCTCTCGGCCGAGGTCGGGATGACCGTAGAAACTGCCGGAGTAGATGGAGGCTCAATGGTAACGCTGGGGCCCATAGAGGGGACAGCTGGCTCAACGAAAACGTCGGAGGGCTGGATCGGATCCAAGTCAATGGAAGAGGCCTCAGGGGCATCACGGCGAACTGGCGACATATTCGGAGCAGGGGGAGAAGCAGGACGAATAGGACTAGGAATTCTGGCGTCATCAGCAGGAGGAGGAGATGGCGGCCGAATCGGACGGCTGGTCATGCTAGGACCGCCGGGTTTTACAGACAGAGGAGCGCTGCAAAAATAAGAAAGAAGATTCGTCGGTACGAGAAACAGAAAGAGAGGAACAAGAAATATAGGCAAAAGAACTTACCCAGCAACCCCGGGCATAGTCTTGCGCCTGGGAGGATTCGGAGCGGATCTCTTTATTCGCTTCTTAGGAACCGCCTCCGAGGCACTAGCGGGAGCCCCGCGCTTCCCCGAGGTAACGGGAGGTCGGGAAGCGATAGGTTCGGCGTCATGAACATGACCGGCCGGATTAGCTGGGAAAGTAGAAGCCGGAAGTGCATAAGAAATAGGCATGGCGGCAACTACCTCAAGAATTTGGACCTCGTCCGAATCACCTTCCTCCTCTTGCGCTGAAGTTTTGCCACGAGCTCGAGCCGGAGCAGGATCCGACTTAGGGACGAACTCCTCGGAGTCCGGCTCGCCAGTGTCCGGGGTACTCCTGTCTGCGGGCCAAGGGAGCTGCAGAACTTCGGCATCCTCGTTCTTCTGCTCCACGAACCTCTGCGAGACAAGGAGAGAGAAAATCATGTAAACCAATCTCTAGGAACTGAGGAAAAATAGAGTAATGGAGATTAAGCATACCTCGGGAGGCGGATGGTCGCGGGTGAACGGTTTTAACCCCCAAGACCAGTCCTCAGGCATCTCTGTCTTGAAGACAGCTCGAACGCGCTTATGAATAAGGTAGCTGTCCAACTCCACGGTCGAGACTCGGTTAGGGTCAAGAGGACCACTCATGTAGCATAGCTTGTGGGTCCGCTGCTGGAAGGGGCAGATCCGGCTGCTAATAAAAGTTGCCATCAGGTCTTCGCCGCACAACCCGGCCCGGATCAACTCTTTTAGCCGAATCTCGAAGGCCTCGGCCAGGGCATGAGTTTTCCTCGGATTATAGAGCCAGTTCACTTTGGAAGGTGGGCCAATTGAGAAGGGAGGAAGCCGAATCTTGTCTTCTGCTCCTCTGTTCTTGACGTAAAAGAAAGACTTGTGCCATTTCTTGCATGACTCCAACCCAGTGACACGGGGGAACACGGATTTCCTCCGAGGTGTGATAGACGCCGCCCCACATTGGGTGAGCAACTTCTCGGAAGGATGCAGAGTTTTGTCGGGAACGACGTTGGAACGGATCTGGAAGAACTTCGACCAGACATGCACTGACGGCCACAGGCCGAAGTAACCTTCCGAAGCAGAGATAAAGGCAGAAAGAGAAGCTATGGCGTTCGCAGGAAGGTGGTGCGGCTGGAGGCCGAAGTAATTAAGAAATTCTCTAGCGAAATCGCTGAGAGGGAGGCCGAATCCGCGGGCAAAGTGAGACATGAAAACCACATACTCACCCTCTCTGATAACAGGAGAGGACTCGCTGCCGGGTAAACGACAGGAAACCTCGGCAGGAATCCGTCGAGTTCGGATGAGCCACTCAATCTCACTGCGCGTGACTAAAGAGCCCTGCCACGATCCACACTCGGGCCCGGAGCCAGCGTCATCATCTTCGACAAGGGCACCGCTAAACGAACTAGACATGGGTGCGCCAGAGAGATCGCCGGAGGAAAAACTGGCGGCGGAGGGGAGCTTAGAGCTACAAGGCCCCGTCGGAACTTAGCACGAAAACAATGGCGAGGAGAGGAGAAACCGTCGCCTGAGCAAGAAAACGGAGCAAATCGATCTATGGCAAGATCGGGGCAAGATGGTCAGAGAGGACTCACCGGCGGCAGAGACACAGCCGTAGAGCGCGGGCGAATGACGCGGCGGAATCCACGCCGGTGGAAGCTCTGGCGGATGAACAGCAGCGGAGCCGCAAGGGAGCACGCAGGCGAAGGGAAGAAGGAGAGCGGACGCGAGCGATAAGGGGAAAGATGAACCTTGAGGGCGCGTTTCCCCTCTTTATAATCGAGCCATGAACTAGGAGTGGGATCGTGGGTGTGGCAGTTGCCCGTGTAGATCGTGGGAACGGCGCAAACGCGCGACGGTAAGTGGAGCTACACCAACGGCCACAGACAAAGAAAAGTTGTAGCGATCCCAAGGGGAGCGGCACACGAGGCGTCGCGGCGGCGGCGCAGCAGGAACAGGGTTTACTGTAGCTTGTCAGTAAACACTGTAGAGGGTCATAAAAATTAGAAGAGCAATGATGGGGTGACACGTAGGACGTGGCGTACGATGGAAGGGACAAAGAGACCTCGGACGATGCAATAGCTCAGAAACAAGACTGAAGAGAGCGATGAAGCTGATATAACCCGGCCAAAGCTATTGACAGGGCCACACCAGCTTCGGGGACTAATGTCGGGGGGTTAACCTCGGGTAGGTCAGAGACGGGGAAAGACAGAGGTACTGTCCTCGTCTGGTTTCCGAGCTACGGCTCAGGTCGGCCGAATCATGTATATGTCGGCCGATGAACGGAGGCAAGAAGCCCATATAAAGGAATCAAGTGGATGCCCGGCCGAGTAAATGAGAAAGTCAGCCGGGTTACCCAAATGATCTTCATGCAGGTGAGGAACGAGCCGAGTAACACAAGGTAAGGCCGAGTGATACGAAGCTTGCAGGAGAAGGAGAAGCCCAGGGTCAAACTATAGCTGCAGGCTAGAAGGAATCAGAACAGGGCCAAGCACAAGAGACAAGGATGCACACCATCAGAGGGGCAGAAGGAGGTCACGGAGGTGACAGTCCTGGAGCCCGAGGCACGCAGGAGGGGGCCACTGGAGCCTTGCCGTCATTAGAAGGGCGACAGGGAAAGGAGGCCGCCGAACTACTATTTTGGGACAAGCATATTCCACGAATATGCTTGCCTCGTCAGCCCTAAGGGCACCCAAGGCACCCCTTTATAAGGGGAGGTTGGGACCCTGAGGGAGGGATCGATTCAAGGGACACCGTTAGGCTGGGGAGATTCACATTGTCCCCCTGTAAACAGCTCAAGGAGCACTTGTAACCCATCAAGAGAGAAATAAAGTTGATCACTTTGGCAGCTTGAGTGTAAAGACAGTTGCATCTTCCCTCCCCAGATCCCACTAGCATCCATTGGCCCCATACTTTAGCCTACCCATGGCATCTGCCGTGCCACCACCATGACACTCCTACTGGTTCAATAACCTTGGTTTCATACTGAGGGAAGACTTATTGCTATACTCATTATACCTTCCTCTTAGGGTTTCCCAACGAAGCTCTACAGTGATCTGAGCCGCATCAAGACGTTTTCTAGCGTCGTTGCCAGGGAGTTAAGGACGGCTTCACAAGGGGAGTCCTTCATAACCTTTCTCTTTACTTTGTTTTTTTTTGCTTGGTTTCTTTTGCCTTGTTTTGCTTGCTTCTTTTTATCCAAAATTCCAAAAAAAAAAATAGTTCCGTTTGGTTTGCTTTCTCTTATCAAAAACACACAAAAATTAGTTCCTACTCTAGTTGTTGTTGTTGTTGTTGCTGTTGTCTTGCTCCACCTTTGCAAAAATGAATTATTCTGAGAACACTAAGTTGTGTGACTTCACTAGCACAAAAAACAATGATTTCCTGAGTACACCTATTTATCCACCTGCTCCTAATGCAGTAATGCTACCTTTTATGAAATTAAACCTGTTTTGTTGACTCTTGTTATGAAAGAGCAATTTTCTAGTGCTAGTTCTGATGATGCTGCTGCCCACCTCAATAACTTTGTTGAACTTTGCGAGATGCATTAATATAAATATGTAGATGGAGATATTATTAAGCTCAAATTGTATCCTTTCTCCTTGAGAGAAAAAGCTAAAGAATGGTTGTTATCCTTGCCTAGAAATAGTATTGATTCTTGGATTAAGTGCAAAGATGCTTTTATTGGAAAATACTATTCTCCTGCTAAGATTATATCTATGAGAAGTGAAATAATTAAATTTAAACAACTTGATAATTAACATGTTGCTCAAACTTGGGAAAGAATGAAATCTTTGGTAAAGAATTGTCCCACTCATGGACTGACTGCTTGGATGATTATCCAAACCTTTATGCAGGGTTAAACTTCTCTTCAAGAAATCTGTTGGATTCTGCGGTACCTTTATGACCATTACTTTGGGTGCTGCAACAAAGCTCCTTGATAATATGATGGTTAACTATTCTGAATGGCACACTGAGAGAGCTCCACATGGTAAGAAGGTAAATTCTGTTGAAGAAACCTCCTCCTTGAGTGATAAAATTGATGTTATCATGGCTATGCTTGTTAATGGAAAAGCTCATATTGATCCAAATAATGTTCCTTTAGCTTCTTTGGTTTCTCAAGAAGAGCAAGTTGATGTGAACTTCATTAGAAACAACAATTTCAACAACAATGCCTATAGGAATAATTTTGGTAACAATATTATAGGCCTTATCCTCCCAATAATGGTAATACTTAGGGAAATTCCTACAACAATACTAGAAGTGCCCCTCTAAACTTGAAGTCATGCTTAAATACTTTATTAGTAAACAAACTACTTTCAACAAGACTGTGGAGGAAAAGCTTTTGAACATTGAGAAAAATATTTCATCCTTGTCTGAAGCACAGTCCTATTTGATTAATAAAATGGCTGCTAAACCTGAAACCTCGAAAAGTACCTTTGCTGCTGCTCATGCCATACAAGTTACTATTGATGAAAATGTTAGACTGTTAGCTAAACTACATGCTAAGTGGGAAAGAGAAGCTGAAATTGCTAGAAACAATAGTGTTTGTACTATTACCACCACCAATATGGATGCTAGCAAACCACAAGAAGTTGTCACATCCCAAGATTTTCCAAATCTTGTAATGTGAAAATAAATGAATAAACTAAAACTTTGTTTAAATTTCAGAGCCAGAAGAAACTTTTTGGAATTCAATTAGGATTTCAAACCCATTTGAATTAAATAAGATCTTAAAAGGATTCTTAAAGATAAACATTTAATAAAGGAAATTAAAATGTTTTGGAATTACTATTTTGGATCTTTTAATAAAAGGATTTGATATTCAAAAGAAAAGATGGATTTACAAATAAGGATTATTTTATAAAACCAAAATAAAACTTGGCCAAGCTTTTGAATTAAAACATTTTATTTTAAATAAAATAGCAAAGGTTTAATTAAAAATAATAAAGGATTGTATAAATAAAATAATAAGGATTTAATATCCAACTTTATTTAATAAAAGGTTTTACCATTTTAATTAAAACATCAAAGCTTGTTAAATTATTTTAAATAAGTTTTCTAAGTATTTCATTCTCTTAATTAAAACCTACTAAAGTGTTTTGGCTTTATTTTTAGATTTCAAAATAAATATCTCAATAAAATAAAACCTATTTGAAATAATAATGAAAGTCTATTATATTTAATTATTAATGGACCCTATTATAAAATGTTATTTTATTTTAAACAAATATTTCAAGTATCTTATATTTTCAAATAAAACCTATTGATTTGGTTTTTGAAAATATTTGGATTTCAAATGGGGATTTTATTAATTAAACCAAACCCTATTTCATTAATAAACCATAGTCCATTTTATTTAATTAATAAATGGAACCTAAAAAGATTTAAAATATTATTTTATTTTGGAGTGTTGGATTATGTTGATGAACAGAACCAAAAACACAATGCAAAGTTTAATGATTGTTTGAATTGTTTGAATGGTTTGAATGTTTGAAATGTTGATTGAAAATCAAATCAGAAAAATAGAAATAGAAAAAGAAAAGGAATCAGAAAACAGAAAAAAAAATAAAGAACCAACCCAACCCAGCAGCCCACGAAGCCCACCAGCGGCCCAGCTCTTTTTCCCTCCCCGAACCGTTTTTCCCTCACTGCTGAAACAGCCCGCAAAGTCACTGACATGTGGCCCTCTTCTCCCTCCCTCTCTTTCGCTGACGAACGGGACCCACTCCTCCTGTTCATCTTTCTCACCCACCCGCGACTGATTCTTCTCCCTCTCCTCACCGTTGCAGGCTTAACTCCTCGGCTTAATTCGCCTTGATGCCACGAGTAAAAGCCGCAGTGAGCACGCGTGTTAAATCGCCAGTCCCTCCTCTCCGTTTCCCCTCTAGTTCCAGTTCCTCTCCGCCCCAGTGCTGCTCCAATTGGCCACTGCAACCTCACCAACTCCGGCGACCTTCTCCAGCGAAATCCGGTGAACCACGGCCGCCCCTCGACTCCCTCTACACGCAGGCATATTCACCACATTCAGGCGCATCCGCCTGTACCCTTTGTACGACCGCGGGCGCTCCAGAGTGTCGGCAACTACAACCTCCAGCATCGCCGCCGCGTCTGCCTTACTCCGGCGAGTCTTCCCCGGTAAGCAAGACCACCCCCTTTCCTCGCGTTGATGCTAACTTGTCAGGGAACCGCGCACGAAGCTAACCCCATTCTCCGTTCCCTCTCCCGTGCCTTGTAGCAACAACCCCAGCGACGCCTGAACGCGCCCGACGCCGAGCGAACTCCGGCGAGCGATTAGTATCGCCCCAGTGCACCCCACACCTCCTCGAAACCACGTTGAGCATCAGCGTCGCTCCACGAACCCGGTGAGCTTCCTCCCTCTCTTCCTCGCTTCTGGTATCACCGGCTCCGCCGCTGACAGACCTCGCCGCCGCCAACTACCGCCGCCAGCGCCGCTACTGTTTGGCCAAGCAAGTAGAGCCGTTAGATTAACATCGGATGGCTTGGATAGATCCATTAACACGAAGGGGTATCGAGCCATTTGTGCCGCACGATAGGAGTAGATCCAACGCACCAGAGCGTGATCCGCAGCGAACCGTTTTCGGCCAATTAGAATACGACGCGTGGCAGGATCTGTTCTAAAACTGATTTTGAAATCAGATTGAATTGCAAACTTCAAACCCCTGTAACTTTCAAACCACACGTCCAAATTTTGCAAACTTTATATCAATGAATTCAGGAGAACAAGCCCTAGCCAACCCTACCCTTAGTTTAGCAAATATTATTTGATAGATTGTTTGATTTTGCAGATTCTTTTGTGTGCTTGCTAACATTAGAAAAATCATTTAAAAATGAATTTTGAGATCAAACCTTTGCCAATTGGTTTATTGTAACCCTACTGACCCTAGGAACCAACCCATGGTTTGGAAAATGAATTTGGAAAAGTTTGGAATGGATTAATTAGTTTAGTCCATTTCTAGCCAAATAAAATTAGTGATTTTATTATGGAAATGTTTAAAGGAAGAAAACTTTGGGTAGATGGTTTGGACCAAACCTACTGACCCAAAAACACCAGGTTTTGCAATAGCAACTCATTTGGTGAACCCTATGGGCTAATGCCTTAGTAAAAATATTTCTACACCACATAAAATAACACTTTGTTTTGAAAATGGTTTTAAAGTGAAACCTTTAGCAAATGACTTGGCCACTTTAGGAAATGACCATTAGATGTACCCAAATGACTATGACCCACTAGGAACCACTTTTTCAAACAAAACAAAGCTTGGCATGCTTGCATGCATTTCTTTGATTTTGTTATTTATGTGTGTTGTTTTGCTTGATTGGTAGATTGAGTTTATGCCTTGCTTGATTGATTTGTAGTGACTTGAAGAGTGTGATTGTTGCAAAGATCAAGAAGTGAACCTATACTCTACCAAAAAGGCAAGTGATGCTTCATACTTTTGTCCTATTACTTTCTCTATGCATTAGTGAATTTTGCTAAGTAAAACTTGCATGGATTTTGCTAAGTATAGATCTTGCTATAGGAAAACATAGTAATGAATCCTTAGTAGGATTTTCATAAGTTAAAGATTCCTAATACTACCAAGCTTAGCCTAGCTAATAGAAAACATGGGTGGAAAATATATTCACACTATGGAAAAATATTCTAAGTCTAAAGGACTTGTGATTTTGTCTAATAAAACAACTAAGTTAATGAATCACCTGGGTGGAATGGGCTTGCTTGGTGGAGAATGGTTGAGTGGTTCACAATGCCATAGGCTTGGATTGTGTATCTCACTTGTGGATGGCCACCCAGGAAACAAAGGGATTTGAGATGTCAAATGTTGAGAAGCTTCAAGTGCAACCACTTGGCAATATGGGCTCTGCCATGATCATATAGGTTGCAAGAACTTAGCCAAATGGACAGTGGGTGGTAGTGTTTGATAGGTTGGAACGCGTCCATTTTGGTCTAAGGGAAGGCTTCTGAAAGATTTTGTCTTGGGAAACCAAGTCTTGTGGGTAAAGTGCACCACCTCTGCAGAGTGTAAAATCTAAGTACTTAGCCATGTCCCTGGTAAAGGACAAATTGAGCATCAAGACATGGAAGCAATCAAGAATCTCATCATTCCAATTTCTAAATTAAAATCTTGTGGTTTGAACAAGGGTTGTTTGAATTCTTCAATCATTGATGGAGAGATGGCTTGGTACAAGGATCTTGAAATCTTTGATTGAGGAAAATGATTTTGTCAAGCAAAAACTTAGTATTTTCAAATGTTAAGGAAAAAATCTATTTTGAGCAATGCAAGCCTCAACTCCACTTAGCCAAATGCATGTACATGATAGATTCCACTATACCACCATAGTATCACTTGCCAATACAATTCAAATGTATTGACCCTTTGTGGATGTAACTTGTATGTTGCAGGTTTGACTGATTTTAGTGAAGATTGATTGTTTAGGATTACAAAGTCTACAACCAACATCTGCCTGTGGCACTTTGAAGATGAAGGACCACTTGACCCTAGTTATTCCGCTGCAATGTAATGTAATAGCCATATGAGCTATATATGATGTAATAAAATTATGTTTTCCTGGTTATAAAGTTATATTATGACCTTTGTTTCTTGATATTACATCTTAACTGTGGATGCTAGCTATTGATCCAGGGACTAGCATTGTAAAACACAGGAGGGATCAACCTTATCAGGTTGGGACCCCTACAGAAGTACCCATTCCTCCTACAACAATGCCTAAACCCAATAAGTCTACTACCTGTGATGCTAAGTTTGATTTTGATCTTGATGGTTGCAATATCTCTGAAGTGATTATGTTCCTACAAAAGCTTGATATAATTCCTAATGCTAGTGATATGAATATGGCTTTCACCAAACACATTGTAGATGCTCTCATTAAAATTAAGGAAGAAAAATTGAAACACAAAGCTTATATTCCTAGGAAAGTAGAAGATATTTGGGAACCCATCATTAATATGCAAGTGAATGACTTTGATCTCAAAGCTTCATGTGACCTTGGTTCTAATGTCTCTATTATGCCTAGAAAGATTTATGAAATGCTTGATTTGCCACCTTTGGAAGATTGCTATTTGGATGTCCCACTTGATGATAATGCTAAAAATAAACTCAAAGGGAGTGTTAATGATGTTCTTATTATTGTCAACAATGCCTATGTCCCTTTTTATTCCTATGTTTTGTATGTTTAATGTAATGCTTCTTGTCCTATTACTTTGGAAAGACATTTTCTTAGAACTGTTGGTGCCATCATTGATATGAAATAAGGCACCATTAAATATCAATTTCCATTCAAGAAAGGTATTGAACACTTCATTATGAGGAGATATAAGTTACCTTTTGATCCTCCCTTTAAATAAAAAATTGATGTTAATGCTTCTTCATTTGAAAATACTTGATTCTTGCTTCTTGTGCCTAACTTAAAGGCGTTAAATAAAATTATTTATTGGGAGATAACCCAAGAGTTTTCTTGAGTCTTGGAAGTTATTACTTCTGTAATAACCTCTCCTTATCCTTTTTATTTGATTTTTGTGCCAATAATAACCTCTAATGAGAGGGAAGTAAGATTTGGAGAAGTGTTGTCTTGAAAAAGATTTTTGTACTCCACTATAAAAATTCGTGAAAAATCTCTGTAAGTCGTTTTGAGATGTAATTATCTGAATAAATCCCCTAGGTTGTGAGATAACTTTCTTTAGTTCAACACTTTTTTATTTGAGCAATAGAAGGTCTTCGAAAAAATCAGTTTCACGTGTTGGTCTGTTTTGACTGATTTCTGTCATTATTTGCATTTGCCTCTTTATTGATTTCTTTTTTTGTTCTCTTTGAGAAATTGAGCTTGTTAAGAGAATTGATACATTAGATTGTATTTTTAATGAATTTTTTTCTATTTTGAAACTAAACCCAATGTCTATTATCTTTTGAATGCACTAATGTTGCTAATGAAGATTGTGTGAAGTTTTGTATGAAGGAAAATTTCAGGTGTAGGAAAAGAATGATGTAATGAGATGAAGAATGGAAAAAATCTCAATCTTGGGGATGCCACCCCGTGTCACCCCAAGAAATATTCAAGAGTTACAAGCTTCAAAGCTTGGGGATGCCCAAGGCATCCCCTTCTTCATCAATAAAAATCTCAGGTCTCTTTCAAGACACTTCGTTTTTATTGTTTCATGCACTGTTGTGTTGTTCTTGGAGCATATTAGTTTTCGTTTTTGGTTTTTTTTTGCTTATTTTGCTTGAATAAAGCAGTTGGACCCCCACTTTCACTGTGTTGTTTCAAATAAGTTGATTGGTGTTGGAAAGGAGTAGGAAGTTCTTGCTTTAGTAGTACAAGAAGGAGCTTGCTTTGACTGTGACTTAGACTTTATCATGTCATGCTAGATGATGTTTTGACCTTATGCTTACTGATTATTGATGTAGCATAACTTGTTCCAAACAATTGTGATTGTTTAATGTGCCTTGAGAGAATCATGTGTTGTTTTAGCATACAAAAGCATAGTATTGTGGTATTCTCCTTTGATGCTTTGTTTGGGTTGACTTGGCACATGCTCACACCATGTTATGACTATGAACCAGTCACCCTAGACTCTATGATCATTTAGTTTTTGACTTGTGGTACCACTTTATGCTTTGATTAGTAATGTTTTGTTGCTCTTCATGATTATGGCCATTATTGCTCTCTTAGTTGGTCGCTCCTAGTCTTTTGCTAGCCTCCACTTGTATTGAGTAAGCTCTACTCATGCATCCAAATCCCAAGAAACCAAGTTATTCCAAAGTGTCCACTATAAATTCCTATGCATGGTGTGTTACACCATTCCAAGTATATTCTTTTTTATCTACCTTCCAATTAAAAAGTCACTTTGTTATGTGAAAATTAGTGATTAAAGCTCTCACAAAATTGATGACACACTTTATTTTTCTTGCCCATAATAAACTTGAACCATTGTGTCATTTATGTTGTATATGCTTGCACTTATATGTTGGGAATTAGCAGAACCATGCTGTCACGAGGAACGCTTTCAACACCTGTAAATATCTACCCAGTTGATATCATGCTCTTTTGTTTATGGATGTCGTCGGTATGAAATAAAAGGGGAGCTTGTAAGTCCATGGAGTTATGTATATGTGTTAGAGAAACGCCTGGGCCGCTAGCCTAAGCCATGCCTAATCATGGTGGAAATTTGCAGGATCACCATAGTAAGCAATCTATGAAGCATTCTTCTTATAAAAAAAGAGAGATTGAGAAAAAGAAAAAAAGAGGAAATAAGAGAAAAACGCACTATTTTCCCATGGTAAATAAGAAGATTGCTGAGATGCTCATTGTCTGCTTGCCTTGTCATTTCGATATGGGATAGATCCTATATCATTGGGCAAGGGGTATCCCGTTGGCGGATCTCTATGATACACATGTACTTACTATGACAAGAACTTACCGGTAACTAAAGTTGAGTAGCGTGAGGAGCGGCCCTCGTACTCAAGGGACATGAGATTGCCAACTTATACTTTGTCAAGCATATACTCCATATTTTGTTCACTTTAACCTTAATCACTTCAAGATGCTTATGATAGGGGCAATGAGAGATGAAAGCTAACAAGTACCATAATTTTTGGAAGCTCTTTACGAGACTAGAAATCCCTGATTCCGTTTTGAAGGGCCTTTATTCCACTTTTATATTAGGTCTCCACCTTCTATACTTAGGCACCAATTAAGAGAGCATAGTTGCCATTCTTAGTTCTATGTGCATTGTCCCAAAACTTACTGATTGATTCATATTGTTGATATTTCTTGTTCTTGAACTATTTGTATCTAGTCACCCTTATGAACTTTGAAGGTGTCCTATGCATTTATGTTTTGCTACTCCATGAGGGACAAGCTGAATGCCACTATGCTATGTTTTCTATATGTGAAACAAACAAACGTCTTTCAATGCATTGTTATTCATGAATATTTGTTTGTATCATTTCATGTTGCAGCATAGTTACTTTGTCTTATTGTTAGAACTTCATCTTTCATGCTCATGTTTAGAGTACTTTGATCCCAGCTTTCAATGCTTGGAAATGATTTGATCTTGATTGTGATGGTGCATGTCACCTCAAAAATTGTTCTTTTTATCACTTACCTACTCGAGGACGAGCAGGAGTTAAGCTTGGGGATGCTTGATACGCCATAAACGTATCTATAATTTTTTATGTTCCATGCTTGTTTAGTATCCACTTTGCTATGCTTTGTCTACACTTTGAGGTATTTTTATACATTTTCTGGGACTAACCTATTAACAAGATGCCATAGTGCCAGTTGACTGTTTTCTACTATTTTTGGTTTCAGAAAAGCTAGTAAGGAAATATTCTCGGAATTGGATGGGACAAAAGACAAATTCAATATTTCACCGAGACGAACACAGAGACCGAAGGGCGACCAGAGGGGCGCCACAGGGTGGCAACACCCCCCCCCCCAAGCGTGGGCCCACCCTGGGTCGCGCCTGGGCTAGGTGTGGGCCCCCTGGCCGCCCTCCTGCCTTGCCTCTTCGCCTATATAATCCCCCCAATGCCAAAACCCTCAATAACTGATCATATCTCCATGAAACAGACCGTAGCCACCGCCACCATCGTCCCTAGATTAGGGGGATCTGAAGCTCTTCCCGGCACCCTGCCGAAGGGGAGAGATCATCCCGAGGCCTTCTTCATCACCATGCCAGCCTGCGGTATGATGCGTGAGTAGTTCCACCTTGGACTATGGGTCCATACATTAGCTAGATGGTTGTTTCTCCTCCTTTGTGCTACCATGTTTAGATCTTTTGAGCTCCATTCATGATCAAGATCATCTATTTGTAATCATGCATGTTGTGTTTGCGGGGATCCGATGGATATAGAGATTACTATGTTAGATTCATTAATGATTCTATCTTGTTGATTCTATCATGTCTGTGTTGTTTGAGATCTTGCATGTTCTTCATTTCTAGTAACTATCTTGTCCAAGTAGATGTTAGTGACTCCAAGAGGGAGTATTTATGCTCGATAGTAAGTTCATGCCTCTATTGAATCTAGGGATCGGAAGTGACAGAAATCTCTAAGGTTGTAGATGTGTTGTTGCTACTAGGGAGAAAACAACAATCTCTTGTTCATGGAACAATTGTATTGTTTACTTTATACACATTGCTTAAAGCAGTTATCCATTTCTTTCAACTTAATACCGGGGGGGGGGGGGGGGTTGGATGATAACCTGAAGGTGGATTGCTAGTCATAGATGCAGTTGGATGGCAGTCTATGTATATTTTTGTAATGCCTAATCAAATCTCATAGGATCATGAATGTCTAGTATTGCATTGTTATGCCTTGCTCTGTCCTATCAATTGCCCCGCTGTAATTTGTTTACCCAGCATGTTATGTTATTTATCTTAAGGAGAACACCTCTAGTGAACTGTGGACCCCGGTCCAACCTTTACCATTGATACATCTTCCACTGCTACTGTTTACTTTCCGCAAGCAATCATTACCTTCCACACCATACGTTTAATCCTTTGTTTTAGCAAACCGGTGAGATTGACAACCTCACTGTTCGTTGGGGCAAAGTCTTGAGTTTGTGTTGTTTAGGATTCCAAGTTGCTAGCAGCACCTTTGAGTCGTTTCCTTCCTCCTACTGGTTCGATAACCTTGGTTTCGTACTGAGGGAAGAATTATTGCTTTACTCATCATACCTTCCTCTTGGGGTTTCCCAATGAAGCTCTACAATGATCTGAGCCGCATCAGATATAACATTAACTTTGGTGCCAAGATCACATAAACTGTAATGTGAGGTTACTTTAAATATGCAGGGAAGAATAGGCTTACCCACATCTTTTACCATAATTTTACCTTCAACCAATATAGAAGTCTCTTCATCAAGTTCAACTATGTTACAATGTGCATACATAGCCATGATTGATTCCTTGGTTACCTCTTCATCTTTGGTTTCATCTAGATGTTCTTCAATTATTGGTGCACTTTCTTCTTCTTTCGCCTCTTGTACTTCCTTGACCTGTACATAATCAAAAATATGCTTTTGTGCAGTGTTAGGGAAAGGTATCTCATACATTGGTTCTAGGGAGGCCAATGTTGCTTTAACTTATCTTTTCTTCTCAGGTTCAGGTGCTGGATCAAACTTGACCGAACCCTCTTTTCGGGCTTCGATGTGTTCTGTAAATCTTTAACAACTTGCAACACAAGATCTGAATCTAAATAAAGCTCTTTAGATAATTCATTAATATGGCCTTTTTTTTATTATATTTGTGAATACATTCATGGTCTATTTCTATGCCTCCTTCACTTCCTAGACCAAAATTCCATGAAAATCTATGATCGTGAATTCTATTAAGTAAAGCCCAAGCTTTAGTTATAGGTAAATACATAAAAGCTCCTCTCGCGCAAGAGTCTAGTTCAATTTTATTAGGTTCAATTAAACAGCCATAAAAGATATGCAATAAATACCATTCAGGTAAATCATGATGAGGACATTGTCTAAGCAAATCTTTAAATCTTATATAAGATCTTACTAGTCCTTCATTGGAACGGTTCTTCCAAGTCATTATAAGACGCCTGATTCCAAAAGATTTTGATAATGGGTAGTATTTAGATAGGAATTCACAAGCTAAATTATCCCAAGTAGTAGTGGCTTCTAAAGGTAGAGATCTATACCATGAGAGAGTTGTACTTGTCAAAGTTTGACTAAAAATTTTAATCCTTACCTCATCGGCGGTATACCCCGTTAATTGGAACGTGTCACATATATCTTTGAAACATGCAATATGCTCATATGGATCAGGATCTTCTTCATCTCCTGTAAATTGCTTCTTGTGTAAAATACCAAGTAGTAGAGGATTTATTTCAAACCCCCTTGTCTTCTCGTTGGAGTTGTCTCTTTTATAAATATCATAGGGCTTCCCAAAGTGGTTGAGTGGTTTAGCACTAGTCATATGCTCAAACTCCATCATATTGGTGGAAACCTATAACTCAAAACAAAACTTAACAAAACTAAAGTAAATAAACAAAAACTAAAAGACCTACATCGCTTAGCTCCCCGACAACGGGCCAGAAAATAGTTTGATGACTGTAAGTGCACAGATCGGATGTAGCTAGTTTCCAAATAAAGATATCGATCCCACAGGGAGCAGGAGTCTGAAGTCTAAGAATTATTGAAGTAAAAACTGAAAATAGAATTGCTAAATAAAGTTCTAAGTAACAAGATAAAATGTGAGTATTGCGTAAAAAGGTGTTTTGGCACGTTGCACATCATGAACAATATTCAGTATTGCGTAAAAAGGTGTTTTGGCTCATATGCTCATATGCAAATGCGAGTTTGATATAAGAGAACAATGCATAAAGTAAATAAAACTGAATACGAGAAATAAATATCACGTATGTAAAAGAGATTTGAAACTTCAGTGGGAAAAAGGCGTTCTCAGGGATTAGCGGATACACCACTAGCATTATAAAGGGCTAAGGTAAATATTATCATCATGAACATTGTCAACTACGTATGTGCGGGAGGAACTTCGTATTTGGACAAAGAGGCAGCAACCACTGCTCAAATCATCCTCATAACCACAGTAGACAGCAATCAGCACCAATTGAATTACCGCGCTATTAAGGGACATAATCCCGCAGGACGTATCCCATGGCATGGATAGTGTTGTGTGAGTTTCCTCGAGTCCCAAGTTGATACGTTAGGGTGCCAACATATTTATAGTCACTGTAAGTGCTAACATCTCTCCGTCTACCAACAAGTAGTTCCCTACATCAAGTCCCCACAAGAGGCAAATATTGGAGAGGTCGACTTCTCCCAACATCAAGATGCAGACAATCTAACACATGGTGACATCGTTGAATATCATAATAAACTTTATCTATCATACTAGGGTTTCTCCATCTCCCCAAGAACTAATGATCTACTCATACATGGAGGAAGACAGCATCATAGTGATGGTAATGGAAACGATCATTGATGAATAGTACCTGTATAAATCCACAACTAGTTCAAGAATTACAACAAGATCTTGATGGGATGGATGGAGATGATGGTGGTGATGAATATGCAATGGTTGATGAAGATGGAGATCGATGCCTTGGCCTCCCAGATCTGCGTAGGGCGAAAATGGATCCCTAGGGCAAGTCCCCCCTTTAGATGCCTTTCGGAGGTTAGTTTTCGGCGATTTCTAGGTGACATGGTTATACCCAACGGGTGCACAACATTAGCATATACTGTCCAGCCCAAGGAAGTCCCACTACGAGCAACGCAACCCATGGAGTTTTCGGGTGGCCCAAACCCGTGACGTCTCCGGATCCTTGGAGAGCAAGACTATAGTAGATAGAATATTCAAAGGGGCAAACCCTAACTTGTAACCAACTCGATATGTGCCCGAAACCTACCTATCTCCATATAAAGGCTGGGAGGGCACGGCGAGGAGGGTCTCTCACCTCACCGCATACGCACCTCATGCCAGATTGCATCTGCGCACCCCTGTACTTTTCGGTTCCGCCGTAATCAAGAGCAGACAAGCAGGAGTAGGGTTTTCCCTCCGGGGGCCTGAACCTGGGTAATCTCGTGTCCCTTGGTTGCTTTTCTATTAACCATTCCGTGATATCCAGCATCCCCACCTTCTCCAAAACCCAATCTCATAGCAATGGGCATTGACGAGATCGAACCTCGTCAATTGGCACCGTCTGTGGGAATCGGGGGCGCTGATTGCGCGATCGTGACGGTCCCAACCAAAGCGATCTACAACTCTTCGGCGACGGAGAGCCATATCCTCTTCGGCGCTTTCGACTTCACCGCCCACTCACTGGCCACCATGAAGGATTTCGAGCCCATAGGCGACCGGCTCGAGATTCTGTTCGGGAGCTTCTGCTTCCAGGTAGGACAAACCGGCACTCTCTGCCTCCCAGAGCGGGTGCCACTACCATCCATCAGGCCCGCCTCATTGTCCCCGCACCCTAGCGTTCTACGCACGTCAACACTGACAGACGAGTCATATGACAGCAGCTGCTGCAACTCACATCTGTGCGGCCCCCCATCGGATGAGGGAACCTGTAGTTCCGAATCCGAAAGCTGCGGCAGTAGCGATCCAATCCGCGGGCACTACTAGTGCACCGTGGTCATCCAAAGTGACATGGAACAACAACCACCAGGTTCGAGTGCCCACGTACCACCACCCAACCCACATGGTGAAAATGGAGGAAACAGGAGGCAACCATCCCTCCCGCCCAACGAAGGTGACGCTGCCGCCTATCATAAAATCAACCTCGACGATGCTGGATGGCCCCAGGAACGTGAAGCCGTGGCAGGCAACAAGACCCTACCCATGAATTCTTCACGGGACTTGCTGATGGCATACCACCTCCTTCTCATCGGCGAGCACAACAGGCAGGTGAAGCTACAGGAAGAGCTCGACAAACGCAAGCAAGCGGCTTCGGAGTCTAGCGTGCGGCGAGCTACGTTCTCCGCCGCTGGCGGCTCCAGCTCGCACGGCAACAATGCCAACAAGCATCGCTCTCGCACGGATAACATGGACCCAGCTGCACGTCACGAGGTCTGTAGAGGGAGTGTCCCAACCTTTAAACAATATAAGGTGGAGTCCCCTGTGTTTACAATGCTAGTCCCTGGATCAATAGCTAGAATTCACAGTTAAGATGTAATATCAAGAAACAAAGGTCATAATATAACTTTATAACCAGGAATAACATAATTTTATTACATCTTACATAGCTCACTTGGCTATTACAATACATTGCAGCGGAATAACTATAAGCATGGGTCCTTCATCTTCAAAGTGCCACAGGCAGATGTTGGTTGTAGACTTTGTAATCCTAATCAATCAATCTCCACTAAAAATCAATCAAACCTGCAACATTACAAGTTACAGCCACAAGGGTCAATACATTTGAATTGTATTAGCAAGTTTCACTACTATGTAGAATATAAGTGGATCCTATCATTACATGCATATTTGGCTAAGTAGAGTTTTAGGCTCTTTTGCATAAAGCAAAATTTATCCTATCTTTTCAAAATGGTTTTGGTCCTTTGTCAAAACTCCTTTTCAAAAATCCCTTGAACTCCTTAGTAGAAACTCAAGTGTTCAAGTCCTTGTCAAAATCCTTTGAGCTCCTTGGTAACCCCAAGTGCATCAAGTTTTATCAAAATCTCATGAGTTCCTTGGTAACCCCAAGTGTTCATGATTTCATCAAAATATCTTGAGTTCCTTGGTATCCCCAAGTACATCAAGTTTTATCAAAGTCCCTTGAGCTCCTTGGTACCCCCAAGTGCATCAAGCCTTTAAAAGTTTTCTTTTAGAAATTAGAATGTCGAGATCTCCCATAGCTTCAAACTTTAGTTGCTCAGTATTGTCCATAACGGGGACACGGCTAAGTACTTAGATTTTATTATGTTCTGCAGAAGTAGTACACTTTACCCACATGTCATAATCCCATCCTTTTGCCACCAGTGGCCACTGTATTAGTGCTCACCAAGATGGAGTACTGGCAGATTGAGAATGTGACGAAGTCTTTCCAAAGAGTCCTCCCATGCACCATTGCTAGCTTGTCTACAAGTACCCATGTAGGATTCCAGGTCCTCATGTCCAGTAGCCTGAAGACAATGCATGGGTCTTCCCAATGTAGTTGACTAAGCCAGAGCCATAATAGCATGTGGTTGCACACGAAAGCCACAATTGGAGAAACATGTTCAATCTCTAAGTTTCCTGGGTGGTTTCCTTTGGAGCACAACACAAAGAGATTTCCATAGACATGGTTCCTTTTGTTGCCACCTTCTCCAAAACTCAAAGTATCCTTGCCCACCCAGGTGGTTCATTGAGTCCTTGTTTTATTATATAAAATCACAAGTCCTTTTCTCAACTTCATAAAATCTCAACATGTATCTCTTTTCAAAATATAGCATGGCTAAGCATGTAACATCTACATTGTTTTCACTAAGGAAAGTATAGGGAATCCTATTAGGATTTAGCATAGCATAAGTATAGAAATTCTTTTCATGCATGTTTCAAAATCCACTAAGTATAATGAAAATAGTAGGACTTTAGATGATAGTGTCACTTGCCTTTTTGGTAAGTAATGATGGTTCACTTCTTGATCTTGCTAGTCTCTCACTTTTCTAACTTCACTACAATCAATCAAGCAAACACAATATCAACTAGCATTCCAAACCAATAATCAAACAACAATTTCACACACATAAGACAATGGGATCTAAGTCATGCATGTAAGCATGCAAGAGGTGATTCCATTTGCAAAGATGGTCTCCACTAGGTTTCTAAACTTTGTAAGGTCCAAGGTGGTCTTTTTTCTAAGTGGCAAAGTCATTTGCAAAAGGGTTTTTGTCCATAAACCATTTTTTTAAATCCAATCATCATTTTATGTGGTGGAAAACATTTTTATCAAAGCAACAACTTTAATTTGTTCACCAAATAAATTGTTGTTTCTCAAAACTTGGTGTGTAGGGTCAGTAGGTTTGGTCCAAATCATTTTCCCAAAGTTTTCTTTCCATAAACATTTTCATAACAAAAACCATAATTTATTTGGCTAGAAATGGGCTAAACCAAGTTTTTATTCCTAAACTTTACCAAATCCATTTTCAAAATCATGGGTTGGTTACTAGGGTCAGTAGGTTCACAACAATCCAATTTGCCAAGGTTTCAAACTCAAAAACATTTTTGAATCATTTTTCTAAACTAAACAAGCCTACAAAAGTTTCTGCAAAAACAAACAATCTAACAGATACTATTTGCTAAACAAATTCCATGGTTGTCTAGGACTTGTTCCACTGATTCCAATGATATAAAGTTTGCAATTTTTGGACATGTGGATCAAAAGTTATAGGGATTTCAAATCTGCATCTAATCTGATTTTCAAATCTGTTTTAAACCAAATCTGGCCACGCGTCGCAGCGCTACTGGCTGGTACCGGTTCGGCCGGATCGGCTCTGCGGTGCGTTGTATCTAATGCGAATCGTGCGGCTCAGATGCTCCCATACCGATTTGCTTAAATCGTTCTGTCTACGCCACAGGATGGGGATCTAACGGCTCATGCGTGCTTGACCAGAAGTTGGCGGCGCTGCGCGGCGGCAGACGGCGGCGACGGCCAGACGAGGTGCTAGCGGTGGTTCTAGGAAGCAAAGATCGAGGTGGGAATGCTCACCGTGATCGCGAGTACGTGGTGAAGCTCGTCGTGTGGTCGGCGTGGCAAGGGGCGTCCTGGAACAGCAGGGATTGCTCGTCGGAGTTGAGAACAACGTCGGGTGGTCCTGGTCGTGGTCGGAGTCGACGTTGCAGACCGCCCTAAGGCAAGACAGGAGCATGGTTAGGTGCGTAAGACCAAGGCGAAGATGCTCGCATGATCGAGAAGCAGAGGGGCGGTCGGATTTCACCTGGGAAACTCGCCGGAGTAGGAGACAGACGCGGCGGCGCTCGGAGCTTGTTGAGGACGGTGTTCTGGGGCGCCCGTGGTTGAACGGCGGGTACAGGAAGATGCGTCTGGGAGTGGTGAGTGTGCTCGTGTGTTCGGGGAGGCAGGAGGTGGCGAGTAATGGCCGAAATTGGTCGGAGACGATGGTCGGAACAGAGGGAGTGCCAGCTCGATTTGTGGCAGCCTGGGGGCAGAGAGAGGGAGGAGCTTGGGGGAAATGGAGAGAAAGCCTGGGCGTTTAAATGGGCGAGATTGTTGAGCGAAATCACTGCAGCATTACTGCAAATTTACGCGCGGATTGAATGACAGAGAACGGCAGCGAGGTTTGGGGGAGAAGGGGTCGCGCGGGTGAGGAGGATGAACAGGAGAGTGGGGTCAGCTGGTCAGTGAGAAAAAGGGGTGAGGGGAGGGTCCACTAGTCATTCACTGCACGGGTTCGATAATGAGTGTGAATCGTTTTCTTTCTGGAGGGAGAGAGGGGCTGGCACTGGGCCTTGTTGGGCTTGGCCGGCTGGGCTGGTCCAGAATCTATTTTTTCCTTCCAAAAGCTTTTTCCTTTTTCTATTTCTAATTTCTGTTTTGAAATTCAAATAACACTCAAGCATTCAAAACAAATCAAACAATCACCAAACTTTAAGACTTTGAATTTGGTTCTGTTCAGTAACATAAACCAAATTCCAAAACCAAAATAATAATTTTTATTTTAGGGTCCATTATTAATTAAATAAATAGACCATTTATTAAAATCAAATAGGATTTGTTTTATTTAAATACTCCTTTTGAAATCTAATTATTTTCAAAACCAAATCAGTAGGTTTTATTTGGGAATCTAAAATACTTGGAAAACTTATTTTTTTAATAAATAAATAAGTTTTGATGTTTTGGAAATAGCAAAACCTTTATTAATAAAACTTGGATATTAAATCCTTATTACTTTATTCAAAAAAACCTTTACTATTTTTATCAAAACAAAATGTTTTATTTCCAAAAGTTTGGCCAAGGTTTAATTTGGCTCTATAAAATAATCTTTATTTGTAAAACTTCTATTTCATTTGAAAAGCAAATCTTTTTATTAAAAGATCCAAAATAGTAGTTCCAAATAGTTTTGTTTTTCTTTAAAAAGTTTATCTTTTTAAATCCCTTTAGGATTTATTTGATCCAAATTGGTTTGAAGATTTCCCATTGGATTCAAAAAGTTTCTTCTCACTCTGAAAATCAAACAAAGTTTTATTTTATTCATTTATTTTTTCACATTACAAGATTTGGAAAATCTTGGGATGTGACAGGCTACCACCCTTAAAATAAATCTCGTCCCGAGATTTGGGAAGGCTAGGGTTACAAGTAGGCTCAAAACAACTAGGGTACTACCACCCTTAAAAATTTTCAAATAAAAATTGCATATTGTCCTTCTTGGGATCCTGGGGAGGCTTCTCTAAGCAACCTTCGCATGGTGTCCTTGTTTCCACACTTGACTCATGGGCCAAGGTTGAGTTTCTCCATAGGCTTGTTCAACTTGTTCTTCATCTTTTCTGGACAGTTTCTTGCATAATGTCCTGGGTTCTTGCAATTGAAACAGTGGATATCCTTGAGTTCTTTACGTGGCTCTTGTGGACAAGTTGCTACATAATGGCCTAGCTCTTTGCAATTGTTGCACACCACTTGGCCAATCTCTTTATTCTTCTGGTTCTTTGGGCATTCACCGGAATAGTGTCCCATTTCCTTACACTTATGACATTGCACATGGCTTTTGTCTATCTTTTGCTTCTTGGGTTTCTTTGATCCTTTGAATTGGGTTGTTTTGTTTGGAGGTATAAGTGATCCTTTTCCTTTGTCATCAGTCTTTTTGGTAGACTTGGATCCTTCTTGTTTACTTTGTTCCACAATGGAATAGATGGGGCATTGGATAGGAACATGGTTGTTTCCTTCACACAGATAGCAAGTAGCTTGAGAGGTGGGACATTGTCCAACAGGATGTTTCTCTTCACAGTTGGGGCATTGATCTCCATGCTCCTTGGAAGTATGATCCTTGTCTCCACAAATAATGCAAGCTGGGGCTCCATCTAGAATAATTTTTCTATCATCCTTGTTGTCACAGACTCTTTTGGGATAGCTTTCTTCCATTTTGATCATTTGATCAGTCACATTAAGCATCAATTGGCCTTGAGTTTCCAAAAATCCTTGCAGGGTTGGATCTTCTCCACTGGAGTTGGCTATGAATTGAGTTGTCACTTGGTTCAGCTGGTTCTGGGTTGCTATGAGCTCTTTCATGCTATCCTCTTGGTTGGTGTTGGTGTCCTCCACCTTGATGTTAGGGTTTCCTGGAGTAGTCATCTGTTTGGGTTGAAGGGAGATTAGAATAGGCAAGATATTTCTAAGGAAATATTTCTAATCACACACATCACAATTCACACAAACAATGTGCATGCCATCACAAGTCATACATTTCACTCAAACAACAAAGTTCAAGCACATACTTAGGCAACAAAAATATTTTTGTTACACCACATAAGTTGGTGAGTTTGACTTAACTAAAATTTGGTGGTCCATATATATGGTTCACTTGTGATCTTTCCATCCTTCTTGGTTGATTCTTCTTGTATGAGATCATGGTTTCCTTGAGAAAAACTCTTGGTCACAAAACTTCAAGTGATGTAGGCTCCTTCTAACTTTTGCATTCCCTCAGTCTCTAAATCTTGAGCAAGAGTTCCTTGTCTCACTTGTAGTCCTTAGTGGTATTCAAGTTGGAAGTTCTTTGTGAACTTGCTGAAGATGTTGAAGTCATTAGAGTTGAAGATGTTGAAGTCATTAGAGTTGAAGATGTTGAAGTCATTAGAGTTGAAGATGTTGAAGTAGTCCTTTGCACATGGTGTAGTCTTTGGCCATGGGTAGGTTTTTCCATCAAGTTGAAATTGAAGAGATGTAGAGTTGAACCCAAAATGGTTGAGGAAGGAGTTTACAAGTGTTTTTGTAAATAAGTTTTTGGAACAAGTACAACTCCTATTTTTCTAAGGGTTTTTGTCCAATCCTAGGTTTACAAATCCTACAGGCAACACAATGCTCTGATACCATCTGTAGAGGGAGTGTCCCAACCTTTAAACAATATAAGGTGGAGTCCCCTGTGTTTACAATGCTAGTCCCTGGATCAATAGCTAGAATTCACAGTTAAGATGTAATATCAAGAAACACAGGTCATAATATAACTTTATAACCAGGAATAACATAATTTTATTACATCTTACATAGCTCACTTGGCTATTACAATACATTGCAGCGGAATAACTATAAGCACGGGTCCTTCATCTTCAAAGTGCCGCAGGCAGATGTTGGTTGTAGACTTTGTAATCCTAATCAATCAATCTCCACTAAAAATCAATCAAACCTGCAACATTACAAGTTACAGCCACAAGGGTCAATACATTTGAATTGTATTGGCAAGTTTCACTACTATGTAGAATGTAAGTGGATCCTATCATTACATGCATATTTGGCTAAGTAGAGTTTTAGGCTCTTTTGCATAAAGCAAAATTTATCCTATCTTTTCAAAATGGTTTTGGTCCTTTGTCAAAACTCCTTTTCAAAAATCCCTTGAACTCCTTAGTAGAAATTCAAGTGTTCAAGTCCTTGTCAAAATCCTTTGAGCTCCTTGGTAACCCCAAGTGCATCAAGTTTTATCAAATCTCATGAGTTCCTTGGTAACCCCAAGTGTTCATGATTTCATCAAAATCTCTTGAGTTCCTTGGTATCCCCAAGTACATCAAGTTTTATCAAAGTCTCTTGAGCTCCTTGGTACCCCCAAGTGCATCAAGCCTTTAAAAGTTTTCTTTTAGAAATTAGAATGTCGAGATCTCCCATAGCTTCAAACTTTAGTTGCTCAGTATTGTCCATAACCGGGGACACGGCTAAGTACTTAGATTTTATTATCTTCTGCAGAAGTAGTACACTTTACCCACATGTCACAATCCCATCCTTTTGCCACCAGTGGCCACTAGATTAGTGCTCACCAAGATGGAGTACTGGCAGATTGAGAATGTGACGAAGTCTTTCCAAAGAGTCCTCCCATGCACCATTGCTAGCTTGTCTACAAGTACCCATGTAGGATTCCAGGTCCTCATGTCCAGTAGCCTGAAGACAATGCATGGGTCTTCCCAATGTAGTTGACTAAGCCAGAGCCATAATAGCATGTGGTTGCACACGAAAGCCACAATTGGAGAAACATGTTCAATCTCTAAGTTTCCTGGGTGGTTTCCTTTGGAGCACAACACAAAGAGATTTACATAGACATGGTTCCTTTTGTTGCCACCTTCTCCAAAACTCAAAGTATCCTTGGCCACCCAGGTGGTTCATTGAGTCCTTGTTTTATTATATAAAATCACAAGTCCTTTTCTCAACTTCATAAAATCTCAACATGTATCTCTTTTCAAAATATAGCATGGCTAAGCATGTAACATCTACATTGTTTTCACTAAGGAAAGTATAGGGAATCCTATTAGGATTTAGCATAGCATAAGTATAGAAATTCTTTTCATGCATGTTTCAAAATCCACTAAGTATAATGAAAATAGTAGGACTTTAGATGATAGTGTCACTTGCCTTTTTGGTAAGAAATGATGGTTCACTTCTTGATCTTGCTAGTCTCTCACTTTTCTAACTTCACTACAATCAATCAAGCAAACACAATATCAACTAGCATTCCAAACCAATAATCAAACAACAATTTCACACACATAAGACAATGGGATCTAAGTCATGCATGTAAGCATGCAAGAGGTGATTCCATTTGCAAAGATGGTCTCCACTAGGTTTCTAAACTTTGTAAGGTCCAAGGTGGTCTTTTTTCTAAGTGGCAAAGTCATTTGCAAAAGGGTTTTTGTCCATAAACCATTTTTTTAAATCCAATCATCATTTTATGTGGTGGAAAACATTTTTATCAAAGCAACAACTTTAAGTTGTTCACCAAATAAATTGTTGTTTCTCAAAACTTGGTGTTTAGGGTCAATAGGTTTGGTCCAAATCATTTTCCCAAAGTTTTCTTTCCATAAACATTTTCATAACAAAAACCATAATTTTATTTGGCTAGAAATGGGCTAAACCAAGTTTTTATTCCTAAACTTTACCAAATCCATTTTCAAAATCATGGGTTGGTTCCTAGGGTCAGTAGGTTCACAACAATCCAATTTGCCAAGGTTTCAAACTCAAAAACATTTTTGAATCATTTTTCTAAACTAAACAAGCCTACAAAAGTTTCTGCAAAAACAAACAATCTAACAGATACTATTTGCTAGACAAATTCCATGGTTGTCTAGGGCTTGTTCCATTGATTCCAATGATATAAAGTTTGCAATTTTTGGACGTGTGGATCAAAAGTTATAGGGATTTCAAATCTGCATCTAATCTGATTTTCAAATCTGTTTTAAACCAAATCTGGCCACGCGTCGCAGCGCTACTGGCTGGTACCGGTTCGGCCGGATCGGCTCTGCGGTGCGTTGGATCTAATGCGAATCGTGCGGCTCAGATGCTCCCATACCGATTCGCTTAAATCGTTCTGTCTACGCCACAGGATGGGGATCTAACGGCTCACGCGTGCTTGACCAGAAGCTGGCGGCGCTGCGTGGCGGCAGACGGCGGCGACGGCCAGACGAGGTGCTAGCGGTGGTTCTAGGAAGCAAAGATCGAGGTGGGAATGCTCACCGTGATCGCGAGTACGTGGTGAAGTTCGTAGTGTGGTCGGCGTGGAAAGGGGCGTCCTGGAACAGCAGGGATTGCTCGCCGGAGTTGAGAACAACGTCGGGTGGTCCTGGTCGTGGTCGGAGTCGACGTTGCAGACCGCCCTAAGGCAAGACAGGAGCATGGTTAGGTGCGTAAGACCAAGGCGAAGATTCTCGCATGATCGAGAAGCAGAGGGGCGGTCGGATTTCACCTGGGAAACTCGCCGGAGTAGGAGACAGACGCGGCGGCGCTCGGAGCTTGTTGAGGACGGTGTTCTGGGGCGCCCGTGGTTGAATGGCGGGTACAGGAAGATGCGTCTGGGAGTGGTGAGTGTGCTTGTGTGTTCGGGGAGGCAGGAGGTGGCGAGTATTGGCCGGAATTGGTCGGAGACGGTGGTCGGAACAGAGGGAGTGCCAGCTCGATTCGTGGCAGCCTGGGGGCAGAGAGAGGGAGGAGCTTGGGGGAAAATGGAGAGAAATCCTGGGCGTTTAAATGGGCGAGATTGCTGAGCGGAATCACTGCAGCATTACTGCAAATTTACGCGCGGATTGAATGACAGAGAACGGCAGCGAGGTTTGGGGGAGAAGGGGTCGCGCGGGTGAGGAGGATGAACAGGAGAGTGGGGTCAGCTGGTCAGTGAGAAAAAGGGGTGAGGGGAGGGTCCACTAGTCATTCATTGCACGGGTTCGATAATGAGTGTGAATCGTTTTCTTTCTGGAGGGAGAGAGGGGCTGGCACTGGGCCTTGTTGGGCTTGGCCGGCTGGGCTGGTCCAGAATCTATTTTTTCCTTCCAAAAGCTTTTTCCTTTTTCTATTTCTAATTTATGTTTTGAAATTCAAATAACACGCAAGCATTCAAAACAAATCAAACAATCACCAAACTTTAAGACTTTGAATTTGGTTCTGTTCAGTAACATAAACCAAATTCCAAAACCAAAATAATAATTTTTATTTTAGGGTCCATTATTAATTAAATAAATAGACCGTTTATTAAAATCAAATAGGATTTGTTTTATTTAAATACTCCTTTTGAAATCTAATTATTTTCAAAACCAAATCAGTAGGTTTTATTTGGGAATCTAAAATACTTGGAAAACTTATTTTTTTAATAAATAAATAAGTTTTGATGTTTTGGAAATAGCAAAACCTTTATTAATAAAACTTGGATATTAAATCCTTATTACTTTATTCAAATAAACCTTTACTATTTTTATCAAAACAAAATTTTTTATTTCCAAAAGTTTGTCCAAGGTTTAATTTGGCTCTATAAAATAATGTTTATTTGTAAAACTTCTATTTCATTTGGAAAACAAATCTTTTTATTAAAAGATCCAAAATAGTAGTTCCAAATAGTTTTGTTTTTCTTTAAAAAAATTATCTTTTTAAATCCCTTTAGGATTTATTTGATCCAAATTGGTTTGAAGATTTCCCATTGGATTCAAAAAGTTTCTTCTCACTCTGAAAATCAAACAAAGTTTTATTTTATTCATTTATTTTTTCACATTACAAGATTTGGAAAATCTTGGGATGTGACAAGGTCACCCGAACCCTCAACACGTCCTTCATGGAGATGGACGTCAACGGCAACGTCATACCGAAGACGCTGCAAGCTGCGATCATGGCAGCCACCACATATCTCGCATCCCATCCACCTCCGGTGGGGGACTCGAAGAGAGCTATGCACAAGTCCGCACTAGCCGGACTCGGACTCGTCGGAGCTACGCTCCATGATGAGGCTCCTGTGGAGCCGAAAAAGAAAGCTACGGTTAGATTCAACCGTAGCCCCATGCACTCATCTGAAGAGGAGGAAGACGAGCATGATCTACCTCGAGGACGCAAGAGTCCGCGACGTTGCAGCCGCGAGTACGACGCCCGAAGCAACCTCACTCAGCGCAAGGTAGACAAGGCACGCGCCAAACGCGCATGCTCTACCGAAAAGGATGATGACGGAGAACTCTGCGGGGCTAGATGCTTCAGCAGATTTTTTCGGCGAATGCGGTTGCCGAGAAATTCCAAGGTTCCTTCGGACACTCCGAAGTTTGACGGGACACAGGACTCGAAAGCCTGGCTCAGCGACCATTTGTTATCCGTCAAGCTACACGGTGGTAACAAAAACACCACCCTACAATGCCTTCAGCTGCAGCTGACAGGCGCAACTCGAATCTGGCTCAGCAGCCTATCTTCAGGCTCAATCCGAAACTGGGAGGAGCTGGCATACAGTTTCATCCGAAACTTCAAGGGAAGCAGCAAGAGGCCAGCCTCAATCGAGGACCTTCGGGCCTGCACTCAACGTACGGCGAATCCATTCGCTCGTACATCTTGCGCTGGTCCAACATCAAGAACTCCACGGCGCACATCTCTGAGGAGAGAATGATCGATGCCTTCAAGGACGGCGTCAAGCGCCCTGACTTCAAGGAGGAACTTGGGCGCGTCAAGCCCAAGACACTTGACCACCTCATGGACATCGCCAACAGGTGGGCAGATGGCGAGGATTCCCTCCACCGAGCACATTCGGATGAGGACGACGAGTACGGCCGCAGACGTGAACGCCGTAGCAAACGAAGATCGCGCGTCTACGACGATCGCGACGGACCCGACATGGTTGCGGCTGGCTACGCCGAACGCCGCAACGATAACACCGCAGCGGAGGATACCGCGGAGGAAATTTCCGCGACGGAGGACGCCCCGCACAGACGTGGCAACGTCGCAACCGCGACGACGGGCCCTCAACATATGACAAGTGAAGGAAATATGCCCTAGAGGCAATCATAGAGATGATTATATTTCTTATGTATCCATGAGGTTATTGTATTGTTCCTTGAATATCCATATCAGGCAACATGTATTGATTGGCAATTATGTGAATTCTTTGTGAAACTCTTTACTTGTATGGTTATTTAATAGTTATCCCTAGTCGGAGTTCATGTGAGGACACATGTGAATATTAGACTAGCACATTGATTGGTTGTTGACTATGTTTCGCAAGTCATAGACATGGAGATGTCAAACCAATGATGTGGACACATGTTATGAACATGGGGTTGGACTAACCCAACTTGAGACTGCCAATTAGTTGCAGCTCTCTCTCTACACATTGTGTACGTTTTGTCCTTAGACCTGAGATTGTCGCATGTACTTGAGATGTGGATCGACCTACTTTGAGGTTATCAAACGCTGCTCCGTAACTGGGTAGTTATAAAGGTAGCTTTCGGGTTTGTCCTAAATCATGCTGCAAGGCATGGTCAATCAAGATGGGATTTTCCCCTCTCTAATTGAGAGAGATATCTCAGGGCCCCTCGAGTGATCGGATCCAGAAATGCATGGCCATGCTACATATGGTTAAGAGTTAACCTAGTAAAGGGATTCTGAATCATAGTATCGAGAAAGGGAGGTCAGCTTGGAGCTAGACCAAATATCGTGAGGCAAAGGGAAAGACATGTACTAAACCTTGTGATGGTTCGTCCGATATGATATTTGTATGCGTTTAGGAGTTGGCACGTCTTTCCAGAGGCGGCTACCAACTATTGACAGAATAAGTGTAGTCGTGTCATGTCTATACGTATATGAACCTATAGGGTCACACACTTAAAGGGCTGGAAGCCTAATGAGGATTGGATCCGAATTAGACCAGGCTTAGGCTACTAATGGGTTGCTAATGTAGAAGCCCACTAGGGACGCCTATATAAGAGAGGGTGGGGCGAGATGACCAGGGTTAGACCATTACTCCCAGCCGCCACTCCTCACGCATGTGTTGCACGCGCGGACCAAGTAGTCTAGTGTCTGACACTTCCACCCCACACGTGTGGATACCTCGGAGGCGCTGCATCTGTAGCGCTTGGACGAGCCGCACAAGGGGAGCTGCTCGTGGGACGAGGACGAGGAGGAGACGTAGAACATCTACACTGCCTCGACGCGCTTCATCAAGTTCCACAACTGCCCGTCTAGTGGTAATCCCGTGATCTATGACAACAGTAATCCTGGTTTACGTGGTAGAAATTTTGATTTGCGCTAGTGTACCCTACCCGTATCCCTTCAGTGGTATTAGAGCCGATGCTGTTCAGTTATAGGTTCGGGATGTTTGCATATGGTGATATGCAGATTGATATGAATGATGTGATCGTTTGTATTGCGGTGGTTCAGGATTGATCTATGATCTTGCTTTCCGTGATCGTGATTCTGAGGTTGTCGAAAGACTTACCCCTACCAGTCGGTTTCCGCCATCGGGGTAGACAGTGACACATAAATCCTGTTGAATCACGCGAAGATCAATATGATTGATCGAATCGGAACCTAGATCTAAAATCGATGTACCGTGATCAAAGGATTTTGATTGAATCGGAACAAGAGTCGGTTTACGGGAAATTTGATTTGCCGATCAAAATCCTTAAAGAAAATTGTGTAGATTCGATCTCTCATACCGCGAGGGGCGCTGCCCCTTCGAACCCCGTAGGGGGAGACCCCCTAGACCCTCCTTATCGTAGCCCCTTTTGTATCTCGTTAAGGTAACTAGGTGATGTGAGTTCACATGATCCGGTAGAATGTGATTCTATGCATAACTTGTTTTTGCAGGATGTATTTGATCAGTATGGCCCATATATGTATGTGATGCATGTATAAAAATTATCATGACCTGCGTGTCGTGAGTACAGCAACACGGCTGGAGCCATATGTGTTGTCAATTATTGTAATGTCCTGCGTGCCAACTTGTGATGATCCCAATACTCTGTAATTTTGATTCCTAGCTGTAATGAGTAATAGCTTGTATTAGTTCTTAGAGGACTCATCACTTGGAGGATGGCTCACATGGAACATGAAGATGGAGATCATGATGGTGGACAGGTTCTATGGCGATGGAGATCACCATGAGAAAATGGGCCATACTGTGTCACATTTATGTGAATGCTATTCTTATGCGTTTTACTCTATGCATGCTTAGATGATAGAAGTAGAACGATCCCTCACAAATTTTAAGTTAAACCATGCCCTCCCAACCAAACCTTGCACCATCCTATGCCCTATACAATTGTTGGTGATCCTATGAAATTAGGGTGTCGCGGTTTTCCTTGGCTGGATGGGTTTGTATCGGATACCTACACGCATAAGGGTTGGTGACCTTGACAAGGTCATCTTAACAGTTAAGGACCTTGGGGCATAAATCTTGGGTGCCTAGTTTTGACATAGAGATGTCACCCAACAACAAGGGTCATATGTGATATGATTAGCAAGTGTTGCTTACCGATTTACCTTGTCTTCTAGCAGTGATGCTAAAGCTCACTAGTCGACTTGTTAATTGTGGATCTTGAATCACTTAGTATCAATAGAGGGATATTGATTTAAGTGGGAGTATATGCTATTAAATTGTTTAATATGTTTTACTCTTTCATGGTTACATGGCTTAGTATTTTACATGTTTTCTGTTGTAGATCAATGGCACCAAACACTGCATCACATTTTTCTTTATGTTTGATTCTTGACAAAGATAAACTAAATGGAACAAACTATTTGGACTAGGTCCGTAACCTGAAAATTGTTCTCAGGTCTGATAAAAAGGAAACGGTTTTGGATACCCCAATCCCCGATGAATCTGCTGATAATGCATCTGCTGTCCTTAAGAATGCCTACAAGAGAGCATGTGATGATTCTCTTGAGGTTAGTTGTCTTATGCTTGCATGCATGGAACCTGAACTCCAAAAGAAGTTTGAGGATCAAGATGCATACGATATGATCTTGGCGCTTAAGAACATGTTCCAAGATCAGGCAAGGACTGAGAGGTACAATGTTGCCAAGTCCTTTGTGGAATGCAAGATGGCAGAGGGAGCAGCTGTAGGCCCCCATGTGATCAAAATGGTTGGTTACAGTCAGACTTTGGAAAATCTTGGTTTTCCACTAGGCCAAGAGTTGGCTATTGACTTCAATTTGGCATCTCTTCCGTCTAGCTATGGGCAGTTCATTTCGAACTACCATATGCATGGGGTGGAGAAGGGCCTTAATGAGTTATGCGGGATGCTAAAAACAGCAAAAAGTGACATGAAGAAGTGGTGCAGGGCATAGCCATGTGATGGCTGTGCAGAACAAGCCTAGCTTCAAGAAAAAGGGTACTTCTTGGAATAAGAAGGGCAAGGGTAAGGATACGATCCCAAAGCCTGCATCCAAGCAAAAGGATGGACCTGTAGAAGACACTGAGTGCTTCTTTTGTCATGAACATGGCCACTGGAAGAGAAATTGTAGCAAGTACCAGGCTTCTTTGAAGAATAGTGGAAGTAAGAGTACTTCCCACTCAAGTACGCTTGTTGTAAATGTTGTGGACATTCTTCTCGCTGATTCCTATGTTAACTCTTGGGTATTTGATACCGGATCGGTTGCTCATATTTGCAATTCGATGCAGGGGCTAATAAGGACTAGAGAAGTGCAGAAAGGAGAAGTGGATTTTCGCGTCGGAAATAAACCAAGGGTTGCTGCATTGTTCGTCGGCGTCATGCAACTTCACCTTCCATCAGGATTTATTATGGAGTTGAATAATTGTTATTACATTCCTAGTATGGGTCGAAACATTTTATCACCTTCATGTTTGATGAGGGATGATTATTCATTCGCGAGTGCAAACAATGGTTGTGTAATCTCTAAGAATGATATGTTTATGGATGATGCTCCCATTGTGAATGGTTTATTTATTTTAAATCTTGATGATGCATTTGCTTACAATGTTAGTGCTAAAAGGCTTCGGCCTAATGATTTGAGTCCTACCTATTTATGGCATTGTCGTTTGGGGCATATAAGTGAAAAGCACATGAAGAAGATCCATGGTGATGGTCTTCTAACTTTGTTTGATTTTGAATCATACGAGACATGTCAGGCTTGTTTACTTGGAAAGATAACCAAATCGCCTTTTTTGGGTTTACCCGAGAGAGCGAAAGACTTGTTGGAACTCATACATATTGATGTGTGTGGACCAATGAGCACGACAGCCAGAGGTGGATATCACTACTTCATTACTTCCACTGATGATTTCAGTAGATATGGTTATGTCTATTTGATGAAGCATAAGTCTGAAACTTTTTAAAAGTTCAAGGAGTTTCAGAATGAGGTAGAGAATCAACGTGGAAAGAAAATAAAGGCCTTGCGATCTGATCACGGAGGTGAATATTTGAGTCACAAATTTAGCAATCATCTTAAGAGTTGCGGAATTGTTCCACAGCTCACGCCACCCGGAACGCCTCAAAGAAACGAGGTCTCCAAACGGTGCAATCGAACTTTGTTGGACATGGTTCGATCGATGATGAGCCAGTCGGATTTACCATTATCATTTTGGGGTTATGCTCTAGAAACGGCAGCTTTCACACTTAACAGGGTACCATCTAAATCCTTAGTTAAGACACCATATGAGATGTGGACTGGAAAGAATCCCAGTTTGTCTTTTCTAAAGATTTGGGGATGTGATGCATTTGTCAAGCGACTTCAGTCGGACAAGCTAACATGCAAATATGATAAGTGCATTTTCATGGGATATCCGAGGGAAACCTTAGGGTATTACTTCTACAACCGAGAAGAGGAAAAAGTGTTTGTTGCTCGTAGCGGTGTTTTCCTAGAGAAAGAGTTTCTCACAAAGGGAACGAGTGGAAGGTCGGTGCGACTTGAAGAAGTTCAAGATGAGCCAATTGGGGATGCTTCTACAAGTGATACTATTGTAGAAGACCAAGTTGAGGAACCCGTGGCAATAGAAGCACCACAACCACGGAGATCGGCGAGGCTCCGCGAAACGCGGGAATTATTATTGTTAGACAATGATGAGCCTGCGACCTATGCAGAAGCGATGGTGGACCAAGACTCTGAGAAATGGCTGATCGCCATGAGATCCGAGATAGAGTCCATGGGAGACAATCAAATTTGGAACTTGGTTGACCTGCCTGATGGTATTAAAGCCATCGAGTGCAAATGGATCTATAAGAAGAAGATTGATATGGATGGAAATGTTCACATCCATAAAGCTCGACTTGTTGCAAAAGGTTTTCGACAAGTTCAAGGAGTTGACTACGACGAGACTTTCTCGCTCGTAACGATGCTTAAATCTATACGGATCATTCTAGCCATTGCTGCACATTTCGACTATGAAATATGGCAGATGGATGTCAAGACGGCTTTCCAAAATGGAATCCTAACTGAGGACGTGTATATGATGCAGCCCGGAGGTTTTTTCGATCCAAACAATGCTGGAAAGGTATGCAAACTTCTAAATTCCATTTATGGGCTGAAGCAAGCATCTCGGAGTTGGAACGTTCGATTTGATGAAGTTGTAAAGGAGTTTGGCTTCATCAAAAGCGAACAAGAATCTTGTGTTTACAAGAAGGAAAGTGGGAGAGCGCTGGTATTTCTAATCTTATATGTAGATGACATATTACTGATTGGAAATGACATTCCTATGCTCGAGTCTGTTAAGACCTCGTTGAAAAATAGTTTTTTGATGAAGGACTTAGGAGAAGCGGCATATATTTTGGGCATCAAGATCTATAGAGATAGATCAAGGAGGCTAATTGGATTAAACCAGCGTACATACATTGACAAAGTATTGAAACGGTTCAGCATGGAAGAGGCTAAGAAGGGGTTCTTGCCCATGTCTCACGGCATTAAACTCAGCAAGACTCAGTGTCCTTCGACTACTGATGAGCGTGAGCGCATGAGTAGGGTTCCATATGTTTCGGCTATTGGATCCATCATGTATGCAATGATATGTACTCGCCCAGATGTTTCCTATGCTCTAAGTGTTACGAGCAGATATCAGGCCGATCTAGGTGAAGGTCACTAGACAGCGGTAAAGAATATCCTTAAGTACTTGAGAAGGACTAAGGATGTGTTCCTAGTTTATGGAGGTGAGGATGAACTCAGTGTAAGGGGTTACACATATGCGAGTTACCTTAACGACTCAGATGACTCCAAATCGCAATCTGGTTATGTGTTTGTCATGAATGGTGGTGTTGTGAGTTGGAAAAGTTCCAGGCAAGATACGGTGGCCTCCTCTTCAACAGAAGCTGAATATATTGCCGCCTTGGAGGCTGCAAAGGAAGCTGTTTGGATTAGGAATTTCCTAATCGCTCTTGGTGTGGTTCAGGGCGCGTCCAATCCCATGGACGTTTATTATGACAACAATGGTGCTATTGCACAAGCCAAGGAACCTAGACAGCACCAGAAGAACAAACATATTCGCATGCGTTACCATCAGATTCGAGGGTTCGTTGAGGATGGTAGTGTCATGATATGCAAAATACATACGGACTCAAATGTTGCTGATCCTTTTACAAAGCCACTCCCGCATCCTGCGCATGAGGCGCACGCAAGAGCAATAGGTATTAGATACAATCTAGATTGACTCTAGTGCAAGTGGGAGACTGAAGGAAATATGCCCTAGAGGCAATCATAGAGATGATTATATTTCTTATGTATCCATGAGTTATTGTATTTTTCCTTGAATATCCATATCAGGCAACTTGTATTGATTGGCAATTATGTGAATTGTTTGTGAAACTCTTTACTTGTAATGTTATTTAATAGTTGTCCCTAGTCAGAGTTCATGTGAGGACACATGTGAATATTAGACTCGCACATTGATTGGTTGATGACTATGTTTCGAAAGTCATAGACATGGAGATGTCAAACCAATGATGTGGACACATGTTATGAACATGGGGTTGGACTAACCCAACTTGAGACTGGAAATTAGTTGTAGCTCTCTCTCTCTCTACACATCATGTACATTTTGTCCTTAGACCTGAGATTGTCGCATGTACTTGATATGTGGATCGACCTACTTTGGGATTATCAAACGTTGCTCCGTAAATGGGTAGTTATAAAGGTAGCTTTCAGGTTTGTTCTAAAGCATGCCGCAAGGCATGGTCAATCAAGATGAGATTTGCCCCTCTCTACTTGAGAGAGATATCTCTAGGCCCCTCGTGTGATCGGATACAGAAATGCATGGTCGTGCTACATATGGTTAAGAGTTAACCTAGTAAAGGGATTCTGAATCACAGTATCGAGAAAGGGAGGTCAGCTTGGAGCTAGACCAAATATCGTGAGGCAAAGGGAAAGACATGTACTAAACCTTGTGATGGTTCATCTGATATGATCTTTGTATGCATTTAGGAGTTGGCACGTCTTGCTAGAGGCCGCTACCAACTATTGACAAAATAAGTGTATTAGTGTCATGTATATACGTATATGAACCTATAGGGTCACACACTTAAAGGGTTCGAAGCCTAATGAGGATTGGATCCGAATTAGACCAGGCTTAGGCTACTAATGGGCTGCTAATGTAGAATCCTACTAGGGACGCCTATATAAGAGAGGGTGGGGCGAGCTGACCAGGGTTAGACCATTCCTCCCAGCCGCCACTCCTCATTCATGTGTTGCACGCGTGGACCAGGCAGTCCGGCGTCTGACGCTTCCACCCCGCACGTGTGGATACCTCGGAGGCGCTGCATCTGTAGCGCTTGGACGGGACGCGCAAGGGGAGCTGCTCATGGGACGAGGACGAGGAGGAGACGTAGAACATCTACACTGCCTCGACGCGCTTCATCAAGTTACGCAATTGCGCGTCTAGTGGTAATCCCGTGATCTATGACAACAGTAATCCTGGTTTACGCGGTAGAAATTTTGATTTGCGCTAGTGTAGCCTACCCATATACCTTCAACAAGTTGTCGGGCCCTTGCACCATCCACTTCTACATTGATAAGCGGGATGGCAAAAAGAAGGCCAGCCACATGCTGAAGGATTGCTGCGAGTTCCCAAAACTCAGCGAGGGTTTCACCCAGATGCGACGCCAGATCGTGAACCTCGGGTTTGGACCCGCACCTGCACCAGGTGACATCGCCCACGGAGCTCCTCCACCACCACCCATGGGGCCTCCGAACCAAGCAATCACACCCGTGCAAAACAACGACGTAAACGGGTACCCCGCGCCAAAAGGGTCCCTGATGATCCAGAAAGGGCGCCCAACAAACAGGGTGCAAAAGAAGATCACCCGCCAAGTCAGCCTGGCTGTGACCGCTCCACCCGCCCCCTGAGTACCTCAGCGGCTCGGAGTCCTGCATCACATTCAGCCATTCGGATCACCCACGCTAGATCCCTTGCCCAGGTCATGCTTCCTGTAACACCCTCAGAATCGGACCTATGCAAGTTTGAGCAAAATTCGCCAAAACCCGCATAGAAACGATTCAAAGGTGCCCACCAGGCACTTTCGTGCGGGTGGAGAACAAAGTAATAACATTACACAACAGTCCTCGATGGGACCCACAGAACAGATATATATACAAAGATCCAAATCACCTTTTTATTTATTTGGTTATCGTTGCAGCAATTACTAGTCAAGTGTAGATAATCATCCTGATAAAGTAGGCGGTGGGCACTTTTAGTTAACCATTCCGTTATAGTTGCGACACTTACTAATCAGATTCAGATACCATGAGATGACCCAAAACCCAGCAGTTGTTGGCACTTTTATTCAGCCATTCCGTTGTGGTTGCAAGATTTACTAGTCAGGTACAATGGTCGCAAGCGACAATTCAAACAAGCAATTGTGGGCAGTATTAATTAGCCATTCCATTATAGTGAAGCTGATTACTAGTCATTATAAAGTCAAATTTACAGCAATAAACTTTAGTTATGCTTGTCTATGGTCGAGATACTGTGCTCCAAGTCGTCCATAACCGCGGACACGGCTTTCAGAAAGTTTTAACCCGGCCGGGGTGCACAAATAGCAACACACACACGATCAACCTCGGAAAAACCAAATCAAAACCCAACGAGGTCTTCACGACAGAGCAATCACAAGATTCAGAAATATTTCAGGGGGCCACCCCTTTGAGTAGATCCCGCAACGGAGTAAGCAAGCTCCGAGACGGACTCAAGGTTAGCGCCAATGGCTGTAAGCGACTGGGAACCCGAAAACTCGGGGTGTCGATACCGCGTAATCACTCCGCTTACCTAAACAGTACAGTGTGCTATCTGTCGCACAATCGTAAATAAAGCAGTAAAACATGGCATAAGTACAGGATCGTAAATAAAACCTCAAACTAGTTGTGGCCCCAAGAAATAAGACGGAATCAAGCTCTGGCTAAGGGGGGCCCATACTCCCCATATGTGGATAGCGCGATAATTCAAGGAACAGGTATCAAGTACTCGGGGTCCTACGGGACACAAGTGGGCGTTCGGAAACCAAATATTTTCTATCACCCACCGATGCCTCTGCTTATTTCAATTTTAGTTGTTAAACAGAAAATAAAGTGAACGATAAGTAAAACTATGATCACCTCCAACATCAACATGCGGCAATACATCAACAACTGTGGCTCTTGACGACACGCAACAGCACTAGAGCAAGCGACTACGACGCGCAAGTCCAACTATCTACCAAACAACAGGTAATAGGGTGTGTCCAAGGCAATATAGGGCTGCACGGTATATCACAGGTACGGAAAACTAAAGCATCGCAACACAGATAGCAATAGATCAACAGGAGGGAATAAAGACTATAAAAGTAAGATAGGTAGAAAGGGGGAGATGCTCGCCTGAAAACATTGTCGAAGGTTCAACCGAAGATCGGGACGAAGCTCACATCAACTCAACGGCCTTATCCGCGAAGAAGCAAAACACTAGAAGAAACACCGGATGCACTATTTAATACAACGGCAGAAGATCGGCATGATGCATGTATGATGTATGGCAGGGCGAAGGTGCAATGCAATTAGGTCATATTGGGGGAACCGGGGTCCCGATATTTAATTAGGTGGTTCATGTTATTTATCTACCCCGCAATTTAAATGTTGTTTTAACAAGGCAAGATATGACAACGGTTCGATGCACAAATTTAAATGAGGCCAATATGAGACTAGATTTGCCCGCATATGGGCCCCATATTTAATTATTAGGTGAATCGGCATAAGGCCCCCAAACCAATGATATGCATGCGAGAAGAATGATTAAATAAGCAACAAGTTGTTATGTTATAAAATAGGGTTCGAGGAAAAAGGGTCACACATCAGAGGGGCTCGACGATCTTGGGGTTCCGGGGTTCGGGGTCGGTCTCGGGGTTCGGATCTAGGGTTCGACGGGGTCGTTCTCGGACTCAGGGATAGGTCTTGGCGCATCCGGTTCTCGGGGCATGTTGTCGGTCATGGCGTTCGGGACGAAGCACTTGTCGCGTCGGGGTCTCGGTGTCGGTTGAAGATCTTGGCGTTCTCGGCGATCTTGGCATTCTGCAGGTTTAGGTCCTGGCGCTTCAGATCGACCTTCGGTTCGGGGACTCAGGGTCCAGGGGTCTCAGCGTCCGTGTGGCGGTCTTGGCGTCCGTGAGGGAGAACTCGAGGGTCCAGCTTTTCGGGGTCCTCGGATCCGAGCAGAAGAACTTGTCGGGCCGGGTCCGGCCTTCGGGGTCCGGGAGGGAGAACTTGACGTGTCGAGGTTCGGTTTCCGGTTCCATGTTGGCATCCTCGGTATCCCGCGGTGTAGTGATTGTCGTTTTTCGGGCGCGCTTGTCGGTCATGGGTCTCGGTGCCTAGGGTCGTTGGCGAGCTTGGGGTGCCTCAGGACGGTCATAGGGAACATCATCATACTCCCATGGCACACATACACGAGCACACGCAGCCGCGCACACGGAAGGCAGGACCCACGGACGACGGTGGCGGGCCAGGCGAGGTGGGGCCGGTTGCTGGGGCGAGCTTGGCGGAGGCTGGGGAGGCCGGCGGCGGGTTCCACGGAGGGGGACGCAGCGGGGAGGAAGGGCCTGCGAGCACGGCCCGAGGCGGCGAGCGAGCCGGAGGCGAGGCCGGGGCGAGCGCCGAGGTGGAGGGGGGGTCCGCGGCGACGGGCGGAGCGCGGCCGGCTGACGCGACGCCGGCGACAGTGAGGAGGCTCGGCGGCGCGAAGGGGTCGGGAAGGGCGCGGCTGGGCGCAGCGCCGGCGACGTCGGGGTCGGGGCGGAGCGGAGCCCGGGCGGCCGCGGGCGGCTCCGGCGGGGACGCGGGACGGGTCCGACGAGGGGCAGGGGAGATGGACGGCACCGCTGTGGCCGGTGGGCGTCGGGGTGGAGGCCGGAGGAGGAGACGGGGCGGCGGATGCGCCGGCTCGGGAGAGGAGCGGCGGGGCGGAGCTCGGTCGCTGGTGATGCGGCTGGGGCAGGAGGCGGGCGGCGGAGGAAGCGCCGGCGGAGGGCGGCTCCGGAGGCGGCGAGGGAGCTAGCAGGCGTCGGCGGGGCGAGCTCCGGCGGGGACGCGGTCTCGGCCGGGGCGGGGCCGGGCGGTGATCCGGAGGAGGGGAGGAAGGAGGAGGTTGGCTGAGGCGGCCGCGGGCGGCGCCGCGCCGGGGAGATGGCCGGACGGGGAGAGGGGGGAGCGGCGAGCAGGGGTTAGGGTGGGGTCCACGCGGGAACAGGGTGGCCAGGCGCGGCTGCAGCGTGCTGCGCGCGGCGTGTGTTGTGTGTGTGCTAGCGTGTGGGGCAGGTGGGCTGGGGGGTGGTTGAGAGAGAGAGGGAGAGAGGAGGGGTGAGGGGTGACGTGGCGACGGGCGGTTGGTGGGGATTTAGGATAGGCTGACGTGGCGAGCACTGGTTGGAGGGAGTGAGGTGGCCAGGGGGTGTGGGTAGACTAGTTGGTAGGTTTAGAACAAGGGGCGGACCGTTTATATTTTCTCTGGGGTGGTCGATCGGGTCAATCGGCCCGTTCGACTGCCCCTATTAAAATTTAATTTAATATTTTATTTATTTTCAATAGCTTTTATAACTAGTTTTAGACAAACAAAATATCCGGAACATCCGGGGGTTTGGCGTTTAAATAAAAGACGGGGCGTTTTAGAAAACAACCCGGGTTTCCGAAATAGTTTTATACAAACAATGCCTGATGATGACGATGCAATGCACAAATTCAACGCGATTTTCTAGTAGTGGTTTTGCGGGATGCCACAATTCGACACCACTAACAAGGGATCTCGCCCTCGAGATCCGCCTCATGGTACCGGAAGGAAGGTCGGCGATCTGATCCTTCGCGCTTCGTGTAGATCCTCGCGACACCACTAACGAGGGTTCCTTCTTCAACTGGAAAACGGCGACACCACCAACAAAGGTCGTTGTTCCTGATCGTCGAGAGAACACTCCGGAGAACCAAAGGACGAAGATAGAGTATCAGACGATAAGGCCACCTCTAACTTCCATTAGAAGAGGGAAAAGTTACATTGATCCACCAGTTCGATGTACAGAGCGAACAGTAAGAGTCGGGTAGGGTGATCAGTCCATCCCGTACCCACACTATCAACTCTATACATGAGTAGGAGAACCAGGCAACTCAACTCTCGAGATTTAGACTGAAGATCTTCTTAGGCGGTATCCGGAACAAAGGGATGATGCCAGCAGGAACCGTATGAAAGACACAATGATTAGGTTTCGCGATGGTTCCATTGGCATGAACAACACATGCTCAAGGTCAACTCCAACTTCACCAATGCTCGTCCTTCTCATATGTTTTTCAACGACACAGATATCCGGCAAGGAACACACATGGATAAAGAGCTCAAGAACAAAAGATTGGAGGAAGGGTACAACAGACAAGTTGCAGATTGATGATCGTAGCGCCTCCGTTACAAAAGGGAGATAACGAAGCCCTGAAGGTACGACGGAAAACCCAACCACGAGAATTCCTGGACTCGAAGAGAGAGAAGAGAGCGGATTCAAAACACGTCGAGGTAAGAGGAGAATAGCAGAGGGGTAAGGAGTAAAATCAGACCTAACCAGAACTATCCAACCGATTTTGCAAAAATAGTTTTGACACTCTACTTCGGCCGTTAGCTAGGTTATCCTACAGGCTGGACTTGTGGGGTATCGCAACTGCTGAGCTCTGATACCACTCTGTAACACCCTCAGAATCGGACCTATGCAAGTTTGAGCAAAATTCGCCAAAACCCGCATAGAAACGATTCAAAGGTGCCCACCAGGCACTTTCGTGCGGGTGGATAACGAAGTAATAACATTACACAACAGTCCTCGATGGGACCCACAGAACAGATATATATATAACGGCGACTCAAGGAGTCAAGAATACAGATATAATATACAAAGATCCAAATCACCTTTAAAACGATAGAACATCCGACTACGGACAAGATGCAAATGGGGCTAAGAGCCCTGAAGAATAACCAGTGGCGTCCATAACCCTGCCCAGGCCAAGCCAGAAGGGTAACCCTGCTAACGACGTCGATCTCAAACCTGCTTAAACAAAAGGGGTGCCGACAAAGGGCAAAGGAGAAAGAAGGAGCGTCAGTACTGAGGCCAGTACACGGCGAGGCTAGAATTCGGCGGTCCTCGCCTACATAGGTATGGTGGACTGAAGCGGCAGCGGCAGCAGGCACTAAACAACCTATAGAGACTCGATACAACTGGCGGTTATCAGAGAGGGGTAAGAATGACCTATTCGGATCCAACCTGAAGCTAACACCAAACATACCCATCCTGGTGTTTCCCCCTCGATACCAAACGGGGAAGTCAGCCGAGGAACTCACACAGTTGGCGGTTTTATTTATTCGGTTATCGTTGCAGCAATTACTAGTCAAGTGTAGATAATCATCCTGATAAAGTAGGCGGTGGGCACTTTTAGTTAACCATTCCGTTATAGTTGCGACACTTACTAATCAGATTCAGATACCATGAGATGACCCAAAACCCAGCAGTTGTTGGCACTTTTATTCAGCCATTCCGTTGTGGTTGCAAGATTTACTAGTCAGGTACAATGGTCGCAAGCGACAATTCAAACAAGCAATTGTGGGCAGTATTAATTAGCCATTCCATTATAGTGAAGCTGATTACTAGTCATTATAAAGTCAAATTTATAGCAATAAACTTTAGTTATGCTTGTCTATGGTCGAGATACTGTGCTCCAAGTCGTCCATAACCGCGGACACGGCTTTCAGAAAGTTTTAACCCGGCCGGGGTGCACAAATAGCAACACACACACGATCAACCTCGGAAAAACCAAATCAAAACCCAACGAGGTCTTCACGACAGAGCAATCACAAGATTCAGAAATATTTCAGGGGGCCACCCCTTTGAGTAGATCCCGCAACGGAGTAAGCAAGCTCCGAGACGGACTCAATGTTAGCGCCAATGGCTGTAAGCGACTGGGAACCCGAAAACTCGGGGTGTCGATACTGCGTAATCACTCCGCTTACCTAAACAGTACAGTGTGCTATCTGTCGCACAATCGTAAATAAAGCAGTAAAACATGGCATAAGTACAGGATCGTAAATAAAACCTCAAACTAGTTGTGGCCCCAAGAAATAAGACGGAATCAAGCTCTGGCTAAGGGGGGCCCATACTCCCCATATGTGGATAGCGCGATAATTCAAGGAACAAGTATCAAGTACTCGGGGTCCTACGGGACACAAGTGGGCGTTCGGAAACCAAATATTTTCTATCACCCACCGATGCCTCTGCTTATTTCAATTTTAGTTGTTAAACAGAAAATAAAGTGAACGATAAGTAAAACTATGATCACCTCCAACATCAACATGCGGCAATACATCAACAACTGTGGCTCTTGACGACACGCAACAGCACTAGAGCAAGCGACTACGACGCGCAAGTCCAACTATCTACCAAACAACAGGTAATAGGGTGTGTCCAAGGCAATATAGGGCTGCACGGTATATCACAGGTACGGAAAACTAAAGCATCGCAACACAGATAGCAATAGATCAACAGGAGGGAATAAAGACTATAAAAGTAAGATAGGTAGAAAGGGGGAGATGCTCGCCTGAAAACATTGTCGAAGGTTCAACCGAAGATCGGGACGAAGCTCACATCAACTCAACGGCCTTATCCGCGAAGAAGCAAAACACTAGAAGAAACACCGGATGCACTATTTAATACAACGGCAGAAGATCGGCATGATGCATGTATGATGTATGGCAGGGCGAAGGTGCAATGCAATTAGGTCATATTGGGTGGAACCGGGGTCCCGATATTTAATTAGGTGGTTCATGTTATTTATCTACCCCGCAATTTAAATGTTGTTTTAACAAGGCAAGATATGACAACGGTTCGATGCACAAATTTAAATGAGGCCAATATGAGACTAGATTTGCCCGCATATGGGCCCCATATTTAATTATTAGGTGAATCGGCATAAGGCCCCCAAACCAATGATATGCATGCGAGAAGAATGATTAAATAAGCAACAAGTTGTTATGTTATAAAATAGGGTTCGAGGAAAAAGGGTCACACATCAGAGGGGCTCGACGATCTTGGGGTTTCGGGGTTTGGGGTCGGTCTCGGGGTTCGGATCTAGGGTTCGACGGGGTCGTTCTCGGACTCAGGGATAGGTCTTGGCGCATCCGGTTCTCGGGGCATGTTGTCGGTCATGGCGTTCGGGACGAAGCACTTGTCGCGTCGGGGTCTCGGTGTCGGGTGAAGATCTTGGCGTTCTCGGCGATCTTGGCATTCTGCAGGTTTAGGTCCTGGCGCTTCAGATCGACCTTCGGTTCGGGGACTCAGGGTCCAGGGGTCTCAGCGTCCGTGTGGCGGTCTTGGCGTCCGTGAGGGAGAACTCGAGGGTCCAGCGTCTCGGGGTCCTCGGATCCGAGCAGAAGAACTTGTCGGGCCGGGTCCGGCCTTCGGGGTCCGGGAGGGAGAACTTGACGTGTCGAGGTTCGGTTTCCGGTTCCATGTTGGCATCCTCGGTATCCCGCGGTGTAGTGATTGTCGTTTTTCGGGCGCGCTTGTCGGTCATGGGGCTCGGCGCCTAGGGTCGTTGGCGAGCTTGGGGTGCCTCAGGACGGTCATAGGGAACATCATCATACTCCCATGGCACACATACACGAGCACACGCAGCCGCGCACACGGAAGGCAGGACCCACGGACGACGGTGGCGGGCCAGGCGCGGTGGGGCCGGTTGCTGGGGCGAGCTTGGCGGAGGCTGGGGAGGCCGGCGGCGGGTTCCACGGAGGGGGACGCAGCGGGGAGGAAGGGCATGCGAGCACGGCCCGAGGCGGCGAGCGAGCCGGAGGCGAGGCCGGGGCGAGCGCCGAGGTGGAGGGGGGGTCCGCGGCGACGGGCGGAGCGCGGCCGGCTGACGCGACGCCGGCGACGGCGAGGAGGCTCGGCGGCGCGAAGGGGTCGGGAAGGGCGCGGCTGGGCGCAGCGCCGGCGACGTCGGGGTCGGGCGGAGCGGAGCCCGGGCGGCCGCGGGCGGCTCCGGCGGGGACGCGGGACGGGTCCGACGAGGGGCAGGGGAGATGGACGGCACCGCTGTGGCCGGTGGGCGTCGAGGTGGAGGCCGGAGGAGGAGACGGGGCGGCGGATGCGCCGGCTCGGGAGAGGGGCGGCGGGGCGGAGCTCGGTCGCTGGTGATGCGGCTGGGGCAGGAGGCGGGCGGCGGAGGAAGCGCCGGCGGAGGGCGGCTCCGGAGGCGGCGAGGGAGCTAGCAGGCGTCGGCGGGGCGAGCTCCGGAGGAGACGCGGGCTCGGCCGGGGCGGGGCCGGGCGGTGAGCCGGAGGAGGGGAGGAAGGAGGAGGTTGGCTGAGGCGGCCGCGGGCGGCGCCGCGCCGGGGAGATGGCCGGACGGGGAGAGGGGAGAGCGGCGAGCAGGGGTCAGGGTGGGGTCCACGCGGGGACAGGGTGGCCAGGCGCGGCTGCAGCGTGCTGCGCGCGGCGTGTGTTGTGTGTGTGCTAGCGTGTGGGGCAGGTGGGCTGGGGGGTGGTTGAGAGAGAGAGGGAGAGAGGAGGGGTGAGGGGTGACGTGGCGACGGGCGGTTGGTGGGGATTTAGGATAGGCTGACGTGGCGAGCACTGGTTGGAGGGAGTGAGGTGGCCAGGGGGTGTGGGTAGACTAGTTGGTAGGTTTAGAACAAGGGGCGGACCGTTTATATTTTCTCTGGGGTGGTCGATCGGGTCAATCGGCCCGTTCGACTGCCCCTATTAAAATTTAATTTAATATTTTATTTATTTTCAATAGCTTTTATAACTAGTTTTAGACAAACAAAATATCCGGAACATCCGGGGGTTTGGCGTTTAAATAAAAGACGGGGCGTTTTAGAAAACAACCCGGGTTTCCGAAATAGTTTTATACAAACAATGCCTGATGATGACGATGCAATGCACAAATTCAACGCGATTTTCTAGTAGTGGTTTTGCGGGATGCCACACTTCCCTGGTGCTCGAGGCGCAGATCGGAGGGTTCGAGATGAGTCGCGTCTTCATGGACGGCGGCAACGGAATCAACCTGATATTCGCTAGCACCCTAGCAGCAATGCGGATCCCGCTGTGCATCCTGGAACAATCCGACACAATGTTCCACGGCATCATCCCAGGGAAGGGCATATACCCCCTGGGAAAGATATGGCTTGACGTCATCTTCGGCAAGCCCGACAACTTCCGGTGCGAGCGGCTGGAGTTCGAAGTGGTGGACTGGCCATCACAGTACCACGCCATCCTCGGGCGTGTGGCATTCGCAAGGTTCTTGGCAGTACCGCACTATGCGTACCTGCTACTCAAGATGCCAGGACCTAGGGGCGTCATCGCCGTCAAAGGAAGCTTCACCCGCTCCGACCATTGCAATAGAGATTTTAACAGAATCTCCCAGTCGTTCGGTATGCAAGAGGAGCTAACAAGGCTTCGAGAGGTGACAGACAACAGGGCACCCCCAGTATCCAGGCAAAACGCACTAGACATGTCGTTCGACTCAACAGTCAACACGAAAAAGGTGCAGGTCCACCCAATGGATGCCCCCAAGACGGCGCTGATCGCCAACGACCTCAGCCCTGCATAGGAAAGTGCGCTCGTCAAATTCCTCCATGAGCGCTGGGAAATCTTCGCCTGGTGTCCTGCGGACATGCCAGGAGTTCCCAGGGAATTCGTCGAGCACGCACTCAATGTATTTATGGATGCCAAGCCTGTCAAATAGTCCATCCGACATTTGTCCGAGCCACGGGCCGAAGCCGTCGAAGTCGAAGTCAACAGATTGCTCGACATACTGCTCGACGCCGACTTCATCCGGGAGATCAAGGAGAGCGAGTGGCTAGCCAACACCGTGTTGGTCCCTAAAAAAGACACGAACATCCTGCGGATGTGCGTGGACTTCACGTCGCTCAACAAGCACTGCCCAAAGGACCATTTCCCTCTCCCTCGAATCGATCAGATCATCGATTCGACTACAGGATGCGAGAAACTCTCCTTCCTCGATGCCTACTCAGTCTACAATCAGATTCGGCTGAAGGTCGAGGAGAAAATGGCGTTCATCACACCGTTCGGAGTATTCTGCTACAACACCATGCCCTTCGGGCTGAAGAATGCAGGTCCCACGTACCAGCGGTGCATGCAGGCGTGCCTAAAGAGCCAGATCGGCCGTAACATACAGGTCTATGTCGACGACATAGTCATCAAGACACAGGAATCCAAGACATTGATCGACGAACTCCGCGAGACGTTCAACAACCTCGATCACTACAAGATCAAGTTGAACCCAGAAAAGTGCGCCTTCGGCGTCCCCTCTGGCCAACTACTTGGCTACTTCATCTCCTAGCGAGGAATCGAAGCCAAACCGAAGAAAATCCGGGCCATACTGACCATGGAGAAGCCAAAGAACATAAAAGGTGTCCAGTAGCTAGCCGGGCGCATCGCGGCACTGAGCAGATTCATCGGCTGCATGGGTGAGAAGGCTTTGCCTTTCTACCAGCTGCTACGCAAATCTGACAAATTTTAATGGACACCCGAAGCAGATGACGCATTCGAAGATCTGAAGTGACTGCTCTCCACCTCGCCCGTCCTGGTCATGCCAAAGGAACACGAGCCTCTGATGCTATATATAGCAGCCATGCATCAAGTGGTAAGCATAGTACTCGTGGTTGAACGACCCGAAGAAGGCAAGACCCATGGGGTCCAGCGCCCAATCTACTACCTCGGTGAGGTGCTGACGCCAACAAAATAGAGGTACCCTCACTACCAAAATCTCGCCTACGGCGTGTTCATGACGGCTCGTCGGCTGAGCCACTACTTCCAGGAGCATCAGATAATGGTCGTCAATGAGGCGCCACTCTCCAACATCTTGAACAACCCTAAAGCCACGGGACGCGTAGCCCTGTGGGGCATCGAGCTATTCCCTCTAGACATAGTCTACGAGCGGCGTAAGGCAATAAAATCTCAGGTCCTCCCGGACTTCCTCGTCCACTGGATGGAGCTCCAGCTGTCGAACACCCCGGACATGACGCAATCATGGACGATGCACTTCGACGGCTCCAAGCGTGAGGCTGGAGCAGGAGATGGCGTCATACTAACGTCACCACAAGGTGATAAGATGAAATACGTCCTTCGGATGGAATTTCGTGCCTCCAACAACGAGGCCGAATACGAGTCCCTCATCCACGGCATGAGGATGGCCAAGATCTGCGGTGCAACGCTCCTAGTCATCTACGGTGACTCAAACCTCGTCGTCCAGCAGAAGATGAATGAGTGCGACGCACACGCTGCTAACATGATCACGTACTGCGCGCTCTACAACTCACTCGAATGAGACTTTGACGGCTGCGAGCTTCGCCATGTTGGACAGGAAAGCAACAAGGAGGCCAATAGACTCGCCAACATCGGCTCCACTTGCGCACGGGTGCCGCCAGGTGTGTTCCTCGAACAAATCTGTGTACCCTCTATCAATAGGAAATTCCCCAAGGGATCACCCGAAGAAGCAGAACACTCGGGGGCTACGCCACCCGAAGGACCCGAAAAGCTCGACACGGAGGTCGAGTTGGTCAGCCCGATGCAGGTCATGGCAATCGAAGAAACATGGACATAGTCGTACCTTCAGTACCTGATAAACAGATAACTGCCTGATGACCCGACAGATGCCCGGCGCATATCTCGCCGGCCCAAGGCCTTCACCATCATTAATGGCGAGTTGTACAAGCGCAGCATTTCGGGTGTACTCCAACGATGCATCTTCAAGAAATCCATGAGGGCATCTGTGACCATCACGCGGGCAGCCGCGCCTCTTCGCCAAAGCTCTACAAGCTGGATTTTACTGGCCAACGGCCATGAACGATGCCAAGGACATCGTCCAGAGGCAACGGCTGCCAGAGGTTTGCGGATAAGCCACACGCACCAGGGTCGGAGCTCAGGCCCATACCCTTGGCCTAGCCCTTCGCCCAATGGGGCCTCGACATGACCGGCAAACTGCCCAAATCTTTGAAAGGAGGCCACGTCTACCTCCTGGTCGCAGTCGACAAATTTACCAAGTGGGTCAAGGCCATGCCTGTCACCAACCAAAAGGGCAAGACAACAGTTACGTTCTTCGAGTCCATAGTATACAGGTTCAGCGTGCTGCACAGCATCATCACGGACAACGGGTCAAACTTCATCTTAAGAGAATTCCAGGACTTCTGCGAAGGCCTCGGAATCAAGATATCATACGCCTCCGTGGCGCATCCGTAGACCAATGGATAGGTCGAAAAGGCTAACGGCCTCGTAGGTGCTGGCATCAAGAAACGTCTGCTCAGCCCACTCGAAATACTTGCAGGAGCTTGGACAGAAGAGCTACCCTCCGTCCTCTAGATCCTGCGTACAACACCAAACAGCTCCACTGGCTACACACCATTCTTCATGGTGCACGGAGCCGAAGCCGTGCTACCCGGAGAAGTACGCCATAAGGCCCCACGGGTCGTCGCCTACAGTGAAGCCGAATCATCGGTCGCACTCGAAGACGCCGTCGACACACTCGATGAGGAACGCGACATCGCCGCGGCACGCTCCACGGTCTACCAGCAGAGCCTCCGCAACTACCATATCCGCCGACTGCGCCCAAGGTCCTTTGTCGAAGGAGACCTCGTCCTGTGACTCAAGCAAGAGCGGCTGAAGAAGCTCAAGTCACCCTAGGAAGGACCATACATAGTCACCGAAGTCATCCCAGGTGACGCATATCGCCTCAAGGACGTCAAGTCAGGAGTCGCATACTCCAACCCATGGAACATAGCACAACTGCGACGCTTCTATCCCTAGCTATGCCTCTTTACTTTCAATAAGGCTACTCAGCCGAACAATGTACCCCCTCAATACGATATGAATAAAAGCTAAGTCCTCAGCCCAAAACCTCTTTTCCTCGCATTACTTTGTGATTACAACACACTCGGGGACTCCGCCTCACCTCACGACTTCGTCGACTGAGAATAACGCATGAACACCTGAGTAGCTGACCGCGTCAGGCTAACAAAAAGGACATGCATACAACAAAGGCACCACGTGCTAACACAAATAATCTTTACAACAAAGGGCATGGCAAGCCCACTCAAGCATATACAAGTTTTACATCTTTATTTTTACAGGACCTACCTATTCTGAAGGATCATGTGCGCCCGATGCTCAAAAAGATCTACAATCTCTTCGGCATACTGCCTAACGGCCGCGTAATGTGGGCGCATGTCCCATAGGCCACCATTTGGTCAAGGGGGCGGCCTAGCCGCCACCGCCGCAAGATCAACATCTGGGCGATGCAGCCGAAAAAGGGAAAGGGCGGCCTTCACCCCCGCAACCATCTGGTGCCACACCAACTCCCTAAAATGACCCACATTTCGAAACTTCGCCAGCAAACCCCATAAAGTTGAAGGCGCCTCATCAAGGGGGAACATGACGTACAGAATCGACGCCAGAGAAGTCTTCACCTGCCTAGCACCCGCGACACCTGATGAACACGATCCTGCACAGTCGCAAGGATAGTGGCCTAGTCACGGTCCATCCAGAAAAAGCCTCCGGCTTCCATGTCCTGTTGGGTCAGGCAGTTGATACGAACTGCAACGCGTTCCTTCTCCTCCCTCGGAACAAGGTTGGCACCTGCAGAAAATACTGAGTAAGATGACACGCAAAACAAGGCGCACCCGAAGACGAGCAGCAACTCAAGAAAGCTTACACTGCAGCTGCTCGGCCAACTGCTGCAGCTCCCCCATCAGATACTCCTCCCTAACGGTAGCTCGCTCCGCCTTCGACTTCCACACGTCCGCGTGACCTCGGACGCCAAGGATCTCCTTCTCAAGACTATGGACACGATCACGAAGGAAAACAAGTTGCGACGCGTCATCCAAAGATGGTCACGGCTGAGGGACAGTCAAAGCATCGACAAGAGCCTCACCCAAAGGAACCTAAAGGCAAGCAAGCAAGAATATCAACAACACACTTCTTGGGCAACAGCCCGAAGCATCATTTATATACATCAAAAAGCCACTATGTGGCACAAGGAAATAGTTCAACAAATATTACAGAAAAATAGAAGACAACTATTCTACAACTACGGCAACAGAGCCTAGGCACCCACATCCGGCGTGGCCTCAGAGCCAAACTGCCTACTCTTGACCTCCACCTGTTGCTTCGCCGTGTACTCCACCAGAAGGTTAATGAGCTTCGGCCCATAACGCTTACAGCGGGAAGCAAAGAGAGCGAAAGCTATCTTTGAGCCATCGGCAGCCGTTGGCATCCGGGAGGTGATGTGCGCCAGGTCCAACTCCGCTCCGGATGCCATGGCCATGGACAACCCCATCGAGGCGTCGAGGCCCTTCTGCTTGCGCTTGTAGGCGGCAGGTGCATCCTCTGACAACACATCGGCCAAAGAGTCAACATCCTCAAGGACGGCGCCCTTGGGAACGATCTCCTTGTAGAAACGCTCCAGGACCCCCTTGGCCTTAGCAAGGGAGCCAGCAGCAGTACCGCAGCGGTCTTCGACCGCCGCGGTGGCATCATCCAAAGCGCTCCCGTGCTCCAGGGCACCGCGATCGAACGCAATGCCCGAAGCATCTAGAGCAAAGAAGACAAAGCAAGAATCGAATAAGGGTTTGAAGACAGTGCAACCGAAAAACCAAAAGCAGGCCAAGCACTTACCAGAAACGGCCTTGGTAGAAGCCATCAGCTTCTCAGCCACCTCCTTCTCGCGTGCAACCGCAACAGTTGCGAGCTGCTCCTCGCGATCCGAAGCCTCCCGCTGCAACCGCTCCTTGGCCTCGGCAGCAGCAGCCAACTCCTGCTGCAGGCGCTCCTTCGCCTCCACAGCATCTTCAGCCTTCTTCTCCGCTCGCCCAAGGCTATTTTTGATAGCATCAAGCTGGAGAAGGGCCACATTATTTTCATCTGCAAAGCAACTAGAACACGCATGAGCAATACAAGCCACATTCAGGCGAGCAGGCAAAAAAGACATGAACAAGTATGACACATACCTCGAAGTTGTTGCATGCTAGCCTCCAATGCCAGATGTTTCTGAACAAGAAGATTAGCACTGCGCACAAAAGGCTATGAGAAGAAACAAAAGTATCACAAAAAGAGCTCGGGGGCTGCGCCTAGAAAACGAGTAAAGCATCAAACAACACGACATGAAAAAGGCTCGAGGGCTCCCCCCAGGACAAACGGAAAGAAACCTACATGCTCATACGGGGACTCCGAAGGTCCGGGTGCAGTCTTCTGCGCGACGATCACCCGAGCCTCCTGTGGAGAAGGGTTCGGAGCCTCGCCAGCAGAGTTGGCCATCGTCTGAGAGCGCGGAGTCGTCGGCTTCCACTCCCCTATGTTCTCCTGGGCGCTCTCACTAAGAGAACCCTCCGAGGAGTGGCTACAAATAAAAATATTCATCAAGGCAAGAAGAACAGTGCAGACGCAAAAAAAATAAGCGAAGGCACCCAAAAACCACTTACGAGTCAATATCACTCAAATTGAAGACGGGTGGCGTATTCCCCTTCATCTTCTTTGCCGGCGGCTGCGGCGCCACCGCCTGCAGAGTCACAACCGGGAACGGCACGGAAGAAGCACCATCATCCTCGCCGTGGCGCACGAGGAAGGATGGGTCCCTTGGCGTTAGCGGAGTCGAGGAATTCGAAGACACGCTCGAGCTCCGTACACGCTTTCGGGTCTGCCCCTTGCTCTCCTCGGGGGCTTCGTGAGTAGGCGACTGCGTCGGTGGCAACTCAGATTCGGAGTCTGCCTCCTCATTGTCTGGCGCCTCCCCATATTTCTCAGGCAGAGGGGGCATGGACCCCATAACCTTGAGGCGCTGCAAACAAAGATAACAGACAGATGTCAGAAACTACAACAAGCAAAAAACATACAGCAAAGCGCAACGCGCACGAGCAATCTTCACCTTCGAGGCCCCTTTACTGGCGCTAAGAGGAGGAGTCAGCGATTCCCCCGGCAGGTCCTCACCAGCCTTGTACTTCAGCAGCGGACGGAGGGCCCTATCAAGATCAACCGAAGATAATTCTGCGGATGACACTCTGGTGGGATCATTAGGGCCGGCGTAGAGAAACATCGAGTGCGCCCTGGCTTGGAGCAGCTGCACCCGACGCCTGTGGAAGGTGCGGATGATGTCAACCCCGTTGACCTCCTTGTCGGGCACTAGTTGGAGAGCCTCCACCCGCTGGTAGAGCATCTCCACCTCCGCCACTTCGCCCTCCAAGATGTGGTTCTTCCACGATCTTTTTCGGACGATCTTCTGCTCGGAGTCAAAGGAGGCAAGACGAAAATGTCGACCGTCCAGCTTGACATCGCGGATGTAAAACCACTTGCGACGCCAATACTGAACGGACTCGCAAATAGAGAGGGAGAAAAATTGGACAAAGGGACGAAGAGAAATGATACAGCCGCCGAGCGGACAGACTCCGTCGAAGCCGGACTGCCTCTTCACGGAATAGAGTTTCCGGAAGAGACCAAAGTGTGGCTTGATTCCGAGCCAGCACTCGCAAAGCGTGATGAAACACGCTATGTTAAGATGATGAATCTGAATCCCGTAGAGGAAAAGAAGCCCACGAAGGAACGCGTGGGCAGGAAGCGACAAACCACGGAGAATAAAAGCAACAAAGATCACCAGAAAACCCACAGGTGAGCGAGGGATTACCTCATCGCCGGGGATCTTGACATCCTCCTTGTTTTGCGGGATTAACCCCGCGTCGCGCAGCTTACGCAGGTCGGTGTCGCGCATGTCAGAGCGCCTCCACTTGCCATCGGTATTGCGCGCAGGGGCGGCAACCTTCTTACCACCAGCGGCAGCACTTGAGCCTGCTCCGGCGGCGACCTTCTTCGACTTCACCATCATGATGCATCGACGGCGGTGGTGTGCGCGCAAGAACAAGGAGGGAAAGGACCAGAGACGTTCACCGCGCGAGGAGAAAGCTTATGAAAATGGAAGCAGTGAAAGCAAATGGCGAAGGGTGAAAAACAAACCACTGTTTCCCCACAGTTATAAGGATGAAGACGAAGAACAGGATTCATTCATCCAGAAGCCCTAAAGCTAGGGTCAGATCCAACCGTCCACGTGTCAACACGGCAGCGAACAGTCGCCCGCACGCCGTCCACTACACACAGAACCCGAGGAGACGTCGTAATTCTCGCCACGTCGCGCACGACCAGTCAACTCCATGTCAATAAGTGGGACCCACGCTCGTCCTATCACATCACCGTTGGCACTACAGACGGTTGAGGTCACCGATCGTCAGCACTGATGTCATCAAGCAACCTAGCAATGACCATAATTCTTCGACTGATCAAACAAGTACTTACTTGAATCTACGATTTGAACAACTACTCGGGGGCTACTCCTATCAGGAGCGCTGGCCACGCACCCGAAAGACAAATTTGTGTCCTACGAACATGAAGATCAAACAACTCTTGAACTTCGAGTCCTACGTCGAGTCTACGACTCCACTAGGGACTCGGGGGCTACTCCCATAGGGAGGACTGATTAAGCATCTGAAAAAATTGTGTCTTACGTACCTAAAGCTCAATCAACTGAACTAAAGTCTCTGCTCGAGCCTACGAATAGAACAGACACTCGGGGGCTACTCCCATAGGAAGCGCTGATCGCGTACCCTATGAATTCTTCGACTGCGATCCTTCGGATCAAAAATGCAAAAACTTTCTGGCAACTTTGCCCCAACTAACGCTAAGTGAGAAGAATCCTCCTTGACCACCTGAAACACCTCCGCGGTGATAAACATTTCGGATGATGTGTCTACGACATAAAGATAATACCCGCGGATATCATCTGATGGCCTGGTAACGCACCTGACCGTGCTCTGCCAGTAAAAAACCGTGTCAACAGGCACGATGAAAATCCTGACGGACGCGTTGGGTACATCACTCAAAGACTACTGGGATTCGATTCCTGTAATACCTCAACGACCTGAGTTGAATTACGCCAGCATCTGTTCCGGATTCGAGTCTAGAGATCGTGTTGTTTTGTCCTAAGACAGTTAACTGACCCTGATCCGCTAGGAGAGTCAGGCACACGCATCAACAATCCCTACGAACTAAAATCATTCTTTCTCTTATGAACAGAAACGGCTGCACCCGAAAGATTGAAGAGTCCTCAGCCGAATCTTCGATTCGACTGAACACTCGGGGGCTACTGACATGGTTATACCCAACGAATGCACAACATTAGCATATACGGTCCAGCCCAAGGAAGGCCCACTACGAGCGATGCAACCCATGGAGTTTTCGGGTGGCCCAAACCCGTGACATCTCCGGATCCTTGGAGAGCAACACTTTAGTAGATAGAATATTCAAAGGGGCAAACTCTAACTCGATCTGTGCCCGAGACCTACTTATATCTATATAAAGGCTAGGAGGACACGGCGAGGAGGGTCTCTCACCTCACCGCATACACACCTCACGCCAGATTGCATCTGCGCACCCCTGTACTTTTCGGTTCCGTCGTAATCAAGAGCAGACAAGCAGGAGTAGGGTTTTCCCTTCGGAGACCTGAACCTGGTTAAATCTCGTGTCCCCTGGTTGCTTGTCTATTAACCGTTCCGCGATCTCCAGCATCCCCACCTTCTCCAAAACCCAAGCTCTTAACAATGGGCATTGACAAGATCGAACCTCGTCATTGGGTGTTATGTATGTCGTCTCTCCGAACCAGTTGCACGGGGTGAAACTATTTGAGAAGGCGGAGACGGCGCCAACTATATGGCGGCCGCCCGTATAGTTGGTCGTCAACTCTTCTGTCTCCGTTTCTCTCTTCGGGTTTTCTTCTGGTATTATTAATATTTCCCAAATAAGTGATTTAAGTATATTTTGGCTCATTTTCTCTCTAGTGCAACTGCTTCAAGAATATTGTCCATTGGATCCATCATCTGATCTAATCATGGTGAAAATAAACATATAAAGTGCGTGTGAACGCCGTAAAATACCAAAATCCTACATCTACAATGCAAAATAATCATGTAAAACATGATGCAAATATGCACTCATCAATCGCACACACGTCCGACACCCCGACAACCTCTGTCTCCTCTCTCTAGCAAAGCAGCAGAAGCAACAAATCATTTCCATATAAACCACCACGAAAACATGTACTTCGCTAACCCGAAACCACAGAGAATAAATTAGAGGGGGGAGAGATCCTTCACGTGGAGTTGTAAAATGAGAGAAGGAGGTGTAAAATGAGATAAGGAGGAGGTGCTTCGCTAATCCGAAGCAACAAATCCTTTCCATAGAAACCACCACGAAAACATGTACTTCGCTAATCCGAAACCATGGAGAATAAATTAGAGGGGGAGAGATATCCTTCATGAGGTGTAAAATGAGAGAAGGAGGTGTAAAATGAGAGAAGGAGGAGGTGCTCCTTATATAGGGGAGGGGGCACACCCCTCCCATGGCCGGCGGCCAAAGAGGGTGCCCCCACCCCTTCCTCATTCATGTAGGTGGATGCTACACTCACATAAACATACCTCCACTCAAAACTTCACTCACGTGTATTAATTTTTCACCAAAATTAATGTCATCTCTCATTTAATAAAACCATTTTATTTATTTTATACCTTGTAGACATTCGGGCATATGAGAGTGCTGATTATTAATAAAGTTGCAGCCCTCATTCTCAAAAAAAAAGTCATGTACTCCCTCCGTTCAGAATTAGATGTTACAAATTTTTCTATATTTAAATATGTTTTGGAGTTCTATTTTAAAAAATTAGGATTTAGTGTATAAGTACATGCGAATCTAGACAAATCTGCGACGTCCATAATTGGACGGAAAAGGTACATGAAATCATCACGAGTTGTAATGAGCAGCGAGGCCATTAAACAAATCTGTGATAAACTTAACCCAATTAACTAACGTCAATATACTTATGGAAAGCTCACAAAGATCTGATGGAAAGCAAGTCAGATTGCAGACGCATTGTTTCTAACAAGGCCTCCTTCCTGCACCCAAGTACCTGACCACTCACCTGAAGATGACTGAAGATACAGTGTATTGCAAGAACAAGAAGTTCTGTTGCGCAGGTTAAAGCAGTTTTAAAAAAAAACGGGTTAAAGCAGCATCTCAACATGTACATAGGATCGACAATGTATTATTATCAACCTAATGTAGTACATTCCCTTGCCTCTTACTTGCATCCAGCAAAGAATTTCTAGTTCTACAGCTTCTCATTTTGAGGATTAACACTATTCTATAGTCTACATAAGTACACCTTCCCATGCTTGTCTCTGAAAAAAGCAGTCCGGAGGACAGACTTGTGATCATCCAGCTTAGACATGCAAAACTTACTGCCCTTTCACAATCTTCTGCCTATTTGTCACCCACAATCTACATTTATCTTAAATCTAACATTTTGATACATCTGAGCTGAGAACCGTTGCACAGTCAATCAAACTCCAGTCACCCCCGCCAAATCTTGGACAAACAAGCTAGAGTCGCCCATGCCAAAATCTTGGTAGTCAAGCAGCCAATCTGTCGTTCCATCCCACAGAAACTGCTCGGTAATGCTGCCAAACTCATCATCTTTGCTTCTCGCAAAACTCAGCCATGGCTCATCGACAAGCAGCTCTTCCTCCAACAGCCAGTTTGCCAACAGATCCTGGTCGTGACCGCCGGTGTTCCTGCTTGACTGTTCTGATGAATCCGTCGGCATTGACATGCCTTCAAAGAAGAGCCCCTTGTAATCCAGATGATTTACTGTGTCGCTGGATTTAGCTGATGTGGTTTGTGATGTAGTCCTTATCGGGCTAGCCACCTTAGTGTTCGCCAAAGGCTGATGTGTGGCCGGGTCTATGCCCATTTTTACAAGCTTCTTCTTGATGTGCGTGTTCCAGTGGTTCTTTATCTCGTTGTCTGTTCTCCCAGGTAACTTGGCAGCAATTTTGGACCATCTGCACGTATGGATGCAAGATATGAGGAGTAATGACAACTAGTATGGTACTATAAGTTGATCATGCAGAGAACCAAGCGCTGGCTTGGTGGCAAGGCTAGCGAGTGCGCAGCCAGCCCACCCGGATTCGAGTCCCCATGGGGACCGAATTAAACGGGGTTTTATTCGAGCGCGTACAATTTGCTGCTGGAGAGGTCTCATCTATCTAACAACGTATAGCCCGCGAGGGATCATTCCCCGGGGGTCAACGTTATAAGTTGATCATGCATTTGGAACAAAAACACTGAAAAAAATTAGAGCAGCAAAACATTGCTCATTGACCATTTCCAATGGTTATGGCAGCTTGCTGGAAGCTAGCAATCTAATAATTCACCTATTTTCACAATTTAGCCTCCTTTTCATTGCAAAATGGAATTTGAGATAGACATAAAGGACTAGCTTGAGAATGACCTAATGGAGTAATGGGTGCCAGTACTTTTGTTTTGTATTCCCTCCATTTCAAAATATAAGATGTTTTAGCTTTTTCCTAAAACACATGTATCTAGACACCTTTTGGTGTGTAGGTTCACTCATTTTGCTCTGAACCTACATGCAAAAAGGCGTCTAAATACATGCGTTTCAGAAAAAGACTAAAACATCTTATAATTTGGAATGGAGGGAGTAACTTTTAAAGTGGTCTTCAGTTCACATACCTACACTCTAAAACTTTAACCCAGGTTTCAGAAAAACCTACGGATTCACCTTTTTGGAGGGGCCTGATGAATGTAAAGGATTATTTCTTTGCGAGGGGAACTATAGAGATAGGTAATGGGCAGAATACTAGGTTTTGGGAGGACTCATGGTTAGGAGACAAGCCTCTTTGTGATGAGTATCCATCTTTATACAATTTTGTTCATCATAAAAATGTAACAGTAGCAAAGGTCCTGGAGTCGGTTCCTATAAATATAAACTTTAGAAGAGATCTCTCGGGTAATAAATGGCAACGATGGATACAATTACTTACACGCCTATTGGAGGTCCAACTTTCGGATAGTGAGGATAGTTTCAAGTGGAAGCTAACAGCCTCAAGGTGTTTCACAGTCAAGTCTTTATATCTTGATTTACTTAATGGTCAAACAACGTATCTTAAGAAATACATATGGAAAATCAAAGTACCTCTTAAAATAAGGATTTTATGTGGTTTCTACATAGAAGAGAAATTCTAACTAAGGACAATCTTAGAAAGCGGAACTGGCAAGGGTCTACTAAATGTTGTTTTTGTGATCAAGAAGAGACAATTCAACATTTATTCATAACATGTCCTTTTGCAAAGATATTATGGAGGATTATATTCTTGTCTTTTAACATACCTCCTGCAAACGTTACAAATCTTTTTGGAAACTGGCTGAATGGAATTTCAAAGCATGATAAACGACACATCAGAGTTGGTGTCTGCGCTTTATTATGGGCTATATGGAATGTGCGAAACAATTTCATCTTTAACAAAAAAAAGTTTTCCATCATTTCTGCAGGTTATTCCTATGGCTACTCATTGGATCCATATGTGGTCTTATCTCCTCCCAGCGGAGGAGCGCCACGCCATGGATTTTGGGTGCAGCTATTTGGAGACGGTCGCACGGGACTTCTACAGCCAATACGGGTGGCGGTCTGATCGGCGATTGACTTGAAGATGATCATACGCCGTTCTCTTTCTCTTTTGTTTAGATGGCTAGTCCATGTTGATGTTGAAGTGTATAAGTGGATTGCACTAGTCCTTTCCATCAGTTCGGACTTTTGGTTGCGTTGGCTAGTGCATGAAGTTTGACATGGTATCAGAGCCTAAGGTCTTGAGTTCGAGTCCTGGCTTTCGCAATTTATCCTAAAATTGCCGTTGACCCCTCTTTGTCCACGTATAGGCCTCTTGAGTCATACGTGAGTTTCGCGCGCCGTCGCTCTCTTCCGGTTGCATGTGTTGACTTCTCCCCGTCACACGTGAGAGGGGGTGTTGAAGTGTATAAGTGGATTGCACTAGTCCTTTCCATCAGTTCGCACTTTTGGTTGCGTTGGCTAGTGCATGAAGCTTGACAGTTGAGACATTGTGCGACCCGTGATCTTGTAATAATGTGTAATACTTTCTCTTAATAATGAAATAAAGAGCCGTATGCATCATTTTGATGCAGAGGCTGGGGTTATCCCCCTATTGAATAAAAAAACATATGATATATGGCGACTACATCAAACATAATATTTTCCTATTCAAGGTGCAATAATTAAGGTGAAGATCTGAATGCGGTGATTCACCCAGTTTCCCGTGCATGTTTCGTCCGTCGGATTCACCCAGTTCCCTGCTTCGCGATTCGTGCATCCAGGTTTCATTCAGTTTTATTGTGTTTCGGGGGTCGCAAACATATTCGTATCCGGCAAGATTGAATGATCTCATACACAGGCCTTCTGTGCATGGGATTAAGTCATTTCTCGTGAAGATCTTCATTGCATAAGGCAAAAATCATTAAAAGGGCCGGGAAACAAAGAGGATAAGAAGCCTACTCCCTCTGTTTGTAAATACATGTTCTATGAACATTGAACAATCTTAAGCATGTAATTTTGGACCTAACTTTCATATGAATATCTTAGTACAAAATAGAAAATTATGGTAGTTTAAAACAATTTTCATGAAAAATATAATTATACTGTTTTCACATAAGAAATAGAATATTTTCAACATATAATACCAGCCTACTAGGTCAAAGTTGGAAATGTTTGACTGCCCGCTTTCTAGGACATCATGTATTTTCAAACAGAGTCAGTGTATTAGGAAAATTAATTTAGAGATTTCTTTAGCAATTCTAAAGAAATAAAGAAAATATGTTAATTCAGATGTAACCTCATTTAATGCGTGGAAAGGCTTATTTCTACAGAAGATTGTTTTTTGTTGAGAGCCGAGCCATGGAGGAGAATGGAGTTCTGAGGACGGATAATGATACCATGTCATGTGCACACCACTCTACTACTTTTGATCATTGTGTAGGAATTCATTTGGTTGGAATACTGATACTACAAGATTTGTGCATACTCTTTTTACTAGCAAGCTAATCAGGACATATGTATATGCAACTGCCGGGTGATTTTATTTATTTTATTGAAATGCAATATTAAAATAGAAAGCAATCTGTCACAGTGACATTTGTGCTATGCTGAGCCTTGTGATAACTAGGATGCCCATATGCATCAAAGTGAGCTCTGTTCACAAAAATACACACAGAACATTTATAAGTACAATATGCATGTAATATGCTAGAACTTTTTTCTTTATAAGTATATCCTGCAGTTTTATAATTCTAAACTTAATCATGTATATTTTACCCATACCCAGGAATGAGTGCAATGCAACTAGCTTCTCCTAGCATAGCAATGCAGCAGATGGGTTGATATGCCAAATGTGTGTTAGCATGCGTTGCTATAATTTGTAGCACTATGATATGCCCATACACACAGTTGTACCTGTTGCCAAGCTTTGCGTGGAGGTCGATGACGAGCTGCTCCTCATCAGCAGTGAGAAGACCACGCTTTAAGTCAGGGCGAAGATAGTTGGTCCACCGTAGCCGGCAACTCTTGCCACAACGCAGCAGCCCCGCCAGCTTAGGCACCGCTCGCCAGCAGCATCGACCGTGTGTCAGGATGAAGCTGACGAGCTTATTGTCCTCCTCCGCAGTCCATGGCCCCCGCTTCACTCCCTGCTTGTCACAGCAAGGCTGCCTCCCCATCTGCCACTTTACTGCAGACTAAAACTAGATGATCAATCCCTGGGTTAGAAGCCTACCAACAAACTTATATTGCCTTGTGTGAGCTACCAAACTCTTGCAGACAAGCATCAGACAAAATGGCTGTGACAGCTCCCTTGCAACTGCAATGGGTGTTAGTGCTTGCATATTTATAACACAGTGTGTAGCATTTTCATGCATTTTGTACATAGTGATAGTGACAGTGATCGTGATTTGGTTAACATGTGACCAGGAAGCAAGAGCCTCGATCTGCGGTACAGTAAAATTTTGCAACATAAGTCCCCATAAAATAAAAGCAATAACATGCATATGTACTGCAGCATCATGAACTTCAGATTCAGACATACTGTCAAAAATCTGAGACCAAGTTGATTCCTGCAAATTTGTGCAATTCAATACTACCTGGGCTTAATATTATATAAATGAATCAACTCAGTAGAGAGAGTAATTCTCAATTCTTGCATATGTAAGAATATCATGATGCCCTAGCTACTGATCATTTTTTCAGCACAGCAACAGTTCGATTGCAGATAACACTAAGAAGGTACAATTTTATCTGAAAAGAACAGCTTACCTTTTGTTTCTAAGGCTGCTGTTGCTTCCATTACCCACAGGGGCATATATGTATGTTGCCTTCCTCACCAACTTACGCAACGATTCCATCAGCCACTTCGTCACCAATAGTGTATATAGCTGACAAAACCATGGGGAACTCTCTGACTTGGATATCTCCATTGCAAGTTGCATTTGTAACATGCTTGTATCAACCAAGATTATGATCAGAACACAGGATGCGCTAGACGTAGCATTTAATCTGTTTAGGGAAATCAGGCATGGCCAGTGTGTCCCAGTGGTGTAGTCTGTGCCAAAACATTCAGCATCTGTGCTCGCCAGTTCTGCCAGGTTCTCAGCACAGAAGAATTTGACTGAACGATACTCTTCTGCCATACATACAAGTGTATTTATCTTATCAATACCAACACTTATGAGAGAAGGATCCACGAACAGATATGACCATACCAACCATCTCATACATCATCTTCCTTGAACATGTAGTTAATCATGGGGTTCACACGACCACCTGGAAAATTTTGCCTCCCTATAGTTCTATGTCAATATCAAAACAGTACAACAGATTACTAAGTGATTAGATATAGGAAAACAGTGGCCAATGTCAGTAATTTTCTGGTACCCTGTTCCACCAAACAATATCCTGTAACAAAACTATCTTTTTGCAATGAGATGTGAAAAAAATGGGAAACTACTAGCAGTAATAGCTTAGTGAACTCCACAAATCTTATTCATCAAATGAATAGAAAACAAGCTGATGATATAATTTCTATTCCGAAGTGACAGCAAGGGACAGCATACACGTCTGCGGGTTTACTTTACACAACACAATCTGCCGACACGGAGAATGACCGCATGCTGTAACAAGAAAACAACATCAATTTGGTGATACATACGTTGTAATATTGCTATGAGGAGCATAATAAGTTTAACGGCAAATAGCATACCACAGAAAAGCACTAACCAATTTACCATCTTATTTTATGCAGTTGCCGACAGTCCGGAATATCCAATTAAACTGCAATGCATCTGGACTTACCAAATCTTCAACCCGATATAGTTACTGCTCATGCTACTGAGATGACTACCTTGAAAATGCCATTGACAGAGAATGTGTCTAGTCTTTCCATCATCGCACTTCATCAGCTATATTTACTTAACAACCTGGATTAGTAACCTTCCAGCTAAGAAACCGTAAAGACAGAGTCCTCAGTAAGACATCAGCACATCGCACAAACTTTTGCACAATTTCTTCCTGAAAAGGCCTGAAGAGAAAGGCTAGGCTTCTAGGAAATATTATACATGTCAATTCAGCGAGAAATCAATTTGCTAAGAAATGTAGTCTAGCTAGGAAACATTATATTACATGTCAATTCAGCGAGAATATTTTTTTAAAACAATGTCAGTCTCTGACCTACTAAATCTTCCAATATCGGTTGCTTCATTTGACAGAAAATTACCGAGCAGTACACACATTTGAAGAATACAATCTAGCAATTCCATTGCCATCCGCATATTGACTTAACACCCAAGCAAACAACATCGAACTACAATATTCGTGTTGGCATGTTCCTATCCTCAACTCTCAAGTACTCAACATCAAACGTGCTAAACTATAGAGCACAGAACTGCATGCTGGTGTTGCAAGAAACTGTCAGTACCAACAGAAGGACTAGGCTGAAGATTACTGAAGGTCCGTCGTAATAGCAACTTAGCAAGTCCCCGGGGTTCACAAACTCACAATCAGCAAATTTCCTCTTTGCTCGCTAATAAATCAAATAAAACTCGCAACGTGTGGCCATGAAGCGATAGGCGCAACGGAAGCAATGGGCGGCAGAATCTTAATTTGGTGGGTGATGGACGGAAGGGCCTCACCGCACATAGACTGGGCGGCTGCGCGTGGAGAAGAAGGGGGATCCGTCGAGGCGGCAGTGGCGCTGACGCGGACCTCGCACCCTTCGCCACCCGCCACGGCCGGACTCAGTGGCAGCGCTGTACGGGCAAAAGGAGAGCATTGACAGGGGCGCTACGGCGAGTCTGACACGGCTCCGCGCTACGCTGCCCCCATTGACGGCGATGGAACCAAGCGAAAAGGATAGCAACGTCGGAAAGGGGCGCCACTGCTCATTCTCTTTTTTTCGTTAGTAGCAAAAATCTGTTCGTTATGATGCTCTTAGGTCATCACTTGTTTAGAAAAATAAACAGGGTTTTGTTTTCTCTTCTTAGAAAAACAACGGGAAACTTTATTGATTATCAATCAAAGTTATATTATTTAGTAGAGTTTACGATAAAAAACTAGGACGTTCATAGATCCAGTTATAGTAATTTTAGAAATGATGGAGAGACGGAGAGGAGAAAAAACGCTTCGCTCGGTCCGCTCCCGCGGGCGGAGGCGAGCGAACCCTAGCTAGCGTCGCCGCCCTCCCCTCGCCATCGTCGGTGGGCGTCATCGGGCAAAGCCCCGGAGGCATTGGCGGCGGGGGGGGGGGGGGGGGGGGGGGGGGGGGGGGAGGCTCCCTCTTTCCCTCGTTTGACGATAGCAATGCGGGTGGCCTCGACGGACGGGGGCGCGGCGGTGTGGCGGCTCCTGGTGCATGCGAGCAAGCGGAAGTGGCGGGCTTCGGGGCGGCAACGACGGCGTACAACGCGAGCCGGTATTCCAAGGATATGGGCGGCGCGGGAGCTCGCCGCAGCGGTTCTGCGGCTTCGGATTGCACTCCTTGCAAAGCCTTTCTTCTTGGGTGTGTGTGTGTGTGTATATGTATAGTTTTGTCTTGTAAGTTGGGTTCAGCATTCTGTATATGTTTCGCCCTTTGGCGTTATGAATTTAGCGTCGGGTCATTTGACCTATTTTCTATAAAAAATAATTTTAGAAATAAAACACCCCTAGCTAAACTATGTGCTGCTTTATTTGACTCTTTCCCGCAATGGCCAGAATCAACATTCCCAATAGCTCATGCATGTGTAATAATCTCGGCGTAAAATGTTCAGTCATGGCCTGAACATAACTTGATGACTTCCAAAGAGTGATTCTGCTTCCACTTGATGGTAACCCAAAGAATGAACAAGGACTAGACCATGTACCATTGCTATAGCTTCCGTCATAGTAGGTGACGTCACATGCGGTAAAAATGTCGAAGAAGCAGCAATAAAATCTTCCTAGTTGTTAAGTACTATCGCACCACGGCACCAGTAGCTCCTGCCCCTTCGCTCTCCACAATGGCTGCGCATCAACATTGAGCTTGGTCTGATTACTCCTTGGTTTTGTCCATATTTTCTTAATTGGCATTACATCAGTGCCGGTCCTTCTAGTAGCATTCGCCGTGATTGCTCGTATCGAAATAGCACAATTTTTTAACCGAAGGGATCTGCTTACCATGAGTCTGATGCCGCCTCAACCACCAGATATACCAAAACTGCCACAGCAATGAGATTGTGAGTTTGGATAGTGTGTTATAATTAGGTACATCCGAGACCGGTGCCCTAAGCAGATATTCAAAAGCTTCCGCTCCAGTCCAGTACGTCCCCGTTGCTCCCACTATCTTGCACTCTAAACCCAGAATTTCTCTAAATATCGATAGCCCCTTGGCATTGAAACATCATATGCTTTAAATCCTCCTCTACCGCCTCGCACAATGGGCAGATGCCATCAGTACCAGTGTGCCGTTTAGGATATGTTTCATGGGCAAAATTCCGTGTAGGACTCATCAGCCGAAGATTTTAACATTTGTCGGTACGATTTAAATTCCAAAGGGTCTTCCAAATGGGGTTACTGAGAGATGTACCTCTAATCGGTGATCGAAAAGTAACACCATTAAATTGATGTTTCAATTCAACGTGATATGCAGACCACATAGAAAAGGTGCCCGAGCTCGTGCCATGCCAAACTAAAAAAAATCATCAAAATCATTAACACTTAGTGGAATTTGCAGAATTATATCCACAACAATAGGATGGAAAATATTATGAAACAAATCCTTGTCTGAACTGCTAGTAGTCATTCAATAAGCTCCCACACTTTTGTCAGAATACAATTACCTCGCGGTGTGGTTACCTTTCAGTCGGAGCTGCTAGGGATCCACGGATCCTTCCATATGCCAATTTGTTCACCATTTCCAACATGCCAAATACATCGACATTTAAAAATTTGGATCCCGCAACAATGCTTTGCCATGTGAATGACGAACCTGTCTTAGGCCCAGCTTTTCAGATATCTCCTAAAGGGTAGTATTTTGCACGAAGAACTTGAGCATATAATTAAAGAGTTTGGTTCATCAATTAATCTCCAAACATGTTCTGCTAGCATGGCTAAGTTAAAAGAATGGATGTCTCTAAATCTCATGCCACCATCCTTCTTTGAAAAACATAATTTTCACCATGCATACCAATGTGTATTTTTTCCTTGATCATCATATCCCCACTTGAATTGTGAAATCACATCTGTGATCTACTCAAATATTATTTTGATAAGAGAAAAACTGACATAGCATAAACTGGAATGGCCTGAAGAATAGCTTTATTAGAATTTTCTTACCACCAATTGATAATAGCTTTTCTTTCCATCCTTTCATGCTTTGTGGCACCCTCTCAATAAAATGCCAAAATCAATCACTCATGTCCGCTCCAACTGTTGCACGGAGGCCGAAATATTTATCCAAGAATAGCTTCATTATTTATGTTTAAAGTATTACAAATATCCACCTTCACATCCACATATGAAGACAACACAAGATTTTGCTACACTAACCAATTGTCCTGAGTATGTGCAACAGGAATCCGGCACTTGTTGCAACGAGATTGCATTATTCAAATATACTTTCAAGAGGATAAAAAATCATCAGCAAGAAGTAGGTGTGATACCGATGGTGCATTCCTACACACCTTGACCCTTTCAATGCCACCAATCTCCTCCGCATGCAACAAAATACTATACAACCCATTCACACATAAAAGGAACAAATACGAGGACAACTGTTCCCCTTGATGAATTCCTCCAGTAGGAGTAAACCCCTCAGCCAATTGAGAGTTAAACCTATCTGAGTAGGAAACCGAAGTAACACATGCCATTACCATATCAATCCACTCGGCATGGAAACCAAGCTTAATCATCATATTCTTCAATAACTTTCATTCCACTCTGTCAAATGCTTTATGCATGTTAAGCTTTACCGCACATAAACTAGACTTTCCCTTCCTCTTATTTTTTATTTTGTGTACACATTTATAAGCCACTAAGACATTATCTGTAATGAGACCGGTTCAAAAGCAATTTGATATGGGGAAATGATTTCAAGCAATATCAATTTTAATCTTTCTGCAAGCCTCTTGGAAATAATTTTATAAACAACATTGCAGAGAGAAATAGGCTGACATTGGGATACCTTATCAGGATTATCCACTTTCAGAATCAGCGCCACTATCGTTTCATTCCATTCTGGTGGAATAATCCTCTCATTAATCATCTTTGGTATAGCAGCTATGATGTCATTACTAACATGGTGCCAAAATTTCTTATAGAAAATAGCATTTAATCCATCATGCCCTGCCGCTTTCAGGTCACCAATACTAAAAATACTAAAGACAACTTTCTTCACATCTTCAGTTGCGAAAGGAGCGATAAGGTTTCCACTCATCTCAGCAATGACTTTACATTTTGTCCAAAAAGTTCGGATCAAGCTGCTGATTTTCAGAAGAAAACAATTTTGTAACATACTGTAGGATAACCGGGTTTAAACTATCCGTACCTCCTTTAAAAAAACTATCCGTACCCTCCACAATCTGCCCCGTTGGCTCCTTCAGTTTCTTGATGAAATTTTGTTTTCTACGAACCGATGCAAAGTTGTGAAAATATGCTATGTTTTCATCGCCGTTTTGGAGCAATTAGCATGTGCTCTCTAACTCCACTTTATCTCCTCTTGACACAATAACCTTTCGATCAGTTTTACAAGATCATGTTTGCGTGATCGTTCACATTCGATAATGGGCCTCTCATAATTTCCTCTATCTCCCTCTAGGCAGGGTGGTACCTGAGAAAATGGATGCCTTGTGCCAGACCAAAAATTAGGCCCTCGATGTAACCATTCGCAATATGTAACCAAAGATCTTTTTTGTAATATATATCATGTTGGTGGCATAGTTTTTTGGAAGAAATTACATCTTAACAAAGCGGTTATGAGTATTCATAAGTACTCTCTCTATCCCAGTTTATAAGACTTACGCGTATACCTATGTCGCTCGCATGAGCTATATAATATGAATTATATAATACAAAAATTATATCATTAAAAAATATAACATTTAAAGTTTCTAATAATATAGTTTTTATCATATGTATCTCATGCTAAGTTGGTTAATTTGTTAATCTAGAAATACGTGCAAGTCTTATAAACTGAGACGGAGGGAGTAGTACTTCCTCCAATCCATAATAGGTGTCATTAGTTTAGTATTAAATTAGCACTTATTATTGGAGGGATGCATACTTTGGCACAAACATGCCATCCTTCTAGCATTTCGTTGAGGCAAAATCTTCAATTAATTTTTATAAGAAACCTTCTCTAAAATATCATATATCGAAAATCAAACATGCAAACAAATGGGAACCTTTGATTGAACTTGGAAGTAGACCACTGGACGGCGGTGCGTGTGGCATTCCGATTTGCTTCTTCTCTTAATGACTCCGTGCGACCAAGCAATCCTAGCTGAGGCTCCATCTCTAACCAGTACATCACCCAGGTCGTAGGGGCGGTAGGAAGAAGAAAGGGGATCGGAAGAAACAGAACAGAGCAGAGAGATGTGAAATAGAGAAGAAAACACTACTCCGAGGAGTGCTCCTGTGCTTTCCGTTTTTTTTTTTTGCACTCTTTTCAAAGCAGCCTGGCGGTTGAGATTAAGGGCGCTAATACACCAGGTTTGTCTAATGAAAACGAAACTGACGTCAGATCCCCGGTCCAAACCTGAATCCAAGTAAGCCCGTTGGCCCGCCCGTGCTCCACGCACACGATCTACCGGTCGGCGCTCGCCTCCCCCGACACCACGTCCGTTCCACCCGCGCCGCCGCGTGCTCCTCATGTCCCCCGCCGCTGCCGAGTCTCCTCCAGGATGAGGATGCCCCTCCCCTCCCTAGTCTGTTCCCGCGCGAGCTCCTTGTCTATTCCGGCGCGAGTTCCTCGTCCAACGCTCCCGCTTGGAGCGGTTGCACGACCCGGTGCCACCGTACAGCCGCGCGCTCTGCGCTTCCTGCTCCGGCTCCGGCTCCAGGCCGAGTAGCTCGGCGCGCCGCTGCACCTCTTATGCCAGCTCTAGAAGGAGTTGCTCGTGGCGCAGCTGCACCTCCTACGCCATCTCCACGCCGATTCACTCGCCGCCCCGGTGCACGCAGAACCTAGCTCTTCGCCACCCCTGTACGTCCCTCAACCCATATGTGACACCAGCGGCGGCATGATCTCGGCCGCCAAGTCGGCCGCCTCTGACGGCTATCCTTTGCTCGTCTCGGACATCACCGGCTCCATGGTCTCAGAGGCCGAGATCCAAGGGGAAAAATCAACAGCAAAGCTGTACTCAGATACAAGATTGAGAAGGTATCAACAAGTTTGCCTAGCTCTCTCTCTCTTGCCAACTAGATTTTCTTGGTTACTTCCTTGCTGAAGAATTTTGCGGAGTGCAGTATGCAGTTTCCCTGTCTAGTGTTAATTGGTTCAGAGTACTCACTCTAGTTTCATATACTATTCTGCTTTCATGGCATAACATTACTAGCCATGTACAAAGATCACACTTAGATGATAGAACTTTAGTTATGATCAGGCGCTTCTCCAGCTTAACTAAACAATCAGTGTGTCGTGTGATTGTTTTTCCTAAAAAATGCCATATATATATAGAAAGAGCGGGAAGTAAATAAAACCATATGTTGGTATTCTATTAAATTTGCCGTATCCTTTGGAATCAATTATGCACTTAACCAGTTGGCTAAGTCTTGTGCATAAGTTTGGAAACTTCTTCCTTCACTATCGTCTTCTGGTTTATGTGGGAGAAAATTAACTCGGCGAGCATCTTGTCATTAGAATTGTATATATCCATCTGCGGGAGATAATGCAATAGTTCAGTCCACATAGAATTTGTAACCAATATGTATTTGTTTCATATTGAATAAAGGTCACAACTAGATGAAGTTTTACTTGTGTTGATCAACCTGTGAAAAATCAGTTTTCATTTTTGTAGTCTCCCAATTTTCCATGTACCACAATACAAATTTTCCACACGACAACCTGTTATAGAACAAATATTTCTAAATATAGTAGAATTATGATGCAAGTTAATGTTTATGAAACATAATGCTATAGACTCACCCATCTTGTTGCTTTGGAATGTTTCGTATTTCTCTGATTGGCCACTTAGTCACATCGGGTAAATGGGGACTGCCATGTTCTCTTACAACGGAGACTTCTGCCTCTATCCCTTGAAGTTGTATATTTGTGCGGAATCGATGCATTTAGTTTGGCCTCACTATATAGCAAAAATGGGTTATGTGTTAATGTACATAGAAAGAAAATTATACCAGGCTTATTATTTTATCCTTAGCTGCATGAAATTCTAATAGGGGATCGAGAATCTGAATGTCCTGCTGATTTGTATCCATAGTAACAAGGATCCAGTGTATCTTTTTTATGTTCACGGCAAAATGCACCTGCAGAGTTGTATAAATGTAACAAAAAGCTTAATCATGAGATGTATAGGTTAATGCATTATACCATTTTACATCTGAAAATATAATTACCCGTTCATAGTCGAAATATTCTTTCACATTGGCCTTCTTATTTTTAATTACTGTCGGACTTGGGTTGGGACAAGGCTGCATATTTGTTGTCAGCCACTCGGTTCTGTTTATGCAGTACACAAGTGTATTAGGACCGATGCGACTTGGCTGGTTGGGACTTATGGGAGTAGACATGAGTTCGGCGTATGCACTGATGACCTGCATAAATACATGACTCTTATGTGAATAATTAGTTGAAAATATATATATCGTATGTCATGGACAAAGGTTTTAATCATGATTTACCGTTCCAGACATAAATGAAGTGTCTTTAGGTGTGAAACATTTCAGAACGTGTCCCGTTAAAGTATTTTGTGCACTCTCGAACACCACTGTTTCTTTCGCAGCGTTTTCTGGCTCTAATGAGGCGACATACTCCACGGCTGCATCTATGTGTGCTGAAGTTATGGCACTTGGAGTATTGAACAGACAAACTGCATAGGAAGGAATACATTAGGCTAACAGCTTCTAGAATCAGTTAACGTAAACACCAAATAATTGTAAGAGCTAAAATTACCACTCCATGACCGACCTTTTGGGCATTTAGATGCTTCCCGGAGGTCTTTTTTCGTGAATCTTGAATGCTTCTTTTCTATAATCGGAGACTTGAACTTTTTGGGTGTCCTTCGTTTTCTTTTGGATGTTCTTACTCTTTGCGCTACAGTATCAACCACGGTCTCTACAGCTACTTCTGGTGAGCTACCACTAGTAGTGTCGGAGGTGGAGTCTGACTTTCGGGCTGAATTAGGTTCGCAACCATCTTGTTCTTCAGAATTTTTGTAGCCATTTATATCTGGATTGTTTCCTGTATGTTCATCCTCTTGTTTGATATTTGTTTCATCCCTCGGTGTATTGGAATCTTTTTTGTCCAGACGGTTAAGGATATCCTTAAAGGAGAGTAGTAATTGATCAAAAATCATCTCATCAAATGGTGAAGAAAAATAATAGGTCGGCATGATTTATACCTGTATGCATCTCAATACGTCAGGTATGAGAGCGACTTGTTTCTGCATGTCACATATCTGTTTCTGCGTGTCATCAAGGACATTACATATTTTCTTTGTGCTGGGATTGTCCCTCTTTGTACCCGCACTTGAACCTACACCATTGTGTGTGTCTTGTCGTGCACTGATTTTATTGACAATCTGCAGGAAGTAGTGTACTGTTATCAGATGGACACAAAAAATCATGTAAAACGCTTAGGGTTTGAAAACAACGTAAGAAGTTACTTTACCTCGCCATGACCATAGCCATACCCCTTGTCACAAGCATCTCTATTTGAAGCAGCAGCTTCATCCCAGTTTGTCATTAGTGGGAATGTAGAGTAGTTAAATTTTTCTGAACCAATGGTTGGACGGATCTTTGCCCAATAACAGTACTACATGATTAAAAATGTGGCAGAGTTGTTACTAAATATCCTGTTTATATTTGGCTGACAAACAGAAGTAGCATTATGTTATACCTGTAGAAGAGCTAAGTTGCCAGATGGCCAGCTCGCTTGGCCTTTTTCTGTTTTCTTCTTTATGAGATTGGAGATAAAAAATGGCAGTGTCAAAGAAACCCAATTCATCTTCTTTGCTCGGGATAGATCATCTACAAGTGCATAGTAATCTCTTGGCACATACATAGTTGATACCGGCATTAGCACTTTGCCAAGTAGTACTAAAAGGACCCTTCTAATAAAGTCATCATCATCGGTGCCATCGTTCTGAATGGCTGTGATGAGATCATCAATTAGTATCGTATTTGTCTTGGGGTTGAGAAATTTAGACGGGACATCCCTTGATGTGTCGAGATGTGCTGGATTAAAAGCTTGACCACGGTTACGGAGCCCAGTAAGAGCTTCAACATCTTCTCCTGAAAGTGTAATTTCTTCTGTTCCTATGGTAAACACTTTTCTAGCAGGACAAAATACCGTTATCATATACTTTAATAGCCCTGGACGCATCTTCATGCCTTTTGCTTTCAGGTAACAGCCTATTCCCCATTCTTCTAGTTTGCTGCGCTGGATGCGATTTAAAATGGATATGAGGCCATACCACTTCTCCGGCGAGCAAGGTATTCCTGTATCTCTCATCCCATGTGAAAGGTTGGCTTTGTGAGATTGCATATATTGTAATGGTAGGTTAATTTAGAAGAAAAGATCACTCTGTGCGTTAGTAGATTGGACATGATATCCTTTTTCTGCAATAATAGTCAAATCTGTAGAAAGGAAGTGAATGAGAGCAATATGAAAGATACATGCTAGTGGCTTGGATTCTGATTCATTGTTCCGTTAACTGTTCTTTATGTTCTGATTTGTCCTGGCAGGTAAATCAAGAATTTATTGTTTTGTTTTTTTGTACAGTCATCTTCCAAGAATCAATGTCGCATGCTTGCTATATGAAGAAAAGTCTAAAACTTTCGGCTGCACTAAAGCTTCAGTGAGTTGCAGTAGTAGAAAAATGAGAGGAACAGAGGACAATCCACGAAGTGAAAAGAAACAGGAAAATTTCCCAGAAGGGCTGATAAGACAAGCATCAACTAGAAGAAACACGGATCATTACCTCTTAGTTAGGTTACAGCATGCCTTGCTTGTATGAAAATTGGTGTGTATGTTCCTGTATGACCAGATTGATCGGTATGTTCTGCCGTGCTTGTATGATCAGATGTTGTATATAAACAATTGACTTTGAGCCGTTGTAGTGCTGAGTTTGAAAAAGAAATATAACGGTACCCAAGAAGCTAGCTAACTAACTAACTAACTAACTAATCGATCCTACTATTTGGCAAATTCAGTCGCAATGGCTATCTTGTCTAGTATACAAACCAGCCGTACAGCTACGGATCGAACCAGCAACACGAAGTGAAAAGAAACAGTAAAATTTCGCAGATGAGCTGATAAGACAAGCATCCATTATTTTCTTATTTTAATACTCCATCCGTTTCAAAATATTAAAGAGTGTCGGTGTTGGCCACGTTGCGTGCACATCAGGGACACTTTGCAACTACCCTAAAAAAAATCCTCTTGGAAATAAGGTACCATGATGTCCAAGTGGGTCTTGATATTTTGGAACAAAAAAATCATTTCTAATTTCAAGTGCATAAAAAGTGCCCATTTCAAACTTTTTTAAAAATCACTTTTAGATAGAGGAGGTGATGTTTCTTTATAGATCTAATCTCAGACCAGCAAGATCCAGCCCCAAGGCAGCCAAGGCGTATGCCGCGATTTTAACTGGGCTACTAGAAATTTAAAAAAAACGAAAAATTAAAAAACCTTCGCATTACTTCTTTGTTTGTTTCCTAGGATCCATAAAAAATATGAAACATGGGAAATATTTCAAATATCTCTTCTCAGAGACTAGCTTCGAAGTGAAAGGTTCATGGCTTATTAGCCAAATGAGCTTGGTGATGACCATGCCCATTTCAAAAATTGTTGGAATTCCCCCAAATTTGGCACACATGTGCTTCTTGGCATGCCAATCAGTTTTGGCAAGATTATTTCCAATTTGTTTGAGAAAAATATGGTTTTCCCATTTTATAATCGTGAAAATGATGTTTTTTTGTGAAGCAGCTACACGAATTTAGATCCAAGTGTTAGAAACACCAACTTGTGAGAGTGGAATGACACACTGGTTGCACATTTCACTGGGTGGTGGAATGTAAAAGACTAGATGGATGTGGTTTTGCCTCTAGTCAAAGTTTGGTCAAAGCTGAGCGGATTTTGGTAAATTTGAACTACAACCACTAGATATGTGTCTCGTAGATTTATTTAAAAATCACTTTTAGGTAGAGGAGGTGATGTTTCTTTATAGATCTAATCTCAGACCAGCAAGATCTAGCCCCAAGGCAACCAAGGCGTATGCCGCGATTTTAACTTTATTTTGACCGAGCCACTAGAATTTTTTTTAAAAAAATCGAAAAATTTAAAAACCTTCGCATTATTTCTTTGTTTGTTTCCTAGGATCCATGAAAAATATGAAACATGGGAAAGATTTCAAATATCTCTTCTCAGAGACTAGCTTTGAAGTGAAAGGTTCATGGCTTATTAGCCAAATGAGCTTGGTGATGACCATGCCCATTTCAAAAATTGTCGGAATGCCCCCAAATTTGGCACACATGTGCTTCTTGGCATGCCAATCAGTTTTGGCAAGATTATTTCCAATTTGTTTGAGAAAAATATGGTTTTCCCATTTTATAATCGTGAAAACGACGTTTTTTTGTGAAGCAGCTACACGAATTTAGATCCAAGTGTTAGAAACACCAACTTGTGAGAGTGGAACGACACACTGGTTGCACATTTCACCGGGTGGTGGAATGTGAAAGACTAGATGGATGTGGTTTTGCCTCTAGTCAAAGTTTGGTCAAAGCTGAGCGGACTTTGGTAAATTTGAACTACAACCACTAGATATGTGTCTCGTAGATTTTTTTAAAAATCACTTTTAGGTAGAGGAGGTGATGTTTCTTTATAGATCTAATCTCAGACCAGCAAGATCCAGCCCCAAGGCAACCAAGGCGTATGCCGCGATTTTAACTTTATTTTGACCGAGCCACTAGAATCTTTTTTTAAAAAAAATCGAAAAATTTAAAAACCTTCGCATTATTTCTTTGTTTGTTTCCTAGGATCCATGAAAAATATGAAACATGGAATATGTGAAAGATTTCAAATATCTCTTCTCAGAGACTATAGCTTCGAAGCAAGCTAAACGGTCCGCCCCTAAGTTCGTAATTTTTCCGACATACACCAAATTAGCCAAAAAAAGATACACATGCTAGCATACTGATAGTACACAAGAAAATCAAATTTATTTTAAGAAATTTCAATGTTAGAAACATCCAAATTTATTCATAGTTAAAAGAGAAAAGTAAAAGAAAAGACATTATTACATCGGACGGTTTTTAGAGTTGAAAAAAGACTAGGACTGCTTGACCGCACTACTCTCGATGAAATGGAAACGGCCGCACACCCCACTCGGCCACTCCCCTCTCCCATCATCTATCTCCATCCCCAACTCCCATCCTCTGTCTCTCTGTCCCCGGCGACTCCGCGTCCCGGCAATCCGTTGTGGCAGCGCCGCCTTCTTCCTCACCGCTTCACGCTCCCGCCAACCCGCCCCACTGTCCCGCTGCTGTCCAGCCCCAACTACGCACAACACAAGGACAAGGAGTATGTATGGCGAGGGGAGGAGCTTGTGGAGGAGGGCATGGTGGACAGGGTATGTGCGCGGTGCGCAGGGGATGCGCGGATACCCAATGTCCTGCCCCGCACCGACTTCATTGAGATTTGCTTCCCCACGGTACTCTCTCTCCCTCCCTCTCTGTGTACCCAGTTCCTGTCTGGTCCGTCTGTTCGGTTTTTACCTGGTTCTAATTGGAGGTCGAATTTCACATATCTCGTCAGCAGTCGGGGAAGATTTGACTGAGTGCTTGTGCTGCCGTGAAGATGCAGGTTTGGGAAATCGACCTGTTACAGGATTAGAAGGAAAAGAAGAAGCTACAGCTCCGCATAAGTGCGGTGTATAGGTACTACATGAGCGGGAAGAAACCCATTTTATGAAAGGTACTACATGTGGATTCCTGTTAACCTCTATGCTGAAATTACCTTCAACGGCAACCGATGTGCTCCATTTCAATAAAAAAATTCTTGTTATCTCGGTAAAGCAATAGGCATCAGTGATTTGTCCTGAGTTTTCAGACTAGTTCTTAGTCTTTGAAATTTTGACAGCATCCACGTAGTTCAGACAAGATACAGACTAAATAAGATTTGATAGGTAGCAACAGATTTTTGTATCGCAACAATGATTGTTCTGTGGATCAATACAGAATAACACTGAATATTATAAGACAGACAGCTTCACTTCAGACTTCGGATTTCTCTTTTGACGTCATCGATGTCGTTGAGATCATCTAGAAGCAACTCAACAAGAACACGTAGCCGGAAGGAGTGAATATCCTCCTGCAAAAAATTATACAACTGCATTAATATTTTGCACAGTACATCAAATTGAAAAAAAAATGATCCACTGATATTATAATTGCTTACCTCTTCAAATCCTTCTGGCATATAAAATCCATTCCAAAACTCAATGAATTTCAGTACATATAGCCCGCATGAACACCTTTAGAAAAATACATAGAATTGTAGGTAATGAAAATGAATCTTTGTGCAGGTAATACTAGACCATGAAATATCGTAGAACATACCCATCTTGTTGTTTAGGGATGTCTTCCTCCTGAATGACATCCCAACTCAAAACATCATCCTTAGTCGTAGATTCACCTAGGATAGCGTTGATCCCCATAATCTGTACTTAAATAAGTTCTCAATTAGCTCGTTAACATATTCAGCATCATAAATCATGCACGAATAATAGTACTTTAAACCACGATTAGAATGCCTCACCATTTTATCAATCTGGTCTCTATACGTGGTAAGCTCCCACAGTGAGTCTAGTACTTGGAACATTTTCCTATCGTTGTTCTTCACAAGCAATACCCAATGCTTTGCCCTCCCTCGTTTCACTACCATGGGAAAGTACACCTACATGAAGACAATTCTATTAAGATTGTATTCTTGTTTCTTCGGTATATCAAACTTGCATATGTAATGAAACATAAATAAATCACATCATACCCGGTCATTCACCGTTAGTGAGAGAGCCATCTCTGCCCTATTCGTTGGCAGGTTACGGCTCGTGATAGTTGCCATAATGCTGCAGTTTTGCACGCTCCAAACAAGAAACTGTTTGGCATTTACTTTAGAAGCATACTGGTGTATTATCAACTTTGAGTACGCTTCCACGACCTGCACCATTAAGATAACATTAGTCATCTACTTGGTCTGTACAATATGCTAACCATAACAAGAACCATAACCCACGTGATCGTCCAGCCACTTGCTAGTGCCGTCTTTGCTTTTATCATAGGTCAAACATTTTAATTCTTTTGCGGTCACCCAAGCATTGTAAGCCCCAATGTGCACCAGTACGGTACGTGGACTGGCGTGGCAATACTGTTGCACATAATGTACGCAAACCGCTTCTTCTCTACTGAGTCCTGCAAGTATTAAAGTTCTGTCATGTTAGATTAAATTAAAGTAACACATGTGATGTACATACATCTTCGGATATTAATTACCTTTGTTTTCTAGCTTACGTGTGTTTATTCTTAGTTTCATTATTGGTGACCTTAATTTACGGTTAACCTTCCTTGGTCTAAACCTGTGTGCTACTTTGGATGGGTCAATCTCTTGACAATTGGAAGAATTCTCCAGCCCATCTCTACCAAAATTAGAAGATGATCCTTTCGTTTCCTTTTTCTTGAATGTAGAGCGTGCAATACTGTAACACCCTCAGAATCGGACCTATGCAAGTTTTAGCGAAACCCGCCAAACCCGCATAGAAACGATTCAAAGGTGCCCACCAGGCACTTTCGTGCGGGTGGAAAACGGAGTAATAACATTACACAACAGTCCTCGATGGGACCCACAGAACAGATATATATAACAGCGACTCCAAGAGTCAAGAATACAGATATAATATACAAAGATCCAAATCACCTTGAAAAAGAGAGGGCGTCCGACTACGGACAAGATGCAAATGGGGCTAAGAGCCCTGAAGAATAACCAATGGCGTCCATAACCCTGCTCAGGCCAAGCCGGAAGGGTAACCCTGCTAACGACGTCGATCTCAGAACCTGCTTAAACAAAAGGGGTGCCGACAAAGGGCAAAGGAAAAGAGGAGCGTCAGTACTGAGGCCAGTACACGGCGAGGCTAGAATTCGGCGGTCCTCGCCTACATAGGTATGGTGGACTGAAGCGGCAGCGGCAGCACGCACTAAACAACCTATAGAGACTCGATACAACGGGCGGTTATCAGAGAGGGGTGAGGAAGACCTATTCGGATCCAACCTGATACTACCACCAAACAAACCCATCCTGGCGTTTCCCCCTCGACACCGATCGAGGAAGTCAACCGAGGAACTCACACAGTTGGCAGTTTTATTTATTCAGTTATCGTTGCAGCAATTACTAGTCAGGTTTAGGTGATCATCCTGATAAAGTAAGCAGTGGGCACTTTTAGTTAACCATTCCGTTATAGTTGCAACACTTACTAATCGGATACATTAAGCATGAGATAACCCAAAAACCCAGCAGTTGTTGGTACGTTTATTTAGCCATTCCGTTGTAGTTGCAATACTTACTAGTCAGGTACAGTGGTCGCAAGCGACACTCCAAACAAGCAGTTGTGGGCAGTATTAATTAGCCATTCCATTATAGTGAAGCTGATTACTAGTCATTATAAGTCAAATTTATAGCGATAAACTTTAGTTATGCTTGTCTATGGTCGAGATACTGTGCTCCAAGTCGTCCATAACCGCGGACACGGCTTTCAGAAAGTTTTAACCCGGCCGGGGTGCACAAATAGCAACACACACGATCAACCTCGGAAAAACCAAATCAAAACCCAACGAGGTCTTCACGACAGAGCAATCACAAGATTCAGAAATATTTCAGGGGGCCACCCCATTAAGCTACCCGCAACGAAGTAAGCTAGCTCCGAGACGGACTCAAGGTCTGGGTATACGGCTGTGAACGACTGGGAACCCAAAACTGGGCTTGTCGACACCGCGGAATCGTGTCCCGATCCTAAACAGTACAGGTGCTATCTGTCGCACAATCGTAAATAAAGCAGTAAAACATGGCATAAGTACAGGATCGTAAATAAAACCTCAAACTAGTTTGTGGCCCCAAGAAATAAGACTGAATCAAGCTTTGGCTAAGGGGGGCCCATACTCCCCGTATGTGGATAGCGCGATAAATCAAGGAACAGGTATCAAGTACTCGGGGTCTTACGGGACACAAGTGGGCGTTCGGAAACCAAATATTTTCTATCACCCACCGATGCCTCTGCTTATTTCAATTTTAGTTGTTAAACAGGAATTAAAGTGTGTGATAAGTAAAACCATGATCATCTCCAACATCAACATGCGGCAAGACTCCAACAACTGTGGCATTTGACGACACGCAACAGCACTTGAGCAAGCGACTACGACGCGCAAGTACAACTATCTACCAAACAACAGGCAATAGGAGGTGGCCATGGCAATATAGGGCTGCAAGGGATATCACGGGTACGGAAACTAGAGCAACGCAACACAGGTAGCAATAGATCAACAGGAGGGAATAAATACTATAAAAGTAAGATAGGTAGAAAGAGGGAGATGCTCGCCTGAAAACATTGTCGAAGGTTCAACCGAAGATCGGGGCGAAGCTCACATCAACTCAACGTCCTTATCCTCGAAGAAGCAAAACACTAGAATAAACACCGGATGCAATATTTAATACACGGCAGAAGATCGGCATGATGCATGTATGATGTATGACATGGCAAAGGTGCGATGCGATTAGGTCATATTAAGCGGAACCGGGGTCCCGACAATTATTCAAGTGGTTCAAGTTGTTTATCTACCCCGCAATTTAAATGTTGTTTAGCAAAGCAACAGATGGAACCGGTTCGCCACACATGTTGAAATGAGGCCAATATAAGTCTAGATTTGCCCGCATATGGGCCCCATATATATTTATTAGGTGAATCGGCGGAAGGCCCCCAAACCACACGACAATATGCATGCATGAACATTTAATATGCGACAAGTTATATTATGTTATAAAATAGGGTTTCGGGAAGGGGTTCACACATTAGGGGTCTCGACGGTCTTGGGGTTCCGGGGTTCGGGGTTCGACAGGGTCCGGGGTTCGACGGGTTCGGACTCGGCGGGATCGTTCTCTCGTTCTCGGTAACGGGGCGGATCTTGCGTTCCGGGAAGAAGTACTTGGCGATCTTCGGCTCCACCCAGGTCGGGGCCGATCTTGTCGTCGCGAAGGTCTTGTCGCGTTCTCGTGTCGGGTCGGTCTTGGCGTCCGGGGTGAAGTTCTTGTCGTTCTTGGAGGAAGTTCTTGTCGTTCCCGTGTTGGCGTCCTCGGTGTCGGGGAAGACCTTGGGGTTCCAACTTGTCCATCATTGACGGACTTGGTTCGTCGTCGGGGCTCGTCGGGATCAGTCTTCGGGGTCCTACGGTAGATCTTGGCCCTGTCGAAGATGTTGCCGGGGGTTCGTCGAGTGTCCTCGGTTCGGCGCCGAAGGCCGTTGGCGAGCTTGGGGTGCCTCAAGACGGCCATAGGGAACATTAGCATACTTCCATGGCACACATACACGGGCACACGCAGACGCGCACACGGGAGGCAGGGCCCACAGGATGACGGTGGCGGGCCAGGCGAGGTGGGGCCGGTTACTGGGGCGAGCTTGGCGGACGCTGAGGAGGCCGGCGGCGGGCTCCACGGAGGAAGGACGCAGCGGGGGGGTGAGGGCGCGGCCGCGGGGAGGCGGCGACGGAGGCGCGGGCGGCGGACGATGGAGGCGACGCCGGAGACGGCGGCTGCTCGGGGCGGCTCGTCCGCGGCCGAGGCGGGCGCGGAGGACTCCGGTGGCGGGGCGCGGGCCGGCGAGGGTCGACGAGGACGCGAGGGGCTGGCGCAGAGGCGGGGGCGGCCGGCGCACGCGGTCGGGGCGAGGTTGCGGGGCGCGCGCAGGGAGGCGGTGTGCTAAGGGAGCGGCGGCGGTGAGCGGGAGAGGGAGGACGACGCGCGCGGCGGGCGCTCGCCGGACGCGGCGACACGGTGAAGCGAGGGGGCCGGCAGGGTGGTTGGAGGCGGGGCGGAGCTCGACGAGAGAGCGAGGGGGCCGGAGGCGGGCGCGGAGAGGGTTGCCTGCGGCGGCACGCGCGGCCGCGGCCGGGGAGGGTGGCGGCGGAAGAGGTCACCGGCGGGAGGAGGCGTTGAAGGTGGAGCACTGGGAGAGAGGAGGAGGGAGGGAGAGGAAAGCGTGTGGGGAACGCGGGGAGGAAGAGGGCTGCAGGCGGCGTGGGCCGTGCGGGGACAGGTGGTGGGTCCCAGGGCGTGGGGTCCACGCGGGGTCGGTTCCAGGTGGGGATCTGCTGCGCGCGGGGGCTGCGTGCGTGTGTTGTGTGTTGTGTGGTGGGGAGTGTGGGGCAGGTGAGAGAGTGGGGGGAAGGGAGAGAGGGGTGAGCCAAGTGGCAGAGGGTGATTGGAGGATGGGGAAGGGACAGCTGAGGTGGCAGCGTGTGAGTGGCCAGGGTGATGTGGAGGGGGTGGGCTGGGTAGGTAATTGGGTAGCTGTAGGATTTAGGGGTGGACCGTTTGTAAAATCCTGGGGGTGGTCGTTCGGGTCGAAACGGCCCGTTCGACTGCCCCCGCTAAAAATAATATAATTTTTATTTGTTTTAAACGGGCCGTATGCAAACCGATAGCGGCCAAAACAAAATATTCCGGGGACCCGGTTTTGATGTTTGAATAAGGAGGGACGTTTTAGAAAACAAAACGGGCTTTGCGAACATAGTTTTATGCAAACAATTCATGATGATGACGATGCAATGCACAAATTCAACGCGATTTTCTAGTAGTGGTTTTGCGGGATGCCACAAATACTTTGGCAATCAGAAGAGTTTTCCTGTGAATCATGTGATGCATTATCTTTGCCGGGTGAAGAAAGTTTATCAGTTGACGCAGGTTGTCCCTTTGTCAGATCAATACATTTTGAATCTCCCTCCACCTCCACCGCCGGATAGCATGGTTCTTTAGAATCTCCTTTGGTGGGCATAGATTTCATTGGCGACGAGTGTCTCCTACCATGATCCTGAGATAGATGGTAATTAAGAACAGAAAAGTTTCAACAAGTCAATACCAGTGCAATATGTGTAGATTATGCTCTTTTGCAATAGAAAATATATATGTTATATCATTAGCCCAATATATAAAAACTTCATAACATTTTTTCTGATTGAGATTACTATAGGGAATGATCTAGGTGAAAGCTTTGCTGATGTATTTGATCGCTTTCTTTTAATTGGTTCTGGGTGGATAACATCTCTATTGATGCAGGCCATCTACAGAATGTTAAGAAGTGACACAACTAGTCGAAGAACATAAAGCTAGTAAGTTGGCATATAAAATTATTACTGCCCTCTTATCCTTCCTATTTTGTCCTATTCTTTTGTTAGAATTAGAAAAACAGATTGTTCTACTCTGTTACTTCAATAAATTTGCTACAGATTTTACGAGAATTCACAATGTGAGCTGGTTGCAAGCTATTAGATACTAAAATCTGAGTTCAAACATTATGTCAATATCAATAACTTAAGCATCAATGAGAAAATAAATCAAAGACTAGTTATTCTTGGGCGCTGCTATCAATGTTTATGCTAACAAGAATAAGAAAAGGCCAGATTGGCTTATTGACATGCTAATTAGAAATCGAAGGGATCAATTGTTAACCGATGAACAGAATTTATTGAACTATGGGACTGCATATTCCTATACTTTTGTCTTTCAACTCAGCTGGAACAATTTTGTAGTTATAGGAATAAGTGATCGTACCTGATGCTTTGAATACGATCTAATCGTTCTCTCAAAAACAGAGATGCACTGCAATGCTTGGTCGAGCTTTCTGTACACACCGTTTACAGTTCCCTGTAGTTCCCGCACCACCTTGAGGATTTCACGAACTGGATCTTCAGAGCCTTTAGCACCATGAATCACATCAATTTTTGCATCCATAATGACCTACAAAAGTTACAACGATAATTGGATTTATTATTTGTAGGGATGAAAAAGATCTTGGAGGAGGATATCAGCAAGTATATACAACGTGGATTGGGAAGGTGGGAGTTTTGCTGCGACGAGGTCGGCGGAGGAAAATGTTGTGAAGAGCTGGGACAAGGTGCGCACACCGGTTGCGAGAGATTTAAGCTGCGTCTTCCCGTGAATGTAGCTTAGGCGGTTTTTATTTGGCTTGAATCTCGTGTAAATCGGCTGCTTTTTCTGTTACCGGAAGGATTGGTACTGTTGACGTATCCAACAGTATTGCGCAGTACACGATAAAACGTAAGGTTTTTCTGATTAAGTTACCTCTGAATCAAAAATTAAGATTGTGATTCCGTTGTGTCGTCTCCACAACTTTGTGCTCTATCCTATAAAAATTGAGATAATTATCTCCTACCGTTAGCTTAGCACGTCTCAACAACTTTCTGGTGCTGTGCGATCCAAATCTCCTTTTTTACCGGCGTGTGATCCAAATCCCCACGCCCATCTACGTTTAGCTTAGCACGTCAAAAAGTGACCGATTAATACTACCATTTGGGTGCTAAACTTTTGAACCCCTTGCACTATTTACTTAGACACGAAAATAGTACGTGAGAGCAACGACATTTTCGTCAGTTTCAAATAACAAGTACTGATTGCTACTGAATTTGAAGCAACTGAGAATCAACCAAAATCAATTTAAACATATGTAGCCTTTTTTCCTTATACACTCAAGAAATCAAGAGAACAGAGAACTTCATTTCAGAAATAATATGCACAACAATCAAGATCCTTGAAATCCATCTACAGTACTTTGCACCTTAACTGAATATACCACAACGTGTCCAGCATTTCTATGTGTCTCAGCTCCTAACCATGATAGGAGCTACAATTCTCAATGTATGTACATTAACCTACAAGAAAGTCAGACATATATGGATTAATCTAGTCCCGGGCCCTTCCACTGAGCATAGCATGGATGAAGACTTCAAAAAGTCAATCGGGAAGTACAACACAGTGCTAAAGAAACAGATAACACCAGCCCAGCCCCATCCGATTCCCTTCTGGCAAATACCACACAGACATCGAGCTGCAAGAAGAAGTCACCAGCATAAGAGCCTAGTTCACAATATTGATTTGGAGGATTGACATTCCCATTCAAGTGATGCACATAGAAGTAACGACTGGTCACCTGAAAACATGACGTGTAGGAATTATTATTACAATCATCCCAAAAATTGAGATCGAGCATACCGCATCCTGCATTTTAAAACCAACTTAATTAATACTATGCAGAACAAAAAATGCTGCTGTGATTCCAAAGCAAGTATCATCACCATAACAAAGTAATCCCATTGGTGCCCTCTGAAGTGGACTTGAGGAACACCAGCAAACTTGTATTGACAATTAACTGCAAATAAAAAAAATTACTCATGTTCTACAAAAAAGATGGATGCAAATCCCTAGCCAATCTAACTCAGCATGTAGCAGCAACTTACTTTGGTTCATCGGGACACATACGAATATCATGGCCAGGTTGGCGACATCTGCTGCATAGTCTCGGTTTTGGTGGTTCATCAAATGACTTAATTCTCCCTTTAGGTGCACCCTTGGTGACTACAACGTTGGGATCTAGGACATGAGCTCGAGGCTCTGGAGCAGATCCGCTGCCACCCCTGTCAGGCGCTGGGGCATCATTGGCTGGTTTGGAAGAACTTTTCTGTCTCTTAATCTCACCAACAAGATAGTCCTTCACCTCCGCAAAACGATCATCACTACCGGATACCAAGTCAAACAGCTCGGACCCTAGTGATCTCAACTCATGATAACGTGATTGCCTCTTGGTCCAAACATGCAAATCACTTTTTCTAACTGAAGGAAGACCAGCTTTCGCATTTTTGGACATCCGATGCAACACACAACACTTGGGCATCTCTGTCACCCCAGCCTGGCTTAGCACAAGGAAAATATGCTTGCAAGGTATGCCATCACGCTGGATCTTTCGACAGCTGCATTTGATGTCAGAATTAGATCCAAGACAAGTGTACTCCACATAAAATTCTCTCCCAGGTATGACGTTTGAAATCAGCCTGTACCTAGTATAGTTGCCATCCAAAGTCACCTCACCAATATCAAAAGTACTTACCATATGTAGCTGTTCCTGAACTAGCTTAAAATTTGCAAATGTGAAGATATGTGCAGCAGCCTTTTCAATTTCTCGACTATTTGTAACAGTTACAGGCCAAGATTGTGATGCTATAGTATCCAACTCGGACTCTCTACGTCGCATGTCCGAAACACAGACCTCATAGTGTTGTAGAAAATCAAACAATGACATGAAACCATCGAGATGCACATGCAGCCGTGAATTTAAACTCTCGCTTCGCTGGTTGGTTCTCATGCCCATGAAATATTTGTCACATAAAAATGCAGCAGCCCACAACCTCCTCTTTTTGTACATTCTGTTCAACCATTCCTTGTTCCTATTGGTTTGGTACTTCTGAACAAAACTGCTCCACTTAGACTCAAATACACTACATGAGCAAACCTCATATATAAATGACCTAAATAACTCGAGGTATGAGAAGTGAAGATGTTTCTTCATGTTCTTCTCAATGTGCCACGAACATACACGATGATCTGTTCCTGGGAGTGTCTGACGGATCGCTTTTATCATTGCGTTGTCGCTATCTGTTATAATAGACTTTGGTTTCTTCTGGCACATTGCCCTCAAAAAGGTGCATAGCAACCAATTGTATGTCTCTACAGTCTCATCTGACACAATACCACAAGCAAAAACAGTAGTTTGACGATGGTGGTTAAGTCCCACAAATGGAACAAAAGGCATCTTGTACCTATTCAGCCGGTAAGTACTGTCAAATACGACAACATCACCAAATGACTGGTAATCCATCCGGGACTGCCCATCACACCAAAACAGGTTTTTGAGACGACCTTCGCTGTCAACTTGGTAGTCAAAAAAGAATTCTGGATCCTTATCTCGCCTATCCTTCAAGACCGCTAGTGTAGCGTTTGCATCACCATCCTCAATTCTAGACCTCTTGTACTTAGACGAGAAATTATATATGTCTTTCTTGACAAAACCAACTTTATCTCCAAGTGTGCACTCAAAGATATCCATAATCTTATTATTACGGAAGCCCTTCGATTCATACATCATTATTTCTAATTTCTGGTAGTCTTTCATTTTCCTATGTGATCTAAGATACCGAGTTTCATCGGGATTTGTTAAAATGTGGTTATGGTCATCTATGAAGTTGTCCACAAACCAGACTCCGCGGTCCTTATCAAGTCTAATACTAAGCTCAGCTGTACAGTGCTCTCGGGTCTCAGCTCTTTCCCTTCTTTTTCGATCCTTGATGTCTCTCTTTGCTGGATCACGACTGCCTTCCTTAGAGCAAACAAATCTTCTATAGAAAATATCTCCTACTTTTTTCCCACGCCTCATGATGTCCTTCCTGACGCTGAACCCTTTCTTTTCAGCATAAGAATTATAGAAATTGTAACATTGTTCTTCACTTTCAAATGTCATCTGGACAATTTCCCAGTACTCATCTATCGCTTCACTTTCTTGTCCAAAATTGCTAAACATACCATCATTGGTTCCGCAATCATGAGTCCCAATCAAATCGCTGTTTTCCTATAAACAATATAAACAGTTTCCTAATCAGGTTCAGTTCATGATGATTTCTATCTCTAGTACAGGCATGCACAACAAATTTAAAGCATAAAAATATTACCTCTATACTGTCACTGTCAGAGAAAATGCATCCAAATACATCACCATGCCATTCATCCATCTCATCGTCACTGTTAGCAATAAGCATGATATGAGATGACATACACTCCACAGTATACTTCAAACAACAAAGTATCCACCCAATGTGAGAGAGTTGAACAAATAGCATAGCCTCTGGGTATTCAGAAAATAAATTATTAAACTCTTGTGTGAATGTCTGTACTGAAAATATAGCAATAATCACTACTCCTATCTAATTACTAAACTGCATAGTAAACTGCTGCTGTTTTAGCATGATAAGAATGGACTATTCATGATTGTTACAGTGTGATGATACAATCTACAAAAGTCAAGATTCAAACATGCATTACTCGTGTACTGACCATGACCTGAACCTCCTTATAGAGAAACACCTCAGTATCATAGCAGAGACATTTAAACTCTTCCTAATCATAGAAACAGGCTAAGAGCAGATGCTATACTGGAGTGGTTGATGCTATAGCCTCGAGATGCATACCTTTCTGACGCCATGGACGAGCAGCAGCTCGGGCGCTGGAGCAGTCCTGGAGGAGCAGGTCGCCGGGATGCGTTCCGTACACTGTCACGCGAGGGCGATGAGTAGCGACGGAAAAAGACCCGGACGACGGTGTTGGAGGTGGCGGTGTCGAAGATGAGGCCGTGCGGCGGAGCGCTGGAGGAAGACCCCGGGCGGTCGCGGAGACGACGGACGGGAGCTGGCCGCGCGGACGCGCTCGAGGTACCGCGCGTAGCGCTGTTGCGCGGTGGGTTGTGGAGGACGCCCGAGGTGCAGGTTCGAGCAGCAGGTCGTGGGCCGCCGTTCGAGAAGAAGGTCGCGCGAGGTGCTGGGCAGCGGCGGAGTCAGAACTGGGCTCGGCGGCTGCGTCGGAGGAGGCAAGGCGGGGAACGGCAAGGCGATGTGAGGGGATCGTGAGTCCCTGTGTGAGTCTGACCGGGCTGGAGACGGGCCAACGGGCTGAGTTGGATTTAGGCTTGGATCGTGCGCGGGTCGGGATATGACGTCAGTTCTTTTCATTAGGCAAACCAGATGTGATTAGCACCCTTAATCTCAGCCGTCGGACTGCTTTGAAAAGCGTGCCAAAAAAAGACGGAAAGCACAGGAGCACTGTTCGCTCATATAAGTTCACTCAGTTGTTGAGTGAATCTAGACACTAAAACAAATATAGATACATTCTCTTTACAAACCTAAAACATCTTATATTTTGAAACGGAGGAAGTACGTACATGCGTTAATTCCGTGGCATATATCATAGGCAGCAGTATAGCTGGACGACATTGATTAGTCCCTGCATAGCCAGCTTTGCTAGGACGATGGATTTGTATGCACGAGTCAAATTCCATGAAATCTAAACCAGTCATTAGCTATAATACACTAAATAATGGTTTAACATAACAAATTGGAAGCTCTCCTAATTTGAAGACCCTGTGCGATCGATCACTCTGTACATGCCTCCCATATGGGCCTGCTTCTAGGCCTTATGCAATTGTTTCATGAGCTCCTGCAGCATCTACCGACCCCAATCATGCAGGCCAGCATGCATATGCTTCAGCACATCGATCACGTCAAGGTTAGTATTCGGAGCGCTCCGCTGCTCCTCTACCGCCTCCTGAATCCATCTTATTTAAACAATTTCGCTTCAAAGTTTAGATGCTTTTCCCCATGATTACGTGTGCATCCGCACAAAATTCTACATCCAACAAAAGATGTCTATTGTTATCCTAGCATATGACTTAATATGATTATAGTATATTTATCAAATATTTCCTCTGTTCGCAAATAAGTGTACTTCTAGCCTTAACTTAAGTTAAAGTTAGTAAAGTTTGACTAACTTTATAGAAAAACATATGAACATTGATAAATTTGATAATGTTTGATAAGCTTCATTGCCATACGAATACACCATCAACGTTCGTTGGAAGATAAAGTTTTTCAGTCTTTAAGGTATAAACATTGAATCCCTCGGTTACCTTACATCTGCATAGAATAGATCTTACTATATTGTTCTTGTTATTAGAAATTTTTTTGTTTTCTGCTACGGAACCCTCTAGTGGTATTAGAGCCGATCTATATGTAGATTTGTTGGTATGATTAGAACACGTAGTGATATATGAGCATTGATTTTCTAGTTGTTAGCCTCACACGTATACTTGTTCATATCGCAGTATTGTTTGATGAAATGGCCTAGATCGACCTTACGCGTACTCTCACGCTAGACTGGTTTCACACCTAACATATGGCTTGTATCATATATGTGGCTGACGAGTGTCTATCTCTCTGACATTAGTAGATATGACATTTACAACTGATGATCATGAACAAGGGATTTAAAGCCACAACTAGTCAATCAATGTTGTGGTTAAAATTTCATAGGTAAGAATCGCTACTTTCGCGAAAGTCGTAACAATCACGTAAAACTTGCAAAAGATAAAATAAAAACGGCTAACTTTATTTTATAGGGCATGTGATATGATATGGTCATATTAAGTATTTATGAAATGTTCAGCCAGCATGGAGGCACCGTGGACCTAGTGTTGTGCCGGAGCGCTAGATGGAGATTAAGGCGCAAGGACCATGTCATGTCACATATTTATTTACATATGATGTTATTACTTTATGCATCTTATTTTGTTTATATTAGACATATGAATGTAGCATTATAAGGTGATCTTTCAACTCAATTCAAATAAAAGTGTTCTCCCCTTAGTGTGCACCAGCAAGAATATTCTCCGTTATGAAACACACCGTGACGATCGGGTGTTACACATCTCGGTATTCGCGCACAGTGGGTATAAGCCATGTTGCATAGCAAAAACATTGAAGGCTACATTAGCGAGCCTAGCACAATGTGTTATAGTTGGCATACATTAGACTACCTTGCGCTTAGTTGTAATCTATCTACTAATTTACACAGAGGTAGGCTCGTCCATCTAGATTTTGGTTCCGATTTTTTGTTGGACGAATTTGCCCATGGCAGTTATAGGTATTTACATGACGTGCCACCGCTAAGTTTATCCGGTGAGTCAACGAATCAATGAAGAAAAAAATCTTCTCCTTCCCGAGACGACCGCGCCGCGCCCTCCGCCACTGCCGCCATCGCATCCTCTCCGCTAGCGCCCCTCCTCCCTCCAGTATCGCCTCCGGCAGCCCTCTGGTCCCCTCCAACCTGCTCGACCTCGCGGGCCTTCTCCTCTACCACCACGGCGTCGTGCGCCGTCACCGGCAGCCACTCTGCCAGCGTAGTGCCGCCGACGGGGGCCATCTCCGTTTTCCGTTGAAACTCTGCTCGGCGCTCGCACACGCCGCCGCTGGCCCCTGAGTCCCCGTCGCCGAAGGATCGGGATATCGAGCCGCCGCCGGACGAAGCTCCCGTTGGGATCTCGCCCGTCGCTGGATGGATCTTCCGTTCTTTTTTACTCTGCACCCACCTCTGATCAGGGACACGACACAAGGTGGCAGGTGGCAGGCGGCAGGTCGGTCTTCGGGAATCCGTCTGGTCTTCTCCGCGAATCTATGCGGACTGAGGCGGTGAGTTCCTCACCGCGAGGAATAGTTCTGGGGTGGCCGCGGATTGTTGCTGGCGGCAGAGGTGATTTCCATAGAAGGAGACAGAGAGGACGCGTCCTTCGCGACCGGCGTGGAGGACCAGCGCAGCAGGTGGTGGACATGATAAACTACGGGAAGAAGGCGAGCCTGGTGGCGGGCACGTCCTCACGTAGGTGTTGGGGCTCGCCGCCGTCGTGTACAAAAAGCAGCAGGCCAACATCTGTGATAGATGAATTTCTCCTTCTCTTTAGCAGTTCAGCTAGCTACGGAGAACTGAAAACTAATTGCAGTATGTGCTTGCTCTTGATGGTTGTCAGGTTCTTGGTGGCTAAAGCGCGGGCTAAGCAGACATGGAGAACTCAGCAATAGCCATGGAGACAGCAAAGGCAGGCCACCACCGAAGGTTAGTATTCACATTCAGCAATCTTTTTATCATGGTGTTGGCCAAAAAAAAAATTAGCAATTCTTCAGAGTTTAGGACACGTTGTATTTTGTTATATTTTTCAGAGATGATATCTGGTAAAAAAAGATTGTTAGATGATATGGATATGCCGGATGATTCTTGTTGGAGATATGCCCAAGAGGGAATAATAAAGTGGTTATTATCATATCTTCACACTTATGATAAATGTTTACATACCATGCTATAATTGTATTAAACGGAAACATTAATACTTGTGTGATTTGTAAACTAAAACAAGAGTCCCTAGTAAAGCCTCTTGTTAAACTAGCTTGTTGGTTAATATATGATCATGGTTTCCTGATCATGAACATAGAGATGTTATTAACAACAGGGTCATATCATTAGGAGAATGATGTGATGGACATACTCCTATAGATAAGCGTAGCATAAAGATCAAGTCATTTCAATAGTTCAATTGCTATATGCTTTCTGATACATAGTAACCTAATTCCTTCGACCATGAGATCATGCATATCACCTTTACCGGATGGATGCTTTGATGACATCAAACACCACACCGTAACTGGGTGGTTATAAAGGTGGCATTGAGTGTTCGGAAAGTATTGGTTGAGACACATGGATCAAGAGTGGGATTTGTCCATCCATATGACGGATAGATATACTCTGGGCCCTCTCGGTGTAATGTCATCCAATTAGCTTGCAAGCATGTGACTGGCTCACAAGGGATCACATATCACGGGAACGAGAAAAGAGTACTTATCGGTAACGAGGTTGAACTAGGTATGCAGAGATACCGACGATCATAACCTCGGATAAGTAAACTATCGTGAGACAAAGGGAAATTGGTATCGTATGTAAGTGGTTCATTCGATCGCAAAGTAATCGTAGAAATATGTGGGAGCCATATGAATTTCCAGATTCCTCTATTGGTTATTGTTCGGAGAAGTGTCTCGATCATGTCCGCATAATTCACGAACCGTAGGGAGACACACTTAAGGATTCGACGTTGTTTGAGTAGTTATGGTATTATGAGAAAGAGACCGAATGTTGTTCGGAGTCTCGGATGGGATCCGGGATATCACGAGGTGATCCGGAATGGTCCGGAGAATAAGATTCATATAAGGAAAGTCCCGTTTCGGAGTTGCGGAATGATTCCGGTGATTTCATCGGGAACATTCTAGAAGGTTCCGGAATGTCCGGCACTCCGGGGGGGAAGGGGTACATGAATGTGTCATTGCATATTGGAATGATTGCATCATGTACTAAGTGTTCTTGTTGTCCCAAATAAAGGATTAAATTGAATCCTAAAACAGAAAAGTCAAATGTCCAGTTTGAAAGTCAAACTGCCAAAACAAGAAACTGTGGGAAACAAGCAAGAGGAGTTGGAACCAACCTGGAGGAGGAGTTGGACTCCTCCAAGCCGGCGCCCAGCCCAAGGCCGAGTTGGGGAGGGACTCCCTCCCTCCCCTGGCGCGCCAAGACCCCCCTCCCATAAAAGGAGGGGCAGGGCTCCTCCTAGAGACACACAACTTTCACCTCTAGATCTCCGGTTTAGAGCCGTTTTGGATTAGAGCTTCTAATTGCTTTAGCCAACGGTTTAGAGCCTTCTAATTGGTTTAGAGCCTTCTAATTGGTGTGTCTAATTACTAGATCACTAATAGCCTCTAAATAGCCTCTCTCATAATCCACCATACTCGCACCGGCTTAAGGCGAAGCCCTGCGGGATTTCCCCTCTACCTCCGGTACCACGCCGTTGTGCTGCCGGAATCGCGAGGAGAGTGCTACAACCTCCGCTGCCTGCTGGAACAAGGGAGAGGAAGGTCTTCGTCGAGTACCGAACGTGTGACCGACTGCGGAAGCGCTGCCGGAACGTGGCGCCAGAAGGATCGTCTACACGATCTTGAGATCGGAAAGAGTACGACTACATCACCCACGAGAATCTGCTCTCGTTAACCGCTTTGGAATCTTCGAGGGTAAGTTATTCCATCGATTCGTTGCTACAATCTAGTAGATAGATCTTGGCTTGTTTGTTTGTATGCGATAGAAAATTTTTGTTTTCCATGCTACGAACCCCTACAGTGGTATCAGAGCCGTGTCTATATGTAGATCTGTTGCACGAGTAGAACACAATGGTCATTGTGGGCGTTGATACTTTTATTGTCGATTGCTTCTTGTGTACTTTGCATCTTGCGGTATGTTGGGATGAAGCGGCCCGGGCTAACCTTACATGACATCGTTCATGAGACTTGCTCCACGCTTAACATGCAACTTGTATTGCATAAGTGGCTTTGCGGGTGCCTGTTTCTCCTAGCATAGTACAGATCCAATTCACAACGGGTGATTAACAATACTTGTGTCAACGTTGTGGTTCATGTTCGTAAGTTAGAACGACACTTATAGAAAGCCCCAAACCACGTAAAACATGCAAAGAAAGTAGAGGCGTCTAACTTTGTTTTGCAGGGGTGTGCAGTGATGTGATATGGCCATGATTGTGATTATATTTGATGTATGCAATGTTCCATATTGTAAGTTGGCAACCGGCAGGAGCCATATGGTTGTCTTTAATTTCTGTTAAGACCCGCGTGTCTATTCAAAGTAGTTGTAATAGTTGAAGCCGGTGGACGACAACCATGGAGCAGCGTCATTGACCTTGATGCAATGCCGGTGATGATGGAGATCATGTTCGTGCTAGAAGATGGAGATCGGAAGCACAATGGAGAAAGGCCATATCATATCACATATTATGAATTGCATGTGATGTTAATCCTTTATGCATCTTGTATTGCTTAGTAGACGACGGTAGCATTATAAGATGATCCCTCATGCACATAAATTTCAAGTCATAAAGTGTTCACCCTTAGTTAGCACCGTTGCTAAAGCTTGTTGTTTCGAAGCACCACGTGATGATCGGGTGTGTTAGATTCTACAAGTGTATACAACGTGGGCAAGCCAGATTTTCTCATGCGGAAGCTAAGGTTTGATCTTGACGAGCCTAGCATGTACAGACATGGCCTCAGGAACACGGATTACCGAAAGGTAGAGCATGAGTCATATAGTAGATATGATGAACATGTTGATTGTTCGCCATTGAAGCTATATCAACTCTCGTGATGATCGGTTTTGATGTGGGTGGATTTGGTTCCTGTGATCACTAAAACAATGTGAGGGATGTTGTTTTGAGTGGGAGTTCACCTAGATTAATTTAATTATTAATTAGAACTCAATTTATCATAAACTAAATCAAAGTGAATTTGCATAGTTGTCGTAGTCATTGGCATCCGTTTACCACCTTGCACTTAGTTATAATTGAGATGATAGAACTATAGAATTCTGGTTAGTTACTTTACGAACTGGTATCGTATTGTTTTGAAGTGTTAATCTAAAGTTTAAAAGTCCTATTGCAAACTTTCAGTAAGTTCCGGTTACTCGATGAAGTTTAATAATTGGTATTAAAACAAGAGTAACAATTCCAAAGTTAGTATATAAGTATCATGTTTGTCTCCATGATTCTTGATATTCAAAGGATTGTCTTAATATCAAGGTTATCTAGGATCTGAAAGAGTCGTTTCAGAAACCATGATGTTGGAAGATATTGTGATATCTGAAACGAAGTTTTGGTTGGAACATGATAGAGTATAATATGTCAAAAGTCATGTTCTCATATTTTGATGAGAATTTGCAAAAGGGTTGGAGATACTGGTTGTCCTAATCTTCCAAAAGGTTTTGGAGAGCAACATTATACTCGTAATTCACCGTTACAAGCTAAAAGTAACTTGATCATGGATAAATCCATGATAAGGGTGAATATTTGATGTAGGTAAAATGTTTACTACACCAAGAGATTACTAAAGAAAGGAATTTGAAAGAACACCAAACATTTGATGATGGTGATCTACTTCAAAGTGCAAGTCCAAAGACATTGGTATTTAACTATACACACTTTGGACTATGTGTCATATGTATGACTCCACTATTGATATTGATAGATTCTTTCAAACAGAAAAGGAAATACTGAAAGAGAATCTCATAAATATATGGCAGAAAAGAAAAGACTAGAATTGTTCAGTTTAAGTATATAGATGATATACATGTTATGGTTATATTCTTTGCTTATTAAACAATGTGGTTCTTAAGTATTTGATACTAAATTTGTTGGTATGAATCGTCATACAAAACAACAGAATTCATGAACTATAGTGGCCTAAATAATTAGCAAAAGAATATGTGATGATGTTCATCGAGAACAAATAAAGGGTTATTGTGTTGCTCGTTAAACATCAAAGCTTGCCTTCAAGATTTGTTTTATCAGGTGTTATGAGAACAAAAGGGTTGTTCAAATAATTGCCGTAATCCATAAAAGATGGATGATTCACAAATCTCGTTGGAAAAATCACATCCATAAAGCTAATGCTAAAGATGTCGAAAGACAAATTGATTGAAAGATCATTTAGGAAGTGACATCGCCGTTTAAATTATATAGGAAAGAAAACATGAAGAAACTCCATATGTATGGAATTTTGGAGTCTTTTGATTTTGATCAAATGACGCTTATGGAACTTTCCTAGAGATAATTAAAACTTCGTTCATAGGCCAAAAGGGAACGAAAGACTAGCTTATTGGAATTTGTACATATTGTTGTACGAAGTCCATTATGTGTAGTCAAGAGCGATGGATTTCAACTTCATATGCTTTCTCCGAAAATTTGAGTGAATATATGAATATTTACTTAATAAGGATGAAGTATGAAATATTTGAAAAGTTCAAAGACTTTCAAGATGAAGTGCAAAATCATTGTAACAAAAATATAAACAGTTTATGATAAAGATCATAAAGGAAGATATTTGAGTTACAGAGTTTAGCATAATACCTAAGATTTAAGGAATCGTTCCGTGGATTTGCATTTCCCGAAACACCATAAGAGTATGGAGCATTCGAGATATGTAATTAAACCTTGTTTGACATGGTGAGATCAAAGGTGTAATTCATAAAATTGCCATTGTATTTTAAAGATTAAAAGCTTTAGAGATTACCGTTTTTCCACTGAAAAGAGCTCCATCATAATCCGTTGAAATGACACCATATAAAGTTATGGTTTGGGATAAAACCCAAGTTGTCCTTTCTTAAACATTGGTATGCTTTGCATAAGAAAGATGTTTTGCAACCAAAGTCGGATAAACCTGTCTTTGTATGTTATTTCAAATAACTGTTAAGTATTCCTCCATAACACCAGAGACAAAAGTGTTTGTCACTTAAAACGTTAAGTTTCTTTGAGAAGGAATTTTTCGTGAAAAGTTAAGTGGGAGGACAATAGAACTTTGATAAGGTTAAAAGAACCTTAGCTATATGTGCAGAGTTGCGTAGCGCCGAAAAGTGTTCCGAAGGCAGCAACAAAGCTCATGGCTCACGTACCTCAAAGGTTGTGATCACGAAGATCTAAGTTCCTATTGAAACAAGTAGATCGGGTAAACAATCAAATACCAAGATTTGAGGGTTGAATCATTATTTGAGAATAATGAACCGACTACATGCAAAGAAGCGATGATGGGCCCTGACTCTGTCAAATGGCTTGAAGCCATAAAATCCGTGATAGTTCCATACACGAGAAATCAAGTTTTGAACTTGAAGGACCCTCAAGAAAGGTGTAAGACCTTACAGTTGTGTTTGGATCTATAAAGAAATAGACATGGATGTTTCACATCTATGAAATAGTCGACATGTTGGGAAAGAGTTCACAACAATGTTCAAAGGTTGACTATGACAAGATTTGATCTTTCATAGCGATATTTAGTCTAGACGGATAAATGTAGCAACCACTACATATAATTTTGTTATATGGTAGTTGAATAAACAAAACAAGTTCTTCTAATAGAATTGTTACCTAGGACGTGTGCATGACACGGTCCATAGGGTTTTGTTAAATCAAAGGATGCTAAAAGCATATGCAAACTTCAATGGTTGAAGTGAGCATTGCGGAGTTGGAATCTTCACAATGATGAAATTGTTAAAAAGAGTTTAAATTCATCAGAGACAATGAAGATGCTTGCATTTGCAAGAAATTAAGTGGGAGCGCTAAGACATATTTCTAATACATCATGTAGGAGACATATTGTTGATTGGAAATAATGTATCTTTTATTAACACATATTAAGAATTTCATCTCGATGAAAGACTTAGGCAAAACTCAAATATTTGGCATCAATAGATGCTAATATGGTTGTGCCAGAAGTACATAAATAAGATATTGAATGAGTTCAATATAGAAACTACAAGAAAGGTTCTTGTCGCACAGAAAGGATTGAATTAGTTCAATGTTGATGATATATTCAAGTGTATTGACATTTGGAAAAGTGAAACAAATAATCAAGTATAGATTGATACTTGATGTATAAAATCACAAAGAGTATTTATATCAATCATGCTGTGATGTGTACAAATCCAGATATGTCCTATGCTCTAAATGTTATGAGCATATACCAGAATGATTCATAAGATGATCATTGGACAATAGTAAGGATATTCTTATGATCTTTTGGAAGAACTAAGAATATATTGTTTGTAGAAGTGACAAATATATGGTTAGTTCATTGTAAAAGTACTACATTGATACTAGTTTTGTCACAAAGTACAAATTAAGTTTATCTCAATCTAAACTAAGGGTGGCACAATATAATGGAAAGTAAGTTCCATAATGGATTTGGATGAGTTCCAAAGTTAAGACATTGTGACAGATACTACAACAAAAGGCTAAGTATATGACTGCTATTATAGCAGCTAAAGAGGGCATTTGGGTCAAGTAGTTTGTTATCAAACTAGGTGTAGTTCATAGCGGGATAATACTATGAAGATATATTGTACGACAATATTATCAACATGTTTTAACCCCAAAGAACTGAAGGTCACACCGAAAGACCAAATTTATACAAAGCCATCTCATTAGAGAATGAATGATGCGTAGAGACGCAAAGACATGCAATTACACACGGACCTGGAAGTGTCAGATCCGGAGATCAGTTGACCACTAGCGAACGTGTACTTACAACACTGGAAAGCCATAGGTGTTATATACACAAAGGTTTGAAACTAGATTATTGACTCTAGTGCAAGTGGGAGACTGTTGGAGATATGCCCAAGAGGCAATAATAAAGTGGTTATTATCATATCTTCACACTTATGATAAATGTTTACATACCATGCTATAATTGTATTAAACGGAAACATTAATACTTGTGTGATTTGTAAACTAAAACAAGAGTCCCTAGTAAAGCCTCTTGTTAAACTAGCTTGTTGGTTAATATATGATCATGGTTTCCTGATCATGAACATAGAGATGTTATTAACAACAGGGTCATATCATTAGGAGAATGATGTGATGGACATACTCCTATAGATAAGCGTAGCATAAAGATCAAGTCATTTCAATAGTTCAATTGCTATATGCTTTCTGATACATAGTAACCTAATTCCTTCGACCATGAGATCATGCATATCACCTTTACCGGATGGATGATTTGATGACATCAAACACCACACCGTAACTGGGTGGTTATAAAGGTGGCATTGAGTGTTCGGAAAGTATTGGTTGAGACACATGGATCAAGAGTGGGATTTGTCCATCCATATGACGGATAGATATACTCTGGGCCCTCTCGGTGTAATGTCATCCAATTAGCTTGCAAGCATGTGACTGGCTCACAAGGGATCACATATCACGGGAACGAGAAAAGAGTACTTATCGGTAACGAGGTTGAACTAGGTATGCAGAGATACCGACGATCATAACCTCGGATAAGTAAACTATCGTGAGACAAAGGGAAATTGGTATCGTATGTAAGTGGTTCATTCGATCGCAAAGTAATCTTAGAAATATGTGGGAGCCATATGAATTTCCAGATTCCTCTATTGGTTATTGTTCGGAGAAGTGTCTCGATCATGTCCGCATAATTCACGAACCGTAGGGAGACACACTTAAGGATTCGACGTTGTTTGAGTAGTTATGGTATTATGAGAAAGAGACCGAATGTTGTTCGGAGTCTCGGATGGGATCCGGGATATCACGAGGTGATCCGGAATGGTCCGGAGAATAAGATTCATATAAGGAAAGTCCCGTTTCGGAGTTGCGGAATGATTCCGGTGATTTCATCGGGAACATTCTAGAAGGTTCCGGAATGTCCGGCACTCCGGGGGGGAAGGGGTACATGAATGTGTCATTGCATATTGGAATGATTGCATCATGTACTAAGTGTTCTTGTTGTCCCAAATAAAGTATTAAATTGAATCCTAAAACAGAAAAGTCAAATGTCCAGTTTGAAAGTCAAACTGCCAAAACAAGAAACTGTGGGAAACAAGCAAGAGGAGTTGGAACCAACCTGGAGGAGGAGTTGGACTCCTCCAGGCCGGCGCCCAGCCCAAGGCCGAGTTGGGGAGGGACTCCCTCCCTCCCCTGGCGCGCCAAGACCCCCCTCCCATAAAAGGAGGGGCAGGGCTCCTCCTAGAGACACACAACTTTCACCTCTAGATCTCCGGTTTAGAGCCGTTTTGGATTAGAGCTTCTAATTGCTTTAGCCAACGGTTTAGAGCCTTCTAATTGGTTTAGAGCCTTCTAATTGGTGTGTCTAATTACTAGATCACTAATAGCCTCTAAATAGCCTCTCTCATAATCCACCATACTCGCACCGGCTTAAGGCGAAGCCCTGCGGGATTTCCCCTCTACCTCCGGTACCACGCCGTTGTGCTGCCGGAATCGCGAGGAGAGTGCTACAACCTCCGCTGCCTGCTGGAACAAGGGAGAGGAAGGTCTTCGTCGAGTACCGAACGTGTGACCGACTGCGGAAGCGCTGCCGGAACGTGGCGCCAGAAGGATCGTCTACACGATCTTGAGATCGGAAAGAGTACGACTACATCACCCACGAGAATCTGCTCTCGTTAACCGCTTTGGAATCTTCGAGGGTAAGTTATTCCATCGATTCGTTGCTACAATCTAGTAGATAGATCTTGGCTTGTTTGTTTGTATGCGATAGAAAATTTTTGTTTTCCATGCTACGAACCCCTACAATTCTAACTGTTTTGATCAATATTTATATTTTGTTTTCATGTAAGTCTTATATCTATTTGGTTATATTACCAAAACTATATATTATGCAAGTTCCTTTCTTTTTGAAAGAAATATGGAGATGAATACCAATGTTGACTGTTGTACTTGCTGATAAGGACGTTGGTGGAGGGGCTGGGTTTGCAGCAATGGGGATGAAGAGAGGTTGGCTATTCTTATAGATCTCAAATGTCCACTAACCTTGGCGTCAGAGGCAAAGGATTCCGGCCAGCGATTCACCAAGAGATGATGCAATTTGGGAATTTCCTTTCCCCTGCTCGATGCGGTGCTCCATGACAGGGCCCTGCGTCCCTGGACTCGGCTTATTTATTCAGCTGGCTAGGATAGCAAAAGTAATACGGTGCACAACTTTTACCGGCCATGTGGAACCAACATGACGAATGAGCTGGCAAAAATATGTGTTGGGTCTACATAGGAATACTCACCTAAAAAACTGTTGATATGTCAAAAAAAAACTAAGAAAGGATGTATAGGTAGAAATATATAGTTCCTCCGTCTTAAAATAGATGTCTTACATTTATCAAAATTTAAATGAATATATACACTAATTAGTATATAGATTCATCTAAAATTAAAAAAATCTAAGACATCTATTCTACTACGGAGGTAATAGTTCTCTAGAAATGTAATGTACAAACAGGCATTGTATCTCGAAAACGCAAAGAGAGAACAAAAACAATTATGACTCAATTACATCCCGAACAATTGTGTACGTGGCCACATTAAAAAAATACATCTAGAGAAAGCGTCGCAAAGCACAGAGCCATATTAACTTGAGCCCGCTCCCTTTTCAAGAGTCCCAAGAGCACACCAGTCGCAAGCATCACTAAGGACAGAGCCATCTAGAGAAACGATGAGGGTACGGGGTCGACGAAGGAGATGAATTTGTTTGTCTTCAACACCGTATATTTGTCCCATCAAGAAAAAAATAGTTTGCAATGATAAAGTTTTATATGGTTGACTATAGAATTTTAGATACTTATCTTATAGCCTACTACTGTATTGTTTGAGTGTCGAATTAAAAGATAAAAGTCCTAAATCAAACTTTCAAGAAAACCCTACTTATTTCATAAGATTTAATAAGTTGTATTAATCCTAGAGTAACCGATTTCAAAGTTAGTATCTAAAAGATCATACCCTAATCATTCTAAATAAGTGTCGTGGTTTTAAACTAGAATTAGTTCAAAACTATGATACTTATTTAGGACCAGAGAGGGTAATATTTATGCACTTGCAAAGTAGAATTTGGGAAAAACAACTCAGAACACTGAAAGCAGGACAGAGGAGACGTGATCTATCGATATAGAAGCTTGGCCTTTGATATACTTGAGCGGAGGAAGATCTAGATGTACCTGCACATCAAGATATGCGTTGATCCAATTAAATATAATAAAAAATTATGAGTAAGCAGATACGAGAGCTTGTGTACAAATGGAATCAGCTATTGTTGTCCAGAACTCCAGATTCCGTAGAACATATACGTGATGATAGCCTCTGTCTCCTTGTTTGAATGAACAGCATGCAGAATTCAAAATCAAATTGGGAGGCCAATGAAAATCCAATCGAGACACGGGGAGACAAAACTTTGACCTGGAAGTAGGGATGTCAAACGGTGGGCCCGCTGGTTTCTAGATTAGTTTTAGCAATTATTCCCTCTGTTTGAGATTATAGGTCCTACGCGCATATCTAGGTTGTTAATTTGACCAACAAAATATAACTTATATATCACAAAAGTTGTATCATTAGAAATATAATCTCTAAAGTTTCTAATGATATAATTTTTATGCTATACTATTTATATTTTGTTGTTCAAATTGGCAACCTAGTTATTCGCGCGGGACTTATAATCCCAAACGAAAAGAGTATAAACCTATAATTAACACTAAATATGTGACACTAAATGGGATGCCATTTACATCCCTACTTAGAAGGCATCCTGATTGACAAACATGTGTAGGGATAACAAGAAGGAACATCAGGACCGGACAACTGCTAAAGGTGAAGACTATGCCAGAGATGTTGATGAGAGGCGGGGTGCGCTTGGTGGTGTCCATGGCAGGATGCCTAGGTTTTTAAACATGGAAGCTGCGGCAGCTCAGATCAACCGAGCAGTTCCTTGCGCATTTAATTTGAAGCACAATGATGCTTGCTGAATGTATCAGATGGTTTCACGAGCATTTGTGGTCATGACCTATGCTCATAGGGGGAGCATTTGCGGCGAGGGAGCAAAGAAATCACGGCGAAGGAGAGCACCTAAGACCAGCCACACTGTGGTACCGATTCAATCTGACAACGAAAATATAGAGTTCGGTTCATATTTTCCCTGCACTGTATGGAATCGACCATATGTCCTAGTGTCTGACAAAGACTTTTGCCACACTCGCAGCCATCTCCCCCTTCTCTTTACTCCATGACGTGTGGGCCAGACTTTTTTATTTCTTGCATGCTGATCGTGAGAAGCGAACCAACAATAAGATCCGCTTAGCACATTGCTCGTGGTTCGCTACGGAATCACAATTTTCTATCGGAAGGGACATCCTATCTGAGAAGACCAATGTTGTGAGGACAACTTATGACAACAGTGGTTAATTTGCAAGAAAAATAGAAAGCCTATCTTAAAAGCAAGATTATGATCAGGCATCCGGTTAACAACACTCTTCAATTTGCTTCCACAAGGCACAAGGTACAGCCTATCCGAGATGACCAAGGTGGCATGGACAATACCTGATGATAACACTCTGCAATTAGCAGTTAGAATGGACAACCCATCATCCCTGTAAAAAAAGAATGGACAACCCACCAAAAAAGAGCAAGGTCTTGAGCAAAACTCCTACCCAGAATGGACAATCCATCCGAAAAGAGCCAGGTCTTGAACAAAACTTCTGATGATACATGTCCCCAGTTTGCAAGAAAATTTGACAGCTCATCCGAGAATAGCAAGGTCTTGAGCAGAACATCCCATGAGAACCGTCTCCAGTTTGCAGGCAAATCGTACAGCTCGTCCGAGAAGACCAATGTCTTGAACAGAACTCCTGACGTGAACTGTTTGCAGTTTGCAGGCAGAATGAATAGCCCGCGAGAAAAGAAAATACCATGTTTCGGTAGCCCCTCCCAGATTTTCAGGTTGTGCGATGTACAAAGCAAGTTCCAGCCGCAGTTCATCCTCGCAAGGATTTGCAAGCTTAGAGGGAAGCCTTTCTTTTAAAGGCGATGGCAGAATAATTTCTATAAGTGCCATTTGAGTTGTCAATATTCAGCAGCAATCTTCAGTATACACGGGAGAAATATTCAGCAAAAGAAAGCAAAAATAGTCTGCAGCATAGCAGCAGTGAACTCGTGTTGAGCCCTAGCAAACTCCCGTCTCTCTACCCGGCTCCAGTTCTTCTCCCAGAGATGAGGACCCAGCGTTCCGTACTTTCATGAATAAAGCCCTACTAAAATCTGTTATTCGCGTCGTGAATTCGATCTGGCTGGCGCTGATCAGGGCGCGCAGGCTGTTCACCGGCGAATTGGGCTTGCAAATCAACATGTTCAGGCGACTCGGGAACTTGGTTCTCTCCTTACGCGTATCTCATCTGACCACCGCGTCATAGTCCTGCACCCATTCTAGGCTTCCTCTCAGTAGGATCAATATCTCGAGTCTGCTCTGTTCGATTGGGGACGGCGTGGCCGTGGCCGAGACGCGCGACAACCCACCTCTTTCACCCAATCTCGACGCACCCGCATCTCCCCCACCAAAACTCCACCCTACGCCTCCTCCCTTCCCCGTATCTCTCCCCGCCAGCGCAACGGCGGCCGGAATCGGTATTCGGATCTGGGCCTCGATTTGTCCCGTCGCTTCCTCTCCGAAAAATAGGGATGCGTGACTCAGCCCGGCAGACGGGAGCACGGAAGATGAGGATCTGTGTGGCGGTGATGGAACCCATAGAGGACGAAGCGGCGTAGAGGGGCACCGGTTTTGTGTCGGAGCAAGCGGCGTAGGCGCCCCGCGATGGCCTCGTGGAGGAGCCGGTGGTCTTCTCCGCCTCCCATTGTCTCTCACTTATCGGTGCGCTGCTCCGCCTCCCCTCTCTTTGTCTCCTGAGCCGTCGGCCGCGGGGAGCGCCGTCTCTGGCGGAGCAGCGGAGGCGCCCATGGCCTCCTGCCCACGAAGCTTTGCCGTCGAATGGGCTCAGAGTGGGGTTAGCGAGGAGGAGTAGCCCAAGAGAGGGGAACACACATCGTCTCTGCATCGCGCACTCCTACGCCCCGCCCACCCTCTTCCTCCAGCTTGCCGACCTCCCTCGCCTCCCCATCGTCGGCCACAAGATCTCGCCGGCGCTCCAGTTCAGCTTCCCTTCACTTCGTCTGTCCTCTCAATCCCCGGCTGTAAGCTCTGACGGCGCCAGCGGCGGCCTGAGAAGCGTGGGAGACTGCAGCGGCGGCCAGTTGAGGATGTTGTTTGGTGCTCGGTTCGTGGGAAGCTGGTTAACAGTGCGGCACTGTCGGGGAAAGGTGGAGAGGCAGCGGTTGAATCTTTTTTTTTCATCCAAAGTAGGAATATCACTTATCGGTGGCACGGGTGATAAATACTTCAGAGAGATAGGGGCAAAAACGTCAAAACACGGCAGACGGAAATTCTTCGACGACGAACTGTCCTAATCTATACTACTTATAAAAGCACCAACATTTTCTTTTCTACGGCCACACCACAAGTGCACCCAGAGCAACTTGGGTCATTAGATCACCTCCTTAACCAAATCTAATAGTAGGAATCAGTCTAATCTAATATCCCATGTGTAGTTAGCAATTACCATCGAGAGCGGAGCACTTTGCCAATACGTGTTCCGACGGAAGCGTATTTTCCCAATTCTTGTGATGCCCTGGCCTCGCCCCCAACCCCAACCATATCTCACGAGCCCCGCGCCGCCATGACCCTCCTCTCACAGGCGCACGAGTCTGCCCACCATGACTGCCCATGCCGCCACCGCACTTCCCATTAGCATCCCATGTTAGGTTTCTGCCAACGGCCGCCTTGCACACCCTGCCGCATCCGGCCCTGTCCCCTTCCTGCGCCCTCCCCTTCTTCCTACCACTAGATCTTTGTGCACGCGCTATGGGCAAGCAGCCAACGTTCTGGCAAGCATCCCTCTCATTCGAAATCCACCACCGGCCACCCTCCATGTGTTTATATTGGTTTCAGTTTACCCAAGGGATCACATACGGGAAGCTCTATAATTCAGTGGCGCCCTTGTCCTGGTATTGAGGCTAGAGGAGCAGCCGGGGCAAACCAGGTTATATTGGGGCCTTGTTGGTCATGACCCTACCTTCCCAACCGAATGGTAGCGATTCATATGTCAGGATTGTGCTTTGTGTGCGGTAGCTTTACTAATTAGAATTATTGCAACGATGTGAATTATATTTGGCTGCAGTCATGTAGACACTGTTTCCCTTGCAGAGAAAGATTGTTTTGATTCCTCTAGGTGGTCAACGAATTGACTATAAACGGAGGAGTGTTAGTTTCGTCGTTTGGATGTGACATGGGAGACGGAGAATCAGAGGCGGTTTCGGCGGGTGGGGCAGGAGTCCCTGCACGTGGCTTTACGGTGCATCGTTGGTGAGTGCTCAACACCCTATTTTATGTTTAGGTACTGCCATTGAATTTATGTGATTGAGTGACTTCTAAGGGTTGTTTATTTTTCTACCGGTACAGCCTTAGCTACATTCTTTAATTCCTATAGTAGCTGTCAAACTAATGTTGTCTTTAGATATGCTTATCCATGGTACAAAAAGAAAATTACTTGAAAATAAAAGATGGTATTCGGCAATTGATGTTAGAGGAGATTGCTCTTTTTCTCAGATCATTGGACATGATAGTAGTATAAAATTGTACATCGTGGCTGGAGAATTCAGAATTGGATAAATCCGGTTGGAAGCTCTCACTTTAGCATATCAAAATGAGGTATGAACAGATCGAAAGATACTTTTCTTTTGCATCAAACGTTTATTACACAGCTATTTCTCATATCTTAATTATTCTGCTTCTTGTTGATTCATATTATGTTAAGTGGGGAAAGATACACTCTTGATCCTTCTGCTTAATAATGTTCTACTAGAATCATTCATTACAAATAGCCACGTTGGATTACACTGTTTCTTTGGAAATTGATTCATTTGTCCTAAAAAATTGAAGTTCCTGATGGTCATCACATGTTTTCTTTGCTCTTTGTCATACAACATATTTATTTTGTATTATACCAACCTCAAACATCTCCTTGACTCAGCTGAATGTGTCACTGGATTGTTCTACAATTCCTACTTGTATTTGTGTACCTTTATAAAATGATAACATCCTGCAATAACGCTACATTACACCCCATGTACTGAAGCTGCACACCAATGCTTGGTCATATGGTACTAGATTTTTTTCTTGCCATCGGCACATAGTTTCTTGAAACATTATGAGATAACATTGGGGATAAGCATGAGCTACACTCGTCTCTATAACCTACTGAACAATGAGAAGCTGATTAGAGAAAAAAGTGTGGCTTCTCCGTTACATTTCTTTATCCTCAAAACTCAACCTGGTTCTGTTATATATCAATTGAGCATTGAGCATTGTAATGTTTTTAAAAATCCCTAGCTCTATCTATTTTGTGTTCATATTTGAGCCTAGCTAAATTATGTTCCGTCATATTTGTCCATATATTAGCTATGCTGGAACGTGCAATAGAAATGAGTTACTTAATCATGTAACTTTGAATCGGGCCTCACGGATAGCATACGCTATCCAACAATGTAACATACAAAAGATACCAGATATAAGGAAGTTGTGTCTGTTGATTGGACCAATACAAAGGCACTTGTAGTTGTGTTATGCTCATAGTGTCACAGAAAACTTCACGTTTTCCTGTTATATGTGGGTGGTCGTAGCCAGTATATCCAACCAATGTTTTTCTCCATTTTTGTGTTATGTTTCCTGTATACAATCCTGTACTGCTAGCGAACAAATTAGTATTCTCAGAATAATTAAATTGATGTGGTGGGTTGATCTGAATTCTCTATTTTCTGTGTCCTCAAGTTCAGTTCAGATCTATCAATTTCAAACTCCCGCTAATTTTAAATAAATTTATATTTCACAGAGCATTTTTGCTGATAAGGCTTGAAAGCAACATAACGAAAGAGAGATCCTCTAAATGATGTCATGGAAGCTAGAACTTCGATGAACTGGTTTCTGAAGCATTGGGTTAGCAACTGTTGTGCTCTTGATTGCAAGTGAGTGGCGAGGAGTAAAGATTGTGGTGCGATTTGGGGGGCGACGCCAATAGAGGAGGGATTTTAAGATGCACGCGAAGCTAGAGGTCGCGAGAGTTTCCTCTTTAGTGGTGCGAGATTTGGCAGGCTGGAACTGTTGGAGTAGAGAAATGATGTATTGCCATTTTCTGGATAATTTGATGGATATGTATTTCCATTGTCATGGAGGTAGCCATATGCCCATATGGTCAGGTATGCATATTAAACGTATTTATGAAACACAACCTCAATTACTTTTTAGCATAGGTGTTCTCCTTTTTTAGTTAGTCTAAATTGAAAACATTAGTTAATCCATTGCTTGGTTTATATCTTATCTAACATGTTAATTATTGTATGTTGCAGCGCACCAGAACCAATGAGAGAATAATTTTACGGGTACATGTGATGCACAATTTTCTAGCAACAAGCATGCAACTTTTACATGATGTTGTAGTTTTAGTGAGCTTGTTGCGACTGTCTTGGTGGCGATAAAATTTTGTCATGAAACGACAAAAAGCATGAACTCTGCATTGTTCTTACTATCCCTGGCTTATTTAAAGTTCAGCATAATCATTCTAACCCTCGTGGGTATTTCTAATTTAAAGTTCACACTTGCAACTAATCACCCTAGGTTGTGCCACTGATGTGTTAGTCAAGAAAATTTTACTTGTTTTTCTTGATGTTCGAACATAAGCATTCATACCGAGAGATTCAACGCTGGTGTTTTCTTTCCATAAATTGAGCATCTGACCTGCTCTGATTTTATGATACTTGGAAACAGAGTACGCAAATAGACTATATATGTACATCTTGTGAAAATGGGCATGCTGATTATGATCTCTATGTATAATTTGTGACAACTTCACATCTACTATTATGTAATGTATATGTGAGGGGGACATTCAACTTAATTAGAATATGTGCCTTATAGAGACGTGCGTTGCACGGGCATGCTTACTAGTCTTTTTAATAATACTAGGACAAATGCCCGTGCGTTGCAACGGAAACCCATCAAATCATTAGAAAAATTATCGGATTATTCTATCTCCGCAAACAAGTTTTCGGAACAAAGCATTTGGTGTGCCCTATATAAAAAGACAAATTTTAGTGCTAACATAACTATTTATAGACATTTTTTTGTCTTATTTACACAAGCCATATAAAATATTCTTTTCTCTCTAAAACTTGTGTGTAAATATAGAATGTCTAGATGTCCACATAAAAAATCAGATTTTTTGACATTTTGAAATTTGTTTTTGATGGATTTTCATAATAGGTTCATAAATCATAAGCACTCGTGGGCCTCTTAATTAGCAAGATATGTCAGTTCCCAATTCCCAAACCCTATAGGTACTGTCTGTGTGGCGAAGGTAAAGGCGTCGGCAGTACTATGCGTGAAGAGAGGCACAATGATGGTGTCGACTCACAAGCGTGTGGAGTGTAGGTGCAAGCGCAGGGCATGGTGTTAACTCGCGAGCGTCGGTTAGTGACTGTTGGAAAGGGCAGTGGTTGTGGCGGCGGTGTTGACAACTTTGTCGATGGCAGTGGTGGCAACAGCTTTGCTGATGTGCTCAGGTTACCAGAGTTGCTTACGGGGAGGGGCAATCAACAATGGTGAGCCATTGGCCGCCCGTGACCATTTTTTTCTGAATATCTCTGTGTCTCTACATTTACAAAGATAGCCACCTACACAGCCCGAGCTAGATCGATCTCTTTCTTCGTCTTCTCTTTTCTCTTTTTCATAGCGACCAACTTACTGATCGAGAGTGATGCGTTAGAGTGGAATCGATCGAGCTGGTTAAAAGAGTAATTTTCAGTTGTGCATACGGTAGTTAGCTTGCTCCAGATTAATCAAGTTTTTTCAAACAGGGCGGTGTTGTTTTATGAGATGTTTATTTCAGCTTGAAGCGGATAAATTCTGATAAAGCAGCCCAGTCGTCATTCAATCTATAAATTCAGTGAACCAGCCCAGTCGTCTATGTACTGACTGTTCTTTTTTTGATTGCAGAGAATTGATGGGAATCAATCTGCATTGCACTTAGATCAAACTTCATTGCAGTTGGATGACAAGAAGGATTTGCTCGATACCTTGCAGAAAATAATTTGAAGCTAGAGTTGATAGATCAAAATAGAGTGATATTCTAGCTGACGTAGTTGATGTAATAGTTGAAGACGTATCTTTGAGTATGTGAAATGATGTTCAGTAAGACATGACTACAATTTATTGTATATTGTATTTCCAATGAAATAAAGTTGAGCTAGAAATAAAGTTCAGCAAGACATGAGTATATTTTATTGTATATAGTATTTCCAGTGAAATAAAGTTGAGCTAGAAATAAAGTTCAGCAAGACATGTATTTTCTTGTCAATCGTGTTTAAAGTGATTTGGTTTCATGTAGTGCATGTCAAGAAGGGGAATAAAGTTCAGCTGGATAATAAGCACCTGGTAATTGTAAGATATCAAAAGTGAATTTCTGGGAATTACTACAGACAACAAAAGATAGATAACAAAAAGGAAATTTGTGTGCCTGGCATAGACCAATAGACATGTAGTCTGTGATCAATTGGGTGGCCAAATGTTTGCACAAATTCTTCTATCCATAGCCGTGATCATGTGTCAACATGGCAATTTTCCAAGAAATCACAAATTGTACTTATGTATGTCAAATTGCTACCTAGTCCACACAAAATTCCAATATGCTCAAGTTGGACAGTGAACAAATCAGGATTTTGACCTACATTTCAAAATAAATGCATTTGTTAGCCCATCAAACTGGAACAAATATTCAGTATATCTATAACCTTGTTCAGAAACCCACACAAACATTCAAGACGGACAGATTGTGTAGCTGAAACCCACCGAAACTACCAAGCTTTAGAAACCCATAGCAAGCTTCAAAATATTTAGTGCATATCTCCTACAACTGAAACTAATTGAATCTTTTGAGTGCAACACACAAGTGACATGGGCCTAAACAAGTACACACATATGAACAAGGTTACAGGAAAAATCTCTATTCTGTATGGAAACTAACAAGGTTACACACATAATGATTTTGACAACCGAGTTATCGGCAAAAAAAATTACAACATGATTTTGACTACCAAAATATGAGTTTCCAAATTTTTGACAGGGGTATGCTCTGCTCTCAAACCTCAACAGCCATAGAGTTTTCTTATCTTGCTTGCATATCAGCTGAAGGATCAACTTCTTCCCTGGTTCAATCATACATGTCTGATATGTCTTATCTTCTAGTACAGTTTAAACAAGCAAGGATAATCATCATCCGAAGAAGCGGCACACGAGAAAACACAGACATCCTTGTCATGATAATTTGGCAGTTGGCCTGCTATGCAAACAGAGAAATCATATCTGATTCAAATCAAAGTATGACTCATATATACCCTTTGTTTTAAACTGTAAACATGCGGCCAGAAAACATCATCAAATATATCTTTTCCCCAAAGGCAAACAACCTCGTAAGTAAATAGTGTGAAGGAAAAAACATGACCTATCTTCATGCTCAAGGAAAGGCATATGTAATTTAAGTCTTTCAAAAGGTAAATAATTTGAGAGTTAACATTGAAGATGCCAAGGTATTTTTGCATTTTTAGAACAAAAACAGCTGTCATCATAGAAGTCATGAACAATCATAAGAACGTGATATTCTCAGAGGTGACGGCAAGGACAACAGTAACCTGATCTTCCCTACAGAGAAACAACCTTCATATAATATAATCTTTGCACTGTAAACATATCGCAGGAAAACGCCATGAAAAATATATCTTTTCCCACATCACCCTGCTAGGCCATAGAATTAAAAAGAAACATAGAGAGAGTCTAGCTGCTTGGATAGCTTCTTAGCCTTAGTTTTCTTTTATTTGGTTTGCTTGGGCGGGTAAATAGGTAGGCACTTCTCCCTGTCTTGTAGGTACAATTTCTTGTAGTACTTTTGTAATAGTAATAAAAATTGTTGTGGGGCTGTTGCCTCACGGTCCAGGGTCAAAAAAAGAAGGAAAACAACCTCATAAATAATTATTGTGAAGGAAAAACATGATCTATCTTCATGCTCAAGGAACAACATGTGTAATTTAAGGCTTTCAAAAGGTAAATAATTTCAGAGGTAACATTAAAGCTCCCAAGAAGTTTTCGCATTTTAAGAACAACAGCTAGCTGGCATAAAAAAGTTGCAATATGTAACTTTCTATATGCAACAATCGGTTAAATGAGCATCAAGAAGCCATAATCAACTTATGACCAGTCTGATGCCCATCTAGTGAATGTATCACCTTGAGAAAAAGAGTCTAGAGGTCATGGAACTTGTATAAAATAAAAACATCGGCTGTAGCCTTGTCTGCGGTATTTACCTCCCTGCCATACTCATGCACACACCACGTCCTCATTGATTATGTTTGAACGCCTACAAGAAATACTAATTCTTGATCATCATTGTAGTGGTATATGATTTACAGTGCTGCTCTAGTAAAGAATCATTCTAAAAAATCAAGACTGTTAAAAGGATAATCTCTACCTCTTGCATCTATTTTACTCAAGGGATATAAAATGCAATATTAGAGGAAAAGTGCATTATATATATTTAATTCAGTTTGATGTCCGTACAACCTTACCTAGAATGATGTCCAAAACATGAATTATTATCCGAGTTTCTGATTCAGTTGGTAAACGTTTGAGACTATCTACTGCAATTTGATTATTGTATCTCCACCTGAACAGTAATCATCTTTGAGCTTCCATTTTTGTCTCCGTCCTTCTTAATTTTTCTTTTTGTATAGAAACATAACTCTACATGCAAGAACACTAATCCATCTCAGTTCCCAAGTATCAATGGCTGTTGACAAGGGGTAGGTGATAGAAAAAATCACATAATAGCTCTCTGTCTCACACTTACGTTGTATTGTATACCTTGTTTCAAAATATGGGGGCCAGCCCGGGTGAGACCCTGCAGAAGTCCATCAGATACCCAACTATTTACAACTCTTAAAGATGCCACCAATCAACGATCAATTCTAGCTACAAAAATCGAAAGATCAATTCATATGAGATCTCATCCATCAGAAACATATGGCTTGTTTACCTAGGTTGTGGTGTCCGGGTTGAGGAGAAGGTTCAGATCCATCTCCGGTGGCGACGGAAGCGGTCCGACTCGGGTGGCGATGGATGATCTTCAAGCACCGCCAGCGGTCGGAGATCCTCTCCTTGAAGCGCTGCAGTGGCGGGGGCGGGCATGACGCCGGTGAGCGGCCGCGGAAGAGGCAGATGGATGACGAGTTATTTCCCGTAGAGCTGCTCGCCCATGTGCCGGCCTCCGGTATCCCCTATGCGTCGGGCGGGTTCCGCTAGTGCAAGGAGCCCAAGGTTGCCTCGCGGAGTGCTGAGCTGACGGCCAGTGCATACGGTGAGGGCCGGGGCGGCGCGGTGGACGGTGGTGCAGGGTTGGTGGTAGCGTGGGCATAGGTGGAGAAAGTGGCAGGTAGGGATGGTGTATGGACGGAATTAGCGGAGGCGTGGTAATGGGCGGGATTAGCGGAGGCGGAGAAAACTGCACGGCCGAGGGGAGTCGGACGAAAGCGACGACGTAGTGGCAGAAAACGGAACCACCAAATTCTTTTTAGATAGTAGAGATAGAGACTAGCATAATACCCGTGCGTTGCTACGGGTTATTTTAAAAAATATGTTAGGCCAACCATATAAAACTTTATCATTGCAAACTATTTTTTTCTTGATGGGACAAATATACGGTGTTGAAGACAAACAAATTCATCTCCTTCGTCGACCCTGCACCCTCATCGTTTCTCTAGATGGCTCTGTCTTTGGTGATGCTTGCGACTGGTGTGCTCTTGGGACTCTCGAAAAGTGAGCGGGCTCAAGTTAATATGGCTCTGTGCTTTGCGACGCTTTCTCTAGATGTATTTTTTTAATGTGGCCACGTACACAATTGTTCGGGATGTAATTGAGTCATAATTGTTTTTGTTCTCTCTTTGCGTTTTCGAGATACAATGCCTGTTTGTACATTACATTTCTAGAGAACTATTACCTCCGTAGTAGAATAGATGTCTTAGATTTTTTTTAATTTTAGATAAATCTATATACTAATTAGTGTATATATTCATTTAAATTTTGATAAATGTAAGACATCTATTTTAAGACGGAGGAAGTATATATTTCTACCTATACATCCTTTCTTAGTTTTTTTTGACATATCAACAGTTTTTTAGGTGAGTATTCCTATGTAGACCCAACACATATTTTTGCCAGCTCATTCGTCATGTTGGTTCCACATGGCCGGTAAAAGTTGTGGGCCGTATTACTTTTGCTATCCTAGCCAGCTGAAATAAATAAGCCGAGTCCAGGGACGCAGGGCCCTGTCATGGAGCACCGCATCGAGCAGGGGAAAGGAAATTCCCAAATTGCATCATCTCTTGGTGAATCGCTGGCCGGAATCCTCTGCCTCTGACGCCAAGGTTAGTGGACATTTGAGATCTATAAGAATAGCCAACCTCTCTTCATCCCCATTGCTGCAAACCCAGCCCCTCCACCAACGTCCTTATCAGCAAGTACAACAGTCAACATTGGTATTCGTCTCCATATTTCTTTCAAAAAGAAAGGAACTTGCATAATATATAGTTTTGGTAATATAACCAAATAGATATAAGACTTACATGAAAACAAAATATAAATATTGATCAAAACAGTTAGAATCATCCTGCATATCCATATCATCTAACAATCTTTTTTTTACCAGATATCATCTCTGAAAAATATAACAAAATACAACGTGTCCTAAACTCTGAAGAATTGCTAATTTTTTTTTTGGCCAACACCATGATAAAAAGATTGCTGAATGTGAATACTAACCTTCGGTGGTGGCCTGCCTTTGCTGTCTCCATGGCTATTGCTGAGTTCTCCATGTCTGCTTAGCCCGCGCTTTAGCCACCAAGAACCTGACAACCATCAAGAGCAAGCACATACTGCAATTAGTTTTCAGTTTTCCGTAGCTAGCTGAACTGCTAAAGAGAAGGAGAAATTCATCTATCACAGATGTTGGCCTGCTGCTTTTTGTACACGACGGCGGCGAGCCCCAACACCTACGTGAGGACGTGCCCGCCACCAGGCTCGCCTTCTTCCCGCAGTTTATCATGTCCACCACCTGCTGCGCTGGTCCTCCACGCCGGTCGCGAAGGACGCGTCCTCTCTGTCTCCTTCTATGGAAATCACCTCTGCCGCCAGCAACAATCCGCGGCCACCCCAGAACTATTCCTCGCGGTGAGGAACTCACCGCCTCAGTCCGCATAGATTCGCGGAGAAGACCAGACGGATTCCCGAAGACCGACCTGCCGCCTGCCACCTTGTGTCGTGTCCCTGATCAGAGGTGGGTGCAGAGTAAAAAAGAACGGAAGATCCATCCAGCGACGGGCGAGATCCCAACGGGAGCTTCGTCCGGCGGCGGCTCGATATCCCGATCCTTCGGCGACGGGGACTCAGGGGCCAGCAGCGGCGTGTGCGAGCGCCGAGCAGAGTTTCAACGGAAAACGGAGATGGCCCCCGTCGGCGGCACTACGCTGGCAGAGCGGCTGCCGTGACGGCGCACGACGCCGTGGTGGTAGAGGAGAAGGCCCGCGAGGTCGAGCAGGTTGGAGGGGACCAGAGGGCTGCCGGAGGCGATACTGGAGGGAGGAGGGGCGCTAGCGGAGAGGATGCGATGGCGGCAGTGGCGGAGGGCGCGGCGCGGTCGTCTCGGGAAGGAGAAGATTTTTTTCTTCATTGATTCGTTGACTCACCGGATAAACTTAGCGGTGGCACGTCATGTAAATACCTATAACTGCCATGGGCAAATTCGTGCAACGAAAAATCGGAACCAAAATCTAGATGAACGAGCCTACCTCTGTGTAAATTAGTAGATAGATATATATATATAAGAAACGCCAGAATTGGGACACGGATAACAACCCTTTAAAAAACCTACCGAAAAAGATGTATTTTAGTGGGTGTGTGTTATCCTGGCCCTAATTATGATGGTTTTTTGTAATTTACTCTCGTCCAGCCTGGGATCCCCAGCCCATGAACAAAGATGTGATGCCTCGCGTGGAGAAAAAGCGGCACACGGGGGAGCGACGAAGGAGCCCATGAAAACTGACGGTGGTAGGCCTAACCTGACGCGGAACTGCTCAACTGGGCCGCTCAGACCCGCAGCGATTGGCAGCACACCGCGAGAAAGGACGAGACGAGGCTCGACCGCACACGGCACGTCTCCGGCCGCGAGGAAATCACAAGGGAACCGACGCATCCCAACCGGCGCTGCCTCCGTGCCGCTGCCGACGCAGCCCCAGCACGGCACGGCACGGCACGGCACGACGGGGCGCGTGGAGCGTGGTGCGGTTCACGGACTTCACACTAGTCCCAACCGGCACGGCTCCGGACGAAGGAATTGGGCTCGGCCGCTCGGGATCGACGTACCAGTACTACACGGGCTGTGGAAGTCGGGTTACCTCGACAGGGTGTCATCAACCGGGGCCGATATCGTCACGAGCCCTGGCCCGGCCCGGATGACGCGCCGTGCTAGTTTCTGGCTCGCCCATTGGTCCGCACACGTATTCCGTGGGACCGCGAGAGAGAGAGAGTCGCCGTCGTCGCCAGGCTCCGCACTCCACTCCACGAGGACGAGGCGTCGTCGGGGGGGCGCTAAACAATTCCGGCCCGGTCTAAGTCAAACACCGGATCGCTCAGCTGATCAGTTCAGTAGATCGATCGGATGGCTTAACCTGGCCTACTCCCGTCGACCCACTCGCCACGCCGGTCGCGTGGTGTGGTGGGATCCTGTCGCTGCCGGTCTCCACCTACACGAACCAAACTAGCAACGCTCCCCTCGCACCTACGTTTTCATATAAAAATCCATCTAAAATGACGGTATTCCTAGCTCGCTACAATCTCTTAAGCCTAAGGTTTAACGCTCCCTTAAAAAAAGGCCTAAGGTTTAACGCCCATGTCTTATCAAGATTTTTTTTTCGCAATATTTTTTGCAAAATTTTACGATATGTTAATAATCATCAATAACAATACAAAGAGAGCTAAAAATAGTAAAAAATATAAATATGTTACTATCACGAGCCGAATGCGCGTGCGCGTCACGTCCTTGCCCCTCGATCACCGGAGTCGTGCAAAACTTGTCATAGTAAAACTTGTTGTAGTAGACAGACGAGAATCCGTCGTGCTAAGGATACGAAAGACCAGCATACTACAGCAGCAGCCAACGCTAATAATAAAAATCGTAGATCGGAAGAGATTCTTCTAAAATCTTATCAAGAAACACGGAAATGGACTGGATCCCAAGAGATCCGACAGACAAACGACTTCACGCGTCCTCCATCGACGCTAGATAAACCATCGGAGCGAGGGCAGTGCAGTGACGGTCTTATTTTGATTATAGGACGTAGTCATCGTCTCAGTATCCAAAAAAATACCGAAAAATAGTCTAGACAAAGAACAAATAACCTCACATCGGCGACATGCCATGGTCTAACACACCTCCAATGCCATAGAGCCATGAAGATGGAGAGGACCGGCGATGTCGCGACGAGGGGGGCGGAAACCCTATATGGGTTTTAGCTTCTCATGATCGCCTCTTTCCCTGTGGTAGCTACATACCGGTTCGGTACTCGTACTAGCGGTGTCGCAATATGCATCTGGTAGTTTCATCAATCTTAAATCGCTGCAACTCTGCTTGCGCGCGTGTGTGACAGTGGTGGTGTGTACCGGTGTAGGTGAGTATGTGCGTCGACATCGTACTCAATCTCTATCTTCCCGCAATGAGTTAGTCGAACCTGCATTTTTGTCGTCGTCACCAATTATACAAAAGTCAAACATCAAAACGGAAAAAAGTTTGATGCATGCTCAATAAAAAGAAAACAAACATGTCAATTACCATGTTATTATTTTCTTAACCTCACTCTCTCGTTTAAGGATGCATAACAACCACACTAATCATTGGGGAGAGGGGTGGGGGAGGAGGGGACACCGCGAAGCAGGTACTTTATCTCGGATGGATGCCCCCTAAATTTATGTGGGATTGTTTACTACTTCCTATAGCTCTTCAAGGTTTTGCATAAGTTACCAAACAAAAGTTGCTTACCCCATTTTACCTTAAAACGATATTATTCAGTATTAAGAAAGAACAATTATATACATTTATGAAATCATAACAATATTGTGTGTATGTCTAGACTCTAAAGTCTAAAACAAGTATATTATTTTAGTACAAATTAAATTGCCTAACACTAGATATGTCAGAATTAAGAAATAAACCTTCAACGCATAGTGATATGAAAATGATACTGTTTATTCACCAAAGTCAACATTAATCGAACTAAGATGTGACATTTGAACCCTGAGACGATTTCATCTTAGTTTATTTCAGCGGTAGACGGTTCTTGAGGATGATCGGTAGCATTAAAAAAAGATAAATTAACATGAATATGCAAATTACCGACATGGTACACGCACTAGGAGAGAGGCAACGGCTCTTGAAAACCAATCTAGGGTTTTGGTCCCTCCCGCCGGTGATGTCGCCGGTCTGCTTCGTCCCCGGCGGCCTTGGTGCCTTGGAGGTGTGGCGGACCACGACCTCTCGCCGACGGAAAGGTTCATGTTATTTTTTTAGACTGTTTTTAGTGTTATTTAAGGATGTTGACGCGATGGCTACGTTTATAAATCAGAATAAGGTACTCTCCGCCTTATCCTCGCTCCGATGATGCGCCTAGCATCGACGAAGGGCGCGTGGAGTGGTGTGTCCGACGGATCTCTTGAAATATGGTCGTTTTTCGTATTCTTTGGTATAGTTTGAGGCCAGTCTCTTTCGATCTACGATTATCATCATCGACGATGGTCTCTACTCTAGTGCGCTGGTCCTTTGAAACCTTAGCATGACGACTTCTCGTTCGTCTACTATAACAAGTGCTACTATGATAAGTTTTACCCGACCCCGGTGATGGCGGGACGAGGACGGTGGCGCGCATTTGGCTCGTGCTAATATATGTGGTCATTGGCTCGTCGCTAGGTGGTCCAGCGACCTATTTATAAATTTTATTACTTTTAGGCTCTTTTGTACTGTTATTAATAATTATTAATAGATCAGTGAAATTTTACAGAAAAATATAAATATGCAAGATTTTTTTGTTCTAGGCTGTGAAGGTATCTTCGAGAGCTAAATCAGAGGAGATAAGAAAAGCAAAGACGACAAATCTCCATAGGGATTATTCTGTAATAAATATTTAAAGGGGAGTACTAGTACTAGCAAAATATTTCAGGATGGAGTAAATATTGAAGGATTACTTCTCTACCTTTTTTTCTGGCATATGTAATTAACTGCAAAGATTTCGAATATCAATTAATTAGAGGCAAGTTATTCGTGCATAAATAACAAAATCTGCTGAAACACCGATGACTCATCAAAGCAAGATAACGTCACATTTATCCTATGGTTTTATATGGATTTTCTCTTTTTTAGAACCATATACGGATTGTTTTCTCCAGAGTCCTGCGCGTTTTTAACCTGACATCCCGAGGGGGACGAAACGGAACAGCTGCAGCTGCGCCAACCCAACCCGTCCCGTGCCATTACGACGCACCCATCCTCTCCTGCGAAACCAAAGACCAGACCACTCACGCCGCGCCGCACGCACTGCACGCGCAAGCCCTTCTCCGATCGTGCTCGCTCGCCGCGGCGGTGGTGGTAGTAGGGTGACCGGAGCAGCGGGGAGGAGGAGATGAGGCCGCCGCGGAGGCCGTTGGGGGTGGTGGTGGCGTGGGTGCGGCGGCAGCCGCCCAAGGTCAAGGCTTTCCTCGCCGTCGTCGCGGGCATGGCCGCGCTCGTCTTCATCCGCTTCATCGTCCACGACCACGACAACCTCTTCGTCGCCGCAGAGGCCGCGCACGCGCTCGGCCTCGCCGTCCTCATCTACAAGCTCACCAAGGAGAAGACCTGCGCTGGTTCGTTCGCAACACCCCCCTTCTCTTGACCCCCCTTTTTCCGAAGCTAATCCTCTCGATCCGTCGAGCTCGTGTGGTTTCACCGCGGGCTGATCTGATTTTTGGAAAAGTTATGTCCCTTTAAGTGCGTTACCGCTTACCTTTATTTTTAGGAGGAAACATGGGATGCGTTTCGTTCAGTTTAAGCTTTTCGAGATTACCAGTTTAAGCTTATCATCCTCGTATGTTATATTTGGTGCTGATTGCCTGCCTTTGGGTGTTGATTGATGTAGATAATTCTGTGTTTTTTTAGGGCGAGACCTATAAAATTATGGATCCGCTGTTCTGCTATCATGTGTGAGGGGTAACTGTTAGCATACTGTCTGCAACTTGCGATGTGACCTAGGTATACATTGCAACTGCTCTGGGGAACGGTGAAATTGTTTGTAACTTTGTATGGTGTTTTCTCTCGGTAAGTGCAAGGGGGAAACTTTTCCCTGTTCAATCCAATTGCTTGCCCTGTTCCGCCTCAGGAGTTTCTAGCTGCATCTGTCTAATGTAGAGGCTCTATCGCTGTATGCAGGCAACTCAGGCTACATGCCTGTTTTAGAAATATGGTTGCAGTCTTATATCGCTAAGATCGTAACATAGTTTGTTCTGATCACTATGGTGTATGTGATAGTTCATAAAGTGTTTGTTTAAACTTTCATCTTCTGGTTCAGAGATGGAGGTGGTTAAATTGTGCCCTTTTTCAATCCCTACATGAACAGCTGCCTCTGTCCTGGGCTTGCTGTTCTTCAGAAGCTTTCCTGCTTTATTTATAGGAATGACCTTGTCCCTATATGCTTTATTAATGGAAAAAATATCTGTGCAGGGTGCAAAGTTAAACTCTACTATTTTCATAAAAAGAAGAACAGACAAAAACATTAATGATATGTTCATACACGTCAGCATCATCCTTTTTGCTGTTTTGCGTTCCTTATTAGGAACATATGTGTGTTCCTTTTGTTCTTTGTCAGCTGAAACACAGAATGTTTTTTTCCCGGAAAGCAACAACAAATTTTCCATTGATCTACTATATGTTAATCTCATGGGTTTCGGTAACTGGCATTCTCATATCAGGAAACATGAACACATTTTCAGCATCTGACTTTTTTCTCTGGGAAAATTTGCTACAGGATACTGTTATTTTCCGTCATTTGCTGAAACATACCGTCCTATTGTGTGACTGTGTCTTTGCCAGGTACCATTACAATTTTGTGACACATTTGCCAGAACACACCATGTGGCCAAAAATAGAAAGTTTTGGCACTTCTGTCCGAGTGACCATGTTATGGCCGGGTTTGAAGAAAATGTGCCAAACTTTCCCTTTTTGGCCGTGTGGTGTGTTTTGGCAAATGTGCCACAAAATTGTAATGGTACCTGGCAAAGACACAATTGTTCGGTGTGTTTTAGCAATCGCCAAAAAATAATGATGTCCTGTAGCAAATTTTCCCTTTCTCTTTTTGTGGTATATTTGCTGCTCATGATGTTGCATTTATGTTATCTGTTTGAACATTATGATCAGGTAATGTTTTATCACCTGATACAAGGAAACAATGAATGCCTGCTCAAGCTGTGAAAAATGGCATGCAAATGGATATAATTATGGTCAACGAATTTGCCTTCTCACTTACCTCTGGCAGTGAAGTTTTTAATCACTGGAATCTGCAATGACCTTCCAGGTCTCCATTAAGGATAAACTGGCTAGTCTCTGATATTAAAGTACATACAAATGACTGATATGCTGTAATATGGCACTAAATGGCTTATCATTGTGTGTAAAAATCACAATTCCGTGATAAATTATTTTCCGTTGATGTTGCTTGTTCATGATCATTGCTGTGTAATTTCGTACTCATGCTCTAACTTGTTCAAAACTTTCCCTCTTCAAATCTTTTCAGGACTGTCACTCAAGTCTCAGGATTTGACAGCACTGTTCCTGTCTGTTAGGTTGTACTGCAGCTTTGTTATGGAGTATGACATCCATACAATACTAGATTCAGCTACACTAGTAGCTACTCTTTTTGTCATTTACATGATTCGGTTCAGACTGAGGGCAACTTATATGGTGGAGAAGGACAACTTTGCATTGTACTATGTGGTAAGAACAATATCAACTTCTAGACTATTAATTGATTGTGGCATTCAATTTCTTAAATCACCTCTCCGACTTAAGTTTTCTCACTACCAAGACCATATCCTGGTTGTATATTTGTAGATCCACAAAATTGCTATAAGATGTCAGTATTGCTTTTAGAAAGAGTTGTTCCTCTGTCCCTGGTGTTGGCTTGTTTTCCATATTGTTAATCCATTCATCTTGTGAACCTCCTCTTATTGCCAAACATACTTCTTACTAGACTTACTGTCCAGGTGGTACCTTGTTTTGTGCTTGCATTTTTCTCTCATCCTTCAACGTCACATTTCGCGGTTAACCGGATCTGCTGGGCCTTCTGTGTTTACTTGGAAGCTGTTTCAGTTCTGCCACAGTTGCGCTTGATGCAGAATACAAAGGTAACTATTAAAACAATAGAACATCCATAATGCCTCTATTGCAGAGTTCAATGGCCATATTTATCTAACTTCTACATATTATTTTGAGCAGATTGTTGAACCGTTTACAGCTCATTATGTGTTTGCATTGGGTGTTGCAAGGTTTCTTAGCTGTGCACACTGGGTCCTTCAGGTTATTTTCTCTGTCTTTTTTTCTTCTTACAAGCCTTCAGTTTTAGTTTCTTTGTCACACCAATGCGCCAACACAAACTGTATTCAGACGAGTCGCATTATGTAATATTCGAAAAGAGTGGTCCATTCTCCAGATACTTTAGATGAACAAAACAGAAACTCTTTGGGAAAATGAATACACAATTCTGTTACAAATATAAAATAAAGCAGCTCCTTTCACTGGTTGTTCTATTTTATCATTTTTTTGAGGCTCTCATTGCCGTGTAGTATGTTGCTTACATTATTAAATACAGATGATCGAATGTTTTTGAATCGAGGTATATTTCTGTTGTTACCACCGTGATCATTCATGTTCATACCTGATGTAATATATCCCAGGAAACCATAGTTCTACCTAATTGGATGATGGATAACATCTTGTCAGCGTATTTATGTTTAGTTGCATTATTTTGCAGAAATCAATCAGTTATCCAGGGGCTTTAAAAACAAGTTAAATGAACTAAATTCATGTTACAGAATTTAACGATTTGGTGTTTGAGTCCATCTAAACTAACTAACGGCACTATGATTTTTTTTGTAGGTCTTGGATACGCGTGGCAGATTGTTGACTGCTCTGGGCTATGGTCTGTGGCCTTCGATGGTGCTTCTCTCTGAAATCGTCCAGACATTCATCCTTGCAGATTTCTGCTACTACTATGTGAAGAGGTACGTAATCAAGCTTCTGCTATCTCTTTAGCAAAGAGAGTTAAACATCTGATAACGGGTGATTTTGTGTGGTGCAGTGTTGTTGGCGGACAGCTTGTGCTGCGGCTCCCTTCGGGGGTGGTGTAAAATCTGCAACAAGAATACACAGCTCAGTTGGTCGGTGCTCTGTCGTACTGTTGAACAGTGGTTCTGCTTCTAGCGCCCAACCTTCTCTCTTCCCATGTGGGATAGATTTAAGAGCGAGCCTTGTTTGCTTTTCGTTTTCCTTTCCAGATATAAACTGAAAATTGTACCAGAGAACGTCGTGAAGATTAGGTTGATGAGAATGCTGTCTGTCTATCAATAGCTGACTATTTATTCAGACTAGTTTCCAAGTTCTCCTTAGCTCTCTGCACCCTCAGTTACCCCGTTTCCAGAATAGGAGTTCCAAGGGGATCCTCCTTCAATGCTCGTGTTCTGTTTCATCTGTGTTTATCTGGTGTTTTGCTACGTTTTAAATTTTGACTTCTGATGATCCAGCTTTGGCCGTCTTTGGGGTTTGCAGTCCTGGACGAGAAGAAAATCTGAAGAGATTTCAGGCTAGGTATAAGTCCAAAAAAATCAGGGTGTTTGGTTTGGAGGCATTTGCCAATGCTTCGTTGATACAGTTCGGCTTGTTACACAAAATATTGCTTACAAAATACTCGTTTAATCCATGAGGGACTATCCCTCCGTTCTAAAATATAAGATGTTTTATCTTTTTACTAAGCCATTTATATGCATCAGATACATGTCTTTCAAAAAAAATAAAAAAAAAGCTAGTAAAACATCTTATATTTTGAATGGAAGGAGTACAATCTAATTCTGGAGCACACAGTTTTAGGTTTTTGTTTGTTTGAAAAAGGGCTCCCCGATTTCTTTTCATAGAAACTAAGGTTCAATGCAGAAAAGCAAAAGAGTGAAACGAAATTTCCTCCCGTAAAGGTACTCTCGTCAGGCCACGTCCGATGGAGGGTATTTACAAAAATAAACTACTCCTTCCGACTCATATTAGTTGACTTGGATTTAGCTAGATTTAGATATATCTAGCACTAAAATATGTCTAGATACATTTGAATTTAGATAAATCCAAGTCAATTAATATAGGTCGGAGGAAGTAACATTTTTCCATTTATCCTAAGCACTAATGCTTATAGCACCAATACTTATTTTTATAGGAGAGGTGTGTAAATAAGTATTAGTGTTATTTTTCTACTCTGCAGGGACGGAGACAAGGGGGGACGAGCAGGGGCGATGCCCCCCTATGCTCATGATTTTCTTAAGAATATTAGCCATGGCAGGTCCTTATTTGTGGTAGATTTGCTAGCTCAGCCCCCTCAATCATATCACATGCACACCTTGCCCCCATTGAGCTTAGACGCTGGCTCCGTCCCTGCTACTCTGATCTTGCATTGTAATGTCCCACAAGGACTGGGACACCACACTGCCCAGAATTGTGATGCCCCATTGCTAGCCCCAAATCTGCTCAGTGCCTGATGAGCAAAGTATTTCTTTTTCAAAAAAAAAAAATCTTCCCAGAAACTTTCACTTCCAAAGCCATTTGGCTGACAAAGACATATTCATTGAATCAGACTCTAAAACTTCTCTATCATACGGCAGTTCTTATTTTATCGGAGTACCGGAAAAAACATAGATACACACGTGTAAAAACTCGTTTTCACTGTCATACAAAGCTTGTATTGATATACAATGGAGTGCTCCCAGAACACAACTTCTTGATGAAAAAAAAACCCTCCCGGGTCGCCTCCCTCCCAGGCGGCTTCGAAGGCGCCGCCATCCCATCTTCAAGGCTCGGCCGATCTAGAAGAAGAGGTCGCCGCTGCCGCCGGAGCAGGCAGTGGTGGCAGTGCCCACCCTGTCGAAACGACGGTGGGGCAGAGATGGGTGCTCGGTCGCGCCGTGCGGGAGGTGGCGTGGCGTTGACTGAGGCTGGGGGTGGCGCGGCCTGGATGGGGCCGGGGCCTGAGGCCTCCAGCGTAGGGGCGACAATGTGTAGGCGGTGGCGCGCCGCCGTTGTGGCCGCCGGCGACGGGCCAGATCTCCGGAGCGTGCGATCTGGCCCTTTTGTTCATTTTCGGGGATGGAGGAGTCCATGTTGGGCTGTGGTTGTGGGGGTCCTCGATCCCTTCGACATCCTAGCCTTTTGCTGCTTCCTTGCGATGCCTTCGTGTTGGAGGAGGCTGACGACGTGGGGGCCTGCGAGTCTCACGAATAATGGCGGTGGTCCTAGGGTTCCTCCCGCACCAAGACGAAGATCTGCCGATGTCTTCCCTTGGTGATCTAGCCAGAGTGTCGAGTTTCGGAAAGCTCCGCTAGTGAACTCTCATGGACGCATATGCCTAGAGATTGCTGGATCAGCGCATATGCCTAGAGATTGCTGGATCGGAAGGTATTCGGTTGTGCGTACTCATGTTTTTCTGGTCGTTTGGTTTCAGCGGAAGCGTTACGAGGCTCCGTTGTTTGTTACCATCACGTGTCATGTCTTCGACGATCCATGGTTAAGTCAGATCCGGAGAATGTCAGGAAAACAGGAATATGTGGGCATCGATGGTGATTTTAGAATGTATGGCGATGAAGAACTGGTTGCGTGATCTGCGACTCTCAGTAGCGACTGTTTGTGAACGGAGACAGACAGTACATGAGGAGTTACCAATCTTACCTTGCAGGGTAAAAATCGGTTTGACCTTAATTGGTTGTGCTTGACAATGACCTGCATTGTTTTGTGTGTGAGAACTTTCTCCAGGGTAAAAGCACAGGTGAGGACGGCGCTTGTGCACTGTTTTCTTCTTAAAGTCGTCACTATTTGAGTGGTTGGATTACTGGTATTGTTAGTGTCGTTGCTTAGAGAAATCGTTCTCTGTAGCGAGATTTTTTTTGTAAATTTTTTTGGATGTATGCATCCATAAGACCACTAGAGCATGCGTTGTTACAGAAGTTGTGTGTAATTGGTATCTCTTGATATTAATATATACGAGTACTATTTTCTAAAAAAAAAATGAAGTGCTCTAAAGGAATGGTGGAATGGTGACAGGCAAGACATCCCTTCCATCTTGCGAGATTTGAACACCCGGCTGCGTCTGTTAAAAGTAGGCTCAACTTGCCGTGCACACCAGGCGGTGGACGATTCGTGTGCTTGCTTCCTAGTCGCGGCGTCGGAAAACTAGTCCCTGCCAACACCTCGTCGAGAATAATAAAATCCATGGTGGCGCGACCGTGCAAGAAACCAAATTACGAGATGGCGCATACGCTTGCGATGCCTTACTTGCCGTGAGCAGGCCGGCTGCTTCTACCTCCCCAGCAAGTAAGGGCGTGTTTGGTAGTCCGGGGGAACCCAGATTTTCTCAGTCATCCCACGTTTTGTTGTTTGTTAGGTTGGGTCGGCTCTCGTCGGCACTGTCCAACTCGTACGAAAACTACCGCTCGGTCCTGCCGAGTTGTGAAGCTCGAATCGAGCTTCGCAACCGGGCACTGCCGAGTCGATCCCCGCACGCGCTGGAGCCCACAGGGGTCACGCCCCCGCACCACGTCGCTGGACCACTCTTCCCCCGCAACCGAACCACTCCCAGGCACACGCCCGCGTATCTCCTCTGCCCCGCCGCCGCATCTCTCCTCTGCCCCGCCGCCGCCGCCGCGTCTCCTCTCGGTCTCAGGCCGCCGCCGCATCTCCAGACCTCGTTCGCCGCCGCATCTCCTGACCTTGTCCGTCGCGACCTCCCAACCTCGTCTGTCGCGGCCTCCTAGCGGTGCAGCTCGCAGCGGCCTCCCAACCTCGTCCGACGCGGCCTCCTGGCGGTGCAGCGTGGAGGCGCCAGCAGTGCAGCGTGGAGACACGAGCGGTGAAGCGTGGCGGCGCCTGAGCCCGCCGGCAGCGGCGCCGAAGCCCGATCTGGACCTGATTGCTTTTTTGTTTTGTGTCTAGGGACCTGATTGCGTTTTATTTTTGTGTGGCATGGCTCAAGTCATACAAGCACATCAAACAGAATCTGAACTGAGCTCGTCTCATCTCACCCGACCCACCAAACATAACACAACTAGTACACTTGCATGTGGTGGGCATAGCTACACTCAACTTGTATGGGGTGAGATTGCCCACCCGGGCTACCAAACACGCCCTAATTAGTTCGAACTTCCGTTCCCTTCCAAACATCTCATCGCGAGTGGACGCATACTGGTATGGAGTATGGTAAGCAGCCAAAAAATGGTGCTAGTATATATGATGCAAATGGGATGCAAAAACTAACTACAACATGTTTTTACAAACACATGACATGTAATTTCGTATGAATCTACCACAGTATTTTAGATCTAGATTTGGGATTGTTAAACCATGGCACACTGATTATTTTTCACAAATCACAATGTGTAGAAAATTTTACTATCTCGGATCCAAATTACTAGTCGTAGATCCATTGATTCTAGACAAATTTTAGACAACCATTTGTCTAAATGTGTGACAAGTAATTTAGATTAAAGGAGTAACATAAATAAATAAAACAAATACATCACGAAGTAGTCCAATAGTAGAATGTACGGAGTTGATTCTCTGGTGGCTGCTCCTCTTGCTGTTCAATTGCAGTGGCCCGTGCATGACGGTGACTGCCGCTGGGCTGCTGCCCATTCTAGTCGAAAGGCGACCGATTGGCGCCATGGTTGCGCGATCTACAACCTCTGGAGTGGAGGCCTTGATCGGAACACTTTGCCGGAGTTCTTCCCGGTGTGCTGCCAAGTGCTTCATCCCCTGCGGCGCTTTGGTGGCCGGCGAAGGGTGCTCACAGCCGACGGCGGTGGAGAAGATTTAAGGACCTGATTGCTTTTCAGTCTTTTGTTCTAGGGTCTTTTTGCAAAGTTTCAACTATGTCTTTAGTTTCTTCCTTTTTTAAGGAGCCTTTATGTAATATGTATCCACCGTCCAGTTATTAATAGCAGCTTCTAGGGTCTTCGAACACTTTCCCGTTCAAAAAAAAAAAGAAATTGAAGGAAGGAAAAAGGGCAAAAAAAATTTGAAGGAACAAACCAAAAATAGCTTACCCCGTCTGCCACGTGGGACCCACAGCATGGCGGAACACGGAGAGAGCGGTGCGTTTACACACTTCTGTTTCTTTCCATCCCGGTTCTCCTGACCGAGTCGGACCAGATCCTTCCCTGTTTCGTCTTACGTTTTAAACCCACGACCAAACGACCCGAGCTTCCCATAAACGTAAGCCAACCGTGTGCGCGTGCGTGTGCCCGAGCTTGCTTAACATACCCACTCTTGAATTTCCTCCTCCTCGACTTTCCTCCCCATGGACGGCTCGAAGGCAACCGGCGGCGGCGGCGGCGAGAAGCCCAGCGCCGACCAAAACCATAGCCCCAATACCCCCGCCGCGACCGGTGGGGACGACGCCGTGGCGGCCGCGGCGACGGTAGGGAGGCGGCCGTTCACCGCCTTGAGCCAGGAGGAGGCCGACCTCGCCCTCGCGCGCGTCCTCCAGGAGCAGGTAAGCGTCCAGATCTCGCGCGGTTTGACTGGTCCCGCCCTCGAACGGCGGAGGCTCATGGTCTAATTTCGGCGCAGGAGCGGGCGTACATGATGCTGAGCGCGCACGGCGGGGAGGGGAGCGAGTACGCGGACTCGGACGCCGGGAGCTACGACGACTACGACGAGGAGGAGGGGAGCGAATACGAGGAGGAAGAGGGGGAGGTGGGGGTACTGCCCGACGACGAGGACGAGGAGGTGGGCGACGCGGAGGGGGCCGAGGTGGACCCCGCGGGTTACGAGGACGACGAGGCCTACGCCCGGGCCCTGCAGGATGCCGAGGAGCGCGAGGTCGCCGAGCGGCTCATGGCGCTCGCGGGGATTACAGACTGTGGGTGCAAGAGACGGATTTTTCGAAATTCAGTCACGTTTTTCTCCCACCCGTCTTCTGGGATGCTGATTAGTGTGTGGTTTTTTTCAGTAGGGGAAGAGATGGAGCAAGATATGGAAGAGGACGAAGATGAGGAAGACGGGGATAGCGCACAGGTGACATTTCGTTCCCTTACATTATTTGGGACGCCCGTATTCTCTGTGAGCAGTTTGTTGTTTCATGTCTGTGCTCGTGCAGTCTCTAGCTTTTCTAACAAGATATGAACTTATTTTTACGTATTTGATTTGGGGATAATTTCCTGTTTGTGTTCCTAACCAAAACGTAGGCGCTACGTTAGTTTGTTGTCCCAGTCTTCAGAGTAGGTAGCTGTATGTTTGAAACACATTTCTGGTAATTGTTCATGTTAAGATATGCATTGTCTTTTAATTATTTTCTTCAGCTCATCATTTTGCAGTGGTCTGGAATAATAATTGTAATACATTGTCAGATACAGGGGTTGCTTATAGAACTTAGAGCTGCTTTACTTGTACTAAAAAGAATGTGGGTTTGGTTAACACAATGGCATGCTTCCATCTTCATATTCACTCTCACTTCCCACCATTTGTAAATACACTGAAGACTGACATATAATTTGGAATCTATTTCTCCTACTCTGATGATCTGATTCTTGCGAATAGGCATATTGTTGCTGGCATGCAAAAGTGCATATTCAATATCAGTTCTATTTGGGAACTGCCAAAACTAGCCTTTAAATCTATAACAATATCCATCCCATGAACAATTTGTATCTTTGTTAAGGACATGGTCTTATTCTCTTCTTTATCATCATAAAAATCTCCCAAGCATGAAGCTGATATCTGACATTTTCAATACTGGTGCTTATGCGAAACTTTAGGATGCATGGGAAGATGTTGATCCAGACGAATACTCTTACGAGGTAAGTTATATATTTGTACTAAAATAAACGGTGATTCTTTGTATTTAGCATATCTGCATCTTCATATGAAGCTTGAAGATTTTTTGCTCAGCTAGACAGAACCTTCAACATTCACTACTGAATATTAATTAATGGTTGTGGTGTTCTTAGGAGCTCGTTGCATTGGGTGAAGTAGTCGGCACGGAAAGCAGAGGTGTCTCTGCTGATACTCTGGCTTCATTACCTTCCGTAACTTACCAGGCACAAGATAAGCAAGACAGCAACATGGAACAGTATGGACATGAATTTGAATACTTTTATCTGTTCAAAAACTTGCCTGTAGGCACAGTGTCCTGATCTGTGAAGTTCATTTGTAGATGTGTTATTTGCCGAGTGGAATTTGAGGAAGGTGAATCATTGGTTGCACTTCCTTGCAAGCATTCATACCATTCTGAATGCATAAACCAGTGGCTGCAGTTAAACAAGGTACGCCCCTCTGTCCATCATTCATATCCGGAAAAATGACCACCAAGCTCTTGATGAAAGAAAGAGATGGTCTATGAGCCCGTCCGTCGTTCCTTTTAAATTCCTCCACAAATGTGATTCCAGAAAAGCTTTTTGTCCATCAGTAGGTATGATGGACAAAAAGCTTTTTTGCAACGACAATGCAGTCAAAAAAGCAATTTAATACACGGTTTGAATAGTATTAGATATTATATCATGGGTTACTAGTTTTGGGGTAAATTTTTGTTATTGATGGTTTCGTGAAACTGAACACTCCAGAAGAGTACTAGACAAATGTTTCCATAACATAAAGGTGACAAAATCCATTGGCTGTGTTGCAGGTATGCCCTATGTGCAGTGCTGAAGTTCCTACCTCAGATAGCAACCAAGCATGACATTCTGGTGTGGTCATCATCATGGGAGCTTAATGGGAAGAAATAGGGGCAGCTTATATTTTCTGCTGTTGGTGAGATTCAAGCATCAGGAGCTGCTGCATTGTTCCAAGATACCAGCAGACTCGGCCGATATGTACTTGTCAAAGTTCTTCACCATGCTGCTGCTTTGTGTATCCTGTGAAGACGCTCATTGTTAATGTATGATTCATTGATGTAAAATAGTTTAAATTTATAGCCATTCTTTGTTAGACGCTTGTTGCCCATGTATGATTTCATGGATGTAGAATAATTATCATATTTATAGTCATTCTTCTACACTTGGTCGCCTGACATGCTCGAATGATGATAGTGTTTCCAACAAATGCTGGATGATGCTTGTGTGACCTACAAAATGATGGGTACTCCAGATGCAGCAGCTGACTCTGAAAAGTTTTGCTACTGTTCGGGGGGTTCACTCTAAAAAAAGAATGTTCAGGGTGATTAGGAGCATTGAAATTTTGGTTTTAACAAACATGAGTATTCTTGTACATTGCCACCAATTCTGAAAGCGTCGTATAAGACACATAAGGAACATAAAGGAAAGATAAAGCAGAATGAAGAAAAACACAACAATGTTTTTCCGACCTCCTCGGCTCCATAAACCAAGTGTTGCAAAAAGAAGGTTTGCCTCACTGAAGGGACAGAAACTAGCAGCTATTTCTTCAGCTCATCAGGGAGTTGCAACTTTCCTATGGGTTATTGTACGTTTGGGCTTCTTCAGGGTGCAGCCCCTGTTGGGTTGACCAGCATTACAGGTTCAGCGGCCAAGGATAGCTGAGATGGGTCAAGGTCTTCAGATAAAGCTAGCAGCTCACCCTGCCTATTGACAGTAGACATAGGGAAATTGCTGACATTTTCGAGCTCTTCCCTTCAGCACCGCAAAAAAAAAAAAAAAAAAAAATCTAGAGTATGGAAGGGCCAAGCTCCTGGCATATGTATCTTGCAATACTGAACTGCAGTATGAACAGAGCTAAATGTTATTCTTATGGTGCCTGGAATCAAGCCGAACGGCTTACAAATAGCAAGTATACCGCTTGGTGGTTATTTGATTCAAAGGATTTGCCTATGAATTTTAGACAATTCAGATCTTCTGGAAAAAAATTGTATGGTGGTTGTTTGATTTGTAGGATTGGATCTCGTAGAATTTTTTTCTTAGGAATCCTTTGCACTAGATTTCATAAGAAATCTTAACATCCACTCACATACTTTATAAAAATCCTTTTTCCATATGATGAAATCAACCAAACTTTGGTGCATGTGAAATCCGAGTGAGCATAACATTCAATCATGCGTTTTAGAATCCTACGAATCAAAGAGGCCCGGAAAATCATGACAAATAAAGACACAAGGAGTCCATCCTACATGATCTTCTGAACATGGTCCACCATTTATTGACAGTTCTCAAGATTAACCACCAAATCAATTTGATGTCCGACCAAGAATTTATGTCAAAACTATGTTTTTTTTGTACTTTCAAAAGCATCAGAACACAACAACACAAATGGAGTTTAAAGCAGCGATTGCTGCGTTTCTGGACATGTCTAATTTATAAACAACCAACTCATACTAATATATACATGTTTAAATTTGTTTTTATATTATTTAATATCCATGAAACTGTTATCCGCATGTGAGCATATGCTCTTAGGCCATCCCTAGCGGCCCCCGCATTTCACACATCTGTTTGGTCTGAATCGGTCCGTTTGCAGGGTGGAGGACAGGCCGTCCGGGCTCAGCCCGGTTGCGGTGGCCTGTGCCCCAATGGCCACTCACCCGTAAAAAAAAGTGCGAAAAAAATAACGAGGACGAAAATAATTAAACATATTACATATTTAGGTCTTGTCCTGGGGCCCCAGTCCAAAATACACACACACAAAAAGAAAAAAAAACCAATATTATGGGGTTCCTTGGCGTGGAAGGGAGGCGAGGCGACGGGTTGCTGCTGGCCGGCCAGAGCTCTGGTCCCGCGACTGCGCCGCCTACTCCTTCTCATCGTTGTCGGTGAGGTCAATGAAACCTGCGGCAGGGGCCACGCGCCGGCAGGGGTGTCACATCCCAAAATTTTCCAAATTTTGTAATGTGAAAAATAAATAAACAAAATAAATAATTGTTGGAATTTAGGGTAAAAAAGAAACTTTTTGTTTCTAAATGGAAACTTAAAAACCCCACCTTGAACAAACTTTGAATAAAGTTTGAATCCAACTAAATTCAAATCAAGTGAAATGCATTCTTCATAAATGCATCTTGAAATTTAAACACTTGGAAAATAAACCAAAACTCTAAAACCATAATGAAAGAAAAACATTTCCAAGATCTCTCTAAGACTATGGATTTGATCCATATAAAAATTGGTCAACAAACATTTGTAAATGATAAAAAATGTTAAACAAAAATATTATAAGACCATAAGAATTGATTTCATTCAATTTGAAGCCATGAATAAAAACTTATGAATTTAATAAGATGAAAGGAAATAATTTCCAAAGCTAATAAAGCTCCTATCTAAAATCCATACCAAATTGTGAGTAAATAATACTAAAGAGATATAAAAGGATAAACAAATATTAATTAAGATTTTACAAATTGGAATCACCAAGTTTGGATCTTTAAATAAAAAGATATGGATTTTATAAGATAAAGAAAGAAATAATAAATAAGGAGTATTTAAAAAAAGCCAAATTAATCTTGGCCAAATCCATAAGCAAATGGAATGAATATAATCCAAATCCAAATAAAATAATGGATAAAGAATATTCAATAAAATAATGTGGCATTAACCAAATTCCATCTCTAATTGAATAAAGATAATTGCCCAAATTAAATGATTAATAATCCTATTAAAATACTTTAAATAATTCAAAGTGAATTATTTAATACCCTATTAAATAAATAAAACCTACTGAATAAAGGTTTGATGAAATTTTGATTTCAAATAAGGGTTTGAGAATTTAATTAAAACTTATTTAATAAAGGAAAGTGCCCTTTTTAAATAAAATATAAACCATAAATAAATAAGAGAATTATTCCTAAAATGGTATTTAAAAATACATGTTTAGACAGATTAAAAACTTACAGAAAGTTTGGCAAGGTTTTGAATTCAAATGGTTGTTTGAATGGTTTAAACAAAATCAAAACAGGAAAAAGGAAATAGAAAAAGAAAAATGAATCAGAACAAAAAAAAATGAAAAGGACCCGGCCCAGAAAGCCAGACCCATCTATCCCAACTAACCCCCCGAACCTTTTTCTTTTCACTCAAAAACAAACCCGCAAAGTCGCTGACACCCAGACCCCACCTTTCCTTTCCCTCTCTCGCTGACTAGCCAGCCCCACTCGTTAGTCGTCTTCCTCACTCCCCGCGGTGACCACGCCCTCGCCGGCCGTTTCTGACGTTTCGATTCAATACGCGACAATGACGCAGCCTTTACTCCCTGGGACCACGCTCCTTTAAACGCGCACACCCCCTCTAACTTTTCCCCCAAACACCATCTTCCCTCCACCCCTAGGCCGCCCTAAATTCGTCTCGAAAGCTCTCAGACTCCGACGAACTCCGACGACGATTCCGGCCGCTCCCCGCCTCCCCTTGCCCCCTCTACCACACGAGGCTGATCCCCAGACTCCCGCGCACCTCCCATCACCAACCACTAGCCCGCGCGTTCACTAGAGGCTCGGCAACATCAACATCAGAGCACCATCGCCTCCTGCCTCGACTCCGGCGAGTTTCCCCGGTGAGCACTGACCGCCCCTCTTCCTCTCGTTGATGCACGCATGATCGCCGACCTCGTGCGTAGCTAATGCAACCCTTGTCTTGTATTAGCGCGGTCCGAAACGTCGCCAACGATGACAGCCCGAGCACACCGCCGCCAGAAGCTTCTCCGGCGCGAAATTACAGCCACACCCGAGTGCCCCTTCGATGGTGGAGACCACCTTGAGCATCAGCACTTCGCGGCGACCTCGGTGAGCTACCTCTCTCCCTCTCTTGCTTCTTGAATCGCCGGTAACACCACCGTCTGACTGCGCCGCCACCAACCACCACCGCCAGCGCCGCCCGTTCCTGGTCAGTCGATTTAGGCCGTAGGATTTTGATCGCGTGGCTTCGATAGAACATAACCCGAAGGGGTACGAGTGATCCTGTGCCGCTCGATCTGTTTAAAATCCAACGCCCCATGTTGCACGATCCACACGAACCGGTACTGACCAATAAGAACGTGACACGTAGCCAGACTCTGGTTTTAAAACAGAAATTTGATATATTAGTGATTAGATTTTGTAAAATTCATAACTTTTGATCCACACGTCCAAATTTTGCAAATTTTATATCAATGGAATCAGCAAAACAAAATCTATCTAACCATGCACTTTGTTTAATGAATTGCTTCTGGAAACTTAGTTGTTTTTGCAGAAACTTGTGTAGGCATAATTTGAATATAAAAATTATTCTAGAAATATTTTTATAGTAAAATCCTTGGCAAATGGATTGCTTTGAACCTACTGACCATAGAAACCAACTTATGAATTTAAAAATGTATTTTGTGAAGTTAAATAATGAATCTTTGAATTAAAGCATTTCTAGTTAAATAAAAATATTGATTATAGTTTTAAAATGCTCTTTGGGTAAAACCTTTGGAAAATGATTTGAATTAAACTCTCTGACCCAAAAAACCAAGTTTTAGGATTCAAAAATATATTCGGTAAACCCTATAAAATTATTACTTTGCTAAAAGGCATTTCCAACAACATAAAATGTTACTTTGGTATAAAAATGGTTTATAGGTAAAACCTTTTGCAAATGGTTTTAATATTAAACACTTGACCATAAAACACTAACATTCGTGTTTAAAAATGTATTTGTCAAACACTAGGAAATATTACTTTGATTTGAACCATTTCTAGCAAAACAAAAATGATTCAAATGGCCATTTTCACTAACTTAACATCAAATGGTTTTGCCACTTTTATAAATGACCAATATGTGTTTTAAAATGTTTATAACCTATTAGAAACCACTTTTCCAAATGATTAAAATGTTTTATTATTCTGTGTGATGAATTGCTTGAATGGTAGATTGAATTTGTGCCTTGATTGAATTGTAGTGAAATTTGAAGAGTGTGTCTATTGCAAGATCAAGGAGTGAACTTATATTCTCTACCAAAAAGGCAAGTGGTGCTTCATACTTTTGTCCTATTATTTTCACTATGCATTAGTGATATTTCTAAGTAGGACATGCATGGAATTTTTGCTAAGTATAAACTATGCCATGGGAAATCCTAATAGATGAAACCTTAGTAGAATTCTCCTAAGTTAATATTCCTACTACCATCATGCTTAGCTTAGCTAGTAGAAAACAAGGGTGGATTATATTTAGGCTATGGAAAAATATTGCTAAGTCTTTGACTTATGTTTTTGCTTAATAAAACAACCAAGTGAATGAAACACCTGGGTGGATTGGTAATTGCTTGGTGGTTTTTGGTTGAGTGGTTACACAAGGCCCATTTCTATGGTTTACCTTGTGTATCTCACTTGTGGATTGCCACCCAGGAACAAAGGGATTTGAGATGCCAAATGTTAAGAAGCTTCTAGTGCAACCACATGGCATTATGGGCTCTGCCTGGATCATATAGGTTGCAATAACTTAGCAAAATGGACAGTTGGTGGTAGGGGATTGATAGGTTTAGAGCTCGTCCATTTTTGTCTAAGAGAAGGCTTCTGAAAGGTCCTATCTTGGTGAAAATCAAGTCTGGTGGGGAAAGTGCACAACCTCTGCAGATGGAAGAATCTAAGTACTTAGCCATGTCCCTGGTAAAGGACAATTTGAGCATCAAGACATGGAAGCTATCGAGAATCTCATCATCCAAATTTCTAAGTTAAAAACTTGTGGTTGAACAAGGGTTTAAGGTTCACCAATTTCTATTGGTGGTTCCTTGGGAGTTTTTGCCAAACAAATTTTTTCAAATGATAAGGAAAATCTATTTTGAGCAAAGCAAACCTAAGATCCACCTAACCAAATGCATATAGATGATAGTTACCACTATACTACCATAGTATCACTTGCCAATACAATTCAAATGTATTGACCGTGTGGCTGTAACTTATTATGTTGCAGGTTTGTTTGATGTTAAAGAAATGTGTTGATTAGGATTACAAGTCTACAACCAACATGTTTGCCTGTGGCACTTTGAAGATGAAGGACTCCATGCTATAGTTATTTCTGCTGCATTGTAATGAGATAGCCAAATGAGCTATGTAAGATGTAATGAATTATTTTATTCCTGGTTATAAAGTTGTACTATGACCTTTGTTTCTTGATATTACATCTTAATTGTGGATGCTAGCTATTGATTCAGGGACTAGCATTGTAAACATAGGGATCTCTACCTTATTAAAGGTTGGGACCTCTACAAGGGGCCACGCGCCGGCAGGGGCCGGAGCGGGAGGCGGAGGCGATGCCGGGAGCGCGGGCAACGCTAAGAGCGCAGGGGGCATCTGGGCCTGCGCGGCCACCCAGTACTCGTGCAGTGGATGAGCGTTGTCGTCCCACCTCTTCTCCTCCAGCTGGGAGGCGAGGATGGCGGACTGGAGCTCCTCCTCCGTCATCGGCCGGCGCTTCCGCTTTTGCCCCTCCTCCTCCATCTTGAGAGCCACCAGCCGGGGCGGCTCCGGGTCCTCCTCCAGCTGCAGCCAAGGCCACACCTCGGACGCCACGGTGTCCGCGCCACGATAGCGCGACCAGTCCGAGATGTCGGGTTGTGGCGGTGGGAAGTGGAGTCCGTCCTCCTCCTGGGACCCCTCCCAGTAGTCCTCCTCCTCGTCGTCGTCGAGGTTCTCGAGGGGGGCCTCGATGGCCTCGCGCCGGGCCACGTGCTCTGCCTCGAACCATCGGTCCTAGACTAGGGAGTTGATGGCATAGGCCAGATCTTGCCACAGATCTGGCGGGAGGAAGGCCCAATGCCGGTAGATCTCGCGGTGACGCATAGGGCACGAGGTAGGGATGGCCGGCACCGGCACGTAGGCGCTATTGAGGTGCCATCCCGCCGGCACCGGCACGGGCAGGGCATGCCTGCATTGATGAGCATGCACACGGCCTCGAGGCTCACGTATACGTGCCGCTCGGAGTGTGGGCGCGGCGGCGGGCACGACGACAAGCCGCGGAAGAAGGAGGAGGAGCCGCGCTGGGGCGGCGACCTGGAGACAGAATGGCGGCCACGTCCATTACCGGTGTAGGAGCCGCCCTCGTGGTTGGTCTGGCCACGCCGACACCAAGCCTTCCAGCTGTCCTTCATCATCGCGGCTGGCAAGGGCCAACGAGGGAGGAGCTTGTCGGTGGGGAGGGAGCGAGGTTAGGGTTTTGGGATTTGTAATGTTGGAGATATGACCTAGAGGCAATAATAAAAGTGGTTATTATTATATCTTTGTGTTTATGATAAATGTTTACATTCATGCTATAATAGTATTAACCGGAAACATTAATACCTGTGTGATTTGTAAACTAAATTAGAGTCCCTGGTAAAACCTCTTTGTAATACTAGCTTGTTGGTTAATAAGATGATCATGGTTTCCCGATCATGAACATTGAGATGTTATTAACAACAAGATCATATCATTAGGAGAATGGTATGATGGACATACTCCTATAGATAAGCGTAGCATAAATATCAAGTCATTTCAATAGTTTGTTTGCTATAAGCTTTCTGATACATAGTAACCTAATTCCTTCGACCATGAGATCATGCTAATCACCATCACCAGAAGGATACTTTGATGACATCAAACACACACCTAACCGGGTGGCTATAAAGGTGGCATTGAGTGTTTGGAAAGTATGTGTTGAGGCACATGGATCAAGAGTGGGATTTGTCCATCCATATGACAGATAGATATACTCTGGGCCCTCTCGGTGGAATGTCATCCAATTAGCTTGCAAGCATGTGACTGGCTCACAAGGGATCACATATCACGGGAACGAGAAAAGAGTACTTATCGGTAACGAGGTTGAACTAGGTATGCAGAGATACCGACGATCAAACCTCGGATAAGTAAACTATCGCGAGACAAAGGTAAATTGATATCGTATGTAAGTGGTTCATTCGATCGCAAAGTAATCGTAGAAATATGTGGGAGCCATATGAATTTCCATATTCCTCTATTGGTTATTAATCGGAGAAGTGTCTCGGTCATGTCCGCATAATTCACGAACCGTAGGGAGACACACTTAAGGATTCGATGTTGTTTAGTAGATATGGAATGTAAATAGGGAAAGCAAATGTTGTTCGGAGTCTCGGATGGGATTCGGGATATCATGAGGAGATCCGGAATGGTCCTGAGAATAATATTCATATAAGGAAAGTCCAATTCCAGAGTTCGGTAATGATTTCAATGTTTTCATCGGAGAGGTTCTAGAAGGGTCTAGAAGGTTCACCAAACCGGAAGGGGAATGGTTCATGAATTTGTCATGGTTAAGTGGAATGATTAGATCATGTCCTAGGTCACTTGGTTGGGCATTTGCAAGAGAGGAATTAAGCTCCAAATTGCAAGTCAAAAGGCAGGTTTAAAAAGTCAAACTGGAACAATGGTTTCCTAGTGGAAGAATGTAACTACCTCGGTGAATTACGCTCCTAGATACAAGCCTGGATGGACGGTAGTGGTTGAAATAGTACGGTGGGGCCCTAAAAGCCACTCACGGGTAGACCTTTTGGCCGTCCCAACCACTTCCAATCCATCGGGACCTGTACGGGCGGCGTAATCGGCAGGCGAAGGGATCAACTACATACACAAGTGGGTATGTATGCAAGCCGCCATACAAGAGTACATCAGAGCCATTCCATCTAAAAAGAAAGGAAATATAGCAACGCCATACGGCAAGATTCAAATGACCTAGATAGATATAATATTTTAGGATAATTCCTCATACAACACACATCAGAGTATCAGGCGGAAGCGGCAAAACAAAGTCCGAGTACGGATAAGAAGCAAATCGGCATAAGATGCCATAGAAATAAGCACATCCCGCCCACAGATCTCACGGATCCCCGTGCCCGGAATCTCTACACCGAACGATCGTTGCCCACATCATCAGCCTCTTCAACCCAGTATCCGTCCTGCGAGGGTACCTGTTCATCTAAACCAATAATTTATCGTGTGAGACCCTAAGGGTACTCAGCAAGTCTTAATGCCTCTAAAGGGGACACAACCTGGGGTGACGCAATTGCAGCGAAAGATAAACCCTAGCAGTTCTACAGATAAACGCTAACCATCCGCCTAACCAATGATAGACGGATGTCCGTGAATTAAGGACAACAGTTATGACAGTAATTTCATCAGATCCATCCTCCTCCTCGCTTACCAACGAGGAAGCGGACGAACAACCCCATCCGTTGGCAATTTTATTAACCATTCCATGAGCGTTGCACTATTTACTAGTCAATTTACTTAGTCAGGTTAAAGCGGTACTTTAGTTATGCTTGTCTATGATCAAGAAACTGTTCTCCAAGTCGTCCATAACCGCGGACACAGCTTTCAGAAAGTTTTACCCTGCAGGGGTGCACAAATAGCAACACACACTCGATCAACCTCGGAAAAACCAAATCAAAACCCAACGAGGCCTTCACGACAAAGCAATCACAGGATTCAGAAATATTTCGGGGGCCACCCCTTGGAGTACACCCGCAACGAAGTAAGCAAGCTCCGAGACGGACTCAAGGTTTGCGACAATGGCTGTAAACGACAGCAAATCCCCAAACGGGGACTGTCGATACCGCGAAAACATTCCGCTTCCAAAACAGTACAGCGTGCTCCTCACACAATCGTAAATAAAGCAGTAAAGCATGGCATAGGTACATGATAGTAAATAAAACCTCAAACTAGTTGTGGCCCCAAGAAATAAGACGGAATCAAGCTCTGGCTCAGGGGGGTCCCATATACCTCCCGGATGTGGATAGCGCGATAAATCTTGGAACAGGAATCAAGTACTCGGAGTCTTACGGGACACAAGTGAGCAGGAAAAACCAAATAGCAGATATTGCTCACCGATGCCACTTTCATTAGTTATCCCATTACTACTCAGGTTAAGTTGTTTAGGTACCTCGTTATCCATCAGACTCTCACAAACCCTACACATGCTGTTCTACGACTCGCATGGCTCAAACAACTCCTGTGGTAATGGCTCATGGGATGGAGGAAACAGGCTTGGTGGGGTTTAAAAGTAAAGGCTATGCAATACTTGGGATTCAATTTTAATGCAATCGCGACTCAATGATGCAAGAATAAGATAGAGGCAATAGGTACTGTATGTATGCAAGCATGTGGTAGTGCTTGCCTGGCAACTCAGTTGAAGCGAGAGACGGATCTGGGTAGTGCTCCTGGTTCTCTTGATATGCTCCCTGCTCAGAGTCTATCCGAGAAAAACCAAACAAACAAGGGCCAACATGAATATAGAGCACAAGCATATGAATAAGATGCGTCAAGCAAACAATCATGCCATGATTAATGATGCACAATTTGCATGGCATTAAAGTAGCATGGCATGGGTGAGGTGTGGACGACAAGAAATAGCATTTTAATAGGGTTTTGGATCACATTTGTTGCCATAATAGTTGCTGTACACTATATTTTTATATGATGCATGCTGCAATTGAAGTCATGGATAGCATAAACAGAAAGGTCTCGTCGAGCTGATCATTTTAGACATATCATTTGTTAAATTTGGAATTATAAATCAAAAGTTATTAATTATTTAAGTTCTAGTGGCATTTGTGGTAATTTAATTCAACCTGGAATTTTAAATGTGCAAAAGGCAATTTGAATAGCATAATTGAAATCCTCACATTTTTCTGATTCAAAAACATATATCATTTGCATTATTTGGTTTTATAATTGAAAAGTTATTTAAAATCAGATTTATATTTGAATTTGAAATAATTTGAAATAAATTTGAATTCAAACAGATTCTCAGAAAAGTTTTGTTACACAGCTAGAACCTAGCCATAGCCACTGACCCGTGGGGTCACAGGCGGCGCGGCCCACTGCGCGAGCGGGCGTGTCACGTGGCCCACCTCGGACCGCGGGTTGAGGGTCTGGAAAACCCAGGGGTTCTTCTACAAGATGGATCGGTGGCTGACACGTGGGGCCGCAGGGCTGCGGGTTGAGGCGGGAAAAAGGGGAGGGAGCTAAGCGCGAAACAACCACGGCTGCTGCTGCGCTCTGACGGAAGTGGTGCTGACGACGGCGGAAGATCGGCTGTCTTCCGGCGTCGATGGCGACCAAACGGCGGCGTAACTCGACTAGACGCAAAAAGGAAAACTGCAGAGGATCGTGCGGCCTACACTTCTTGTTCAGCAAGCTAGCGCGGAGGGGGACTGCAGCGCGCGGGGCAGGTCGACGAACAGAGGCGGTACGGCGGGTGGCAGGCACGTTGTTGCGCACGGAGGCGGTGACTGTGGCGGCGCGCGCGCACGCAGGGTGCTCGACGACGGCCAGCGTCGCTACGGCGCACTAGGGGTTCGGGGAACATGTCGGGGAGGCGGAGGGGCTTACCAGGGGCTTGTTGGTGGTTTGGCTCGAGCATAGAGGCCGGTGATCGTCGGGGAGGCTAGCGGTAGGAGGCGTCCTGGCGACCACGGGCACGGCGGCGGCGGGGCTCCTCCGGCGAGATCCAGCGGGCTCCGGCGCGTCAAGGCAAAGCAGAGGAAGCAGACGCAACTCCTGGTGCTCCTGGCTCGCCTCGGGGTGCTCTGGAGCGAAGGGAAGCAGAGGGGGCCGAGCTAGGGTTGAGGGGGCATGGTGGAGAGGGTGCTCGTTGGGGAGGAAGAAGGGAGGCCTGGGGGGATCTGGGGAGGCTAGAGGCGAGGGGGAAGGATAAGATCGACAGGGGGGAAGGTAGATGGCGTGGGGCTAGCGTGGGGGAGGGGTTGATAGAAAGGTGGCCTTGGTTCCACCTTGTCCTCCTCACGTGCATGGGCGGCCAGGGTAGCTAGGCACGACTGGCAGGTGGGGTAGGGCGAGGGGCTCGTGGCCAGGCAGGTAGGAGGGGCCCCTTGGCCAGGGAGAAAAAGAGAGGGAGAGGGGGCCGGCTCGTGCTAGGGTTTAGCTAGAGAGGGAGGGACATGTTAGTTAGGTTTAGATAAGGGGGTTCGGTCTAGAGTTTAAGGGAGAGGTGAGAAGAGAGGGAGAGTGTGCTCATGTTTAAGCACATAAAAAATGGCCTCACATGAACAAGCACAAGGGTGGTAGAGGCTAGAGAGAGGGGGAGGGGTTTAGGTTTGTGCATGCCACATAATCACATGTGCATGCATGGGGTATGGGGATTAGGGTTTAGCTATAGGGGGATAGAGAGGTAGAGGGTGTGGTGAAGAATTCTACAAGCCAAAACAAGATTAAGCAAAGGAGAGATGATCCATGCAAGCAAAGCCAAAAGAAAACATTCAAATGTCAAGGAAAAAGGTGGCACTTGCATGGCCCATGCAAACAATAATTGCCATGTAGTTATATTGTGAAAACAACATAAAATCATGTGGCATTATTCCTTTCATTCCCAAAAGGTGGGCAAAGGCCAAGCATAAGATTATGGTGGAGTCCACCCAACCCACATGAGCTAGAGGTAAACTCAATAAAATGCTAGCTCCTATTAATTGGATGGTGGAATTATAAGGTGGTGAAAGAAAGGTGGTGGAGTGATTAAGAGATATGCCCCCAAATCAACTTGGGAATTTAACATTTATCAAGAACCAAATACAATATCAAGAGGCAACTACAATTAATAATGCACATGAGATAAGAACCAAACAAGCAGGGGTTTTATATGATGCTCAAATGCAAGGTGGCATGATGACATGAGCATGATATGATGATGATGCAACAATTATATGTAGGAACTGGACCTTTTATTACTAGAACAAGTAGCATTACAGGTGTTAGACAACTGAGATGCTACAACTCTCCCCCACTAAACAGGAATCTCGCCCCGAGATTCTAGGAAGAAGAAGAAGAAGGCACAAAGAGATAAGGATGGTTGGCACGGAGTTCATCTTCACGCTCCCAAGTGGCTTCATCAACAGAATGGTGTGACCACTGCACCTTGCAGAACTTGATGGACTTGTTGCGAGTCCTTCTTTCTGCGGTCTCAAGGATTTTGGTGGGGTGTTCTTGATAAGACAGGTCTTCTTGGAGATCGATTAGCTCATGATCCACGGTTCTGCCGGGATCTTTGAAGCACTTCTTGAGCTGAGAGATGTGGAAAACATCATGGACTTTGAGTTTTTCCGGAAGCTCAAGTGCATAAGCAACTTCTCCTCTTCTGCCACGAATCTTGAAAGGACCGATGTATCTAGGAGCCAGCTTTCCTTTGATACCGAAGCAGTGTGTGCCTCTCATGGGAGTGACACGAAGGTAAACGAGATCACCAGGGGCAGACACCATGTCCGTGTGCTTCCTGTCATAGTTGCTCTTCTGACGACTCTGAGCAATCTTCAGGTTCTCAAGAATGATATGCACCTTCTCTTCCGCTTGAGTTACAATGTCAGGGCCAAACCAGATTCTTTCTCCTGCACCTGACCAACCAATCGGAGTTCTGCACTTGCGACCATAGAGAGCCTCAAATGGTGCCATCTTCAGACTCTTCTAGAAGCTGTTGTTGTAGGAGAATTCAGCATAAGGAAGACATTCCTCCCACTTCATGCCAAAAGAGATAACGCAAGCACGAAGCATATCCTCCAGAATCTGGTTGATCCTTTCAACTTGTCCTTGCGACTGAGGGTGGTAAGCAGTGCTGAAGTTCAACTTTGTCCCCAAAGCCTTTGGAAACTCTCCCAGAACTTTGAAGTGAAGATGCTTCCACGGTCTGAACTGATCTCAAGCGGAACCCCATACAGAGAGACAATTCTGTTGATATAGAGCTCAGCCAACTGAATTCCAGAAATTGTTTCTTTGACTGGGAAGAAATGAGCCACTTTAGAAAGCCTGTCGATGACAACAAAGATTGCATTGTTGCCCTTCTGCGATCTAGGAAACCCAGTGATGAAGTCCATCTCTACTTTCTCCCATTTCCATTCCGGAGGTTTCAACGGCTGAAGAAGACCGAAAGGTTTCTGATGGACAGCTTTCACTCTGCGGCAGACATCACACTCCGAGACATACTTGGCACAATACCGTTTCAAACCAGGCCACCAATATTGTGTTTTCAAGTCCATGTACATCTTCGTGCTGCCAGGGTGGATAGAAAGAACCGAATCATGCGCCTCCTTGAGAACTTGCTCTCTCAAACCCGGGTAGTTTGGTACAAACATCCGGTGTTCAAAGAAAAGCGTGCCTTGATCATCAACGTGAAAGGACTCATACTTCGGAAGCTCAAGTTTAGAGATGAGATTTTTGGTGTGCGGATCACCCAGCTGACGAGAGCGAATATTTTCTTCCAAGAGAGGAGTAGCCAGAAGGTTCAGGAGATGCCCTTGTTCCACAATTTCCAGGTTGAGCTGACGGAATTCCTCGCACAAAAGAGGCTGTTGTTCTTCCATCATGAGGTTGTTGACATAAGCTTTGCAGCTAAGCGCATCGGCCATAACATTAGCTTTGCCCGGTGTGTAGTTGATGGTCACATCAAAGTCATTGATTGCTTCAATCCATCTCCTCTGCCGAAGGTTGAGATCAGGCTGAGTGAAGATATACTTCAAACTTTTGTGGTCAGAAAAGATCTCACAACGGTTGCCAAGCAAGTAGTGCCTCCATAGCTTCAAAGCAAAGACAACTGCTGCTAGTTCGAGGTCATGTGTGGGATAGTTGATCTCATGCGTCTTCAACTGTCGAGAGGCATAAGCAACAACTTGTTTCTCTTGCATAAGGACCGCACCCAATCCTTGCAAAGAGGCGTCGCAGAATATCTGGAAGGGCTTAGATGTATCCGGAGGAACCAAGACTGGTGTGGAAGTGAGCTTTTCTTTGAGTGTCTCAAAACTTGCTTGACACGCAGGAGTCCACAGGTATTTCTTGCCTTTCTTGAGGAGATCGGTAAGAGGCTTCGCTATCTTCGAGAAGTTCTGAACGAAGCGACGGCAATAGCTAGCCAAACCAAGAAAACTCCGCACTTCTTTGACATTAACAGGAGGAAGCCATTCAACAATTGTCTTCACAGTTTCCGGGTTGACTGCAATGCCCTTGGCAGAGATGACATGACCCAGATAGGTTACTTCAGGCAGCCAAAACTCACACTTTGAGAACTTTGCATACAAGCGGTTCTCACGAAGCTTGTTTAGGACACAACGAAGGTGTTCTTCATGCTCTTCCTTGGACTTAGAATAGACCAGGATATCATCCAGATAGACCACAACGAACTTATCAAGGTACTCCATGAAAACCGAGTTCATCAGCCTCGAGAAGGTAGCAGGTGCGTTGGTGAGACCGAAAGACATGACCGTGTACTCATACAGGCCATAGCGGGTGGTGAAAGCTGTTTTGGGCACATCTTCCTTGCGAATCTTGATTTGGTGATAACCACTCCTCAAATCCAGCTTAGAGAATACCACAGCTCCAGCTAGCTGATCGAAGAGATCATTAATCCGCGGAAGGGGATATTTGTTCTTGATTGTTTTAGCATTGAGAGCCCGATAGTCAACACAAAGTCTATCAGTCCTGTCACGCTTCTTCACAAAGATTGTTGGGCTGACCCAAGAAGAAGTACTGTGTTGTATGAAACCCAACTTCTCTTGTTCATCAAGTTGACGTTTGAGTTCAGCCAACTCAGAAGGACCCATTTTATAAGGCCGCTTGGAGATAGGAGCCGTTCCAGGTTCAAGCTCAATCACAAACTCAACCTCACGATCCGGAGGCATACCCGGCAACTCTTCAGGAAAAACATCTGGGAACTCACAGACCACCGGTACACTCTGAATAGCTTCCATAGCATCATCATTCAGAGCCGCCAAAGAGAAAAGCTGGACAACAGGAGTCAGACTCGGAGAAAAGACTATATGGCCTTCAGGAATCTTCAGAGACACTGAGCGTTCAGCACAATCAATCACAGCTGCATTTGCTGTCAACCAATCCATGCCCAAGATGACATCAATGTCAGAATTGCCCAGAACAATTAAGGAAGCCGAGAACGAAGAGCCACCAATCTCAATTTGATTGCCATGGCTGACTTTAGATGCTACCATATTTGCTCCAGGAGAAAGAACCATTAACTTCTTGAGAAGAGAAACCGCCGCTAACCCATTCTCACTTGCAAACTTGATAGAAACAAAAGAATGCGATGCACCAGAATCGAACAAAACTCGTGCAGGGACTGAGTTCACGGAAAGCATACCCATCACGACTCCAGGTGCATGCTCAGCTTGAGCGGCGTTGACACAATTGGCACGAGCAACCATAGACCCGGGCTTGGTGTTGATGTTGAGAGCCCGAGGTGGTGGTGCACGAACCGAAGGAGAGCTTGCTGCAGATCTTGGCGGGGGTGGAGGGAGAGCTTTGTTCTTCAACGGACAGTTCCAGTTTTGATGTCCAGGATCTCCACACGTGAAGCAGGCACCAGGTGGACGTGGAGCAACATAGCCAGGGACTCCGCCAGGCGCTCCAGGGTGGTGGTTGTTGTAGCCCCTGGGAGCCGCAGTGATGGAGTTTAGTGGCCTTGACGTGTAGCTTGAAGGTCTTGGTGAAGCCGGGAGCGACGGTGGGGTGTTAGGAACCCAGACACGCCGCTTAGAAGGAGCTGCCATAACCGAAGAGCTTGATGCATCCCTGTTATGTTTCTTGGACTCCTCAAACACTTGCCGACTTGCCTCCTCTTGCAAAGCTGTGTGTTGTAGTTCCAGGAAAGATGCCGGTCTTGCATGTGTAATCGCATAATTGATCGATGCATTGAGCCCTTGCCTGAACCTCTTCTGCTTCTTCTTGTCATCAGATACCTCATCGCCACCATAGCGAGATAGATTCATGAAGTTCCTGATGTAGGTGTTGACGTTATCATTTCATTGCTTCAGGTTGAGAAAAGCCTCCTTCATCCTTTCCATTACAATCTCTGACAGAAACTGCTCTTTGAACGCTCTAGTGAACCTTTCCCAAGTTGGCTGGAAACCAGTGCAGCTTGCCTTCAAGTAATTTTCCCACCAAAGAGCTGCATCTCCCTTCAGAAGGTGAGTAGCACACTTGACCCACTCCTGTTCCGGAACATCAGCAGTCTCGAGCAACCTTGACATCTCACGCAGCCAATCATCCGCGTCCAGTGGGCGATCGGAAACATCAAACCGACGAGGGTTGAATTTCAGGAAGCTCTTGATGTCTCCTCGCTTGGGAGGTGGAGGGAGTGGAGCAAACTCATTTCTCCTGACGCTTTCTTCCTAGCGCTGCTGGTTCTGCTGCATTGCTGCCAAGGCATTTGCTATGTTTGACAACGCGGCCCCAAGTTCTGGTGGTATGTCCTCATCTAAACGGCGTGGTGGACCATCCTGAGATTGATATAAAACACAATTCAGTACTATAATGGAGAATGATAATAATCCAAAATAGTACCAAGATGGAATTAACCAAGATTAAAGGATACAATTTACTGAGATGATATTAAAATATCAACAAAGTTCAAAGCGCCTAAAAAGATATTAAGCATATCGCACACGACTAAAAAGGAGTGTGGTACACAAATATATCAAAGAAAAATTTTCCACAAATTTCGGCATTAAAATACCAATAGATGCGCAAAATTACTTAACGAATCAAGATTAGTGACTCTACCGATTCAATATACAAAAGCGAATGATAAAAGTAGTGGTATGGTCGCGACTCCATCCCGCACTCAAATCATTACTCCGCACATGAACAAGTGGAACACATATCCTAACCCCTTCTTCTCACGACGAAACCTAAAGATTGGTAACTACGGAAACGAACACCCCAAACAAGATAGCGTCGGATACAAAGAGTAAGACAGATTGCGTCGGTTTACAAAAGCCTGTCGGTATGGAATGTACCAACAGTTGATAACCCAAAAGCTGATTAGATAACAACTTGGATGCAACAGATAGACAAGGGATTAAACGCACACACACACACACACACACAACCTATGGTACTACGGAAAACCCAGAACACGTGAATCCTAGTTTGAATTTTAAGAAGAGGATTGAAAATGTTGCACTTCCTTACCAGAAAAGGGTGGGTGGGTGGGTAAGAAGAAAAGTGGAAGCAGTCCTACTCTCGCGTTTTGTTTTTCCCTAGTATACATAACTACCAAAATATTTGCTAGACTGACAACGACCGTTTGGCTGAGACCCTGAAGGTCGGGATGGCTCTGATACCAATTGTAACTACCTCGGTGAATTACGCTCCTAGATACAAGCCTGGATGGACGGTAGTGGTTGAAATAGTACGGTGGGGCCCTAAAAGCCACTCACGGGTAGACCTTTCGGCCGTCCCAACCACTTCCAATCCATCGGGACCTGTACGGGCGGCGTAATCGGCAGGCGAAGGGATCAACTACATACACAAGTGGGTATGTATGCAAGCCGCCATACAAGAGTACATCAGAGCCATTCCATCTAAAAAGAAAGGAAATATAGCAACGCCATACAGCAAGATTCAAATGACCTAGATAGATATAATATTTTAGGATAATTCCTCATACAACACACATCAGAGTATCAGGCGGAAGCGGCAAAACAAAGTCCGAGTACGGATAAGAAGCAAATCGGCATAAGATGCCATAGAAATAAGCACATCCCGCCCACAGATCTCACGGATCCCCGTGCCCGGAATCTCTACACCGAACGATCGTTGCCCACATCATCAGCCTCTTCAACCCAGTATCCGTCCTGCGAGGGTACCTGTTCATCTGAACCAATAATTTATCGTGTGAGACCCTAAGGGTACTCAGCAAGTCTTAATGCCTCTAAAGGGGACACAACCTGGGGTGACGCAATTGCAGCGAAAGATAAACCCTAGCAGTTCTACAGATAAACGCTAACCATCCGCCTAACCAATGATAGACGGATGTCCGTGAATTAAGGACAACAGTTATGACAGTAATTTCATCAGATCCATCCTCCTCCTCGCTTACCAACGAGGAAGCGGACGAACAACCCCATTCGTTGGCAATTTTATTAACCATTCCATGAGCGTTGCACTATTTACTAGTCAATTTACTTAGTCAGGTTAAAGCGGTACTTTAGTTATGCTTGTCTATGATCGAGAAACTGTGCTCCAAGTCGTCCATAACCGCGGACACGGCTTTCAGAAAGTTTTACCCTGCAGGGGTGCACAAATAGCAACACACACTCGATCAACCTCGGAAAAACCAAATCAAAACCCAACGAGGCCTTCACGACAAAGCAATCACAGGATTCAGAAATATTTCGGGGGCCACCCCTTGGAGTACACCCGCAACGAAGTAAGCAAGCTCCGAGACGGACTCAAGGTTTGCGACAATGGCTGTAAACGACAGCAAATCCCCAAACGGGGACTGTCGATACCGCAAAAACATTCCGCTTCCAAAACAGTACAGCGTGCTCCTCACACAATCGTAAATAAAGCAGTAAAGCATGGCATAGGTACATGATAGTAAATAAAACCTCAAACTAGTTGTGGCCCCAAGAAATAAGACGGAATCAAGCTCTGGCTCAGGGGGGTCCCATATACCTCCCGGATGTGGATAGCGCGATAAATCTTGGAACAGGAATCAAGTACTCGGAGTCTTACGGGACACAAGTGAGCAGGAAAAACCAAATAGCATATATTGCTCACCGATGCCACTTTCATTAGTTATCCCATTACTACTCAGGTTAAGTTGTTTAGGTACCTCGTTATCCATCGGACTCTCACAAACCCTACACATGCTGTTCTACGACTCGCATGGCTCAAACAACTCCTGTGCTAATGGCTCATGGGATGGAGGAAACAGGCTTGGTGGGGTTTAAAAGTAAAGGCTATGCAATACTTGGGATTCAATTTTAATGCAATCGCGACTCAATGATGCAAGAATAAGATAGAGGCAATAGGTACTGTATGTATGCAAGCATGTGGTAGTGCTTGCCTGGCAACTCAGTTGAAGCGAGAGACGGATCTGGGTAGTGCTCCTGGTTCTCTTGATATGCTCCCTGCTCAGAGTCTATCCGAGAAAAACCAAACAAACAAGGGCCAACATGAATATAGAGCACAAGCATATGAATAAGATGCGTCAAGCAAACAATCATGCCATGATGAATGATGCACAATTTGCATGGCATTAAAGTAGCATGGCATGGGTGAGGTGTGGACGACAAGAAATAGCATTTTAATAGGGTTTTGGATCACATTTGTTGCCATAATAGTTGCTGTACACTATATTTTTATATGATGCATGCTGCAATTGAAGTCATGGATAGCATAAACAGAAAGGTCTCGTCGAGCTGATCATTTTAGACATATCATTTGTTAAATTTGGAATTATAAATCAAAAGTTATTAATTATTTAAGTTCTAGTGGCATTTGTGGTAATTTAATTCAACTTGGAATTTTAAATGTGCAAAAGGCAATTTGAATAGCATAATTGAAATCCTCACATTTTTCTGATTCAAAAACATATATCATTTGCATTATTTGGTTTTATAATTGAAAAGTTATTTAAAATCAGATTTATATTTGAATTTGAAATAAATTTGAATTCAAACAGATTCTCAGAAAAGTTTTGTTACACAGCTAGAACCTAGCCATAGCCACTGACCCGTGGGGTCACAGGCGGCGCGGCCCACTGCGCGAGCGGGCGTGTCACGTGGCCCACCTCGGACCGCGGGTTGAGGGTCTGGAAAACCCAGGGGTTCTTCTGCAAGATGGATCGGTGGCTGACACGTGGGGCCGCAGGGCTGCGGGTTGAGGCGGGAAAAAGGGGAGGGAGCTAAGCGCGAAACAACCATGGCTGCTACTGCGCTCTGACGGAAGTGGTGCTGACGACAGCGGAAGATCGGCTGTCTTCCAGCGTCGATGGCAACCAAACGGCGGCGTAACTCGACTAGACGCAAAAAGGAAAACTGCAGAGGATCGTGCGGCCTACACTTCTTGTTCAGCAAGCTAGCGCGGAGGGGGACTGCAGCGCGCGGGGCAGGTCGACGAACAGAGGCGGTACGGCGGGTGGCAGGTACGTTGTTGCGCACGGAGGCGGTGACTGCGGCGGCGCGCGCGTGCACGTAGGGTGCTCGACGACGGCCGGCGTCGCTACGGCGCACTAGGGGTTCGGGGAACATGTCGGGGAGGCGGAGGGGCTTACCAGGGGCTTGTTGGTGGTTTGGCTCGAGCAGAGAGGCCGGTGATCGTCGGGGAGGCTAGCGGTAGGAGGCGTCCTGGCGACCACGGGCACGGCGGCGGCGGGGCTCCTCCGGCGAGATCCAGCGGGCTCCGGCGCGTCAGGGCGAAGCAGAGGAAGCAGACGCAGCTCCTGGTGCTCCTGGCTCGCCTCGGGGTGCTCTGGAGCGAAGGGAAGCAGAGGGGGCCGAGCTAGGGTTGAGGGGGCATGGTGGAGAGGGTGCTCGTTGGGGAGGAAGAAGGGAGGCCTAGGGGGATCTGGGGGAGGCTAGAGGCGAGGGGGAAGGATAAGATCGACAGGGGGGCAGGTAGATGGCGTGGGGCTAGCGTGGGGGAGGGGTTGATGGAAAGGTGGCCTTGGTGCCACCTTGTCCTCCTCACGTGCATGGGCGGCCAGGGTAGCTAGGCACGGCTGGCAGGTGGGGTAGGGCGAGGGGCTCGTGGCCAGGCAGGTAGGAGGGGCCCCTTGGCCAGGGAGAAAAAGAGAGGGAGAGGGAGAGGGAGAGGGGGCCGGCTCGTGCTAGGGTTTAGCTAGAGAGGGAGGGACATGTTAGTTAGGTTTAGATAAGGGGGTTCGGTCTAGAGTTTAAGGGAGAGGTGAGAAGAGAGGGAGAGTGTGCTCATGTTTAAGCACATAAAAAATGGCCTCACATGAACAAGCACAAGGGTGGTAGAGGCTAGAGAGAGGGGGAGGGGTTTAGGTTTGTGCATGCCACATAATCACATGTGCATGCATGGGGTATGGGGATTAGGGTTTAGCTATAGGGGGATAGAGAGGTAGAGGGTGTGGTGAAGAATTCTACAAGCCAAAACAAGATTAAGCAAAGGAGAGATGATCCATGCAAGCAAAGCCAAAAGAAAACATTCAAATGTCAAGGAAAAAGGTGGCACTTGCATGGCCCATGCAAACAATAATTGCCATGTAGTTATATTGTGAAAACAACATAAAATCATGTGGCATTATTCCTTGCATTCCCAAAAGGTGGGCAAAGGCCAAGCATAATATTATGGTGGAGTCCACCCAACCCACATGAGCTAGAGGTAAACTCAATAAAATGCTAGCTCCTATTAATTGGATGGTGGAATTATAAGGTGGTGAAAGAAAGGTGGTGGAGTGATTAAGAGATATGCCCCCAAATCAACTTGGGCATTTAACATTTATCAAGAACCAAATACAATATCAAGAGGCAACTACAATTAATAATGCACATGAGATAAGAACCAAACAAGCAGGGGTTTTATATGATGCTCAAATGCAAGGTGGCATGATGACATGAGCATGATATGATGATGATGCAACAATTATATGTAGGAAGTGGACCTTTTATTACTAGAACAAGTAGCATTACAGGTGTTAGACAACTGGGATGCTACAAAGAAGGAAAGAGTCCTTCTTTCCTTCCAACAAAAAGAGGGAGTTGGGGAAGGATTCAAACTCCCCTCTCCCAAGCTTCCCTCCCTCTCATAAATAGATGGGAGGGGCTTCCCCAAGAGAACACAACTAGCCCTCCCCACCTTGCGTCGCCGCCACCGTCGCACGCCGCCGCCCAGCGCACTGCCACCGCCTCGCGTCGTTGCCCTAGCCACCACCGACACCTCCACCTCCTCTCCGGCCCTCTAAACCTAGATCGCCAGAAACCCTAGATCCACCATAACCTGCTCCGGCTTAGGTGAAGCCCTGTAGGATTTTCCCTCTACTTCCGACACCACGCCGTCGTGCTGCCGGAATCGCGAGATGAGAACTACAACCTCTGCTGCCTTCTGGAACAAGGGAGATGAAGGTATTCATCGAGTACCGAACGTGTGACCGACTGTGGAAGCGCTGCCGGAACGCAGCGCCGGAAGGATCGTCTACGCGATCTTGAGATCGGCAAGTGTATGACTACATCACCCACGAGAATCTGCTCTCGTTAACCGCTTTCGAATCTTCGAGGGTGAGTACTCTAATCGACTCGTTGCTACAATCTAGTAGATAGATCTTGGCTTGTTTGTGTGCATGCGGTATAAATTTTTTGTTTTCCATGCTACGAACCCCTACAGTGGTATCAGAGTCATGTCTATATGTAGATCTGTTGCATGAGTAGAACACAATGGTCATTATGGGCGGTGGTGCTTTTATTATCAATTGCTTCTTGTGTACTTTGCATCTTGCGGTATGATGAGATGAAGCGGCCCGGGATAACCTTACATGACATCATTCATGAGACTTGCTCCACGCTTAACATGCAACTTGTATTGCATAAGTGGCTTTGGGGGTGTCTGTCTCTCCCATCATAGTATAGATTGAATTTACAACGGGCACTTGATAGTTCAAGCATCAACGTTGTGGTTCTTGTTCGTAAGTTAGAACGACACTTATTGAAAGCCCCAAACCACGTAAAATATGCAAAGAAAATTAGAGGCGTCTAACTTTGTTTTGTAGGGGTGTGTTGTGATGTGATATGGCCATGATTGTGATTATATATGATGTATGCAATGTTCCTTATTGTAAGTCGGCAACCGGCAGGAGCCATATGGTTGTTCTTAAATTCCGTTAAGACCTGCATGTCTATTATTCAGAGTAGTTGTAATAGTTGATGTTGGTGGATATCAACCATGGAGCGGCGCCATTGACCTTGACGCAATGCCAGTGATGATGGAGATCATATTGTTCGTACTTGAAGATGGAGATCGGAAGCACAAGAAGAAAGGCCATATCATATCACATATTATGGATTGCATGTGATGTTAATCCTTTTATGCATCTTGTATTGCTTACTTCGCGACTGTAGCATTATAAGATGATCCCTCTCACAAAATATCAAGTTATAAAGTGTTCATCCTTAGTAAGCACCGTTGCTAAAGCTTGTTGTTTCGAAGCACCACGTGATGATCGGGTGTGTTAGATTCTGCGAGCGTATACAACGGGAGCAAGCCAGATTTGCTCATGCGGAAGCTAAGGTTTGATCTTGAAGAGCCTAGCATGTACAGACATGGTCTCGGAACACGGATCAGCGAATGGTAAAACATGAGTCATATAGTAGATATGATGGACATGTTGATTGGTCGCCATTGAAGCTACATCATCTCTCATGATGATCGGTTTTGATGTGGTTGATTTGGTTCGTGTGATCACTAAAACAATGTGAGGGATATTGTTTTGAGTGGGAGTTTACCTAGATTAATTTAACTATTAATTATAACTCAATTTGTCATAAACTTAGTCTAAACTATTGCAAATATGTTGTAGATCAATGGCGGCCCCAACCATCAATTTTAATGCGTTCCTAGAGAAAGAAAAGTTGAAAAACAATGGAAGCAACTTCGTGGATTGGCTGCGCAACTTAAGGATTGTCCTCAATGCTAGTAATTTGACCTATGTGGTGGATGCACCGCTGGGTGACCCGCTGCAGCTGATGCTACCGATGAGGTGAAGAATGTTTTCCTCACTCGGAAGAATCAGTACTCCACAGTTCAGTGTGTTATCTTGTATGATTTGGAATCGGAGCTTCAGAAAAGGTTTGAGAACCATGACCCACATGATATTGTCCATGAACTCAAAATGATATTTGAGGCTCACGCGGCAGTTGGGAGTTATGAGGCTTCTGAAAAGTTCTTTAACTGCAAGATGGAAGAGGGCAGCTTCGTCAGTGAGCACGTGCTTAAGATGTCTGGGAACGCAAGAAAGCTTCAAAGCTTGGGTATAGTGATTCCTAACGCTTTGGGGGTTCACCGTGTCCTCCAATCACTACCACCAAGTTACAAGAAATTTATGATGAACCACAATATGCAAAACATGGACAAGTCGTTGCCCGAACTCTTCTCCATGTTAAAGTCTGTGGAAGTGGAGATCAAGAAAGAGCACCAAGTGTTTATGGTCAATAAGACCACCAAATTCAAGAAGCAAGGAAAGTCTAAGAAAAAGGGAAACTTCAAGAAGGGCGGTAAGAAAGTTACCGCACCGGCAAAGAAGACCAAGGCTGGGCCTAAGCCTGATACTGAGTGCTTTTACTGCAAGAGAGAAGGTCACTGGAAGCGGAATTGCCCTAAGTACTTGGCAGATTTGAAGAACAGCAACATCAAAAAGAAAGGTATATCTGATATACATGTTATTGATGTGTATCTCACTAGTAGTCGTAGTAGTGTCTGGGTATTTAATACTAGTTTGGTTGCTCATATTTGTAATTCAAAACAGGTGATGCAGAATAGATAGAAACTAGCGAAGAATAAGGTGACGATGCACGTTGGAAATGGATCAAAGGTTGATGTGATCGCGGTCGGCACGCTAACTCTTCATCTACCATCGGGATTAGTTTTATACTTAAATAATTGTTATTTGGTGCCTGCGTTGAGCATGAAAATTATATCCGGATCATGTTTATTGCGAGGCGGTTACTTGTTTAAGTCCGAGAATAATGGTTGTTCGATTTATATGTGTAATATGTTTTATGCACATGCACCTTTGATAGATGGTATATTCTTGTTGAATCTCGATTATAGTAATACACATATTAATAACATTGAAGCTAAATGTTTGAAATTGAGCGATAACTCGACCTATATGTGGCACTGTCGTCTTGGTCACATTGGAGTGAAGCGTACGAACAAACTCCATTCCGATGGACTTTTTGAATCACTTGATTTTGAATCACTTGAAATATGCGAAGCATGTCTGATGGGTAAAATGACTAAGACTCCATTTTTGAAGGGATACGGGTAGGCTACACTAGCGCAAATCAAAATTTTCTACCGCGTAAACAAGGATTACTGTTGTCATAGATCACGGGATTACCACTAGACGCGCAGTTGCGGAACTTGATGAAGCGCGCCGAGGCAGTGTAGATGTTCTACGTCTCCTCTTCGTCCTCGTCCCACGAGCAGCTCCCCTTGAGAAGATCGTCCAAGGTTCTTGTACATGTCTTTCCCTTTGCCTCACGATATTTGGTCTAGCTCCAAGCTGACCTCCCTTTCTCGATACTGTGATTCGGAATCCCTTTACTAGGTTAACTCTTAACCTTATGTAGAACGGCCATGCATTTCTAGATCCGATCACTCGAGGGGCCCAGAGATATCTCTCTCAAGTAGAGAGGGGCAAATCTCATATTGATTGACCATGCCTTGCAGCATGCTTCAGGACAAACCCGAAAGCTACCTTTATAACTACCTATTTATGGAGTAGCGTCTGATAGCCCCAAAGTAGGTCGATCCACATCTCAAGTACATGCGACAACCTCATGTCTAAGGACAAAATGTACACGATGTGTAGAGCGAGCTGCAAGTCTAATTGCCAGTCTCAAGTTGGGTTAGTCCAACCCCATGTTCATAACATGTGTCCACATCATTGGTTTGACATCTACATGTCTATGACTTGCGAAACATAGTCATCAACCAATCGATGTGCTAGTCTAATATTCACGTGTGTCCTCACATGAAATCCGACTAGGGACAACTATTAAATAACCATACAAGTAAAGAGTTTCACAAACAATTCACATAATTGCCAATCAATACAAATTGCCTGATATAGATATTCAAGGAACATTACAACAACTCATGGATACATATGAAATATAATCATCTCTATGATTGCCTCTAGGGCATATTTCCATCAGTCTCCCACTTGCACTAGAGTCAATCTAAAATGTATCTAATACCAATTGCTCTTGTGTGCGCTTCATGCGTGGGCTGCGAGAGAGGCTTAGTCAAGGGATCAACAACATTTGAGTCCGTATGTATTTTGCATATCATGACACTACCATCCTCAACGAACTCACGAATCTGATGGTAACGCATGCGAATATGTTTGTTCTTCTGGTGCTGCCTAGGTTCCTTGGCTTGTGCAATAGCACCATTGTTGTCACAATAAACGTCCAAGGGATTGGACGCACTTTGAACCACACCGAGAGCGATCAGGAAATTCCTAATCCAAACAGATTCCTTTACTGCCTCTGAGGCAGCAATATATTCAGCTTCTATTGAAGAGGAGGTCACCGTATCTTGCTTGGAACTTTTCCAGCTCACAACACCACCATTCAAGACAAACACATAACCTGATTGCGATTTCGAATCATCTGAGTCGTTAAGGTAACTCGCATCTGTGTAACCCTTTACACTGAGTTCATCCTCACCTCCATAAACTAGGAACATATCCTTAGTCCTTTTCAAGTACTTAAGGATATTCTTTACCGCTGTCCAGTGACCTTCACCTGAATCAGCTTGGTATCTGCTCGTAACACTTAGAGCATAGGAAACATCTGGGCGAGTACATATCATTGCATACATTATGGATCCAATAGCCGAAGCATATGGAACCCTGCTCATGCGCTCACGCTCATCAGTAGTCGAAGGACACTGAGTATTGCTAAGTTTAATGCCGTGAGACATGGGCAAGAACCCCTTCGTAGCCTCTTCCATGTTGAACCGTTTCAACACTTTGTCAATGTATGTACTCTGGCTTAATCCAATTAGCCTTCTTGATCTATCTCTATAGATCTTGATGCCCAGAATATATGCTGCTTATCCCAAGTCCTTCATCGAAAAACTATTTTTAAACGAGGTCTTAACAGACTCGAGCATAGGAATGTCATTTTCAATCAGCAATATGTCATCTACATATAAGATTAGAAATACCATCTCTCCCACTTTCCTTCTTATAAACACAAGGTTCTTGCTCGTTTTTGATGAAGCCAAACTCCTTTACAACTTCATCAAATCGAATTTTCCAACTCCGAGATGCTTGCTTCAGCCCATAAATGGACTTTAGAAGTTTTCATACCTTTCCATCATTGTTTGGATCAACAAAACCTTCGGGCTGCATCATATACACGTCCTCAGTTAGGATTCCATTTAGGAAAGTCGTCTTGACATCCATCTGCCATATTTCATAGTCGAAATGTGCAGCAATGGCTAGAATTATCTGTATAGATTTAAGCATCGCTACAAGCGAGAAAGTCTCGTCGTAGGCAACTCCTTGAACTTGTCGAAAACCTTTTTCAACAAGTCGAGCTTTATGGATGTGAACATTTCCATCCATATCAATCTTCTTCTTATAGATCCATTTGCACTTGATGGCTTTAAAACTATCAGGCAGGTCAACCAAGTTCCAAACTTGATTGTCTCCCATGGACTCTATCTTGGATCTCATGGCGATCAGCAATTTCTCAGAGTATGGGTCCACCATCGCTTCTGCATAGGTCGCAGGCTCATCATTGTCTAACAATAATAATTCCCGCGCTTCACGGAGCCTCGCCGACCTTTGTGGTTGTGGTTCTTATCTTGCCACGGGTTTCTCAACTTGTTCTGCTACAATAGCATCACTCGTAGAAGCATCCCCGACTGGCTCATCTTGAAATTCTTCAAGTCGCCCGACCTTCCACTTGTTCCCTTTGTGAGAAACTCTTTCTCTAGGAAAACACCGCTACGAGCGACAAACACTTTGCCCTCCTCTCGGTTGTAGAAGTAATACCCTAAGATTTCCCTCTGATATCCCACGAAAATGCACTTATCCAACTTGGGTGTTAGCTTGTCCGACTGAAGTCGCTTGACAAATGCATCACAACCCCAAATCTTTTGAAAAGACAAACTAGGATTCTTTCCAGTCCACATCTCATATGGTGTCTTAACTACGGATTTAGATGGTACCCTATTAAGTGTGAAAGCTGCCGTTTCTAGAGCGTAACCCCAAAATGATAATGGTAAATCCGACTGGCTCATCATCGATCGAACCATGTCCAACAAAGTTCGATTACGCCGTTCGGAGACCCCGTTTCTTTGAGGCATTCCGGGCGGCGTAAGTTGTGGAACAATTCCGCAACTCTTAAGATGATTGCTAAATTCGTGACTCAAATATTCACCTCCACGATAAGATCACAAGGTCTTTATTTTCTTGCCACATTGATTCTCTACTTCACTCTGAAACTCCTTGAACTTTTCAAAAGTTTCAGGCTTATGCCTCATCAAGTAGACATAACCATATCTACTGAAATCATCAGTGAAAGTAATGAAGTAGTGATATCCTCCTCTGGCTGTCGTGCTCATTGGTCCACATACATCAGTATGTATGAGTTCCAACAAGTCTGTCGCTCTCTCAGGTAAACCCAAAAAAGGCGACTTGGTCATCTTTCCAAGTAAACAAGCCTGACAAGTCTCATATGATTCAAAATCAAATGAAGTTAGAAGACCATCACCATGGAGCTTTGTAGAGGTCACAACCTTTAATAAGGTAGAGATCCCTGTGTTTACAATGCTAGTCCCTGGATCAATAGCTAGCATCCACAGTTAAGATGTAATATCAAGAAACAAAGGTCATAATACAACTTTATAACCAGGAATAAAATAATTCATTACATCTTACATAGCTCAATTGGATATCTCATTACAATGCAGCAGAAATAACTATAGCATGGGGTCCTTCATCTTCAAAGTGCCACAGGTAATCATGTTGGTTGTAGACTTGTAATCCTAATCAACACATCTCACTAACATCAAACAAACCTGCAACATAATAAGTTACAGCCACAAGGGTCAATACATTTGAATTGTATTGGCAAGTGATACTATGATAGTATAGTGGAGCCAAACATATATATGCATTTGGCTAGGTGGAGCTTAGGCTTGCTTTGCTCAAAATATACTTTTCCTTATCCTTTGAAAACACTAAGCTTTTGCTTGTCAAAATCACCCAAGGCATCTCCCAATAGAAATTGGTGATCCTTTAACCCTTATTCAACCACAAGTTTTTAACTTAGAAATTGGGATGAGGCGATTCTTGATAGCTTCCATGTCTTGATGCTCAAATTGTCCATTGCCAGGGACATGGCTAAGTACTTAGATTTTTTACACTCTGCAGAGGTGGTGCACTTTCCCCACAAGAGTTGGTTTCACCAAGACAAGATCTTTCAGAAGCCTTCCCTCAGACCAGAATGGACGCGCTCCAACCTATCAATCCCCTACCACCAACTGTCCATTTGGCTAAGTTATTGCAACCTATATGATCTAGGCAGAGCCCATAATGCCAAGTGGCTACACTTGAAGCTTTTCAACATTTGACATCTCAAATCTCTTTGTTCCTGGGTGGCAATCCACAAGTGAGATACACAATAAACCATAGAAATGGGCCTTGTATAACCACTCAACACAAACCATTCCTTCCATTCCACCCAGGTATTTCATTCACTTAGTTGTTTTATTAAACAAAACACAAGTCCTTGACTTAGAAATATTCCATAGCATGAATATAATCCACCCTTGTTTTCTACTAGCTAAGCTAAGCATGATAGTAGTAGGAATCTTAACTTAGAAAAATTCTACTAAGGTTTTATCTACTAGGATTTCCCATGGCATAGTTTATACTTAGCAAAAATTCCATGCAAGTCCTACTTAGAAATATCACTAATGCATAGTGAAAATAATGGGACAAAAGTATGAAGCATCACTTGCCTTTTTGGTAGAGAGTATAAGTTCACTCCTTGATCTTGCAATATTAACACTCTTCAAATCACTACAATTTAATCAAGCAAGCAAGAATTCAACCTACCATTCAAGCGAACATCACATAAAATAATAGAAACGTGGCAATGCATGCAAACATGCCAAAGGTTGTTTTATTTACAAAAGTGGTTTCTAATAGGTTATAAACATTTTAAAACACCTATTGGTCATTTTATAAAAGTGGCAAAATCACTTGCAAAAGATTTTACCTATAAACCCTTTTTAAACCAAAGCATTATTTTATGTGGTTGAAAATGCATTTAGCAAAGCAATAATTTTTATAGGGTTCACAAAATATATTTTTAAATCATAAATCTTTGTGTTTAGGGTCAGAGAGTTTAATGCAAATCATTTCCCAAAGGTTTTCCTCCAAAAAGTATTTTTAACAAATAAACAACATTTTTATTTGACTAGAAATGTTCTAAATCAAAGATTTATTCTCTTGCTTCACAAAATATGTTTTTGAATCTACAAGTTCGTTTCTATGGTCATTAGGTTCAAAACAATCCATTTTCCAAAGATTTTATCACAAAAATAATTTTAGATTGAATTTTATATTCAAAATATGCCTATACAAGTTTCTGCAAAGCCACCAATTTAACAGAAGCAATTTACTAAACAAAGTGCATGGTTGGAAAGTACTTGGTCTTCTGATTCCATTGATATAAAATTTGCAAAATTTGGACGTGTGGATTCAAAGTTATGAATTTTGCAAGTTTACAAATCCAATAGATCAAATTCTGTTTTTAAAACCAGAGTCTGGCCACGTGGCGCGTTTCTATAGGCTGGTACCGGTTCGTGTGGATCGAGTGATACGGGCCGTTGGATCTAATTAACAAATCACGACATAGATGCTCTCATACCTCTTCGATAAGTCAATCTATCCTACTCGTTGGATCAACATCTAACGGTGTACAGGAGGCTGACCAAATCTGAGCGGCGCTAGCGGCGGCGGACGGCGACGCGCGCTCTGGCGATGTTGTTGCCGACGATGCAGGATGCGAGAAAGAGAGAGAGGGGACTCACCGAGTTTGCAGCATGCTACTGATGCTCAACCTGTTCGCGAGGAGGCAGGGGGCGCACGGGTTCCTGGGGAATTGCTCACCGGAGTTCCTACTGGCAACGATGCGCTCAGGCGGTCGTCGTTGGCGACGCTGTAGGACATGCGCAAGTGATTGGTGAACGCTAGAAGATGCGCAGGACAATGGAGAATAAGATACTGTTAACCAGAATAGGAGGGATGGACGAAACCTACCAGGAATGCTCGCCGGAGTCGAGGCCGTGGACGGTGGCGAGGAGACGTTGTTGTTGCCGAGCGTCTGAGGCGCGCGCGAGTGAGCTGAGGGTGCAGAGAGAAGCGCCAGGGGATGGGGAGCAGGCTCGGGTGGTCGAGGGGGCAAGGCACGGCCTGGGTTTGCCGAAATTCGAGCGGGACCTCGTCGGAGGCAGCGACGGTGCAGGTGGAATTAGGGACGGTCTGTGGGCTCTCTTGCAGCGGTTTCTGAGGGAAAAGGGAGGGGGAGAGGGAGGTGGTTTAAATGAGCGAGGTTGCGGTGTGATTAACTGAGCCATTACTCGCAGCGAATCAATTCTGCAACGACCGGTAACGGTGAGGAGGGAGCGTGGTCACCGCGGCGGGTGGAGACGATGGTCTGGCAGGTGGGGCTCAGCGGTCAGCGAGAGAGAGAGAGAGAGAGAGAGAGAGAGAGAGAGAGAGAGAGAGAGAGAGAGAGAGAGAGAGAGAGAGAGAGGAGATGGGACCTAGCAGTCAGCGTCTGAGGGGGTGAGTTCCTGAGTGGACAACGGTTCGGGGAGGGAAAGGAGATGGGCTGCGCCGCTGGGTTGGGTTGGGCCTTGCTCCTGGGCTGGCTGCTTTGTTTATTTTTTCCTTCTCCTGTTTATTTTTATTTTTCTATTTCTTTTATTCTGTTTTGATTTTGTTTAATCATTTCAAACAACTTATTTGAATTCAAACTTCAACCAAAATTTGTGTAGATTTTAATGCTGTTATTTAACATATTCTAAAGTCAAATATAGAATAATTCTTTTATTCTTTTTAGGGTATTTTATTTATTTATAAATAGACATTTGTCTTTATTCCAATGAAATTAAATATGGTTTTAGTTCCATAAATTTATTTAGTTTATTTCTTTGATCCCATTTAAGTTCATTAAATAACTTTTATTCCACTTGGGTAAATTCCAAATACTAATTTCCCATGATTTAATTAATCATTCTTATTAGGAAATTTGTCTTAATCCAATAGAATAGAATTTGGTTAAGGCCATATTATTTTATTTCAATATTATTTATCCATTTATTTCATTTGAAATTGAATTATGTTTATTCCATTTGTTTATGGTCTTGGCCAAGTTTTAATTTTGGATTTTAAAATACTCCTTATTTATTATTACTTTCTTTATCTTATAGAATCCATATCTTTTTATTTAAAGATCCAAACTTGGTGATTCAAATTGGTAAAATCTTATTTAATATTTTTTTATCCTTTTAAATATCTTTAGGATTATTTGCTCACCATTTGGTATGGATTTTTAGACAGGTGCTTTATTAGCTTTGGAAATTCAGTTTCCTTATCTTACTAACTTCATAAGATTTTATCTTTGGTTCCAAATTGAATGAAATCAATTTCTATGGTTTTGTAATATTTCTATTTGTCATTCTTGATCATTTATAAATGTTTGTTGACAAATTTTTATATGGATCAAATCCATGGTCTTAGAGATATCTTTTGAAATGATTTTCTTCCATTAGAGTTTTAGGGTTTTGGTTTATTTTACAAGTATTTAAATTTCAAGATGCATTTATGAAGAATGCATTCCACTTGATTTGAATTTAGTTGGATTCAAACATTATTCAAAGTTTGTTCAAGATGGGTTTTAACATTTCCATTTAGAAACAAAAAGTTTCTTTTCACCCTAAATTCCAACAATTATTTATTTTGTTTATTTATTTATTTCACATTACAAAATTTGGAAAATTTTGGGATGTGACAAGCTTCTTCATGCGCTTTTCACTTATATGCCCCTAAAGGACAATACCATAAATAGGTAGGACTCAAATCATTAGGCCGAAGCCTTTTAGCACTAACATTGTAAACATATGCATCATCAAGATTTAAGATAAATAACACATTCACAATGGGAGCATTAGCCATAAACATATCATTCTTAGAGATTACACATCCATTGTTCATACTCGCAAATGAATATCCATCCCTCATCAAACATGAAGGTGATAAAATGTTTCGACCCATACTAGGAATGTAATAACAATTATTCAACTCCATAATAAATCCTGATGGAAGGTGAAGTTGCATGACGCCGACGAGCAATGCAGCAACCCTTGCTTTGTTTCCGACGCGAAAATCCACTTCGCCTTTCTGCACTTCTCTAGTCCTTATTATCCCCTGCATCGAATTGCAAATATGAGCAACCGATCCGGTATCAAATACCCAAGAGTTAACATAGGAATCAGCTAGAAGAATGTCCACAACATTTACAACAAGCGTACCTGAGTGGGAAGTACTCTTACTTCCACTCTTCTTCAAAGAAGCCTGGTACTTGCTGCAGTTTCTCTTCTAGTGGCCATGTTCATAACAAAAGAAGCACTCAGTGTCTTCTACAGGTCCAGCCTTTTGCTTGGGTGCAGACTTAGGGATCGTATCCTTAGCCTTGCCCTTCTTCTTCAAAGAAGTAACCTTTTTCTTGAAGCTAGGCTTGTTCTGCACATCCATCACATGGCTATGCCCTGCACACTTCTTCATATCACTTTTTGCTGTTTTTAGCATCCCGCATAACTCATTAAGGCCCTTCTCCACCCCATGCATATGGTAGTTCGAAATGAACTGCCCATATCTAGATGGAAGAGACGCCAAAATGAAATCAGTGGCTAACTCTTGGCCTAGTGGAAAACCAAGCTTTTCCAAAGTCTGACTGTAACCAACCATTTTTATCACATGGGAGCCTACAGCTGCTCCCTCTGCCAGCTTGCATTTGACAAAGGACTTGGCAACATTGTACCTCTTAGTCCTTGCCTAATCTTGGAACATGTCCTTAAGCGCGACGATCATATCGTACGCTTCCTGATCCTCAAACTTCTTTTGGAGTTCAGGTTCCATGCATGCAACCATAAGACAGCTAACCTCAAGAGAATCATCACATGCTCTCTTGTAGGCATTCTTGAGGGCAGCAGATGCATTATCGGCAGGTTCATCGGGGATTGGGGTATCCAAAACCGTTTCCTTTTTATCACACCTGCGAACAATTCTCAGGTTATGGACCCAGTCTGAATAGTTTGTTCCATTTAGTTTATCTTTGTCAAGAATCAAACGCAAAGAAAAATGTGATGTAGTGTTCGGTGCCATTGATCTACAACAGAATACATGCAAAATACTAAGCCATGTAACCATGAAATGGCAAAACATATTAAACAATTTAATAGCATATACTCCCACTTAAATCAATATCCCTCTATTGATACTAAGTGATTCAAGATCCACAATTAACAAGTCGACTAGTGAGCTTTAGCATCACTGCTAGAAAAAAAGGTAAATCGGGAAGCAACACTTGCTAATCATATCACATATGACTCTTGTTGTTGGGTGACATATCTATGTCAAAACTAGGTGCCCAACCTTTATGCCCCAAGGTCCTTAACTGTTAAGATGACTTTGTCAAGTTCACCAACCCTTATGCGTGTAGGTATCCGATACAAACCCATCCAGCCAAGGAAAACCGCGGCACCCTAATTTCATAGGCCCACCAACGATTGTACAAGGCATAGGATGGTGCAAGGTTTGGTTGGGAGGGCATGGTTTAACTTAAACTTTGTGAGGTATCGTTATACTTCTATCATCTAAGCATGCATAGTAGTAAAACACATAAGAATAGCATTCACATATGATGTGACACAGTATGACCCATTTTCTCATGGTGATCTCCATCGCCATAGAACCTGTCCACCATGATGATCTCCATCTTCATGTTCCATGCGAGCCATCCCCCAAGTGATGAGTCCTCCAAGAACTAAACAAGCTATTACTCCTAACAGCTAGTAATCAAAATTACATAGTATTGGGATCATCACAAGTTGGCATGCAGGCCATTACAATAATTGGCAACACATATGGCTCCAGACGTGTTGCCCTACTCACGACACGCAGGTCATGATAAAATTTATACATGCATCACATACATATATGGGCCATACTGATCACACACATCCTGCAAAAAAAATTTATGCATAGAATCGCATTCTACCAGATCATGTGAACTCGCATCACCTAGTTACCTTAACGAGATACAAAAGGAGCTACGATTAAGGGGGGTCTAGGGGGTCTCCCCTACGAGGTTCGAAGGGGCAGCGCCCCTCGCGGTTTTCTTTAAGGATTTTGATCGGCAAATCAAATTTACCTAAACTGTGAAAATTGAGAGATCGAATCTACACAATTTTCTTGAAGGATTTTGATCGGCAAATCAAATTTTCCATAAACCGACTATTGTTCCGATTCAATCAAACTCCTTTGATCACGATACATCGATTTTAGATATAGGTTCCGATTCGATCAATCATATTGAACTTCACGTGATTCAATAGGATTTATGTGTCACTGTTTACACCGATGGTGGAAACCGACCGGTAGGGGTAAGTCGTTCGACAACCTCAGAATCACGATCATGGAAAGCAAGATCATGGATCAATCCTGAACCACCGCAATACAAATGATCACATCATTCATATCAATCTGCATATCGCCATATGCAAACATCCGAACCTATAATTGAACAACATCGGCTCTGATACCACTAAAGGGATACGGGTAGGCTACACTAGTGCAAATCAAAATTTTCTACCGTGTAAACCAGGATTACTGTTGTCATAGATCACGGGATTACCACTAGACGCGCAGTTGCGGAACTTGATGAAGCGTGTCGAGGCAGTGTAGATGTTCTATGTCTCATCCTCGTCCTCGTCCCACGAGCAGCTCCCCTTGCGCGGCTCGTCCAAGTGCCACAGATGCAGCACCTTCGAGGTATCTACACGTGCGGGGTGGAAGCGTCAGACGCCGGACTGCTAGGTCCGCGCGCGCGACACAGGCGTGAGGAGTGGCGACTGGGTGGAATGGTCTAACCCTGGTCAGCTCGCCCCACCCTCTCTTATATAGGCGTCCCTAGTGGGCTTCTACATTAGCAGCCCATTAGTAGCCTAAGCCTGGTCTAATTCGGATCCAATCCTCATTAGGCTTCCATCCCCTTAAGTGTGTGACCCTATAGGTTCATATACATGTAGACATGACACGAATACAGTTATTCTGTCAATAGTTGGTAGAGGCCTCTAGCAAGACATGCCAACTCCTAAACGCATACAAAGATCATATCGGACGAACCATCACAAGGTTCAGTACATGTCTTTCCCTTTGCCTCACGATATTTGGTCTAGCTCCAAGCTGACCTCCCTTTATCGATACTATGATTCAGAATCCCTTTACTAGGTTAACTCTTAACCTTATGTAGCACAGCCATGCATTTCTAGATCCGATCACTCGAGGGGCCCAAAGTTATCTCTCTCAAGTAGAGAGGGGCAAATCCCATCTTGATTGACCATGCCTTGCAGCATGCTTCAGGACAAACCCGAAAGCTACCTTTATAACTACCCATTTATGGAGTAGCGTCCGATAGCCCCAAAGTAGGTCGATCCACATCTCAAGTACATGCGACAACCTGAGGTCTAAGGACAAAACGTACACGATGTGTAGAGAGAGCTGCAAGTCTAATTTTCAGTCTCAAGTTGGGTCAGTCCAACCCCATGTTCATAACATGTGTCCATATCATTGGTTTGACATCTCCATGTCTATAACTTGCGAAACATAGTCATCAAGCAATCGATGTGCTAGTCTAATATTCACGTGTGTCCTCACATGAAATCCGACTAGGGACAACTATTAAATAACCATACAAGTAAAGAGTTTCACAAACAATTCACATAATTGCCAATCAATACAAGTTGCCTGATATGGATATTCAAGGAACATTACAACAACTCATGGATACATATGAAATATAATCATCTCTATGATTGCCTCTAGGGCATATTTCCTTCAATTTTCTGGTATGATGGAGCAAGCTATGGACTTACTAGAAATCATACATACCGATGTTTGTGGTCCAATGAGTGTAGCATTGCGCGGTGGTTCTCGTTATGTTCTTACCTTCACGGATGACTTGAGTAGATATGGGTATATCTATTTCATGAAACATAAGTCCGAAACTTTTGAGAAGTTTAAGGAATTTCAAAGTGAAGTAGAGAATCAACATAACAAGAAGATTAAGTTTCTACGATCTGATCGTGGAGGTGAATATCTAAGTTACAAGTTTGGCGAGCATTTGAAGAAATGCGAAATACTTTCACAATTGATACCGTCGGGAACACCACAACGTAATGGTGTGTCCGAATGTCATAATCAAACTCTCTTAGATATGGTTCGATCTATGATGTCACTTACAGATTTACCGCTATCGTTTTGGGGTTATGCATTAGAAACAGACGCATTCACTTTAAATAGGACACCATATAAATCCGTTGAAATGACACTGTATGAATTATGGTTTGGGAAGAAACCTAAATTGCCGTTCCTTAAAGTTTGGGTGCGAAGCTTATGTAAAGAAGTTACAGCCCGACAAGCTTGAACCTGTAACACCCTCAGAATCGGACCTATGCAAGTTTGAGCAAAATTCGCCAAACCCGCATAGAAACGATTCAAAGGTGCCCACCAGGCACTTTCGTGCGGGTGGAAAACGAAGTAATAACATTACACAACAGTCCTCGATGGGACCCACAGAACAGATATATATATAGCAGCGACTCAAAGAGTCTAGAATACAAATATAATATACAAAGATCCAAATCACCTTGAAAACGATATAACGTCCAGCTACGGACAAGAGGCAAATGGGGCTAAGAGCCCTGAAGAATAACCAATGGCGTCCATAACCCTGCCCAGGCCAAGCCGGAAGGGTAACCCTGCTAACGACGTCGATCTCAAAACCTGCTTAAACAAAAGGGGTGCCGACAAAGGGCAAAGGAAAAAGAAGGAGCGTCAGTACTGAGGCCAGTACACGGCGAGGCTAGACTTCGGCGGTCCTCGCCTACATAGGTATGGTGGACTGAGCGGCAGCGGCAGCATGCACTAAACAACCTATAGAGACTCGATACAACTGGCGGCAATCAGAGAGGGATAAGAAAGACCTACTCGGAACCAACCTGATACTATCATCACACAAACCCATCCTGGCGTTTCCCCCTCGATACCAAAAGAGGAAGTCAACCGAGGAACTCACACAGTTGGCAGTTTTACTTCTTCAGTTATCGTTGCAGCAATTACTAGTCAAATATAGATAGTCATCCTGATAAAATAAACAGTGGGCACTTTTATTTATCCGTTCCGTTATAGTTGCAGCACTTACTAATCAGATACAATTAGCATGAGATAACCCAAAACCCAGCAGTTGTTGGTACTTTTATTCAGCCATTCCGTTGTAGTTGCAATACTTACTAGTCAGGTTCAATGGTCGCAAGCGACACTCCAAACAAGCAATGGTGGGCAGTATTATTTAGCCATTCCATTATAGTGAAGCTGAATACTAGTCATTATAAAGTCAAATTTATAGCAGTAAACTTTAGTTATGCTTGTCTATGGTCGAGATACTGTGCTCCAAGTCGTCCATAACCGCGGACACGGCTTTCAGAAAGTTTTAACCCGGCCGGGGTGCACAAATAGCAACACACACACGATCAACCTCGGAAAAACCAAATCAAAACCCAACGAGGTCTCACGACAGAGCAATCACAAGATTCAGAAATATTTCAGGGGGCCACCCCTTTGAGTAGAACCCGCAACGAAGTAAGCTAGCTTCGAGACGGACTCAAGGTTAGCGCCAATGGCTGTAAGCGACTGGGAACCCGAAAACTCGGGGTGTCGATACCGCGTAATCACTCCGCCTTCCTAAACAGTACAGTGTGCTATCTGTCGCACAATCGTAAATAAAGCAGTAAAACATGGCATAAGTACAGGATCGTAAATAAAACCTCAAACTAGTTTGTGGCCCCAAGAAATAAGACGGAATCAAGTTCTGGCTAAGGGGGGCCCATACTCCCCATATGTGGATAGCGCGATAAATCAAGGAACAGGTATCAAGTACTCGGGGTCCTACGGGACACAAGTGGGCGTTCGGAAAACAAATATTATCTATCACCCACCGATGCCTCTGCTTATTTCAATTTTAGTTGTTAAACAGAATTAGAGTGAACGATAAGTAAAACTATGATCCATCTCCAACATCAACTTGCGGCACTTCATCAGCAACTGTGGCATTTGACGACACGCAACAGCACTTGAGCAAGCGACTACGACGCGCGAGTCCAACTATCTACCAAACAACAGGTAATAGGATGTGTCCAAGGCAATATAAGGCTGCAGGGGATATCACGGGTACGAAAACTAGAGCATCGCAACACAGATAGCAATAGATCAACAGGAGGGAATAAATACTATAAAAGTAAGATAGGTAGAAAGAGGGAGATGCTCGCCTGAAAACATTGTCGAAGGTTTTCCCCGAAGATCGGGGCGAAGCTCACATCAACTCAACGGCCTTATCCGCGAAGAACCAAATCACTAGAAGAAACACCGGATGCAATATTTAATACAACGGCAGAAGATCGGCATGATGCATGCATGATGGATGACATGGCAAGGGTGCGATGCAATTAGGTCAGATTAAGCGGAACCGGGGTCCCGACAATTAGTTAGGTGGTTCATGTTATTTATCTACCCCGCAATTTAACTGTTGTTTAACAAGGCAGAATATATCACCGGTTCGCTACACAAGTTTAAATGAGGCCGATATGAGACTATATTTGCCCGCATATGGGCCCCATATTTAATTATTAGGTGAATCGGCATAAGGCCCCAAACCACAGATATGCATGCGAGATGAATGATTAAATATGCAACAAGGTTATTATGTTATAAATTAGGGTTCTCGGAAAAGGGTTCACACATTAGGGTCTCGACGAACTTGGGGTTCCGGGGTTCGGGTTCAGGGTTCGACGGGTCGGTCTCGGCGGAAACGTTCTCGAACTCCGAGGTCAGGGTGTTCGGATCGGGGTAGTTCTTGTCGCGTCCGGGAAGCAGGACTTGGGTCGGTGCCGTTCTTGTCGTCGTGCCGATCTTGTCGGGTCCCACGGGGTCGGTCTTGCCATTGCTAGGGCCTTGTCGTTCGGAAAGCAGTACTTGGTGTCCGGAACGAAGCGCTTGTTGGACCGGTGGCGTTCTTGGCGGTCATCGGGTCCGGACTTCACCCCGGGAACGGGTCTTCAGGGTCTCGACGTCCGGGTCTTCCGGGGTTCCGTGTCGGAGGTCTCGGGGTTCGCCGTCGGTTCGGGTTCGGTTTGGGGATCGGTCTCCGGATTCCCGAGAAGTAGATCTTGAGGCCCGAGGAGAGGGTCATGTTGTCCCGTGACGGTCTTGCGGTGCCATCTTGTTTTGCCGGTGTCGGGATCGGGTTCCGCGGCGGGTTCGGCGAGGTCGTTCTTCGGGGTCTCGGCGTCCCGTGACGAAGGCCTTGAGGTACCTCGGCACCAAGGTTCGGGTTCGGTCTTGGCGTCCGTGGCGACGATCTTCGGGGTCCATGTCTCCGAAAATCTTCGGACGATCTTGTCGACATCAAAGGGTGCATCTACCCGAAAACCACAAGGACGCGCAGGACGGGGTCGGGGTCGGTTCTCACGGGCTCGCTGACGGCACGACGACGCGGAGCAGGGCCGCCGGCGGCAGTCAACCTAGGCGACGCTGTGGGCCCGGCGGTGGCGCCGCCGCGTGTGCTGCAGATGGGGAAGGAGGCGGATGCGCCGCACGGGCTGGCCAGGCTCTGGCCATTGGAGCTTGCAGGCGCGGCGCTCCGACGGCGGGACTCTGGGCGGCGGCGGAGGCGGTTGGTGGCGGAGCTCGGGCAGCAGGGGCTCGCCGGAGCGCGACGGCCGGACGCAGGCGAGGCCACACCGGGCGGCACCGGCGTCGGGGGAGCGGCCGGCGAGGTGCAGGCGGGGCAGAGGGAGGCAGAGCGGGGCGACGGCGGAGCTCACCGGCTCCTGGCACGGGGACGCGCACGCGGAGGGGCGGCGGAAGGCGAGGCGGCCACGGACGGCGGACGGCGAGGGGCGGAAGCGGGCATGGGGAGAGAGGAGGTTGCGGGGGCGAGCGAGGCGGCGAAGGGCGATGGGCGTGGCCGGCGGGCTTGCAGCCGGCGGCGGAGGGCGCAGCGCTCGCCGGAAGGAGAGAAGGGGAGGGCGACGGCGGCTCAGAGGGAGGCGGAGCAAGCGGTGGAGGCGGCCAGGCGAGGGGATGCGCGCGGCCGGGGGTCGGGGCGGAGCGGGGTTGCGGTGGCGGCGCCGGCGGGCGGCCTGCCGCGGGGAGGAGAGGAGCTGGAGGCGGGGCGGGTCGCTGGGCCGGCTCGAGCGGGAGGTTGGGGGAAGGGGCTGCGTGCGGGGACGGGGTGGGACCCGCGGGCGGTTCGATCGGGGGGGAGGCGGTGACTGGGGAGGGGAGCGGCCAGGCGATGGACCAGGGCAGTGGGGCCCAGGCGGCCAGGCGTGCAGGCAGGGGTGCGTGCTGGCGCGTAGCGTGTGCGTGTGTGTGGTGCTGAGCGCATGTGAGGGAGGGGACGGTGGTGGTGTGTGGCCAGGTGAGAGAGGGTGGACCACGTGGCGGTTAGGGAGTGGGGGAGGAGAGGGAGAGGGGTGAGGTGGCGGATGGGGATAGGCTGAGGTGAGGTGGCTGGGGAGTGTGGGTAGGATTTTAGGTGGATGTAGGATTTAGGTGGGGCTGGATTGAATGGACCGATTTAATTCTGGGGTGGTCGTTCGGGTCATTCGGCCCGTTCGACTGCCCTGCTAAAAATAATTTAATATTTTATTTAATATCAAAATCTTTTGTAACTAGTTTTAGACAAACAAAATATCCGGAACATCCGGGGGTTGGCGTTGAAGAAAAGACGGGGCGTTTGGAAAACAAATCGGACTTTGCGAAAAAATAGTTTTGGCAAACAATGCATGATGATGACGATGCAATGCACAAAAACAACGCGATTTTCTAGTAGTGGTTTTGCGGGATGCCACAATTCGACACCACTAACAATGGATCTCGCCCTCGAGATCCGCCTCATGGTACCGGAAAGGAAGGTCTGCGATCTGCGTCTTCTCGCTTTGTGTAGATCCTCGCGACACCACTAACAAGGGTTCATCCTCCACCTTGAAAACGGCGACACCACCAACAAAGGTTCGTTGTCCGTGATCGCCGAGAGAACACTCCGGAAAATAAAAGGTCGGAGGTAGAGGCATCAACAAATAAAACCACCTCTAGCTTCCGATGGATGGAGTAAAACTGCTGGATCCACTGATTCAATGTACAAGAGCGAATGATAAGAGTAGTCGGATGGTGATCAGTCCATCGCGCACCCAAACCATTACTCTGCACACGAATAGGCGGATTATGCAACCCACTCTCGGAATTAGACTGAAGATCTCGACAAGCGAGGTTCGGATCAACGGAGTGATGCAGACTCTGCATCGGACCTGGCGTAGATGATGTCGTCGCGTCGGAAACACCGGAAGGCACAAACAAGGAACAGAGAAGGGTAACACCGTAGACGGATTCATCAGGCAGCTTGAACACCGGACGGTAGAACACCGTTACCGAAGAAGGACCCGAAACCCTGAAGGTACGACGGAAACCCAACCACGAGAAATCCTGGACTCGAAGAGAGAGAAGAGAGTGGATTCAAAACACGTAGAGGTAAGAGGGGAATAGCAGAGGGTAAGGAGTAAAATCAGACCTAATCAGAACTATCCAACCGATTTTCAAAAATAGTTTTGACACTCTACTTCGGCCGTTAGCTAGGTTATCCTACAGGCTGGACTTGTGGGGTATCGCAACTGCTGAGCTCTGATACCACTCTGTAACACCCTCAGAATCGGACCTATGCAAGTTTGAGCAAAATTCGCCAAACCCGCATAGAAACGATTCAAAGGTGCCCACCAGGCACTTTCGTGCGGGTGGAAAACGAAGTAATAACATTACACAACAGTCCTCGATGGGACCCACAGAACAGATATATATAGCAGCGACTCAAAGAGTCTAGAATACAAATATAATATACAAAGATCCAAATCACCTTGAAAATGATATAACGTCCAGCTACGGACAAGAGGCAAATGGGGCTAAGAGCCCTGAAGAATAACCAATGGCGTCCATAACCCTGCCCAGGCCAAGCCGGAAGGGTAACCCTGCTAACGACGTCGATCTCAAAACCTGCTTAAACAAAAGGGGTGCCGACAAAGGGCAAAGGAAAAAGAAGGAGCGTCAGTACTGAGGCCAGTACACGGCGAGGCTAGACTTCGGCGGTCCTCGCCTACATAGGTATGGTGGACTGAGCGGCAGCAGCAGCATGCACTAAACAACCTATAGAGACTCGATACAACTGGCGGCAATCAGAGAGGGATAAGAAAGACCTACTCGGAACCAACCTGATACTATCATCACACAAACCCATCCTGGCGTTTCCCCCTCGATACCAAAAGAGGAAGTCAACCGAGGAACTCACACAGTTGGCAGTTTTACTTCTTCAGTTATCGTTGCAGCAATTACTAGTCAAATATAGATAGTCATCCTGATAAAATAAACAGTGGGCACTTTTATTTATCCGTTCCGTTATAGTTGCAGCACTTACTAATCAGATACAATTAGCATGAGATAACCCAAAACCCAGCAGTTGTTGGTACTTTTATTCAGCCATTCCGTTGTAGTTGCAATACTTACTAGTCAGGTTCAATGGTCGCAAGCGACACTCCAAACAAGCAATGGTGGGCAGTATTATTTAGCCATTCCATTATAGTGAAGCTGAATACTAGTCATTATAAAGTCAAATTTATAGCAGTAAACTTTAGTTATGCTTGTCTATGGTCGAGATACTGTGCTCCAAGTCGTCCATAACCGCGGACACGGCTTTCAGAAAGTTTTAACCCGGCCGGGGTGCACAAATAGCAACACACACACGATCAACCTCGGAAAAACCAAATCAAAACCCAACGAGGTCTCACGACAGAGCAATCACAAGATTCAGAAATATTTCAGGGGGCCACCCCTTTGAGTAGAACCCGCAACGAAGTAAGCTAGCTTCGAGACGGACTCAAGGTTAGCGCCAATGGCTGTAAGCGACTGGGAACCCGAAAACTCGGGGTGTCGATACCGCGTAATCACTCCGCCTTCCTAAACAGTACAGTGTGCTATCTGTCGCACAATCGTAAATAAAGCAGTAAAACATGGCATAAGTACAGGATCGTAAATAAAACCTCAAACTAGTTTGTGGCCCCAAGAAATAAGACGGAATCAAGTTCTGGCTAAGGGGGGCCCATACTCCCCATATGTGGATAGCGCGATAAATCAAGGAACAGGTATCAAGTACTCGGGGTCCTACGGGACACAAGTGGGCGTTCGGAAAACAAATATTATCTATCACCCACCGATGCCTCTGCTTATTTCAATTTTAGTTGTTAAACAGAATTAGAGTGAACGATAAGTAAAACTATGATCCATCTCCAACATCAACTTGCGGCACTTCATCAGCAACTGTGGCATTTGACGACACGCAACAGCACTTGAGCAAGCGACTACGACGCGCGAGTCCAACTATCTACCAAACAACAGGTAATAGGATGTGTCCAAGGCAATATAAGGCTGCAGGGGATATCACGGGTACGAAAACTAGAGCATCGCAACACAGATAGCAATAGATCAACAGGAGGGAATAAATACTATAAAAGTAAGATAGGTAGAAAGAGGGAGATGCTCGCCTGAAAACATTGTCGAAGGTTTTCCCCGAAGATCGGGGCGAAGCTCACATCAACTCAACGGCCTTATCCGCGAAGAACCAAATCACTAGAAGAAACACCGGATGCAATATTTAATACAACGGCAGAAGATCGGCATGATGCATGCATGATGGATGACATGGCAAGGGTGCGATGCAATTAGGTCAGATTAAGCGGAACCGGGGTCCCGACAATTAGTTAGGTGGTTCATGTTATTTATCTACCCCGCAATTTAACTGTTGTTTAACAAGGCAGAATATATCACCGGTTCGCTACACAAGTTTAAATGAGGCCGATATGAGACTATATTTGCCCGCATATGGGCCCCATATTTAATTATTAGGTGAATCGGCATAAGGCCCCAAACCACAGATATGCATGCGAGATGAATGATTAAATATGCAACAAGGTTATTATGTTATAAATTAGGGTTCTCGGAAAAGGGTTCACACATTAGGGTCTCGACGAACTTGGGGTTCCGGGGTTCGGGTTCAGGGTTCGACGGGTCGGTCTCGGCGGAAACGTTCTCGAACTCCGAGGTCAGGGTGTTCGGATCGGGGTAGTTCTTGTCGCGTCCGGGAAGCAGGACTTGGGTCGGTGCCGTTCTTGTCGTCGTGCCGATCTTGTCGGGTCCCACGGGGTCGGTCTTGCCATTGCTAGGGCCTTGTCGTTCGGAAAGCAGTACTTGGTGTCCGGAACGAAGCGCTTGTTGGACCGGTGGCGTTCTTGGCGGTCATCGGGTCCGGACTTCACCCCGGGAACGGGTCTTCAGGGTCTCGACGTCCGGGTCTTCCGGGGTTCCGTGTCGGAGGTCTCGGGGTTCGCCGTCGGTTCGGGTTCGGTTTGGGGATCGGTCTCCGGATTCCCGAGAAGTAGATCTTGAGGCCCGAGGAGAGGGTCATGTTGTCCCGTGACGGTCTTGCGGTGCCATCTTGTTTTGCCGGTGTCGGGATCGGGTTCCGCGGCGGGTTCGGCGAGGTCGTTCTTCGGGGTCTCGGCGTCCCGTGACGAAGGCCTTGAGGTACCTCGGCACCAAGGTTCGGGTTCGGTCTTGGCGTCCGTGGCGACGATCTTCGGGGTCCATGTCTCCGAAAATCTTCGGACGATCTTGTCGACATCAAAGGGTGCATCTACCCGAAAACCACAAGGACGCGCAGGACGGGGTCGGGGTCGGTTCTCACGGGCTCGCTGACGGCACGACGACGCGGAGCAGGGCCGCCGGCGGCAGTCAACCTAGGCGACGCTGTGGGCCCGGCGGTGGCGCCGCCGCGTGTGCTGCAGATGGGGAAGGAGGCGGATGCGCCGCACGGGCTGGCCAGGCTCTGGCCATTGGAGCTTGCAGGCGCGGCGCTCCGACGGCGGGACTCTGGGCGGCGGCGGAGGCGGTTGGTGGCGGAGCTCGGGCAGCAGGGGCTCGCCGGAGCGCGACGGCCGGACGCAGGCGAGGCCACACCGGGCGGCACCGGCGTCGGGGGAGCGGCCGGCGAGGTGCAGGCGGGGCAGAGGGAGGCAGAGCGGGGCGACGGCGGAGCTCACCGGCTCCTGGCACGGGGACGCGCACGCGGAGGGGCGGCGGAAGGCGAGGCGGCCACGGACGGCGGACGGCGAGGGGCGGAAGCGGGCACGGGGAGAGAGGAGGTTGCGGGGGCGAGCGAGGCGGCGAAGGGCGATGGGCGTGGCCGGCGGGCTTGCAGCCGGCGGCGGAGGGCGCAGCGCTCGCCGGAAGGAGAGAAGGGGAGGGCGACGGCGGCTCAGAGGGAGGCGGAGCAAGCGGTGGAGGCGGCCAGGCGAGGGGATGCGCGCGGCCGGGGGTCGGGGCGGAGCGGGGTTGCGGTGGCGGCGCCGGCGGGCGGCCTGCCGCGGGGAGGAGAGGAGCTGGAGGCGGGGCGGGTCGCTGGGCCGGCTCGAGCGGGAGGTTGGGGGAAGGGGCTGCGTGCGGGGACGGGGTGGGACCCGCGGGCGGTTCGATCGGGGGGGAGGGGGGAGGGGAGCGGCCAGGCGATGGACCAGGGCAGTGGGGCCCAGGCGGCCAGGCGTGCAGGCAGGGGTGCGTGCTGGCGCGTAGCGTGTGCGTGTGTGTGGTGCTGAGCGCATGTGAGGGAGGGGACGGTGGTGGTGTGTGGCCAGGTGAGAGAGGGTGGACCACGTGGCGGTTAGGGAGTGGGGGAGGAGAGGGAGAGGGGTGAGGTGGCGGATGGGGATAGGCTGAGGTGAGGTGGCTGGGGAGTGTGGGTAGGATTTTAGGTGGATGTAGGATTTAGGTGGGGCTGGATTGAATGGACCGATTTAATTCTGGGGTGGTCGTTCGGGTCATTCGGCCCGTTCGACTGCCCTGCTAAAAATAATTTAATATTTTATTTAATATCAAAATCTTTTGTAACTAGTTTTAGACAAACAAAATATCCGGAACATCCGGGGGTTGGCGTTGAAGAAAAGACGGGGCGTTTGGAAAACAAATCGGACTTTGCGAAAAAATAGTTTTGGCAAACAATGCATGATGATGACGATGCAATGCACAAAAACAACGCGATTTTCTAGTAGTGGTTTTGCGGGATGCCACAATTCGACACCACTAACAATGGATCTCGCCCTCGAGATCCGCCTCATGGTACCGGAAAGGAAGGTCTGCGATCTGCGTCTTCTCGCTTTGTGTAGATCCTCGCGACACCACTAACAAGGGTTCATCCTCCACCTTGAAAACGGCGACACCACCAACAAAGGTTCGTTGTCCGTGATCGCCGAGAGAACACTCCGGAAAATAAAAGGTCGGAGGTAGAGGCATCAACAAATAAAACCACCTCTAGCTTCCGATGGATGGAGTAAAACTGCTGGATCCACTGATTCAATGTACAAGAGCGAATGATAAGAGTAGTCGGATGGTGATCAGTCCATCGCGCACCCAAACCATTACTCTGCACACGAATAGGCGGATTATGCAACCCACTCTCGGAATTAGACTGAAGATCTCGACAAGCGAGGTTCGGATCAACGGAGTGATGCAGACTCTGCATCGGACCTGGCGTAGATGATGTCGTCGCGTCGGAAACACCGGAAGGCACAAACAAGGAACAGAGAAGGGTAACACCGTAGACGGATTCATCAGGCAGCTTGAACACCGGACGGTAGAACACCGTTACCGAAGAAGGACCCGAAACCCTGAAGGTACGACGGAAACCCAACCACGAGAAATCCTGGACTCGAAGAGAGAGAAGAGAGTGGATTCAAAACACGTAGAGGTAAGAGGGGAATAGCAGAGGGTAAGGAGTAAAATCAGACCTAATCAGAACTATCCAACCGATTTTCAAAAATAGTTTTGACACTCTACTTCGGCCGTTAGCTAGGTTATCCTACAGGCTGGACTTGTGGGGTATCGCAACTGCTGAGCTCTGATACCACTCTGTAACACCCTCAGAATCGGACCTATGCAAGTTTGAGCAAAATTCGCCAAACCCGCATAGAAACGATTCAAAGGTGCCCACCAGGCACTTTCGTGCGGGTGGAAAACGAAGTAATAACATTACACAACAGTCCTCGATGGGACCCACAGAACAGATATATATAGCAGCGACTCAAAGAGTCTAGAATACAAATATAATATACAAAGATCCAAATCACCTTGAAAATGATATAACGTCCAGCTACGGACAAGAGGCAAATGGGGCTAAGAGCCCTGAAGAATAACCAATGGCGTCCATAACCCTGCCCAGGCCAAGCCGGAAGGGTAACCCTGCTAACGACGTCGATCTCAAAACCTGCTTAAACAAAAGGGGTGCCGACAAAGGGCAAAGGAAAAAGAAGGAGCGTCAGTACTGAGGCCAGTACACGGCGAGGCTAGACTTCGGCGGTCCTCGCCTACATAGGTATGGTGGACTGAGCGGCAGCAGCAGCATGCACTAAACAACCTATAGAGACTCGATACAACTGGCGGCAATCAGAGAGGGATAAGAAAGACCTACTCGGAACCAACCTGATACTATCATCACACAAACCCATCCTGGCGTTTCCCCCTCGATACCAAAAGAGGAAGTCAACCGAGGAACTCACACAGTTGGCAGTTTTACTTCTTCAGTTATCGTTGCAGCAATTACTAGTCAAATATAGATAGTCATCCTGATAAAATAAACAGTGGGCACTTTTATTTATCCGTTCCGTTATAGTTGCAGCACTTACTAATCAGATACAATTAGCATGAGATAACCCAAAACCCAGCAGTTGTTGGTACTTTTATTCAGCCATTCCGTTGTAGTTGCAATACTTACTAGTCAGGTTCAATGGTCGCAAGCGACACTCCAAACAAGCAATGGTGGGCAGTATTATTTAGCCATTCCATTATAGTGAAGCTGAATACTAGTCATTATAAAGTCAAATTTATAGCAGTAAACTTTAGTTATGCTTGTCTATGGTCGAGATACTGTGCTCCAAGTCGTCCATAACCGCGGACACGGCTTTCAGAAAGTTTTAACCCGGCCGGGGTGCACAAATAGCAACACACACACGATCAACCTCGGAAAAACCAAATCAAAACCCAACGAGGTCTCACGACAGAGCAATCACAAGATTCAGAAATATTTCAGGGGGCCACCCCTTTGAGTAGAACCCGCAACGAAGTAAGCTAGCTTCGAGACGGACTCAAGGTTAGCGCCAATGGCTGTAAGCGACTGGGAACCCGAAAACTCGGGGTGTCGATACCGCGTAATCACTCCGCCTTCCTAAACAGTACAGTGTGCTATCTGTCGCACAATCGTAAATAAAGCAGTAAAACATGGCATAAGTACAGGATCGTAAATAAAACCTCAAACTAGTTTGTGGCCCCAAGAAATAAGACGGAATCAAGTTCTGGCTAAGGGGGGCCCATACTCCCCATATGTGGATAGCGCGATAAATCAAGGAACAGGTATCAAGTACTCGGGGTCCTACGGGACACAAGTGGGCGTTCGGAAAACAAATATTATCTATCACCCACCGATGCCTCTGCTTATTTCAATTTTAGTTGTTAAACAGAATTAGAGTGAACGATAAGTAAAACTATGATCCATCTCCAACATCAACTTGCGGCACTTCATCAGCAACTGTGGCATTTGACGACACGCAACAGCACTTGAGCAAGCGACTACGACGCGCGAGTCCAACTATCTACCAACCAACAGGTAATAGGATGTGTCCAAGATAATATAAGGCTGCAGGGGATATCACGGGTACGAAAACTAGAGCATCGCAACACAGATAGCAATAGATCAACAGGAGGGAATAAATACTATAAAAGTAAGATAGGTAGAAAGAGGGAGATGCTCGCCTGAAAACATTGTCGAAGGTTTTCCCCGAAGATCGGGGCGAAGCTCACATCAACCCAACGGCCTTATCCGCGAAGAACCAAATCACTAGAAGAAACACCGGATGCAATATTTAATACAACGGCAGAAGATCGGCATGATGCATGCATGATGGATGACATGGCAAGGGTGCGATGCAATTAGGTCAGATTAAGCGGAACCGGGGTCCCGAAAATTAGTTAGGTGGTTCATGTTATTTATCTACCCCGCAATTTAACTGTTGTTTAACAAGGCAGGATATATCACCGGTTCGCTACACAAGTTTAAATGAGGCCGATATGAGATTATATTTGCCCGCATATGGGCCCCATATTTAATTATTAGGTGAATCGGCATAAGGCCCCAAACCACAGATATGCATGCGAGATGAATGATTAAATATGCAACAAGGTTATTATGTTATAAATTAGGGTTCTCGGAAAAGGGTTCACACATTAGGGTCTCGACGAACTTGGGGTTCCGGGGTTCGGGTTCAGGGTTCGACGGGTCGGTCTCGGCGGAAACGTTCTCGAACTCCGAGGTCAGGGTGTTCGGATCGGGGTAGTTCTTGTCGCGTCCGGGAAGCAGGACTTGGGTCGGTGCCGTTCTTTTCGTCGTGCCGATCTTGTCGGGTCCCACGGGGTCGGTCTTGCCATTGCTAGGGCCTTGTCGTTCGGAAAGCAGTACTTGGTGTCCGGAACGAAGCGCTTGTTGGACCGGTGGCGTTCTTGGCGGTCATCGGGTCCGGACTTCACCCCGGGAACGGGTCTTCAGGGTCTCGACGTCCGGGTCTTCCGGGGTTCCGTGTCGGAGGTCTCGGGGTTCGCCGTCGGTTCGGGTTCGGTTTGGGGATCGGTCTCCGGATTCCCGAGAAGTAGATCTTGAGGCCCGAGGAGAGGGTCATGTTGTCCCGTGACGGTCTTGCGGTGCCATCTTGTTTTGCCGGTGTCGGGATCGGGTTCCACGGCGGGTTCGGCGAGGTCGTTCTTCGGGGTCTCGGCGTCCCGTGACGAAGGCCTTGAGGTACCTCGGCACCAAGGTTCGGGTTCGGTCTTGGCGTCCGTGGCGACGATCTTCGGGGTCCATGTCTCCGAAAATCTTCGGACGATCTTGTCGACATCAAAGGGTGCATCTACCCGAAAACCACAAGGACGCGCAGGACGGGGTCGGGGTCGGTTCTCACGGGCTCGCTGACGGCACGACGACGCGGAGCAGGGCCGCCGGCGGCAGTCAACCTAGGCGACGCTGTGGGCCCGGCGGTGGCGCCGCCGCGTGTGCTGCAGATGGGGAAGGAGGCGGATGCGCCGCACGGGCTGGCCAGGCTCCGGCCACTGGAGCTTGCAGGCGCGGCGCTCCGACGGCGGGACTCTGGGCGGCGGCGGAGGCGGTTGGTGGCGGAGCTCGGGCAGCAGGGGCTCGCCGGAGCGCGACGGCCGGACGCAGGCGAGGCCACACCGGGCGGCACCGGCGTCGGGGGAGCGGCCGGCGAGGTGCAGGCGGGGCAGAGGGAGGCAGAGCGGGGCGACGGCGGAGCTCGCCGGCTCCTGGCGCGGGAACGCGCACGCGGAGGGGCGGCGGAAGGCGAGGCGGCCACGGACGGCGGACGGCGAGGGGCGGAAGCGGGCACGGGGAGAGAGGAGGTTGCGGGGGCGAGCGAGGCGGCGAAGGGCGATGGGCGTGGACGGCGGGCTTGCAGCCGGCGGCGGAGGGCGCAGCGCTCGCCGGAAGGAGAGAAGGGGAGGGCGACGGCGGCTCAGAGGGAGGCGGAGCAAGCGGTGGAGGCGGCCAGGCGAGGGGATGCGCGCGGCCGGGGGTCGGGGCGGAGCGGGGTTGCGGTGGCGGCGCCGGCGGGCGGCCTGCCGCGGGGAGGAGAGGAGCTGGAGGCAGGGCGGGTCGCTGGGCCGGCTCGAGCGGGAGGTTGGGGGAAGGGGCTGCGTGCGGGGACGGGGTGGGACCCGCGGGCGGTTCGATCGGGGGGGGGGGAGGCGGTGACTGGGGAGGGGAGCGGCCAGGCGATGGACCAGGGCGGTGGGGCCCAGGCGGCCAGGCGTGCATGCAGGGGTGCGTGCTGGCGCGTAGCGTGTGCGTGTGTGTGGTGCTGAGCGCATGTGAGGGAGGGGATGGTGGTGGTGTGTGGCCAGGTGAGAGAGGGTGGACCACGTGGCGGTTAGGGAGTGGGGGAGGAGAGGGAGAGGGGTGAGGTGGCGGATGGGGATAGGCTGAGGTGAGGTGGCTGGGGAGTGTGGGTAGGATTTTAGGTGGATGTAGGATTTAGGTGGGGCTGGATTGAATGGACCGATTTAATTCTGGGGTGGTCGTTCGGGTCATTCGGCCCGTTCGACTGCCCCGCTAAAAATAATTTAATATTTTATTTAATTTCAAAATCTTTTGTAACTAGTTTTAGATAAACAAAATATCCGGAACATCCGGGGGTTGGCGTTGAAGAAAAGACGGGGCGTTTGGAAAACAAATCGGACTTTGCGAAAAAATAGTTTTGGCAAACAATGCATGATGATGACGATGCAATGCACAAAAACAACGCGATTTTCTAGTAGTGGTTTTGCGGGATGCAACAGAACCCAAAGCGGAAAAATGCGTATTCATAGGATACCCGAAGGAAACTATTGGGTATACCTTCTATCATAGATCCGAGGGCAAAATCTTCGTTGCCAAGAATGGGTCCTTTCTAGAGAAGGAGTTTCTCTCGAAAGAAGTGACTGGAAGAAAAGTAGAACTCGATGAGGTTGTTGAACCTTCTCTCGGACTTCAGAGTAGCGCAGCACCGGAAGTGGTTCCTGTGGCGCCTACACCAATAAGAGAGGAAGCTAATGATGTTGATCATGAAACTTCAGTTGAAGTTACTACGGAACCTCGCGGGTCAACGAGAACTCATACCACTCCTAATTGGTATGATCCCGTTATGAGTGTCATGTTGGTGGACAACACCGACGACCCTGCGACATATGAGGAAGCAATGATGATCCTAGATTCCAATAAATGGCAAGAATCCATGAAATTCGATATTGGATCCATGTACGAAAACCAAGTACGGACTTTGGTGGACTTACCGGATGGCCGGAAGGCTGTCGAGAACAAATGGATTTTCAAGAATAAAATAGATGCTGATGGTAATGTTACTATCTATAAAGCTCGACTTGTCGCAAAAGGGTTTCGACAAATTCAAGGAGTTGACTATGATGATACTTTCTCACCGGTAGCGAAGCTAAAGTCTGTGAGGATTTTGTTAGCAATCGCTGCATATTATGATTATGAGATATGGCAGATGGATGTCAAAACGACATTCCTCAATGGAGACATTGATGAAGAGTTGTATATGGTACGACCCAAAGGTTTTATCGATCTGAAAGACGCTAACAAGGTATGCAAACTTTAACGGTCCATTTATGGATTGAAGCAAGCATCCTGAAGTTGGAATCAACGTTTTGATAAGGTAATCAAAAGCTTTGGTTTTATACAAACTTCTGGAGAAGCTTGTATTTACAAAAAAGTGAGTGGGAGCTCTATGTAGATGACATATTGTTGATTGGGAATAATATAGACCTTATTAAGTGTCAAGGATTATTTGAATAATAGTTTTTCAATGAAAGATCTTGGCGAAGCAGCATACATATTAGGCATAAAGATTTATAGAGATAGATCAAGATGCCTAATATCATTGTCACAGAGTATATATTTGGACAAAGTTCTAAAGAGGTTTAGATGGAAGATAGGAATAAAGGGTTCTTGCCCATGTTGCCCAATACGACCTGGAGTAAAACTCAAAGTCCTGCAACGGCAGAAGATAGAGAAAGGATGAGTAAGACTCCCTATGCCTCAGCCATAGGATCTCTCATGTATGCCATGCTATATACTAGACCCGACATTGCATATGCTGTTAGTTTGACTAGCAGATATCAAAGTGATCCAGGAGTGGATCATTAGACAGCGGTCAAAAACATCCTTAAGTACTTGAGAAGGACTAAGGATATGGTTCTTTCTTATGAAGGTGATGAACAACTCGTTGTTAATGGTTACACCGATGCTAGTTGGAACATCGATTCAAATGATTCTGCATCTCCATCTGGATACGTATTTACTTTGAATGGTGCAGCAGTGAGCTGGAGGAGTGCAAAGCAAAGCATTGTGGCGAGATCTTCAACTGAATCAGAATACATAGCTGCTTCAGAGGATTCACAAGAGGCAATATGTATGTAGGAGTTCATTACAGAGCTCGGTGTGGTTCCAAGTGCGCTGGACCTAATGTCTATCTACTGTGATAACATGGGCGCCATAGCCAATGCGCAAGAACCAAGGTCAGACAAGAAGCTGAAGCATATCAAGCTGCGTTTTCACGCTATTCGAGAGCATGTCCAAGATGGTGACATAAAGATTTGCAAAGTACACACATATCTGAATGTGGCGGATCCGTTGACTAAACCTCTCCCGAGGGCAAAACATGACCAGCACCAAACCGCCATGGGTGTTCGGTATATTACCATGTAATCTAGATTAGTTGACTCTAGTGCAAGTGGGAGACTGTTAGAGATATGCCCTAGAAGCAATAATAAAAGTGATTATTATTATATCTGTGTGTTTATGATAAATGTTTACATTCATGCTATAATAGTATTAACCGGAAACATTAATACTTGTGTGATTTGTAAACTAAATTAGAGTCCCTGGTAAAGCCTCTTTGTAATACTAGCTTGTTGGTTAATAAGATGATCATGGTTTCTCGATCATGAACATTGAGATGTTATTAACAACAAGATCATATCATTAGGAGAATGGTATGATGGACATACTCCTATAGATAAGCGTAGCATAAAGATCAAGTCATTTTAATAGTTCAATTGCTACAAGCTTTCTGATACATAGTAACCTAATTCCTTCGACCATGAGATCATGCTAATCACCATCACTGGAAGGATGCTTTGATGACATCAAACACCACACTGTAACTGGGTGGCTATAAAGGTGGCATTGAGTGTTCGGAAAGTATGTGTTGAGGCACATGTATCAAGAGTGGGATTTGTCCATCCATATGACGGATAGATATACTCTGGGCCCTCTCGGTGGAATGTCATCCAATTAGCTTGCAAGCATGTGACTGGCTCACAAGGGATCACATATCACGGGAACGAGAAAAGAGTACTTATCGGTAACGAGGTTGAACTAGGTATGCAGAGATACCGACGATCAAACCTCGGATAATTAAACTATCGCGAGACAAAGGAAAATTGGTATCGTATGTAAGTGGTTCATTCGATCGCAAAGTAATCATAGAAATATGTGGTACCATATGAATTTCCATATTCCTCTATTGGTTATTGATCGGAGAAGTGTCTCGGTCATGTCCGCATAATTCATGAACCGTAGGGAGACACACTTAAGGATTCGATGTTGTTTAGTAGATATGGAATGTAAATAGGGAGACCGAATGTTGTTCAGAGTCTCGGATGGGATCCGGGATATCATGAGGAGATCCGGAATGGTCCGGAGAATAAGATTCATATAAGGAAAATCCAATTCCGGAGTTCGGGAATGATTTCAATGTTTTCATCGGAGAGGTTCTAGAAGGGTCTAGAAGGTTCACCGGACCGAAAGGGAAATGGTTCAGGAATGTGTCATGGTTAAGTGGAATGATTAGATCATGTCCTAGGTCACTTGGTTGGGCATTTGCAAGAGAGGAATTAAGCTCCAAATTGCAAGTCACAAGGCAGGTTTGAAAAGTCAAACTGGAACAATGGTTTCCTAGTGGAAGAAGGAAAGAGTCCTTCTTTCCTTCCAACAAAAAGATGAAGTTGGGGAAGGATTCAAACTCCCCTCTCCCAAGCTGTCCCCCCTCTCATAAATAGATGGGAGGGGTTGCCCCAAGAGAACACAACCAACCCTCCCCACCTTGCGCCGCCGCCGCCCAGCGTCGCCGCGCCTGCCGCCGTCTCCCTAGCCGCCGCCGACACCTCCTCCTCCTCTCTAGCCCTCTAAACCTAGACCGCCGGAAACCCTAGATCCACCATAACCTGCTCCGGCTTAGGCGAAGCCCTGCAGGATTTTCCCTCTACTTCCGACACCACGCCGTCATGCTGCCGGAATCTCGAGGGGAGAACTACAACCTTCGCTGCCTGCTGGAACAAGGGAGAGGAAGGTCTTCATCGAGTACCGAACGTGTGACCGACTGCGGAAGCGCTGCCGGAACACAGCGCCGGAAGGATCTTTTACGTGATCTTGAAATCGGCAAGTGTACGACTACATCACCAACAAGAATCTACTCTCGTTAACCGCTTTAGAATCTTCGAGGGGGAATACTCTAATCGACTCGTTGCTACAATCTAGTAGATAGATCTTGGCTTGTTTGTGTGCATGCGGTAGATTTTTTTGTTTTCCATGGTACAAACTCCTACATGTAAGTGGGGACTGGAAGTGGGAGTGGAGTGAGGAGCTTGTCGGTGGGGAGGGAGCGAGGCTAGGGTTTTGGGGTTTGTAAGTGGAGACTAGAAGTAGGAGTGGAGTGGGAGTGGATGGGGATGGGGACTACACGGTCCCATTAAAAAGGATGTGGTCCCTCTCTCTGGGACACCGCCAGGTGGGACCCGAAGAAGACTCGGCTGGACCGCCGCGGACGAGGCCGCCGTCCGAGCCCCGCAAACCAACCCCAGATTTAACCCAGTTTACGCCAAATCGAATCCCGCCGCGCAATCCGGTCCGTTTACAGGTGCGCGTTGGACCTTGGCCTCGATCCGAAAGGACATGATCGGACGCGCGACGTCCGGTTGGGGGGGCCATTTGGGATGGCCTTAGGAGCCGATAACACCATTTCCGCCTAACCGGTCCTTCTCATGTATTAATAATGCTGTAACTAATTCTCAGTCAGGTGATTTAATCTCATTTAGTACTTAAAATCCCAGTTACAACCTTACATACAACTTCTCGGTTGCAAACCCATTTATAACTGACAAATCCCAGTTACAAATCTTGAGTTGCAACCGTGCTCGCAACTTATAAACGTGAAGTGAGTCCGATGATTATGTACTTTCTCTGGTCTATATTAATATTCTTAATTTTATCTAGATTCAAACTCATTTAATTTAAATATTTTAAATCCTTTAATTAGATACATACGAATATAAATAAACTTGAGAACGTTAATATTGACCGGAGGTAGTAGTTAAATGAGCTCCAACTTACTTCTCAGTCACGGAGAATTAGTAAAACCGTTGAGCTAAAACTATAGTAAAAACAATGAAATGTAAGGAGTAGCCCTTTGTATTGTCCTCCATGATCTTGTTATCCTTTGTGACTCTAATCAAGGAGCAGACAGAGCAGAGGTGAACATGGATGCGGCCTTGTTTGCTGATCGTGACCACAACAAAAGTTGCCTTGCAGAGTGAACCTTTGTTGGGCTTCACGTCTACGGAGTTTGCCGAGGCACTGGCACTTTGGCGTGCAGTGTCGATCGCTAGCGAGAATGGCTATATGACAGGATTATCTTGGCTTCAGATTGTTTGTCCATGTAAATCAAGATCGATCATCAGTTAGCTCCGTGGTGTCGGACATCAAACAGCTGGTAGCGAGTTTCTCTTCGACTACCTTTCGGCACGGAAATCGCCAACGAAGCGGCACACAGGGAGCGTCTAGGGAGCAATCGGGGGCTGGTTTGCACTAACCAGTCACCGCCAGAAATAGATACCAGGACAACCACCCCCACTTCCAGAAATAGAAAGAATCAAGCCACCCCTCCGGACCACGCGCGTCCAGCTGGTTTGGACCACGCGAGTCGTCCCCAGCTTCCCTGTCCTCTTCCAGGCTCCCAGCCAAAAAGCAAAGCAAAAGACCCACTACCACCACGTGACAGCAGTTTCCTCTCTCTCTCTCTCTTCTTCCTCCCCAAGACAGATCCATCTTCTCCCTCCTTCAGATCTCCATTGGAGGCCCATGGTAAAAAGGTTGAGATCTGGTCACAACAGTATCAAAGGTGCACAACAAAACATAAACCCTCTTTCCCCCTCTCTCCCCTCCACCCCTCCCCCTCCTCCTTTGATTTTCTGGCAGGTTTTTCCTTGTTTTCTATGATCCTCTCCATGATTTTGGAACACACAGGAAACAAACTTACAACATGGTAAAGTTGTATCTTCAACAATCTAAGAAGCAACTATGGCATATGATCTTTTTACAACTAGGTTGCAACATAGATGGCCATGGATACCTGGTTGCAGCATAGATTGAAAACACAAACCTGATTTCAGATCTGAATAAAAACAACTATGTCCATAGATACCTGGTTGGACTAATCAAAAGTTCAAGTAGTATGTAGGGCAGATAGCCATAAACCTGCAGTAGCTTAGTTAGTTATTCAGATCTGCAAAAACCTAAACTTTTGGACATCTTGGCAAATTCAACATAGTTTAATACTGAGACAGAAGAAGTGCAAACTTAAAACCAACATAGTTCACTACTTAGAAACCATCTTTACTGTTTTCCAATTTGTACATAGTTTGCTATAGTTGGGATGGGCAAAAGGCATCCTTTTCCTGGTGGTGAGTATAAGTGTAGCACACTTGTAAGTTTCTTTGATAGTGAAGGACCTGAAAAAATGTTGAAAGAAAATACAATGGTGTCAGGAACTTTTTTCTTGTAAATTATAGCTGACAAAGTTATAGTTGTGCATGTGTTGTATGTAAAACACAGTTATAGTTGCTAATCAAAGAAGTGTATTCTTGGTTTTTTGTTTTTTTCAGATGTATGGGCTTGATCTTAACGCGCTTCCTGATGATTTGGACATTCTAGATGCAGAAACAAATGCACCTGAGCCACTGTTTTGCACTCAAGCTGTCTGTGAAGAGATTGTGGAGGAATCTCCAGACAATGATATAGCTGAGAAAGTTGCAGATGGTGCTGACTCAGGAGCGCAAAGTGCTAGAGAAAATCAGTTAAATTTTATGCCGCCACAGGCCCCCGCTGGCAACCCGTACATCCCCAGCAACACTGCCCCTACAACAACCTCTACTGGCCCTAACTTAGCAGATGATGGTGTTCCGTTGAATGAAGAAGTTACGTCTAGTCCGCAAGAACCTTTCTTGGGGATGCGGTTTGACACTATTGGTGATGCAAGATCACACTATAATTCTTATGCCAAGAAGTTGGGTTTTTCTATCAAATCAAATACATCACAGCGACAAGCCACTACAAGAAGACACCCCATATAGCAATACATACTTGGCAACGCCAATGAATATTTGTTGCAATTTTTTATTGTATATACGTATGGGTGCATTGCCAACCACATTCGTTGTTCAGTACAGAGATTTTATAGTCGTACACAAAGGAATTATGAGAGCCCAGACCATTAAAGCACGACTGCATTAACCCACCAGAACGCATGCATCCACCCTATAGTCCCAATTCCCTCAGCTCCCCCAAACCTAGCCGCCGCCCTCCACAGATGCAGGGTGCCTCTCGGTCTCCACAAACCTCGCCAGGGCCAGTGAGCTCACGCGCCCCACTATTCACATCCTATTGTTAGGATGAGGAGCAAGGATGTCTCGAAGGGTTGATTCGACAACCAAGATGGATTTGGGATACACTATGATGCTGAGCTTTCTCGAAGAGCCACGATGGCGAGGTATAGAACTAGGGAGCCGTGGCACAAGGTCACGTGAGAGATTTGGATTCGAGGTTAGATTTATTTTTTGCTACAGTACCAGTTTCCCTCCTGCGTTCTCCATTTTTTTAGATTTTTGTGCATCCTTGACCCTAACTGCATCATCTACAGCTATTTTCCCTATTTGTATTGGTTAGAAGTAAATGACGCTCGCTCAACCTAAAGGAACATTATATTACAATTGGACAATTACTAAAAAATTGACATGAACAATAGAGAGAGGTGATTTTCATCTACCTGTTTTAGTTTCTGCAATAGTAGCCGACAAAAGGTATGTATCAGTATGGTATCATTTTTTCACATGTTACTATGATTCCATCTTTGTATGTCAGCTAGGAAATTGAACACTTATAAATAGGTATGGCGCTTTGGGCTGCAGCGAGACTATGATTCTTGGCTTTGTTCCGATATCCATTTGATCTAAAGTTTCTGGATATAGTAATCCTGATGCTCACATGGATAGAAATGCAGAATGCCACGTCACTTTAACAAAGAAGATGAAAGGACGTACTCTATTGCATTTTGGATATGAGGTATCTCTTTCCCTTTTATAAAAGTACAATCGCTTCACACCTCCTTTAGTGTCATATCAAATGGTAGAAACTATATACTCGCTCCGACACATATTAGTTGACTCAAATTTGTCTAGATTCATATGAATCTAGTTAAGTATCTAGTCTAGATGCATCCGTATTTAGACAAAGTTAAGTCAACTAATATGGATCAGAGAAAGTACCTTAAAATTAAGACTTCATTTCCCGAGAGATCTATTTATCCGAAGTTATACCTAAGCACTGTAGCTCACATGTCTTTGTCTCTCAATATTTTCCCCAAAATTGTATGACTAGCTGTTTCATCAATACGCCTTGATTTATTCAATGATCTTGACCTTGAGCTACTCTTGTTATATCGTGCTAGACATGTGTAATGGGGCTGGGGTAGAGGCAGAGCTGTTTCATCAATACGCCTTGATTTATTCAATGCTCTTGACTTTGAGCTACTCTTGTTATGTCGTGCTAGACATGTGTAATGGGGCTGGAGGTAGAGGCAGCAGCGCAGCGGCACGAGATATTTGTACAAGAAGGTGCAAGTGTGCGTGCATCATCAGCAACAACCAACAACAGGACAACCGGCAGGTATTTGATTTTACTTAAGGTGGACAATCTAGTTAACTGAAGGTTTTGATTTTTCTGTTTGGTGGATTCGTTTAGATCCTGCTGTGGTTATTTCTTATCTAGATATCTTTCTATATTTCTGTCTGTGTGGTTACCGCTATGGCATGTGGGTCTGATGTTAAATGCACATGATAGCAAAAAAGTCTTTGCACTTAGCTTTGGCAAGCCACAAAGGTGTGTTTACCTACAAACTTTAAGCAAATACTATAGACTTTACTATACACTTCACACTCCTTTGTCCACTTTGATACTAAAAACAAGATTTATATTTGCAGGTCACATACATCAGCAAGACATGCTATTTGGATATCAGATTTGGTTATGTTAGGCCAAATATCAGAAGAGCATATATAGACTAGGCAGAATATAATATGTTGATGCAAGATTGTAAACTGTCTACTCTTTAGATAATTTTCGTTATTGAATGGTGTTTGAAGTATCATATTTTGATACAAGATTGTAAACTGTCATCTCTTCTGGTGATTTTCGTGTATGAAATAGTGTTACTTTAATAAATATTGAATTATTATGATGCAATGCATTCATATTATACGATTTATGTGATGTGGTATGTCTCATACGCTCTGGCTAAGAAAATTACCATCTTCCAAAGTGATCAAAACAATCTAGTCAAGGAAAAAATTGTGGTAGAGAATTTCAATCCATATAGGATACATCTACCAACACATGCAACTGTTGTTTCGATTCTATAGCTATTTTGCATCGCCTACCCCATTGGTTACCAACGCATGTATATGCGATGCATTATACCCTTGCAACGCCCAAAAACGCAACGCATTTTTATTCGTTGGTAAAGTGGCTAGCAACGCCTATATGTGCATCTAGATACACATAAATCCGTTGGTGTAGAGGGGGTCTTCTTGTAGTGAGCTTTCACTAATGAACTGAGGAAGCAGACATTTGTTTGCAATAGGTACAGACCACAAAAAACAGAAGAAGAAAAACAGAAGGAGAGAATGAATGTTGTGGAAGAAGTTAGTCCTATCCAGATAGACGATGACGATGAGGAAGGTGGACAATCTGGCCCCACTAAGAAGTCAAAGTCTAGCAGCAAGCTAAGGGTTAGGCGCAAAAGAGAATCAATCATACAAACCAAGTGCCCAGCTAAAATGATTGTCAAGTTGATTAATAACAAATGGGAAGTAACTTATTTCATTTCAGAACACAACCATCCCATGGTTGTCAAGCCTTCACTTTCCAAGTACTTGAGATCACATAAAGGCATACCACCAGATGAAAGAGAATTCCTTAAATGCCTACATGATTGCAATTTAGAAACAGGTAATTTTTTGCTGTCTGCATATAAAAAACCCACAGAAATTGTACTTCTGTTTGTAGTATGACACTAACAAAGTATGGTTTTATATGTGTTGCAGGCCGAATGATGACAGTCATGTCTTCGTTTTATGGCGCAGAAGCTTTTGTCCCATATGCTCCTAAGGATATTACAAATTTGCGCACAAACTTTCGAAGTGAAAATAAGGAATGGGACATGAGTGAGACAGTTGCTTACTTTGCAGAGATAAAATATAAGGACCCTGGTTTCTACTCGAATTTTTCTTTTGATGAAGAAAACAGAGTTGAAAATATTTTCTGGGTGGACAGTTATGCGAGAAAAGCATACACAGAGTCATATCATGATTGTGTATCTTTTGATACAACTTTCATGAAAAATCACTTCAACATGCCTTTTGCTCCTTTCATAGGTATAAATAGGCATGGACAGTCATTTATGCTTGGTTGTGGTTTCATAAGGGATGAGAAAGAGGAAAGTTTCAAGTGGCTTTTCAGGGAAATTCTTAAGGCCATGCATGGGAAGCAACCAACTAACATTATCACAGATCAGGATTGGGCTATGAGGGCAGCAATTTCTTCTGTTTTCCCTGACGCTGTGCATCGCAACTGCCGCTGGCATGTTATTAAAAAAGCAAATGAAAAGCTCGGTGCATTCCTGGGGCGAAACCCAGGTTTGGCAATTGAGTTCAATGATGCATTGATGAAAGTATGACAGTAGAGGAGTTTGAAGCTAAATGGGCAGAGTTGGTCTTAAAGTGGGGGTTGGCAGCACATGAAACATTTGCATGGTTAAAGAACTGGGCACACACATGGGTTCCTTGCTACTTCAGGCACCGCTTCTTCCCGTTCATGCAATCAACTCAGAGAAGTGAAGGATTCAACTCTGTATTGAAACGTTATATCAACCCTCACAATTAAATCAAGCATTTTGTGAAACAATATGAGAAAATTCAGGAAAAGATGTTGGGAAGGGAAAGCCATGCTGATTTCAGAACAGAAGTGCTTGAAGTGGAACCTTGGTCCCGGTTCCCAATTGAGAAGCATGCTTTATCTATTTACACCAGGGACATTTACCACCATTTCAGCCTTGAGTTTGAGTTGATAGGCCGATACAATGTGCAACTTGTAGGAATTAACATGTACTTGTTAGTTCCTAACAATCAAACCTGCTATCCCTATGGTGGAAGAAGCTACATGGTTAATGCTAATGGAGGAAATGACAACTACAACTGTGATTGCTGCAAATATGAGAGGGATGGTTTGATGTGTTGTCATGTGCTGAAAGTGTTCACACATGTTGGTGTTGAATCAATACCAGAGCGGTACATATTGCGCAGGTGGACACAACAAGCTTTGGAACCCGTGGTTCAACCAGTTATCCCAGCAAGAGATGATGTGATGCCAGAGGAGTCACGGATGCAACTGCGATTTTCCAACTTGTCTACCAAATTTGTAAATGTTGCTAAGATTGGTATCAAGTTAGAATAGCATGAAGCTATTGCTCGTAGACACATCAGGGAGATGATAACCGAGTTTGCACAACTAGACAAAGTGAAGAAGAGGAACAGAACCAGTGCATCAAAGAATTCTAAGTCTACTTCAGCTCCTACGGCAAAACGGAGAGCAAATTCAGGACCTACCACAACAGCCCCTGTGGCTACAGCAACTAACTTTGGAAATGATACAACAGTTATTAAAAAACGCAAAACAACAAATTCTGGTCCTACTCCAGCAGCACCAACACCTCCAACGTCTACCAGAACTACTGGTTGGTTTGAAGCAGAACCTTCTAATATGCCCCCTCCCTCGTCTACTATGGCACCAATTGACCAAGGTCATATGGTTGAGCCTGAAGAAGAAGCAATGGTCATCCTTGACCCTCCCAGATCGACTACAAAAGGTCGGAAGAAAGGTCGATTTCCTTCTAGAATTGAGTTGCAACCTAAGAGAGTTATTGCATGTACTTTGTGTAATCAGCCTGGACACAATTCTTCTACTTGTACAACAGCATTAGGTTCAGGCTCATTGGGCAAGAAGTTGTGAAATCCTTATAGTCTACCCCATTTCATCTTGGACAATAACTAAATGTATTTTTTTGCTATTTGTGTTTTGCAAACAATGTTGTATCAATAAACTACAATCTATTCATGTTATAGTAGTGTGAAAAATTTCAGGAAAAAAGGAAAGAGTTTGATGGAAAATTGTACATTATTTCTTCTTCATAACTTTCTTCCACTTGATGGTGTTTTTAGCAGAAGTAACCCATCGATGAGTCATAAGATTTCTTATATTTTCAACATGTTCAGGACCATAAAATGGCAACCGTCTGCCTGTCCAATTTTCTGCATTCATGAGAGCAAAAACACCACAGTCTTTGCTGCAAAAAAAGAAGATGTTATTTCTCAGGGTTCAGGGTGAAAAAGCAACAAAGCATAGTTGATGCAAAACAAGTCCTTCATATGTAACCAGCCTTTATATGATAAGTTGATGCTAGTTGTCTTAGTACTAGTGGTAGGCAACTTAGATGTAAAAAGTATAAACATTATACTCCTGGTAAATCCAACTTATAATATCTAGCATACAACTTTGCTTGTGAGACCTACAAACATAGTTGAAAAAAAAGATGTATCTTTGTCACTTGTTGTACTCATAATCCACTTAAGTTGTATTTAATGCAGGTTAAAGTTGCTAAGATGAATTAAGCTAGCTCCTTGCATTATGTGTTAGAGAAATACACCTAGTAGGTAACTTATAGTTGGACAGTGCAACCTAGTAGGTTCAGGTGTACAACTTAGCAAAAAGTACATATACAACTTATATAAGAACTTCGAAAACTATGCCATCCATGTAAATTTCTTGCAAAAACTAATAAAATTTGCTAGTTAGTACATAATATGGGAACCAACTTATGATCCAGCTAAGATGTTTCTTACTTGGTTGTCTGTTTTGGGGCAAAAATGTCACCCATCTGATTCTCAAACTTGTCAACCTTGATGCGCGAGGTTGGGTAGTGTTCCTTCCATAAAGTTGTAAAAGATGCTCTAATTTTCTCAGCATTTTGGAGGAGTTTCTTGTGTACCACTGTAATCATTGAATCAAGAACATCGAATCTTCTACATTTTATATTGGCAACAAACACCCAGTAGTGGTTCATTTGGATTTTTGGATCATCACTTAAATTCTCCAACACTGTAATCATGACCTGTTTGTGTGTAAAACTGATGAGACAAATTGACATTTGAAAATTCAAAAGAACAGTGAAGTTAAAAAGTGTGCAAGAAACTTGAACATATTTCATATAATGTATATGGATGCTTGTAAATATCAGTATATAAACTTAATAAAAAGGACAAAAAAAGCAAAAAGGAGATTAGAACATGAAACGTAGACAAAAAAAGAAAAGGCAATTAAGATGCATGGGTAAGCAACTTAGACATAGTGGCGGGAACAACTTAGCATGACAGCAGAAGCCAACTTATTTGGTTTAGCTAGCCAACTTGTACAGGTGAACAGAAGAAAAAGGAAGAAGAAGAAACCTGGACATGACACTGGAATCAACCTTAATTGGGTTCAGAAAACAACTTGACTGTTGGCAAAAAACTACTTAATTATACTTAGTTGGATTTGCAAAACAACTTAGCAGGTGCGCAAAAGTAAACTTAATTAAGCTGCCTAGTGAACTCAGGAGTAAAGTTAGAGGTTGTGCAAAATAAAACAACTTAGCAACTAATATGCTGATAAAAAGGAAAGCTAGAAATGACACAGTGAATTCAACTTGGCCAGAATCAGGAAACAACTTAGCATCACGGTAAAGCCAACTTAATTGGACTAGCTACAAAAATTCTACAGGATAATCAGAAGAAAATTTAAGAAGAAAAAACACAAAATCGTAGACACCTATGTATACAACTAACTATATGTGGAAGTGAACTTCGTGACCACAGAAAAAACAACTTACAAGGTTTTTCTTGTCTAGTTATGCATCCTTCTTTGAGAAGTGTTTCTTAAGCTCCTTGTCTTCCAACTGCCCATGTAGAAGTAGGCCCTATGATAGAATAAAAAATAAATTGAATGCACATGTGAAAAAATTTGATTGACGTCCACTGAAAAAATAAAAAAAAATCTTGAGTTGCTTACCCCCATCCTCAAAGGCATCACCACCTTCTTCTCTGAGCTATCCATTGAATGGTTGATTGCTTCCATTCCAAGTTCAACAACGATATTCTTCAACTCACCACACGGCATCATAGAGTTTGCCAGCTCTTGTAAAGAGATAAAGTACTTCTCGAAGTTGACAATTATTGGACTTGTGTCTCTATATTGACCCCTTCCATTTCTTTTTGCATGAGCTGTGACAAGAGAGTAGACTTCTTTCACATCAGCTGAACAAGCATATGTGTTCTTTTTTGAATAATCTATGTAAGGTGATTTTAGGCATGCGGACAGTCTGATGATCCTTTTTTTGGCAGCAGATGTTGCTAAGTTGCTAGCAGAACCATCTGTGCACGACGCAACTTTATTGGTAGCTGTTGATGGTGTGTGTACATCAAGTTGTTGCTCCACCGCAACTGTTGGAGCTTCTTCCTTCAAACCCTTTTGCCTTTCCACCATTTTGCAGATTTCAATGGCCTCCTTTTCCATCTCCGTGTTCCAATTATCATCATACTCATCGAACCTTGTTTTGTTCAGGTTCACTGGTGTAATCCCTCCTTTTGGTGGCGAAACAACTAAATTAACAACGCGCTCATCATTTTCCTCTTGACTACTATCAAAACCAAGATCAAAAGATGGCGGGTCACAAGCTTGCTGCCATGTATCAGTCCTTATTGTAGTTGCCACGGGTGGTGCTGAATTAGGCTGTGGTCGTGGGCAAGTTTTCCTTGTTGGGACAGATGACACCACTTTGGGCTGCATGTCTTGGATTGTCGCTGGTATAGCTTGAGTACCACACTCATTTGTAGCCTGATGTTGGTTGTTAGTTGCTGCACCAATAGATTCAGTTGTTGTTCCTCGGGTACTAGTTACATATCCTTTCTGGTTTGTTGAAACTGCCCTATACATAGTTGATGCACCTTTTGCAACTGAATGAACACTTTTAGTTGTAGCAGTTGCTTTTGAGATGAAACATTCTGTTGATGGTTCAGGATGTGCAGTTTCAGAATTCATGTCCGTGCTCCCGCCAACTGGTCTTCCTCGATGCACAACTGCTTTCTGTTTCATGTTCATGTTTACTTGTTTATCACCTCCGATTGCTAAGTTATCCAGCGCAATGCACTCTGCTTGCAGATTCTATACAACTGGATTTGCGTGGAAAATACCAATTGTTGGTGTTGTTGCAGGAGAAGAGTGTTGGGCCCTCCATATTTCAGGCATGAAAATGGCATTTTGGTAGATCTTTGCTGACATATCAAACACTACTGGAGGCTGGTTGTTTGACATGCTGACAGTACTAGATTCAGCTAATCCAAACTGTCTGAGCTCGGAGAACGGGCTCAACTCAGGCCGCGGGGCCTCTGTTTGCTTAGAAGACTGCATCAAACCCTGCGCTGTGAGGTTGTCTGCGTCATGATGGCTCTCTCTTGGGCCCTCAAACCCATGTTCACTGTCATTGTTACACATCCTCCTTTCCATGGAATCACTAGCTGATGTGTTGCTTCTTTTTATGAACCTTGGTGATCTCCTTGGCATCTTTTCCAAGTCAACAGCGCGGTTTTCATCCCTATCCCGAGCATTAGGAGGTTCTCTAGTTGTGTTTGCATCTCCTTCATCCCTGTCTTTTTCTTTACTGTCCTCATCTTCATTGTCACTATCATCATCTCCATCTTCATCTCCATCTTCATCTGCGTTGTACTCGTTATCACTGTCATCGTTCTCATCAGCTGACCCCTTTCTTTGTCTCTTTCTTTTTCTGACATCGGTAAATCTCTTCCTGCTGTCTTCCTCTTCTAGTTCACCTAATTGTTCTACAAATGTCCCCACCCTGTTTGAAATGTCAGTGCACAACTCCCCAATCATTACAGCAAGCTTCCTTTTCTTCTGCACAACACAACGCATCAACTTAGTAAAAAACATTGAGATAAAAAAGCAACTAAAAGATACTACATATTAAATCAGAAACAACTAATAAGTAGTTATGTGTGAATACATTTTCCCAAACATTGAAGTTGACTAAGTTAGTTGAACAAAAATCAACTTAACATTTTGTGTGGTAATAAAACAACTATGGTTTTTAATTCAGAAAAGCAGATTTTTAAAACAGTCACAACTTAGTCTTACATGTGATCGACTTACCTAGATGCTAAAAACAATTTCACTATGATGAATAAAACAACTTAATAGTAATCACTGTACAACTGAGGGGATGACAAAAAACAACTATACTAAAATCATCATACAACTACATATGGGTTATGATGTAACTTAGGGATACAACATAAACAACTTGATGAATCATGGACCCAATTTTGTTGTGCAACTAACTATATGTAAATTACTATACAACTTAATAGTTTTTTGTATGCAACTTAGGGTACAACATGTGATCAACTTAACTATGTAGGTAAAACAACTTAGAAGGATATAATACATAATAGATAAACTACATCAGTGGATATGCAGAAACGCAACGAAAAAGATATACGCAACATACTGATCTTTATAAAGAAAAATCCAATGGTCTAAGAGGTAGGTGACAAAACTCAAATTGGAAGGAAAAATTACAGGGAGTGCGAAGCGGATAAAAAATGGCATACCTCATATAGAAAGTTTCTTGGAAGTTTTGATGAAACAAATTCTTCAGTCCTAGTCATCCCAACAAATAGACTGTCCCTGATTGTCAACCCGACACCATCTTTGAACTGTAAAAAAAGAAGTGTAAATTAATTGTGTCATGTGGCCATAGTTGTCACATAGAATTGAAAGTAGTAGTAATTACCCTCAGCTTTCGAAACTCCCCATTTGACTTTGTATCCTTACGTACAACTGCTTGTATAAGTTTTTCATCCCATGCTTCAGCACGAATGGGGCAATCTTCTGCTGATGGCACAGGCTCGTCGACATCTAGAGAATCAAGGTACAGGATCTACACAGACACAACAATCAAAGAAGCAAAGACTAAAAACACAGTGATGTTGATAGGCGAACAAACAAAAATTTGGTTTGTACTACAAATTTAACGAGTAAAAAAGAAGGAAAAGTAACAACGTACCACAAGGTGTTGTAGGCAACAGCACACCGATTTCTTCGAAACACCCATCTTCTTGACTTCTGTGTTTATTTGGTCAATGGCAATTGACAGAAATTTGTTCTCCGAGTCACACTGAGGTCAATAATGCTTGGATAACACCTAGGACTGATACTGCATTTAGTTGTGGGGAAAATGAAGCAGCTTATGGCGGCAGCAAAATATGCCCTTAGAAACTTTAGGTTAGCTACCCCATTCATGTCCTTGATCATATTGCACCATGCCTTCCACTCTGGTGCTGACCCACCCTTAATGTTATAGGTTGAATTCATGAATGAAATTGGATCAGTTTCCATCTCATATACTACAGGCAAGCCTTCATTTGCGAGCCCGAAAACCTTATGGAAGCTATTATCATCTACTAGTATTGTCCCCCTCCCTGGAATTGCGAGCTCGCTCCTTATTGGGTCATAACAGGACATCAACCACATGCTTAAATCCGCAGGCATTTCAGATGATTTAACCTTTAACATGCCTCCCCACCCATATTCTGTGATGAGATCCCTCTGTTCTTTACTTAAAAGCTTGTTCAGTTTGAATAATCTAGCAGGAGAAGCTCTATTCCTGCCAATCTACAAAAGAGAACATGCAAAAGTTGTCAACTAAAATGAGAGAATTGACAAAAAATAAAATCAATAAACAAACATTTAAATGCACTAACCGCTTGGATCTTTCGCCTTGGACAAGCTGGAGCTACAGAAGGACCGGCAACAACCGGAGGAACTACTGACTGCGTCTTCTTCCTTGCAGGTGCTGGAACTACAGAAGGCCCAGGAGCAACTATATTTGAATTGGGTGCAACATTCGGGGCAGTCCTTCTACCAGGATTTCCAGTTAGTAACCATGCCTGCTGTCTACGGAAAATAAAAAACACAAGTTCTCAGTGCTACAAAAACAAAAAAATGAGACAAGCTAACAAAACAACATGGAATAAATGATAACACTAGGATGTTATACCCCCCCCCCCCCCGCGTTGTTGTGCTCCAGTTGATGCACGTCCATCTACTGGTACAGTTGGTAGTTGCAGCCACGGGAAATGATTAGTCATCCCTCCTCCTTTTTTACTGATAATGATATTAAAAAAGGGAGTTAAGATGGTGGGGGCAATTAGATAGCTATATGAACTTATATATCCATAAACTTAGATAGCTATATGAAGTTAGTCCTAAAGCAACATCCCATTCATAAGTTGTGTTTGCTGCAGCAAAAAGTTTCTCCTAACTATACCTAAGTTGACTGAGCTTGCGCAATTAGTTTCTCACTCTGCTTAATAAGAACGTGAATATAATTTTTAACAGTAATAACCAAGTTGCTTGTGCATGTTTGCTTAGTTGCATTTAGGATAACATTTAGTTACATTTACGCAAGAAAAACAAATATGTAAACCAACTTAATGACAGACCAAATGAAAACACCTATGAAACACAACTAACTATAAAAACTAGTGAACTTAATGACCACAGTAAAACAACTTGGGAACAACTTCGATAATTTCTTTACATAATCAGGTCACAAACTAAGTAGGGACTAAGTAACATCAAGCACACAAATTAAGTGAGTATATATATTTCCATTTCATCTAAATAATTTTAAAAAAAGAAGGAAAATATATATGATGATGATGAGGTGAGGTGAGGTGAGGTTTGGTTTGGTAGACTTGACTAGGTCCGTTGAAATTCAAGTGTCAATGCTACCTTGTGAACCTCTCTCTCTCTCTCCCTCCCCTCTCACTTTGCCAAGGCGGCAGGGCAGCTGCTTAATTCCAAAGGAACAATCATTGTTGCTGGACTACATATATCTGTTGATCATCGGAGGCAAGTGACATGGTTATACCCTACGGGTACGTAACTTCAGCATACCTAGTCTAGCCCAAGGAAGGCCCACAGCAGACATACGCTGGCCCATGAAGATTTTCGGGTGGCCAAGGCCCATGACGTCTTCGGATCCTTGGAGAGCAAGACTAGAGGAGATACGAAATTCAAAGGGGTAAAACCCTAAAACTTGTAACCGACTAGGACTACGCCTGGGACCTGCCTAAGTCTATATAAAGGCCAGGAGGGCATGTCCTAGGGCAACTCGACTCATACTTTCGCACACGCATCCACGCCAGATCGAATCTGCGCACCCTGTAACCTTCGGTTCCGTCGTAATCAAAGAGCAGACAAGCAGGAGTAGGGTTTTCCCTCCGGGGGCCTAAACCTAGGTAAATCTCGTGTCCCCTGGTTGCTTGTCTGTTAACCGTGCCACGATCTCCAGCATCCCCATCTTCTCCAAAACCCAAGTCCATAACAATGGGCATTGATGAGATTTAACCTCGTCAATTGGCGCCGTCTGTGGGAATTGGGGCTGCTGATTGTGCGGTCGTGACGGTTCCGACCCGATCGATCTACAACTCCGCGGCAACGGATAATCACCTCCTCTTCGGCGCTTTCGACTTCACCGCCCACTCGCCGGATACCATGAAGGATTTTGAGCCCATAGGCGACGGACTCGAAATCTTGTTCAGGAGCTTCTGCTTCCAGGTGGAACAAACTGGCACCCTCCGCCTCCCTGAGCGGGTGCCCGTGCCGTCAATCAGGCCCGCTTCATGGGCTCCACACCCCGTGCTACGCACGTCACCATCAACAGATGAGTTCTACAGCAGCAGCAGCTGCAACTCCGATCTGTGCGATCCACCTTCGGATGAAGGGACCTACGGTTCCGGATCCGAAAGCTGCGGCAGCAGCCAACCAATCTGCAGGCGCTATCTGTGCGCCGTAGTCATCCAAACCGACGAGGAAACGCCTAACTCGCCGCCCAACCCCAACCCGCAGGACAGAAACGGCGAAAACGGTGGAAACGGCGAAAACGGGGAAAACAGTGGCCACCTCATCCAACTTAGCAAAGAAGGATGGGTCGAAGCACGCCGTGCCGTCGCAGGCGAAATAGTCCTACCTCTGGACTCCCCATGTGATCTGCTGAGGGCATACCACTACCTCCTCATCGAGGAGCACAAGAAACAAGTCAAGATGCAGGAGACGCTCGACAAACGCAAGCAAGAAGCCTCCGAGTCCAGTGCGCGACGAGCTGCGCTCCCTGCCATGGCACCCGGCTCTAGCACAAACGGAAACCAGGGAAATAAGCACCGCTCTCGGGTGGAAAACATGGACCCCAAGGAGCGGCGTGACGTGACCCGAACTCTCCATACATCGTTCATGGATATGGACGCTGACGGCAACATCATCCCGAAGACGCCACAAGCTGCGATCATGGCAGCCACTGCGTATCTCGCGGCTCACCCACCTCCGGAGGGGGACCCGAAAAGGGCCATGCATAGGTCCGCACTCACCGGACTAGTACTAATAGGAGCTGCGCTCCACGAAGACGCTCCTGCGGAACCGAAGAAGAAAGCTCCGGCCAGGCGCGACCGGAGTCCCACCCCCTCATCCGAAGAGGAAGAGGAGCACGATCTTCCTCGAAGGAAGAAGAGCTCGCACCGCCATAAAAGCGACTACGACGCCAGAGACAAGCTTACACAGCGCAAGATCGATAAAGCACGCGCTAAACGTGCATGCTCGTCTGAATCTGAGATGGATGAAGACGAAGGAGAACTCTGCGGGGCTCGATGCTTCAGCAGATCCGTCCGGCGAACACAGATGCCACGCAACTTCAAACTTCCTTCAGATACTCCGAAGTTCAACGGCACGCAAGATCCAAAGTCCTGGCTTAGTGACCATCTGTCATCCGTCAAGCTTCACGGAGGCAACAAAGAAACCGCCATGCAATGCCTTCAGCTGCAGCTAACAGGCGCAACGCGGGTCTGGCTTAGCAGCCTATCATCAGGATCCATCCGAAGCTGGGAGGAGCTCGCTTACAGCTTCATCCGAAACTTCAAAGTCACCAGCAAGAGGCCCGCCTAAATCGAAGAATTGCGAGCCTGCACTCAGAGAATGGGTGAATCTATTCGCTCGTACATACTACGCTGGTCTACAACCAAGAAATCCGCAGCACACATCTCCGAAGAGCGGGCCATTGACGCCTTCAGGGACGGCGTCAAACGCCCAGACTTCAAGGAGAAACTTGGACGCGTAAAGCCCAAGACACTCGACCAGCTCATGGAAATAGCCAACAGTTGGGCAGACGGCGAAGATTGCATCCAGCGGGCGCAATCAGATGAAGAGGACGACTACGGCCGAAGACGCGAACGCCGCAGCAAGAGGAGATCGCGCGTCTACGAGGACCGCGACGGACCCGACATGGTCGCGGCCGGCTACGCCGACCGCCGTAACGACAACAGCCGCAACAGCGGAGGATACCGCAGCGGAAACTTCCGCGAAAACGGACGACCAACGCAGTCGTGGCAACGCCGCGACCGCGACAATGGACCCTCAGCATTCGACAAACTTTCGGGTCCATGCACCATCCACTTCTACATCGACAAACAGGATGGCAAAAAGAAATCCAGCCACATGCTCAAGGACTGCCGCGAGTTCCAGAAACTCAGCGAAGGCATGGTGCAGATGAGGCAACAAGCTCCAATTCCTGCGTTCGGAAACGCACCTGCGCCAGGTGACATAGCACACGGAGCTCCTCCACCGCCGCCTATTGGAGGCCCAAATCAACCAGTCGCACCAGCGCAAAACAACGTCGGGGTCGCATACCCCCCACCAAAAGGAGCACTCAATATGATACAGAAGGGACGCCCCACAAATAGGGTGCAGAAGAAAATTACCCGACAAATCAACTTGGCCGTGGCAACTCCGCCTGCAATCCCTGAGTACCTCAGCGGATCGGAGTCCTGCATCACATTCACTCGCGCGGATCACCCTTGCCAGATCCCTCGCCCAGGTCATGCTGCCCTGGTGCTGGAGGCGCAGATCGGAGGCTTCGAGATGAGTCGCGTCTTCATGGACGGCTGCAGTGGCATCAACCTAATGTTCGCAAGCACTCTAGCAGCCATGCGGATCCCGCAATGCAGCCTGGAACAATCAGACACAACGTTCCACGACATTGTCCCAGGGAAGGGCATCTTTCCCCTGGGCAAAATAGGGCTCGACGTCATCTTCGAGAAGCCGGACAACTTTCGGCAGGAGCGCCTAGAATTCGAAGTGGTGGACTGGCCGTCGCAATACCATGCCATCCTGGGACGTGTAGCATTTGCAAGGTTCCTGGCCGTCCCACACTACGCATACCTACTACTCAAGATGCCAGGACCAAGGGGCGTCATCACAGTCCACGGGAGCTTCACCGGATCGGACCAATGCGACAGGGATTTCAACAAAATCTCCTAGTCCTTCGGCATGCAAGACGAGCTCGTAAGGCTCCGTGAGGTGACGGACAATGAGCTACCCCCAGTCACAAGGCAGAACGTACCTGACATGTCCTTCGACTCCACCGTCAACACCAAGAAAGTGCAGGTCCATCTGACAGACGCCTCCAAGACGGCGCTGATCGCTAACGACCTCAGCACCGCATAGGAAGGTGCGCTCGTCGAATTCCTCCGTGAGCGCTGGGAAATCTTCGCCTGGTGTCCTGCGGACATGCCAGGAGTTCCCAGGGAATTCTCCGAGCACGCACTCAATGTCTTCCCAGACACCAAACCAGTCAAGCAGTCCATCCGAAGACTGTCGGAGCCACGAGCCGAAGCTATCGGCAAGGAGATCAACAGATTACTCGTAGCAGACTTCATCCGGGAAATCAAGGAAAGCGAGTGGATGGCAAATACGGTGATGGTCCCGAAGAAGGACACGGACATCCTACGGATGTGCGTGGACTTCACGTCACTAAATAAACACTGCCCAAAGGACCACTTCCCTCTACCTCGGATCGACCAGATCATCGATTCGACTGCAGGTTGTGAGAAGCTCTCCTTCCTCGACGCCTACTCAGGTTATAACCAGATTCGACTCAAGGTCGAAGATCAAGAGAAAACGGCGTTCATCACACCGTTCGGAGTATTCTGCTACAACACAATGCCCTTCGGGCTAAAGAATGCGGGTGCCACGTACCAGTGATGCATGCAGGCCTGCCTCAAGGACCAGATCGGTCGCAATGTCCAAGTCTATGTCGACGACATAGTAATAAAAACCAAGGAGGCAAGAACACTTTCGATGATCTCCGCGAGACGTTCGATAACCTTGATCGCTACAGGATCAAGCTCAATCCAGAAAAGTGCGCCTTCGGCGTCCCCTCGGGTCAGCTGCTCGGGTACTTCATCTCTCAGCGAGGGATCAAAGCGAACCCGAAGAAAATCAAAGCTATCATGACAATGGAGAAGCCGAAAAACCTCAAGGGCGTTCAGCAGCTCGCAGGGCGAGTAGCGGCACTAAGCAGGTTCATCAGCCGCATGGGCGAGAAGGACCTACCATTTTACCAGCTGCTGCGCATGGCAGACAAGTTCGAGTGGACACCAGAAGCCAACGACGCATTCGAAAGCCTCAAGCGGATCCTCTCCACCTCGCCCGTTTTGGTCACGCCAAAAGAGCGCGAGCCCCTGTTGTTGTACATAGCAGCCACACACCAGGTGGTCAGCACAGTACTCGTGGTCGAACGACCCGAAGAAGGCAAGACCCACGGGGTACAACACCCAATTTACTACCTCAGCGAGGTTCTCACTCCAACAAAACAGCGGTACCCGCACTACCAGAAGCTGGCCTACGACGTGTTCATGACGGCTCGACGACTGAGCCACTACTTCCAGGAGCATCAGGTGATGGTCGTCAATGAGGCACCCCTGAACAGCATCCTGAATAACCCAGAGGCCACAGGACGTGTGGCCCTGTGGGGCATTGAACTATCACCCTTGGACATCGTCTACGAGAAGCGACACGCAATCAAATCTCAAGTCCTTCCGGACTTCCTGGTACACTAGATGGAGCTGCAGCTGCCTGACACCCCAGACATGTCGCAGTCCTGGACAATGCATTTCGACGGCTCCAAGCGTGAAGCCGGAGCAGGGGCAGGAGTCATACTGACCTCCCCACAAGGTGACAAGATGAAGTACGTTCTTCGGATGAAATTCAGAGCCTCCAACAACGAGGCCGAATACGAAGCCCTCATCCATGGCATGAAGATGGCAAAAATATGTGGCGCAACGCGCCTGGTCATCTACGGTGACTCCAACCTTGTCGTACAGCAGACGATGAATGAGTGTGACGCACACGCCGAAAAAATGATCGCGTACCGCGCGCTATACAACGCACTCGAAGGAGAATTCGACGGATGCGAACTTCAGCACGTTGGAAGAGAGAGCAACGAGGAGGCCGATAGACTCGCCAACATCGGCTCCACTTGTGCAAAGGTACCACCAGGTGTGTTCCTTGAACAGATCTGCGTGCCATCCATCAAGCAGAAATTCCCCAAGGGATCACCCGAAGAAGCAGAACACTCGGGGGCTATGCTACCCGAAGGTCATGAAGGACCCGAAAAGTTGGATACCGAAGTTGCAATGGTCAGCCTGATGCAGGTCATGGCAATCGAAGAAACTTGGACAAGTCCATACCTCCAGTTCCTGATAAACGGAGAATTTCCTGACAGCCCAACAGACGCCCGGCGCATATCTCGTCGGTCAAAAGCCTTCACCATCATCAATGGCGAACTGTACAAACGCAGCATTACGGGTGTATCGCAACGGTGCGTCACCATCAACGACGGCAAAGCCATACTCCAAGACATTCACGAGGGCATCTGTGGCCACCACGCAGGCAGCCGCTCCCTCGTCGCCAAAGCTCTGCGAGCAGGATTCTACTGGCCAACGGCCATGAGCGACGCGAAGGACATCGTCCGAAGATGCAACGGGTGCCATGAAGGGAATATGCCCTGAGAGGCAATAATAAAGTGTTTATTATGTGTATTCCAAGTATATGATAGATGTTTATTTTGCATGCTATAATTGTATTAATACGAAAACGTTAATACATGTGTGTTTAATAAACAAACAGAAAGTTCCTAGTTATGCCTCTCTCATAAACTAGCTCGTTGATTAACAAGATGATCAAGGTTTCCTGATCATGGACATTGGATGTTGTTAATAACGGGATCACAACATTAGTGTAATGGTGTGATGAACATTCATCCGAAGTATAGCATTACGATCAAAGTCATTGAGTTTATATTGCTATAACAACTTACGAAGTGATCCTAATCCTTAGACCATGAGATCATGTCAATCACTAACACCGGAAGAGTTTCTTGATAACATCAAACGTCACACCATAACAGGGTGATTATAAAGATGGATTCAGAACTAATAAAGTGTTACGTTGAGGCTCATGGATCGAGAGTGGAATTTGTTCATCCCGATGACGGATAGATATACTCTGGGCCCTCTCGGTGATATCACATTGATTAGCTTGCAAGCAAGTGATTTGATCACTAGAATGTTATATCACAGGAACGAGAAAAGAGTGCATGTAGGTAACGAGATCAAACTAGGTATGGAGATACCGATGATCGTATCTCAGACATGTAATATATCGTGAAACAAAGGGATTAAGATACTAGCGTAAAAGGTTCCGACGATCACAAGAAAGTCATCGTTGAATGTGTGGGAGTCAGTATGGGTCTCCAGATCCCGCTTCTGATTATTGATCCGAGAGGGGTCTCGATCATGTCCGCATTATTCACGAACCGTAGGGTGACACACTTAAGAGACACCGACATCCAATTGGAGCAAATGTTTCATGCCGAAAGAATGAACAAGCGCAGGAATTTATTTCACTAGATACCGAAACAGGTTTTCGGGTGAAATTGCATAAAGTGGTTATGCATGTGAAATAGAATTCTAGCAAGGGGTTATTTGTGAATGTTTGTCATTAAAGTAATTGACAAAATTCTGAATAAAATAAAAGAGTTTTATTTAATGAGAGTTTGCATTAAATTTGGTGGAAATTTAATGGGAATTTGAGTGGACTTTTGAGTGGAGGGAATTTAAAGGAGATTTGTGAGTGGAGTGTCCACCCACATGAAGAGGGGAGGGCAAGGGGGCAGCCCCATGCGCCGGCCACCCCCTTGGGGTTCCCCCCCTCCTCCTATAAAAGGAGCCCCCCTCCTCACTTGTCTCTCGCACCTCCTCGTGAAGGATCTCTCTCCCCCTCTAGAATTTATCCCCCATGGTCTCGGACTAGCGATATACATGTTCCCGGTGGCTATTCGGCAAGAAAGAGTTGTGCTTCCGCTGCATCGCTGGAGCGAGGAGGCGGAGGTTGCTCGGTGCCTCGAACGTGTGTGCGAGCATGGATGCGCTGCTGATTTGCGGCGCTAGGACTTCCTGTCGATCTTGAGATCGGCAAGAGATCGTCTACATCAACCACGAGTTGAACTCGTTAAGCTTTGTCGGTCTTCAAGGGTATGTTCTCTACGGATATACATCTGCCCGTTGTTTGTATCTAGTAGATAGATCTTGGTATATAGTTCACATCGTAGGAAATTTTTTGTTTTCTATGCTGCGAACCCTTCAGTGGTATCAGAGCCGGATCTATGAGTAGATACTTTACACGGGTAGTACACATATGAGTATGTGGGCGATGATGATCATGTTGTTTTTTCTTTTGTTGTAATTTTGGATATTGCTGGCATAGTGGGATGAAGCGGCCCGGACAAACTTTACATGTCCTCGCACATGAGACCTGTTCCACGCTTGACATGCAACTAGTTTGCATAAGTGGCTAGCGGGTGTCTGTCTCTCCTACTATAGTCAATATCTATTTTGCAAGCGAGTTGTCAACAATTTGATTAACCTCGTTGTGGTTCATGTTCATAGGTAAGAACGGTTCTATCTCGAAAGCCCTAAACCACGTAAAACTTGCACTGGATAAATTAGAGGCGTCTAGTTTAGATTGTTGCTGGGCTAGTGTTATGATATGGTAGTGTTGTAAGTAGAAGTATGAGATGATACTCTTACAACACACATAGCGTGTAAAATCCATAGACCTTGGATTTACACATATAGGTATGATAGTGATCATACCACGATGCACATGATAGAGATCATCTGCGGGAACCATATAATTTCACTAATAAACATATGACGTTTGATAGCATCTTATATTGCTTGTTTAGCGCTTTGTTAGCATAATAAGATGATCCCTCATTTAAATATCAAGATAAGAATGTGTTCTTCCTTTAGTATGCACCGATTATGTTTTCGTCGCTCCAAGACATCACGTGATGATCGGGTGTTCTTGGATCCACGACCATATTTCGGGTGTAAAACAGTTACACACGCGAATACTAAGGTTCTAACTTGGCGAGCCTAGCATGTACATACATGGCCTTGGAACACGGACCGAAAGGTTAAGCATGATTCATATAGTTGATATGATGCCCATTTGATGCTCGCCTTTGAAGCTATACCGACTCACGTGATGATCGGACTTGGTGTAGTGGATTTGGTTCATGTAATCACCAAAAAGGCACGAGGGATGTCGTTTTTGAGTGGGAGTTCATTCGTAATATAGATTAGTTGAACTCAATCTATCATACACTTAGTCTAAACTTTACAAATTATGTTGTAGATGGCACCACCTGCTTTTAATTTCAATGTGTTCATGGAGAAAGAGAAACTAGCAACGAACGGTAGCAACTTTACCGAATGGGCCATGAATTTGAGGATTCTCCTCTCTGCTGCACAAAAGCAATATGTGCTAGAAGCGCCGTTAGGCCCCCCACCTTTAGATGATGCCCCTGACGAGGAGAAGAATGTCTATCAGACTCGTCAGGAGGACCACAACTTAGTTCATTGCGGCATATTGTATGGGCTAGAGCCGGAACTTTGAAAGCGTTTCGAAAACGGCAATGCATTTGATACAATGGGTGAGTTGAAAATGATTTTCGACACACATGCTGCTGTAGAGAGCTACAACGCTTCAGAAAAGTTCTTTAGCTGCATGATGGAAGAGCACAACTCCGTTAGTGAGCATGTACTCAAGATGTCGGGTTACGCCGATAAGCTTGTGTCCTTGGGAATATCGATTCCCATTGACTTAGGCATCCATCATGTTCTGTAGTCTCTGCCACCTAGCTATAAGAGCTTCGTGATGAACTATAATATGCAAGGCATGAAGAAGTCTCTCCCCGAGCTTCTGTCAATGCTTAAAACTGCAGAAGTGGAGATCAAAAAGGAACATCAAGTGTTGATGATCAATAGGAACACTGGTTTCAAGAAAGACAAGAAGGGAAAACGGAAGGGAAGTAAGGGCGGCAAGCCTGTTGCCGCGCCTGAAAAGAAACCCCGAGTTGGACCTAAGTCTGATTCCGAGTGCTACTATTGTAAGGGGACTGGCCACTGGAAGCGCAACTGCCCCAAGTATCTGGCAGACAAGAAGGCCGGCAAGGCAAACAAAGGTATATATGATATACATGTTATTGATGTGTACTTGACTAGTGCTCGCTGTAGCATCTGGGTATTTGATACCAGTTCAGTTGCTAATATTTGTAACTCGAATCAGGGGCTGCGGAACAAGCGACCGCTAGCAAGGGGTGAGGTCAAGATGCGTGTCGGCAATGGATCAAGCATTGATGTGATCGCCGTCGGAACGCTGCCTCTCCACTTACCGTCGGGATTAGTTATAAACTTGAATAAATGTTATCTGGTGCCTGCACTGAGCATGAACATTGTATCTGGATCGTGTTTTATGCGAAGTGGTTATTCATTTAAATCCGAGAACAATGGTTGTTCCATTTATATGAATGAAATCTTTTATGGTCATGCACCGATGATGAATGGTTTATTTCTGTTAGATCTCGATGATAATGTTACACATATTCATAATGTTGATGCTAAAAGGATTAAACTTAATGATGATATATCCGCATATATGTGGCACTGCCGTCTAGGTCATATTGGCGTTAAACGCATGAAGAAGCTCCATTCGGATGGACTTTTGGAATCACTTGATTATGAATCATTTGATACATGTGAGCCATGCCTTATGGGCAAGATGACTAGAACGCCGTTTTCCGGTTCAATGGAACGGGCGACAGATTTATTGGAAATCATACATTCTGATGTATGTGGTCCAATGAGTGTGTCGGCGCGAGGTGGATATCGTTATTTTGTTACTTTCACGGATGATTTAGGTAGATACGGTTATATCTACTTGATGAAACACAAGTCTGAAACCTTTGAAAAGTTCAAGGAATTTCAGAATGAAGTGGAAAATCATCGTAATAGAAAGATCAAATTTCTACGGTCCGACCGTGGAGGTGAGTATCTAAGTTACGAGTTTAGCACTCACATGAAAGAGTGTGGAATTGTTTCACAACTCACACCTGCCGGAACACCACAGTGAAATGGTGTGTCGGAACGTCGTAATCGTACTTTATTAGATATGGTTCGATCTATGATGTCTCTGACGGACTTGCCGTTGTCATTTTGGGGTTATGCACTAGAAACTGCTGCTTTCACTTTAAATCGGGCACCATCTAAATCCGTTGAAAATACACCGTATGAATTGTGGTTTGGAAACAAACCTAAGCTGTCATTTCTTAAAGTTTGGGGATGCGATGTTTATGTGAAGAAACTTCAACCGGATAAACTCGAACCCAAAGCGGAATGCGTCTTCATAGGATACCCTAAAGAAACTATTGGGTATTCCTTCTATCACAGATCCGAGGGCAAGGTTTTTGTTGCCAAGAATGGATCCTTTCTAGAGAAAGAGTTTCTCGCGAAAGGTGTGAGTAGTCGGAAGGTAGAACTCAAAGAGGTTGTGGAACCTTCTCTTCAAAGTATGGCGAGTAGCGCATCGTCGGAAGTTGTTTCGGAGTTGGCTCCACCTATTGAAGAGGGAACTAATGATAATGATCATGAAACTCCGAAAGAGAGTACTACCGAACCTCGCAGGTCAAACAGGACGCGTGCAGCTCCCGAGCTGTACGGAAATCCTGTCATGAATTTCATGGTTGATGAAAATGATGACCCTGCGACGTATGAAGAAGCGATGATGAGCCCGGATTCCAACAAATGGTTAGAAGCCATGAAATCCGAGATGGAATCCATGTATGAAAATCAAGTTTGGAACTTGGTGGAATTACCTCACGACCGAAAGGCCGTGGAAAACAAATGGATTTTCAAAAGGAAAACCGATGCTGATGGTAATGTGACCGTCTATAAAGCTCGACTTGTCGCAAAGGGGTTTCGACAAATTCAAGGAGTTGACTACGATGAGACTTTCTCTCCCGTAGCGATGCTAAAGTCAGTTAGGATTATGTTAGTAATTGCTGCATATTTCGATTATGAGATATGGCAGATGGATGTTAAAACCGCGTTTCTCAATGGTAATATTGAAGAAGAGTTGTATATGATACAACCAAAGGGTTTTGTCGATCCTAAGGATGCTAACAAGGTGTGCAAGCTTCAGCGATCCATCTATGGATTGAAGCAAGCATCACGGAGTTGGAATCTCCGCTTTGATGAGGTGATCAAAGAGTTTGGATTTGTCCAAACTTATGGAGAAGCTTATATTTACAATAAAGTGAGTGGGAGCAATGTGGCATTTCTGATATTATATGTGGATGACATATTATTGATCGGAAATGATATAGATCTTTTAAACAGTGTTAAAAGTTATCTAAACAGCAAATTTTCAATGAAGGACCTAGGTGAAGCGTCAAACATATTAGGCATAAAGATCTATAGAGATATATCTAGGCGCCTAATAGGGCTATCGCAAAGTACATACCTTGATAAGATTTTAAAGAAGTTTAAAATGGACGGAAGTAAGAAGGGGTTTTTACCTATGTTGCATGGCAAGATATTGAGTAAGACTCAAAGTCCGGCTTCGGCGGAAGAAAGAGAGATAATGGACAAAGTCCCCTATGCTTCAGCCATAGGCTCTAGAATGTACGCCATGCTATGTACAAGACCGGATGTGGCACATGCTATTAGTTTGACTAGTAGGTACCAATCGGATCCAGGTTCGGAACACTTGATAGCGGTCAAGAATATCCTTAAGTACTTACAAAGAACTAAGGATATGTTTCTTGTATACGGAGGTGAAGAAGAGCTCGTCGCTAAGTGTTATGTCGACGCTAGCTTTGAAACCGATCCGGATGACTCTAAGTCTCAATCCGGATACGTATTTCTCATGAATGGCGGAGCGGTTAGTTGGAGGAGCTCCAAACAACCTGTGGTAGCGGGATCAACAACGGAGGCCGAATATGTTGCTGCTTCAGAAGCGGCTCAGGAAGCAGTTTGGATGAAGGAGTTCATATCCGAAATAGGAGTGGTGGCAAACGCGTTGGACCCAATGGTGATCTATTGTGACAACAATGGTGCCATTGCCAATGCCAAAGAGCCAAGGTCTCACAAGCATTCCAAGCATATTAAGCGTCGTTTTCACTCCATCCGCGAGCATGTCAAGGATGGAGATATAAAGATTTGTAAAGTACATACGGATCTCAATGTAGCAGATCCGTTGACTAAAACTCTCCCTAGAGCAAAACATGATCAACACCAGAACTCAATGGGTGTTAGATTTATCACTATGTAACTAGATTATTGTCTCTAGTGCAAGTGGGAGACTAAAGGGAATATGCCCTGAGAGGCAATAATAAAGTGTTTATTATGTGTATTCCAAGTATATGATAGATGTTTATTTTGCATGCTATAATTGTATTAATACGGAAACGTTAATACATGTGTGTTTAATAAACAAACATAAAGTTCCTAGTTATGCCTCTCTCATAAACTAGCTCGTTGATTAACAAGATGATCAAGGTTTCCTGATCATGGACATTGGATGTTGTTAATAACGGGATCACAACATTAGTGTAATGGTGTGATGAACATTCATACGAAGTATAGCATTATGATCAAAGTCATTGAGTTTATATTGCTATAACAACTTACGAAGTGATCCTAATCCTTAGACCATGAGATCATGTCAATCACTAACACCGGAAGAGTTTCTTGATAACATCAAACGTCACACCGTAACAGGGTGATTATAAAGATGGATTCAGAACTAATAAAGTGTTATGTTGAGGCTCATGGATCGAGAGTGGAATTTGTTCATCCTGATGACGGATAGATATACTCTGGGCCCTCTCTGTGATATCACATTGATTAGCTTGCAAGCAAGTGATTTGATCACTAGAATGTTATATCACAGGAACGAGAAAAGAGTGCATGTCGGTAACGAGATCAAACTAGGTATGGAGATACCGATGATCGTATCTCGGACATGTAATATATCGTGAAACAAAGGGATTAAGATACTAGCATAAAAGGTTCCGACGATCACAAGAAAGTCATCGTTGAATGTGTGGGAGTCAGTATGGGTCTCCAGATCCCGCTTCTGATTATTGATCCGAGAGGGGTCTCGATCATGTCCGCATTATTCACGAACCGTAGGGTGACACACTTAAGAGACACCGACATCCAATTGGAGCAAATGTTTCATGCCGAAAGAATGAACAAGCGCAGGAATTTATTTCACTAGATACCGAAACAGGTTTTCGGGTGAAATTGCATAAAGTGGTTATGCATGTGAAATAGAATTCTAGCAAGGGGTTATTTGTGAATGTTTGTCATTAAAGTAATTGACAAAATTCTGAATAAAATAAAAGAGTTTTATTTAATGAGAGTTTGCATTAAATTTGGTGGAAATTTAATGGGAATTTGAGTGGACTTTTGAGTGGAGGGAATTTAAAGGAGATTTGTGAGTGGAGTGTCCACCCACATGAAGAGGGGAGGGCAAGGGGGCAGCCCCATGCGCCGGCCACCCCCTTGGGGTTCCCCCTCCTCCTATAAAAGGAGCCCCCTCCTCACTTGTCTCTCACACCTCCTCGTGAAGGATCTCTCTCCCCCTCTAGAATTTATCCCCCATGGTCTCGGACTAGCGAGATACATGTTCCCGGTGGCTATTCGGCAAGAAAGAGTTGTGCTTCCGCTGCATCGCTGGAGCGAGGAGGCGGAGGTTGCTCGGTTCCTCGAACGTGTGTGCGAGCACGGATGCGCTGCTGATTTGCGGCGCTAGGACTTCCTCTCGATCTTGAGATCGGCAAGAGATCGTCTACATCAACCACGAGTTGAACTCGTTAAGCTTTGTCGGTCTTCAAGGGTATGTTCTCTACGGATATACATCCGCCAGTTGTTTGTATCTAGTAGATAGATCTTGGTATATAGTTCACATCGTAGGAAAATTTTTGTTTTCTATGCTGCAAACCCTACATGCCAACGGTTCGCCGACAAACCGCACGCACCTGGGTCCGAACTTCGACCCATACCCATAGCCTGGCCTTTTGCCCAATGGGGCCTCGACATGATCGCCAACTGCCAAAATCTTCGAAAGGAGGACACGTCTTCCTCCTGGTCGCAGTCGACAAATTCACCAAGTGGATCGAAGCCATGCCAGTCACCAACCAGAAGGGCACAACCGCCGTCAAGTTCTTCGAATCCATCGTCTACAGGTTTGGCGTACCGCACAGCATCATCACCGACAACGGATCGAACTTCATCTCCGAAGAATTCCAGGACTTCTACGAAGGCCTCGGGATCAATATCACGTATGCCTCGGTGGCACACCCGCAAACAAACGGGCAAGTGGAAAAGGCCAATGGCCTAATCGGCGTCGGCATCAAGAAGCGCCTCATGAGCTCACTCGAGCACAAAGCTGGAAACTGGACGAAAGAGCTACCGTCTGTCCTGTGGAGCTTACGTACTACGCCAAACAGCTCCACCGGCTACACACCGTTCTTCATGGTGCACGGAGCTGAGGCCGTGCTACCAGCCGAAGTACGCCACCAGGCTCCACGAGTCGTCGCTTACAGCGAAGCCGAGTCCACGGCTGCACTCGAAGAAGCCGTCGACACACTCGACGAAGCACGGGATATAGCAGCCGCTCGATCAGCGGTGTACCAGCAGAGTCTCCGCAATTATCACAGCCGCCGGTTGCGCCCAAGGTCCTTCGTCGAAGGAGACCTCGTCTTGCGACTCAAGCAAAAGCGACCGAACAAACTCGATTCACCATGGGGAGGACCCTACTCCATCACTGAGGTCATCCCAGGTGGCGCCTATCGCCTCAAGCACGTGGAGTCTGGAGTCGCATACTCCAACCCATGGAACATCTCGCACCTGCGACGATTCTACCCGTAGCAACCTACCCCCCTTTTTACTTTCAATAAGGCTTTCAGCCAAGGCTACTCAGCCGAACCACGTACCTCCTCCATTACGATATAAATAAAGCTAAGTACCTCGCCCCCAACCTTCGGTTGACTATTTCTGCAACTTTACTACATACTACATATGCACTCGGGGGCTCCCCGCACCTCACGATTTCATCGACTGAGGACAAAACGTGTACACCCGAGTAGCTGACCACGTCAGGCAAACGAAAAGGGCACGTACTCAATCAAAGAACTGCGTGCTCACAAACAAGCAAACCTTTACAACAAAGGGCACATAAACATCCATCCGTAATATACAAATTTTACATCTATCTGTTTATTTTCAGGTCCTACCTATTCTGAAGAATAACCTGAGCACGCTGCTCAAACAAATCTACAATCTGTTCGGCATACTGCCTTACAGCCGTGTAATGCGGACGCATGTTCCACTCGCCACCATCTGGTCGAGGAGGTGGCCCAGTCGCCACAGCAGCCAAATCTACGTCAGGGCGGTGCACCCTCACAAGAGACAAGGCAGCCTTCACCCCTGCGACGAGCTGCTGCCGCACCAGCTCCTTGACATTGCTGGCACTCCGAAACTTCGTCAGAAGACCTGCAAGGGTCGTTGGCACGGCATCCAACGGAAACATGACGTGCAGCACCGAGGAAAGTGATGTCTGCACCTGGCGGAGCACCCGCGAAACCTGGTAGACACGATCCTGCACCGTCGCCAGAACTATGGCGCGATCACGATCCATCCAGAAGAAGCCGCCGGCCTCCATGTCCTGTTGAGTCAAGCAATTGACTCGAACAGCAATACGCTCCTTTTCTTCCCTCGGAGCAAGATTGGCACCTGCGACAACCGCACAAAACAAGAGTAAGGCCAGCAGGCTCACCCGAAGAACTGAGCTACAGCCCGAAAGAAGGATCAACTTACATTGCAGCTGCTCGGACAGCCGACCCAGCTCCGTCATCAAATACTCCTCTCTGGCTGTACCACAGTCTGCTTTGGATTTCCAAACGTCAGCGCGACCGCGTAACCTAAGCAAATCTCTCTCCAAGCTGCGCACGCGATCTCGAAGAAAAGCGAGCTGCGAGGAATCATCCAATGATGCTCGTGAGGGCCTTTTGGATGAAGTGTCAACTGGGTCAGCACCCGAAGGAACCTATAGCAGCAGAAAAAAGAAGGCACACAGACATTCAGCCAAGGATAGAGCACAACTCGGAGGAATTCATTAAAATATATAAGGCCACTACGTGGCACAAGGATGGTACTACAAAAGATATTTACAACAAAAGTAGACTACAAACTACCCTACGTCTACTATGCCTAAGGCGGAGGACACTGAGTCGCCTCAGAACCAGACTGCCTAGCTTTGGCCTCGCCCTGCTGCCGCAATGCGTACTCAGACAGCAAGTCAATGAGCTTAGGCCCATATCGTCTGCAGCAAGCGGAGTAGGCGGCAAAGGCTACCTCAGATCCATCTGCAGCCGTCGGCATCCGAGAAGTAATCTGGGGCAGGTCCAGCTCCGCCCCAGCAGCCATGGCCATCGCCAGCCCGACGGACGCGCTGATGCCCTTCTGCTTGCGCTTGTACGCTGCAGGCGCTTCGGCTGACAGAGCCTCTGCCAGGGCATCCACATCTTCAAGGGGTGCGCCCTTCGGGAAGAGCTCCTGATAGAAGCGACCAAGGACCTCTTTCGCCTTGGCAAGGGAGTTGACGACGGTGCTGCAGCGGTCTTCGACCGCCACAGTGGCATCATCTAGAGCACTCCCGTGCTCCAGAGCACCGCGGTCGAACTCGATGCCTGCGGCATCTGAGACAAAAATGAAGAAAAATATGAAGAAAGGCAGCATAGAAGAAGATCCGTAGAAAAAGAAACAAGTCCAAAAGCTTGTACTCACCCGAAATAGCCTTGGCAGCAACCATGAGCTTATCCGCCACCCCTCTTTCACGAGCAGCCGCAACGGTGGCCAACTGCTCCTCACGATCTGCATCCTCCTGCTGCAGACGCTCCTTCGCTTCCGCTGCCTTTGTCAGCTCCAGCTCAAGGCGCTCTCTCGCACCAGCGGCAGCTTCGGCCTTCTGCTCCGATTAGCCAAGGCTCTTCTTCAGAGCATCGACCTCACGGAGAGAGTCGTTATGCTCCTCTGCATTTACAACAAGCAAGTGTCAAAGAACAGTACCAGGATAAGCAAAAGAAGTACTACAAGGCAGACGAATACCTTGAAGCTGCTGCAGTTTCGCCTCCAGCGTCAGGCGTTCCTCCACCAGCCGCTTGGCCTCTTGGACAAAAGGCTGCAGCAACAGGCAATAGTAGTAAGAACAGGACTTGGGAGCTACGCCCAACACAAGGAAGCAAAAACAACATCAGCATACGAAGACACTCGGGGGCTCCCCCCGTAACATAAAGCGGAAAAACTTACGTTCTCCGAAGGCGAACCCGTAGGCCCGCCTGCGAAATTCTGAGGCGCAACCACCAGCCTCTCCTGCACAGGAGGAACTGGAGCAGCATCACCCGAAGTCGCCACCGTCTGAGGAGGAGGCGACGCAATGTTCGACTCCCCCATCATTTCCTGCCCACCATCACAAGAGCCGTCGGAGGATTGCCTGCATACGAAGCCAATCAACACAGGTGCAAACACCATCAAGGAAAAAGGGTAACAATACAGCAAGAAAACTTACGAGCCCAACGCGCTCAGGTCGAAGATAGGAGAAGCCCTTCGGGCCCTCTTCTCCTCCTTCTTTTCTTCCTTCTTCTCCTCCTTCTTTTCTTCCTTCTTCCGCTTTGCTGGCGGGTGCGGAGCAACAGCCCGCACAGGAATGGCAGGAAGGGGAGAGGAAGAACCCCCATGAACATCATCATGACGCTCAAGGCCCAGAGGATTTCTGGGAGTCGGAGGAGTCGAGGCATCCGAAGACTCGCTGGAGCTCCATGATTGCTTGCGCGAATGGTCCTCACTCGACTCGTCGGCATGCTCCGCTGGAGATCGCGCTGACGGTAGCTCGGACAAGGAGTCCACCACTTCATTATCCGGGGCATTCGGATACCTTTCGGGCAACGGTGGTACCATGCCCGGCACTTTGAAGCTCTGCAAGATGAGAAGGAACTTTGTCAGCAAACAAAGGAAACAAATACACAGCTGACAAAAACAAAAAGGGAGCACTACGTGCGCAAATCTACACCTTCGGTACGACCAACGTCGAAGAAAAGGGAGGAGTCTACGACTTCCGCGGGATTTCTTCGTCGGCCTTGAACTTCAACAGCGCACGAAGAGCCTTGTCAAGTTCCACTTCGGAGATTTTCTCACTCGAAACCCTCGTCGGATCACGGCGCCCAGAGTAAAGAAACATCGGATGCGCCCTCGCTTGGAGAGGCTGCACCCGACGCTCAAGAAACGCCCGGATGACGTCGACACCGTTCACCTCCTTCTCAGGAATCAGTTGGAGATCCTCCACCCGACGGTACAGGGCCTCTATCTCCGCCACCTCACCGTCTAAGATTTGGTTTTTCCAGGATATTTTCTTCTCAATCAATTGGGAGGGGTCAAAAGGAACGAGACCAAAATCTTGCCCAGGCAGTACGGAGTCACGGATGTAAAACCATTTCCTCCGCCAGTATTGGACAGATTCAGACATGGAAAAGGAAAAGAATTGCACATTGGGACTGAGGGAGATGATGAAACCCCCAATGGGATACACACCATCCGAACCAGACTGCCTCTTCGCGGAATAAAGCTTCCGGAAGAGGCCAAAGTGCGTCTCAATGCCAAGCCAACACTCGCAAAGCGTGATAAAACACGCAATGTGGAGAAGAGAATTGGGATACAGATGATGCAACTGAACCCCATAGAAGAAGAGCAGTCCACGAAGAAAGTCATGGACTGGATACGAAAACCCACGCAAGACGAAGGCAAGAAACATAACCCGGTACCCAGATGGGGGACGGGGGATTACCTCATTGCCGGGGAGTTTGACAGTCGTCGTATCCTGCGGGATCAGGCCCCGCTCGCGCAGTTTGCGGAGATCGCTCTCCCGCGTCTCTGATCGCCGCCAGCCACCATCGGTGACGCGAGCAGCGGCGGTGCTCTTTTTGCCTCCGGCGGCGCTGGTCCCAACCGCAGATGAGGATTTCTTTGTCTTCCCCATGGCGCTACAGCGGTGGTGTCGTTGGCAACGACGAAGGACAAAGGAAATGTGGAGGAAACTCTCAGCACGCAGCAAGAATAGTTCAAGAACGAAGAGGCAGGGAATAGATGAACTATTGCGGTGAAAAACAAACCACGATTTCACCAGAGATTATAATAGCGAAGACGACGCACGCTGGCCGTCCATCGAGAAGACCTACGTCAACGGTAGATCTGACCGTACACGTGTCAGCACCAAAACGAACCATCGTTACCACGCCGTCCACTACGCGCGGAAATCGAGGAGACACCGTAATCATCTCCACGCCGCGCGTGACCGGTCAATTCAAAGTCAGCAAGTGGGACCCACGCTTCGTCCAGTCAAGTCATCTCTGGCGTAGCAGACGCTTGAGGTCATCGATCGTAAGCACTGACGTCATCAAAAGCTATACTAGCACCACTTCGGCTCCACAGCTCAGAGTACTCACTCGAATCTACGATTCGACTAAATACTCGGGAGCTACTCCTATTAGGAGCGCTGGCCGCGCACCCGACAGACAGACGAGGACAAAATTACTTCTCTGAGTCCTACGTCGAGTCTACGACTCCACTACGGACTCGGGGGCTACTCCCATAGGGAGGATGGATTTAAGCATCCGAAAATTTTCGAGTCCTGCGGACCTAATGATTGAAACAATGCTTGAGCTAAAAGTCTCCGTTCGAGTCTACGACTCGAACAGACACTTGGGGGCTACTTCCATAGGGAGCGCTGGTCGCGCACCCTATGAAATCTTCGACTGCGATCTTTCGGATTCGCATGCAAAAACTTTTTTTGGCAACTCTGCCCCAACAAAACGCTAAGTGAGTAACAGTCTCCTTGGCCACCCGAAGCACCTCTGAGGTGATAAATGTTCGGATGTTGCGTCTGCGACACAAAGATAAGACCTACAAATATCATCTGATGGCCTGGCAACGCACCTGACTGCGCTCTGCTAGTATGAATCCGTACCAGCAGGTACGATGAAAAATCCCGACGGACGCGTTGGGTACACTAATTAAAATCACTGGAATTCCACTCCTATTAGTCCTTCGCGGCCTGAGTTGAATTACGCCAGCATATGTCCCAGGCCCGGGTTAAGGGACCCGAACATGAAGAAGATCGTGTTGTTTCGTCCTAAGACAGTTAACTGACCCTGATCCGTCGGGTGAGTCAGGCACACGCATCAATAATCCCTACACAAATATACTATTGACATATAGCTGCTTCCGAAGGATGGAAGAGTCCTCAGCCGAATCTACGATTCGACTGATCACTCGGGGGCTACTGACATGGTTATACCCTACGGGTACGTAACTTCAGCATACCTAGTCTAGCCCAAGGAAGGCCCACAGCAGACATACGCTGTCCCATGAAGATTTTCGGGTGGCCAAGGCCCATGACGTCTTCGGATCCTTGGAGAGCAAGACTAGAGGAGATAGGAAATTCAAAGGGGTAAAACCCTAGAACTTGTAACCGACTAGGACTACGCCCGGGACCTGCCTAAGTCTATATAAAGGCCAGGAGGGCATGTCCTAGGGCAACTCGAATCATACTTTCGCACACGCATCCACGCCAGATCGAATCTGCGCACCCTGTAACCTTCGGTTCCGCCGTAATCAAAGAGCAGACAAGCAGGAGTAGGGTTTTCCCTCCGGGGGCCTGAACCTGGGTAAATCTCGTGTCCCCTGGTTGCTTGTCTGTTAACCGTGCCACGATCTCTAGCATCCCCATCTTCTCCAAAACCCAAGTCCATAACAATGGGCATTGATGAGATTAAACCTCGTCAGCAAGTACGTAATTAAGAGCATCTCTGACAGTAGAGAAGCTACCGCCGGCATCCTCTTGTGCTCTCCATGTTGTCTACCTTCTCGCGATATATGAATAACATCTAACAGTAATAACCAAGTTGCTTGTGCATGTTTGCTTAGTTGCATTTAGGATAACATTTAGTTACATTTACGCAAGAAAAACAGCTATGTAAACCAACTTAATGACAGACCAAATGAAAACACCTATAAAACACAACTAACTATAGAAGCTAGTGAACTTAATGACCACAGTAAAACAACTTAGATAATTTCTTTACATAATCATGTCACAAACTAAGTAGGGACTAAGTAACATCAAGCACACAAACTAAGTGACATCAGGACATGCACATGGACAGATTTCACCAGCAAATCAACAAGTATTACAGTGACATACACATGGGCAAACTAATCAGCTCACAAACACATGAATTCATTGTGTTACAGTGACATGCACATGGAGCAGTAAATCAACAGCATATTTCATAGTAAGCAACTACAAAAATCCCTCCTAAGATGCACATGCCAAATCGAGATAGGGATTTCATATTTCCTAGTTCCTAAGATGTAGATCCGCAGCAAAAAACACCAGTAGAAGCCTAGATATGCTAGGATTCGATGGATTTTGTAGGAACTCACCAAACACGAGAGCTCCGCGTGGTTGAATCGAGAAGAAATCCGTCGTCGGAGCAATCTCCGTCGCCAAACTTGACGTCGTTTCGCGCTCCTCATCCTCCCCGAGCACCACCATGTTTGCTAGACCGATATACGTCGGCAATCTCCTCTGCCACCTCGCCAAACAGACGAGGATCTCCTGCTTCTCGCGCTGGGTAGTTCTCCGACGACGCATTGGACGCCCTCGTCCCGCGCGTCACCCTCTCAACCAGTCAGCACCACCAATCTACTCGCCGCCGACGGAATCTCCACCAATCTCCACCTCGCCCACCGCCACCGATCTCCCGCTCCTCGCGCGACGGGAACTCTCCGACGACGCAATCGAGACAATGGTCAACCCAACAGCTAAAGTGTGTCCCCCTCTCCGGCCGTCAGCACCTGGAAATGGTGCTGCCGCCTGCGGATCCTCCGTCGATTTCAGGGGAGAGGAAGAGGAAGAGGAGAGGGGAACGAGGAAGACGAGCGCGATAGGAAGACGAACGTGAGCAACGGCTCTGGCACGCCGACAACGCCGCGCGCAGGTGGGCCCCAGGTAAAAAATGTCCGAAAACTGTAGGAGGCGCGATGAAGATCGTACGGTCACAAATCAATGGCTTCGGAAGTCTATCTGGCCACCGGTTGCTTTTTAGCTGTTGGGTTATGGTTAGTCTAGCTAGGTTTTATTTCGAACGTTGCCCTCAGATAGTATCCAGGAAACTCTCTGTATCGATATTACTATGTGATCCAAAAAGTGCCCTGTTCTCTAAAAAGAATTATTGCCAGAAGACTGATCTAACGTGTTTTTCTTGAAGAGAAGGCTGTAAAGTTGTCGCGGTTCTAGAAAAGGTACGCCAATAGCCTCAGCTTTGTTTCTAGATTCCCTCGAGAAAAATGTTGCTTCTAGATGCAAATCCGTGTTCTCTCCGCCGTACTAGGAGCAGTGAAGTCGGCCGAACCCGCGGGCGCGCGTCACCGTCGTGCTGTCCCCACCCGGCCACCCCCCAACCCGCCCGCAGCGAATCAGCGGGCACCGTCGCCCCGAAACCACCCAGGATTATTCCGAATCCACGTGGAGCCCCATGGCCTGGGGGCGGATCGGGCAAGACAGGCACCGCACCGGAGCACGGCCACATCCCACATGACACCGACGTGCACCTCGCTCCTTTCGTCAGGCGGGCCGACTTCCCTCCCAGCCATATCACGATGATGCTGCCGATGACTCACCGCCCCCATCCCGAATCCCATCCTCTGGCAAAAACAAAAGAAAAAACAGTACCCGACCTGGACGCAATCCGCCCCCACCATTCCGCTGCGTTATAAAGACGAGCCCGGACGCCAGCGACATACCAACCTCACCCTCCTGCCTGCTTCCCCCTCTCCCCAACCAGTTCTGTTGCATTCCGCCTCTCTCGCCGTTCCTCCTCTCAGATCCGCGGACTCGTGATTCCTCCTCCCCGCCATGATCACGGCGCCTCAGTTAGCCCCGGCGGCCACCGGGTTCGGTCGTCCCACCCCCTGCTCCCCCCGAAGGACGGTCCGGTGCGCGGTGACAGTCGCGTCATCGGCGGCGCCAGCCGGCAGGTGCACGCTGTACGAGGTGCTCGAGCTTCCGGCCGGCGCGACGGGCGGCGAGATCAAGGCCGCGTACAGGCGCCTGGCGCTGGCGCGGCACCCAGACGTGGCCGGCGCGGCGGGCGACGACTTCATCCGGCTCCACGACGCGTACGCCACGCTCTCGGACCCGGACGCCCGGGCGCGCTACGACCGCGACGTCGTCGCGCAGGCCTACGCGCAGCCGCCCGCCTCCAGGCCGTCGCCGCACAGCTTCTGGGGCCGGCCCCGCCGCACATGGGAGACCGACCAGTGCTGGTAGATCTGGCTGGCCTGCACCGACAGCCTGACTGGGACTCCCTCGTGAATACCACCGCCGCCCGCACTCCTCTTGGCCGATCACCTAGATTTTTAGTTACGGTGACGGGTGACCAACCCATATGCGTCTGTGTACTGTACATGTAACCACTAATCAGTAACCACACTATTTTGGCTGTTCTGATGAATGTGTAGTGATCTTCAGAAACATGTGTGTAGGTAGAATTAACCAATGTGTACTAGTACTAGCAGCGATCCGATCGCTGCAAAATGCAATCTCTTCTTGCGGTTTCACATTGTTTTCTGGCGACGTCTTCGATACCTTGCTGGCAAACCATGGTTCACGACGACGTGATGCCCTGGTTGTCTACTCGATGACAGGGAATGATTGCCAATTGGATGGGTGGCCTCAAATTTCCACACGAATATTCCATTCCATGGCTTGCGGGATGCAAAGGCCATTTCCACCCCTTGTCTCTCAAGGTTCAAACATGATCGTTGACCGATCGACGGCTCTTCAAGAGCAAGTTCAATAATACAGCCCGCCGTTGGATGTAAAAAATATAAGAAAATAACACATCATTTATAGTCCGCTATATAGTCAATATATGTTTAATAGTTAGTTATAAAAGTGTACTATTAAATATACTAAATAATATGTGGCTTACATTGTAGGGTCACGCAGAGATAAAACGATTTTTTTCCTCTAACGTGGTCATCCCAAGATCTAGCCGAGGTAGAAGGCCACGAGGTTTACCACTAGACGCGCAGTTGCGAATTACTGATAAAGCGCGTTAGTTGATGCAGTGCAGTCCTATGCGATCCGATCGTCCTGGTGCTGATCGTACAACACCTCTGTTGGTATCCACACGTACAGGAAGGAGCACCGGCGGCGAACTGCTAGGTTCGATACGACGGCAGGACTGCTGTGAAGCTAGGGTTTCCAACACATGAAATGACCTAACCGATCAACCATTAACCTTTCTGGGTTACGGTGCTCCACTATATATAGGGAGTGAACGTGGGCTCCACTCTCGTGGCCCATTCACTAAAGCTCATATAACACTAGTCACCGCGAGTGCGACTTACTGACTCAGTCCTAATCCGGCTCGGGTCCAACCCGGCAAGATTTTCGGTTCAGATCCAATCCGAACTTGCTCCCGCTCTTAAGTGTGTGACCCGAATTTTTTTTTGAAAAAGAAATACCCTCAAAAAAAAGTGTGTGACTCGGCAGCCTCTTGGTTACTCGGACACGATTGGAGTCCGACTCACAATCGATCAGTCGGCAACGGCTTCTAGCAGAACATGCTGACTCCCAAGTACCAATGAGTCATGACGACTTGCCTTTCCAATGCGACTTGCGTCTGAGTCTCTTTTGCCTCACGATATACCTTGTCAGACTATAGGCGAATAATTGTCATCCCTTAAATAGTCTGACTCTCTTCTCGATTCGAGATAAGTGATTCACCCGACTAACTCTTAGTCGATCGCCTCGGTTAAGTGGAGGGGCAAAATCCCATCTTGGTTATTCACATCACGCAGCTTGATTCTAATTCGACCCGAACTCTACATTTATAACTGACCAGTTACGGATCAGCATTTGACAGAACCTAAGTCGGTGATCCTCAACTCGGACTATGCAATAACCTCAGGTCTAAGGATTACATTGATTGAGATAAACAAATGACAACTTGTTCGTTGTACCTCAATATGGGTCAATCCGACTCGCTAAACTCTTTAGCCGAGTCTGTGTAAGTCGGAATGACATCTCCATTCCCATGACAAGTGGAACCAAGTCATCAAGCCGACTTTCACATTGGTCTAAGTTGTGTGTCCAGCACAACCTCAATGACCAAGGACATTTAGTATAAACAACATGAATGCATAGTTCCACAACCGAATCACATATTCAATGATACACATCGGATGTTTATACAAGGACAACTTTATATCTTTATAAATACAATGGGAAATCTCATCATACATGATTGCCTCTAGGGCATATTCCTAACAGTCTCCCACTTGCACTAGAGTCAATCTTCTGACATCACATGTGCAGGCATCTAATGCCCATAGCTCTTAGGTGCGCCTCATGATTTGGCCGTGGTAACGGCTTTGTCAACGGATTCGCAATATTTGAAGGGATTCGCAGCATAGTAAATCAAAAAAATTCTACGGATGCGAACGGGAAAGCCAAGATCTAATCTAGGAGATGCAAACAACGAGGGGGGATAGATGAGATCTTCATACCCTTGAAGATTCGCACAGCGGAACGTTCAACGGAACGTGGTTGATGTAGTCGTACTCGCTTCTCCTCCTCGCGATCTTATCCGATCCAACACCGCAAGTGGCGATGCCTCCGAGAGATGCACACGTGCGGCACCTCGACGTCTCCTCCTTCATCGGTCCAGCAAGTGGGGTGGAGAGATAGGTTGGATCTACAACACGACGGCGTGGTGCAAGCGGTGGAGAGTTTCTGCGGCAGGGCTTCGCCTACGCGTAGTCGGGAGGAAGAGAGAGAGGAGGGCAGCAGGGCGGCTAGGGCTTGAGGAGGAGGTGTGGGGAGGGTGCGCCCCCAGCCCTCTTTATATAGAGGGGTGGGCGGCTGGCCCTTGCCCCTCCCCCAAGCCCTAGGGCCGGCGTCCAAGGACGCAGGAGTGGGGGGCAAGTTCCCCCCCCCCCTTCTAGAAGCTCCCCTAGGGTTTCCCCTAGGGCTTGGCCGGCTGGGCCTATGGGGCCTTGTGCCCCTGGCCCAATGTGGCCAGGGCACTCCCTCGTAGGCCCACTCCCCCTCCCGACAAATGGTGCCACGTTGGTCCCACTCCGGAAGGTTCTAGAAGCTTCCGGTACAATACCGAACAACCCGAAACAATTCCGAACTCCAAAATCTGCTTTGCCTTATATGAATCTTATTCTCCGAACCATTCCGGAACCTCTCGTGACGTCCTGGATCTCATTCGAGACTCCTAACAAAAACTTATAAACCAATTATCCAATCTATCCTAGCGTCGAGACATGTTAAGTGTGTGACCCTTCGGGTTCGAGAATATGCAGACATGATCTTCTATCAATAATCAACAGCGGGGTCTGGAAACCCATATTGACTCCCACACATTCATCGATGATCATATCGGATGAACCACGATGCCAGGATTCAATCAATCCCATATATATATTCCCTTCGTCGCGCGATATTTTACTTGCCCGAGATTCGATCGTCGGTACCGGCATACCTAGTTCAATCTCATTCTCAGCAAGTACTTTACTCGTTCCGTAATCCGATATCACTTTGTGATTAACTCCTTAACCACGTGCTTGCAAGCGGTGTTGATATCGATTACCGAGTGGGTCCGAAGTATATCTCTCCGACTTGGGAGCGACAAATCCCATCTCGATACATACAACCCAATAGGTACTTTCCGATCACCTGAGAGACACCTTTATGATAACCCTCTCATAGGATGATGTTTGATGACCTCAAAGCTTTCTTCCGATACCAGGGAGTTGCATTATCTCATGGTCTAAGGAATACAATATTTGACATAAGAAAAGCTTCACAAAGATGAACACGATGACACAATCTAATTGCTCTGCTTAATTTGGGTATGTCCATCATATCATTCTCCCAATGATATGATCTCATTATTAATTGACAACTCATGTCTATGGTTAGGAAACCTTAACCATCATGAATCAATGAGCTAGTCCATAGAGGCGTACTAGGGACACGGTGTTGTTCACAAACCACACAAGTATTAAAGTTTCCGCTTAATACAATTCTAGCATGGAATATAAACATTATCATGAACAAGAATTATAATAATAACATCTTTATTATTGCCTCTAGGGCATAATTCCAACAATATTTGCATTCGTGTGTACCTTGAATAACTTGATATCACCCTGATCCACGAACTGGCGAATCAGGTGGTACCGCATGAGTATGTGCTTGTTCTTCTGGTGTTTTCTAGGTTCCTTGGCTTGTGCAATAGCACCATTGTTGTCACAATACACGTCTAACAAATTGGACGAGCCCTGAACCACACCAAGATCCATGAGTAAATTCCTCATCCAAACAGCTTCCTTTGCTGTCTCTGAGGCGGCAATATACCCAGCCTCTGTTGTAGATGCAGACACAATCTCTTGCTTGGAACTCTTCCAGCTCACAGCACCTCCGTTTATAATAAACACGTATCCGGATTGCGAACGAGAATCATCAGAGTCGGTAAGATAACTCGTATCCGTGTAACCCTTTACACTGAGTTCATCTTCACCACCATAAACCAAAAACATATCCTTAGTCCTTCTCAAGTACTTTAGGATATTTTTAGCCGCTGTCCAGTGGATTTCTCCAGGATCAGCCTGGTATCTGCTCACAACACTTAGAGCATATGAAACATCCCGCCTAGTACAAATCATGCGTACATGATGGATCCGATTGCAGAAGCATACAGAATCGCACTGATCCGACTTCGCTCATCAGTTGTCGAAGGACACTGAGTCTTGCTAAGTTTTACACCATGGGACATCGGTAAGAACCCCTTCTTAGACGATTCCATGTTGAACTTCTTCAACACTTTGTCCAAATAAGTACTCTGACTCAATTCAATGAGCCTCCTTGATCTATCTCTATAGATCCGGATTCCGAGGATGTATGTTTCCTCACCCAAATCTTTCCATGAGAAACTCCTTTCCAATGATTCCTTGGTTTCTTGCAACATCTGGACATCATTTCCAATCAGTAATATGTCATCCACATATAAGATTAGAAAGTTTACTTTGCTCCCACTAAACTTCTTGTATAAACAAGAATCATGATCACTCTTGATGAAGCCAAATGATTTGACTACCTCATCAAAGCAAATATTCCAACTCCGAGATGCTTGCTTCAACCCATAAATGGATTTCTGAAGTTTGCACACCTTGTCAGCATTAGCCTAATCAACAAAACCCTCGGGCTGTATCATATACACGTCCTCGGTTAAATTTCCGTTAAGGAAAGCTGTTTTGACATCCATCTGCCATATCTCATAGTTGAAATAGGCTGCTATAGCTAACATGATCCGAACTGATTTAAGCATCGCTACGGGCGAGAAAGTCTCGTTGTAATCAACTCCTTGAACTTGTCAGAACCCTTTCGCGACAAGACGTGCTTTATAGACGGAAACATTTCCATCCATATCAGTTTTCTTCTTAAAGACCCATTTGCACTCGACGGGTCTTGCATCGTCTGGCAGATCAACCAAGTTCCAAACTTGATTTTCATCCATGGACTTTAACTCGGATCTCATGGCTCCAAGCCATGACTCGGAATCAGATCCCACCATCACTTCCGAATAATTTGCTGGCTCATCACTGTCTAACAGTAACACATCACGAACACTTCGTAATCTTGCCGATCTTCGTAGTATAGGTGCTTCTGCCGGCCCAGCTACCACGACCGGCTCAACCTCCAAGGTTTTTGCCGACTCGCTACTAGCCGGCTCCTCTCGAATTTCTTTGAGCTGCACCGTGCTCCCACTTACTCCCCGACTGAGAAACTCTTTCTCAAGGAAGACACCGTTCTGAGCGACAGACACTTTGCCCTCTTCTCGGTTGTAGAAGTAGTAACCCAAGGTTTTGTTGGAGATATGCCCAAGAGGCAATAATAAAGTGGGTTATTATCATATCTTCATACTTATGATAAATGTTTACATACCATGCTATAATTGTATTAACCGGAAACATTAATACTTGTGTGATTTGTAAACTAAAATAAGAGTCCCTAGTAAAGTCTCTTGTTAAACTAGCTTGTTGGTTAATATATGATCATGGTTTCCTGATCATGAACATAGAGATGTTATTAACAATAGGGTCATATCATTAGGAGAATGATGTGATGGACATACTCCTATAGATAAGCGTAGCATAAAGATCAAGTCATTTTAAATAGTTCAATTGCTATATGCTTTCTGATACATAGTAACCTAATTCCTTCGACCATGAGATCATGCATATCACCTTTGCCGGATGGATGCTTTGATGACATCAAACACCACACCGTAACTGGGTGGCTATAAAGGTGGCATTGAGTGTTCGGAAAGTATTGGTTGAGACACATGGATCAAGAGTGGGATTTGTCTATCCATATGACGGATAGATATACTCTGGGCCCTCTCAGTGTAATGTCATCCAATTAGCTTGCAAGCATGTGACTGGCTCACAAGGGATCACATATCACGGGAACGAGAAAAGAGTACTTATCGGTAACGAGGTTGAACTAGGTATGCAGAGATACCGACGATCATAACCTCGGATAAGTAACATATCGTGAGACAAAGGGAAATTGGTATCGTATGTAAGTGGTTCATTCGATCGCAAAGTAATCGTAGAAATATGTGGGAGCCATATGAATTTCCATATTCCTCTATTGGTTATTGTTCGGAGAAGTGTCTCGATCATGTCCGCATAATTCACGAACCGTAGGGAGACACACTTAAGGATTCGACGTTGTTTGAGTAGTTATGGTATTATGAGAAAGAGACCGAATGTTGTTCGGAGTCTCGGATGGGATCCGGGATATCACGAGGTGATCCGGAATGGTCCGGAGAATAAGATTCATATAAGGAAAGTCCCGTTTCGGAGTTCGGGAATAATTCCGGTGATTTCATCGGGAATGTTCTAGAAGGTTCCGGATTGTCCGGCACTCCGGGGGGGGGGGAGGGGTACATGAATGTGTCATTACATATTGGAATGATTGCATCATGTACTAAGTGTTCTTGCTGTCCCAAATAAAGGATTAAATTGAATCCTAAAACAGAAAAGTCAAATGTCTAGTTTGAAAGTCAAACGGCTAAAACAAGAAACTGTGGGAAACAAGCAAGAGGAGTTGGAACCGACTTGGAGGAGGAGTTTCTCTCCTCCAAGCCGGCGGCCAGCCCTAGGCAGAGTTGGGGAGGGACTCCCTCCCTCCCTGGCGCGCCAAGCCCCCTCCCATCTATATAAGGAGGGGCAGGGCTCCCCTCCTAGGACACACAAGTTCCTATCTTCTACCTCCGGTTTAGAGCCGTTTCGGTTTAGAGCTTCTAATTGCTTTAGCCTTCGGTTTAGAGCCTTCTAATTGGTTTAGAGCCTTCTAATTGGTGTGTCTAATTACTAGACCACTAATAGCCTCTCTCATACTCCACCATACTCGCACCGGCTTAAGGCGAAGCCCTGCGGGATCTCCCCTCTACTTCCGGTACCACGCCGTTGTGCTGCCGGAACCGCGAGGAGAGTGCTACAACCTCCGCTGCCTGCTGGAACAAGGGAGAGGAAGGTCTTCGTCGAGTACCGAACGTGTGACCGACTGCGGGAGCGCTGCCGGAACGCAGCGCCGGAAGGATCGTCTACGCGATCTTGAGATCGGAAAGAGTACGACTACATCATCCACGAGAATCTGCTCTCGTTAACTGCTTTGGAATCTTCGAGGGTAAGTTATTCCATCGACTCGTTGCTACAATCTAGTAGATAGATCTTGGCTTGTGTGTTTGTATGCGATAGAAAATTTTTGTTTTCCATGCAACGAACCCCTACAGGTTTCCCTCGGATACCCCACGAAAATACACTTATCCGACTTGGCCGTGAGCTTGTCCGACTGAAGTCCCTTGACAAATGCTTCACAACCCCAAATCTTAAGAAAAGACAAACTCGGCCTTTTGCCTGTCCACATCTCATGCGGTGTCTTCTCTACCGATTTTGATGGTACTCTGTTTAGTGTGAACGCCGCTGTTTCTAGACAATAACCCCAAAATGATAAAGGCAGATCTGTCCGACTCATCATTGATCGTACCATGTCTAAGAAGGTCCGATTCCGCCTTTCCGAAACACCATTCCTTTGTGGCGTTCCTGGCGGAGTAAGTTGAGGAACTATTCCACAACTTTTCAGATGGTCATAAAACTCATGGCTCATGTACTCGCCTCCTCGGTCCGACCGAAGAAACTTTATTTTCTTGCCGAGTTGATTATATGCTTCATTCTGGAATTCTTTGAACTTTTCAAAGGCTTCCGACTTATGTTTCATCAAGTAGATATATCCATACCTACTCAAATCATCAGTGAAGGTAATGAAGTACTCATAACCACCTCTGGTTGTCGTGCTCATTGGTCCACATACATCACTGTGTACTAGTTCCAACAAGTCGTACGCCCTCTCGCAACTCTTTGCAAAAGGTGTCTTGGTCATTTTGCTGAGTAGGCAAGATTCGCATGTCTCGAACGACTCCAAGTCGAACGAAGTTAGGAGTCCGTCATCATGGAGCTTCTTCATGCATGTCCAACTTATATGACAAAGCCGACAGTGCCAAAAGTAAGTCATATTCAGATCATTTGGTTTGAACCTTTTAACATTTATGTTATAAACCGACTCACCATCAAGATTCAAAATAAATAACCCTTCCTGGACGGGTCCAAAGCCGTGAAACATATCATTCAAATACAAAGAACAACCATTATTCTTGATATTCGACTCATAGCCTTGCCTCATCAAACATGAAGCAGAAATAATGTTTTGACTAAGCACTGGAACATAATAACAATTATTCAGTTCCATAATGAATCCGGAAGGTAAATGAAGCTGCATCGTGCCGACTTCCAACGCAGCAACTCTTGCTTTGTTGCCGACTCGAATATCAACCTCGCCTCTTGCTACGCTCCTAGTTCTTACCAGTCCCTACAACGAGTTGCAGATGTGAATAACTGATTCGGTATTATATACCCAAGAACTATTAGGTGCATCAGCAAGATATATGTCTATAACATTGCAAACAAGTGTACCTGAGTCGGAAGTCATACCTCCACTCTTGGCTTTGTCGGCCAAGTACTTGCTGCAGTTCCTCTTCCAATGGCCATCCTCCTTGCAGTAGAAGCAAGTGGATCCGGATGAAGGAGATGGCTTAGTCCCTGAGGAAGCGCTTGGGACCGGGTCCTGAGCCTACTTTCCTCCTGACTTAGTCTTCTTCTTAATCCAAGAACTCTTCTTGAACTTAGCCTTATTCTGCACCATCAACACTTGACTGGCACCCTTCTTGAGATCCGCCTCTGCCTTCTTGAGCATCCCATGTAATTCAGTGAGCTTCTTATCCATACCATGCATGTGGTCGTTCGAAATGAACTGCCCATATGCACTAGGAAGAGAGTTCAGAATTATATCCGTAGCGAACTCTTCGCTAATGGGGTAGCCAAGCCTCTCCAGAGACTGCACGTAACCAACCATTTTGATCACATGCGGACTCAGTGGATCACCATCCTTAAGCTTGCAACTCGGCAAAGCCTGAGAGACTTGATACCTCTCAGTCTTCGCCTGAGCCTGAAACATACTTTTGAGGCTTTCGATCATATCGTAGGCCTCAACATTCTCGAACTGCTTTTGCAAGTCCGGTTCCATGTGAGCAAGCATAAGACAGCTAATATCCGTGGACTCATCCTTAGCCTGACGGTAGGCATTGGTGGCAGCGACAGTCGCATTCTCATTCGGCTCATCTGGAAGTGGATTGTCTAGGACATGGTCCTTCTTTTCTTGTTTGAGAACAATTCTCAGATTTCGATACCAGTTGGTAAAATTAATGTCGTTTAATTTATCTTTCTCAAGGATAGGTCTCAACGCAAAACCGTATATCTGAGAGTGACTGCTACTTGGTGCCATGATCTACAACAGAAAATATGCAAAACACTTAAGACATGTATTCATAAAAGAACAAGCATATTAAACATTTTAATATTTTATGCTCCCACTAGAACCAACACCCCTCCGATGGTTACTAAGTGATTCAGAATCCTAAATAAGCAAGTCGGCTAGTGAGCTTTAGCATCACCGCTAGCATCCAAGTGATCTAGGTAGACAACTCCTTGTCAATCGTATCTCCTACGACTCCTGTTGGACGGGTGGCATCACATGCCCCGGCTCCCATCCGACCTTTCCCCGAGCCCCACAACCGTTGTGATAGACCCGTCTAGCTTACCGAGTGTTTCCGTAGTAAGAGTCCGACTCGAACCCACCTAGTTGGAAAGAATTGGCAGCACCTCAATTTTATGAGCTCACTACCAAAAATGTCCGACTTGTGATGGTGCAAACACTGGCGGAAAAACCGACTAGACCTTCTTTGAGGGATTAAATTTTACCGACTATCTAATAGAGTTAAAACAAAGACATAACAATAACACAAAATAAAGCAATTATAATGTGAAATGGTATGGCTCCCTTCATGGCGATCTCCATCTCCACAAAGCATGTAATCCGACTCGTGCCAACTCTTGTCACTTGCCGTCTTACTCCATGTCGCCGATACATCGCCTTGCATGTCTTCCGGGTTCTACAAACAGCTACACTAGCTTAGTAAAGTAAATTACAAGGAGAATCCGACATACAGGTCGTTATACAATAAAATTACAGCACCTAGTGTAACACCCTCAGAATCGACCCTATGCAAGTTTTAGCGAAACTCGCCAAACCCGCATAGAAACGATTCAAAGGTGCCCACCAGGCACTTTCGTGCGGGTGGAAAACGAAGTAATAACATTACACAGCAGTCCTCGATGGGACCCACAGAACAGATATATATACAACAGCGACTCAACGAGTCAAGAATACAGATATCATATACAAAGATCCAAATCACCTGGAAAATATGGAGCGTCCGACTACGGACAAGATGCAAATGGGGCTAAGATCCCTGAAGAATAACCAATGGCGTCCATAACCCTGCCCAGGCCAAGCCGGAAGGGTAACCCTGCTAACGACGTCGATCCCAAAACCTGCTTAAACAAAAGGGGTGCCGACAAAGGGCAAAGGAAAAAGAGGAGCGTCCGTACTGAGTCCAGTACACGGCGAGGCTAGAATTCGGCAGTCCTCGCCTACATAGGTATGGTGGACTGAGCGGCAGCGGCAGCAAGCACTAAACAACCTATAGAGACTCGATACAACTGGCGGCTATCAGAGAGGGGTAAGAAAGACCTATTCGGAACCAACCTGATACTAACACCAAACAAACCCATCCTGGTATTCCCCCTCGATACCAACCGAGAGAGTCAACCGAGGAACTCACACAGTTGGCAGTTTTACTTATTCAGTTATCGTTGCAGTAATTACTTGTCAGGTATAGATAATCGTCTTGATGAAATAAGCAGTGGGCAATTTTAGTTAACCATTCCGTGATAGTTGCAACACTTACTAATCAGATACAAATAGCATGAGATAACCCAAAACCCAGCAGTTGTTGGTACTTTTATTTAGCCATTCCGTTGCAGTGAAGCTGATTACTAGTCATATCGGATACAAGTCAATTTATAACAGTAAACTTTAGTTTTAGTTGTCTATGATCGAGACCTGTGCTCCAAGTCGTCCATAACCGCGGACACGGCTTCTCGAAAAGATTAAACCCTGCAGGGGTGCACCAAAGTATCCACAAGCACTTCGACCCTTTTTGCCAGATCAATTAACATACACCCATCGGTATGTCGGCGGGGCCTAAGTCATGACGTTTCCCAGACCCAAAGCAAGCACGGGGGGCCACCCCACTAAGTACACCCGCAACGAAGTCGGCCGGTCTCCGAGACGGACTCAGGGTTTGCGTCAGTGGTTGTAAACGACAGCAAATCCCAAAACTGGGACTGTCGATACCGCGAAAACACTCCGCTTCCTAAACAGTACAGTGTGCTCCTCGCACAATCGTAAATAAAGCAGTAAAGCATGGCATAAGTACAGAATATTAATAAAGCCCCAAAATACTTGTGGCCCCCAGTACAATACTTTGAAATCAGGTACTAATCGATGGGGGGCCCATATCTCCCCACCTGTGGTTAGCGCGCTCGATCTCGGAACAGGTGTCAAGAACTCGGGGTCCTACGGGACACAAGTGGGCGGTCGGAAAACAGATATTATCTATCACCCACCGGTGCCTCTGCTTACCTACTTCAATTTTAGTTGTTAAACAGTAATTAAAGTGAACAATAATTAAAGCCATGATCATCTCCAACATTGAACATGCGGCAATACTCCAACAACTGTGGTACTAGATGACACACAACAGCACTTGAGCGAGCGACTACGGAGCGCGGGTCCAACTATCTACCAAACAACAGGTAATAGGAGGTGTCCAAGGCAATATAAGGCTGCAAGGAATATCACGGGTACGAAAGCTAGAGCATCGCAACACAGATAGCAATAGATCAACAGGAGGGAATAAAGACTATAAAAATAAGATAGGTAGAAAGGGGAAGATGCTCGCCTGAAAACATTGCCGACGATTCATTCGAAGATCGGGGCGAAGCTCACATCAACTCAACGGCCTTATCCGCAAAGAAGCATAACACTAAAATAAACACCGGATGCACTATTTAATACTACGACAAAAGATCGGGCATGATGCATGTATGATGTATGGCATGACAAAGGTGCGATGCGATTAGGCAATATTAAGTGGAACCGGGGTCCCGACATTTATTTAATGGTTCAAGTTATTTAGATACCCCGCAGATTAAATGTTGTCTTAACAAGGCAAAATTAGGGCAACGGTTCGCTACTCAATTTTAAATGAGGCCAATATAAGACTAGATTTGCCCGCATATGGACCCCATATTTAATTATGAGGTGATTCGGCCTAAGGCCCCCAAACCCACATGAATATGCATGCAAACATGAACAAGTTGATATGCAACAATTTGATATTTCATTTATAAAAATAGGGCTCGAGAAAAGGGGTCACACATCAGGGTTCGACAGATCTTGGGGTTACGGGGTTCGGGGTCCGGTCCCAGGGTTCAGGGTTCAACGGGATCGAGGTTCGGATGCAAGACGGAGAACTTGTCGTGACGTGCCGGATATCTTGGTTCCAAGCGGTCGATCTTGTCGGTCCACGGATCGGCCGGTCTTGTCGTTTTTCAGGTTCGGGTGCGGTTCTCGGCGAACTGGTTGATTCCCTATCGGAGGCCTTGGCGCTTCGGATCGGTCTTCGGTTCGGGGCCTCAGGGTCTTGGGGTTCGCGTTCGTGTGGCGATCTTGTCGTTCCGTGTAGGCGTTCTCGAGGTCGATGGCGAACTTGTCCGGTACCGGGGTTTTTCGGAGATCTTGGCGCGGCACCGGGTACGGGATCGGCCTTCGGGTTCGGGGGTCTCGACGTCCGTAGATCTTGGTGTCCAAGGCGCGGCATCAAATCAGCGGGGTCTTGTTGAAGAGACTATCTTGGCCCTTTAATCTCGCATGGGATATGGCCCTTGGACAACACCATCTTGCAATGCCGGTGGCGGCTCCTGGCTTCAGTTGCAGACGGAGGAGGGCTCGGTCCCGAGGTTGCTCTGCAGGGGAGGTGGGGAGAGGATCGGGTCGGGCTCCGGCGAGGGGGCGCGCGTGGGAGGGAGACGGCTCGAGGGCGGCGCGCGCAGGCCGGCGGGAGGGCCGGTCGCGGAGGGCGGGCGGAGGCCACGGTGGCGCAGCAGAACTCGACGAGGAGGGGGAGGGCGTCGCGGAGGGCAGAGGCGAGGAGGTGCTCGCGGCGGCGGCCGCAGAGCCTGCAGGCGAAGAGAACGCGGGCCGGCGGAGAGGACCCGAGGGAGACGGCGGAGGGGTCCGGTGGCGGGGCGAGCGAGGTCGGCGGCGCGGTGACGCTGAGGGAGGGAGCGGCGGCGGCGATGTGGTGGAGCTGAGCCCGGCGAGGTGGGGGGCCGCGGTGACAGGGGCTCGCCGGGAGGAGCCTGGCCGGGCGGACGGCGAAGAGAGGAGGCAGAGGGGAGGCGCTGGAGGCGCGCGGGGTGGTGGAGGAGGCGGGCCGGTGAGGGAGAGGAGGCTCGGCCGGCGCGGAGGCGAGGTGGAGGGCGCGGCGCCGGCGGGGGGAGCGAGCCGAGCGGCGGGAGGAGGGCGAGAGGGGAGCGAGGCTTGGAGGAGGGGAAGGAAGAGAACGCGGGGTTGGGGGTGGGCCAGGAGGGGCTGTCGGTCAGGGGAGAGAGGGCGGGTCAGGTGGGGTCCAGGGGGGGTGAGTGGAGAGTGGGGCCCGGGGGTGCTGCGTGTGTGGGTGTGTGCTCTGTGTGCGTGGCATGAGTGGAAGAGGGAGAGAGAGGTGATGTGGCGCGATTAGAGTGGTGGGGGGTTTGGGGAGGGGTGAGGTGGCGACATAGGATAGGTTGGGGTGAGGTGGAGGAGGGATGGGTAGAATAGGACTGGGTAGTTTTAGGATTTTGATGGACCGATTTTATTCCGGGGGTGGTCGACTGGGTCGAATCGGCCCGTTCGACTGCCCCCACTAAAATAATTAAATAATTTATTTATTTCAAACATACTTTTGCAAACCGATAGCAAACAAAACAAAATACTCCGGTGTCCCGGGTTTTGCGTTTGACAAAGACGGGGCGTTTAGAAAACAAAAACAGGTTTTCCGCAAATAGTTTTATGCAAGCAAATACAAGATGATGACGATGCTCAAATGCAATGTGGCATGATGACATGAGCATGCGGTCATGACGATGCAATGCACAAAAACAAAGCGATTTTCTAGTAGTGGTTTTTGCGGGATGCCACACCTAGGCTCCAGCCGGCTGACAAAAAACGTGATTCGCAAATCACGTATGGATTACACACATACATCACATGCACATGAACCATACCATTCAAAGCTTCCTGCAAAAACAAGTTATGCATAGATACAATATCTACCGGCGCTGTGAAACTCGCAACGACATCTAAGGCGCTACGACAGGGCGAAGCCGGCGGTACCCCGATGGCGGAAGCCGACCGGTAGGGGTATGTCGTTCCACGACCTCAGCAGTATGATCACGGAAATCAGATCTATCATTCCCCGAGTACAATTGATCCAATCAACATCGTACAAAACCGATCTATCTCATAGATCGACCACCAAAATAGCACATAGACCTCATCTATAGCCAACCGCATATCACATATGCGAGATCTCGAGCCTAAAACTAGAAGCTATCGCTCTGATACCATTGTAGGGCCACGCAGAGATAAAACGAAACTTTTTTCCTCTAACGTGGTGATCCCAAGATCTAGCCGAGGTAGAAGGCCACGAGGTTTACCACTAGACGCGCAGTTGCGGATTACTGATGAAGCGCGTCAGTTGATGCAGTGCAGTCCTTTGCGATCCGATCGTCCTAGTGATGATCGTACAACACCTCTGCTGGTATCCACGCGTACAAGGAGGAGCACCGGTGGCGAACTGCTAGGTTCGATACGACGAAAGGACTGCTGTGGAGCTAGGGTTTCAACACATGGAATGACCTAACCGATCAACCATTAACCTTTCTGGGTTACGGTGCTCCACTATATATAGGGAATGAACGTGGGCTCCACTCTCGTGGCCCATTCACTGAAGCCCATATAAGACTAGTCACCGCGAGTCCGACTCACTGACTCAGTCCTAAACCGGCTCGGGTCCAACCCGGCCAGATTTCCGGTTCAGATCCAATCCGAACTTGCTCCCGCTCTTAAGTGTGTGACTCGGCAGGATCTTGGTTACTCGGAGACGATTGGAGTCCGACTCACAATCGATCAGTCGGCAGCGGCTCCTAGCAGAACGTGCCGACTCCCAAGTACCAATGAGTCATGACGACTTGCCTTTCCAATGCGACTTGCGTCCGAGTCCCTTTTGCCTCACGATATACCTTGTCAGACTATAGGCGAATAATTGTCATCCCTTAAATAGTACGAATCTCTTCTCGATCCGAGATAAGTGATTCACCCGAATAACTCTTAGTCGATCGCCTCGGTTAACACTTAACCGAGTCGTGCATGGCCATGCTTTCCGAATCATATCTTCCGAGAGGGCCCAGAGAATATCTCTCTGAGTGGAGGGGCAAAATCCCATCTTGGTTATCCACATCACGTAGCTTGATTCTCAGTCGACCCGAACTCTGCCTTTATAACTGACCAGTTATGGATCAACGTTTGACAGAACCTAAGTCGGTGATCCTTAACTCGGACTATGCAATAACCTCAGGTCTAAGGATTACATTGGTTGAGATATACAAATGACAACTTGTTCGTTGTACCTCAATATGGGTCAATCCGACTCGCTAAACTCTTTAGCCGAGTCTGTGTAAGTCAGAATGGCATCTCCATGCCCATGACAAGTGGAACCAAGTCATCAAGCCAACTTTCACATTGGTCTAAGTTGTGTGTCCAGCACAACCTCAATGACCAAGAACATTTAGTACAAACAACATGAATGCATAGTTCCACAACCGAATCACATATTCAATGATACACATCGAATGTTTATACAAGGACAACTTTATATCTTTATAAATACAATGGGAAATCTCATCATACATGATTGCCTCTAGGGCATATTCCCAACATACATGTCACTCTCATAAAGTGCCTAAAACACGTGCGAAAGTTGGATCCTAACTTATAGCCCGTTTACATTCTCTCTCCTATTTTTTATCCTCCACCTCACCAAAATTATACTACTTTACTTGCTCTTCTCACTCGGCCTACCTTTTCCCTTGCTCATCCTCCTCGAAACACCCCCTATATAAATATGACAACCACCTGATATAAATGTGCTATCATTGTTTAGCAAGACAACACAATGTCTTGCACAATTCAAGCCTAAAACAGAAAGAAAGGAAAGAGAACTAAAACAAACAAAAAGGAAAGAGAAGAGAAAACAATGCCGACACGAGCGGTCCGATAAAAACAAAGATGAATCATGATGTTGCATACGAACCAACTCCAAGGAGGCAAGTGATGACGTTGTTGTTGCCTGAACTTTCCAAGGATTACCCGATCCGCATCCTAACGGTTCCCTCGGTACGCTACGTTGGTGGGAAGAGGTACACCCGACGCCCTTCAGAAAGAAAAGAGACATCTGCAGACGTCACCATGTTAGTGCCAAGACGACAGGGATGTCTCCCGATCCTCCTCCCCCAAAAAACCACACCCCGGGCTCCGTCGCTCTACCATTCGTTCCACTCACCAGCACAAGCCACCATGATCTTGCAATCGCCACCGTCGTGTCACCATGGCCCACGCTCCGAGGCCGGTAAGACATAGAAACAAAAATGCTGACGAGGGTCAGCGATACAACGACACGCGGGAGGGAACTACCTCCACCTCCGGGATGCGGTAGCTGACTGAATGCAGTGGTAGGGACAAACCAGGCTCTCATCAACCCGACAAGCCCGAGCGGGCCCGTGAAGTCCCGTCGCCGCACTGCAGCAGGAGCACCATCGACACTACCATCCCCTACACCAGCCCGTACTCATCATCCACTGTCGGAGCAGCCATCGCGTCGGTCGCACCACTGCAATTGGCTAGCCAGACGCTGGCTATCACGACTTGTAGCAGCCAACGACTACGTCGCCTCTTCGAACACCACCCCAGACTTGAGGAAGCTGACGCCACTGAGCCTTGACCACCGCATGCCAAGTTGCACCACCACATTCGGGAAGCCTCGCCCCCTCTCCGCGCGCGGGAAGAAGCCGACCCGCCACCACCAGCCCCGCACGGGAAAGGCCCGGTGTCCATGCCGACGACAGTGGCATGGGAGAAAGAAGGGAAGGGACGGAGGGGGAGGGGGAAGCTAGGGTTCGACCGTCGCCCGCGGGAGGGTGATGGAGCAGACGGCTTGGGGTAGAATTTTACTCGTGTATGTCTCAGTCAATCGTATCTAAAGAAAACAATACAAATCTGATTTTGTGGTATGTCATGGCAAAATAAAATACATGCCACGAAAACATGGTTTGGTGATATTGCATATGTGTTTTTTATATTAGTATTCTATAAGAAAAACAAAAGTTTCAAGATAATTGCTTCCCACGGTCAATGATTTTTATACCTCAAGTGTGTGAACTTGCAGAAAACATAGTTTTGTGATATTGTATATGTGTTTTTGATATTAGTATTCTAACAGAAAAGGCAAATTCAATTGTTTCAAGACAATTGCTTCCCACGGTCAATGAATTTTATATCTGAAGTGTGAGATCTTGCAGAAAACATAGTTTCGTGATATTGTATATGTGTTTTTATATTAGTATTCTAAGAAAAAAAAAGGAAAATTCAATTATTACAAGATAGTTGCTTCCCAAGATCAATGAATTTTATAGCTCAAGTGCGAGAACTTTTATCATGTGTAATTTTTCGTATAGGAACAAGCCCCATCCAAAAACGTGTATTTTCCTCTCAAAAAATGTAGTTTGACTCTGGTGGATTTTTCTTTGCTGTGAAAGTCACCACAACTTCTAGCTTGTTGATTTGTCCACGACAACACAATAATAACTAGCTGGGATGAATATTTCCAACCCAAGCCGTCTAATATTTTAATGTACTACTTCCTTCGTTTTAAAATATAAGATCATGAGAGCAAAGTTGTTTGGCTATCCATGATTTTACGCATCAAGTACCAATCGAATCGGACTGGAGGTTTTTTTTTTTTTGGCTCCTGAGCTCTAATGATCTGTTATATTAAAAGAAAATCAAAAACCATATTTATGAGTTTGAAAAATTGACTTTTTTGGAATATCCAACAATATATCCCACAACCATGCAAAATATGAATCTGAAATACTTTATACGGTTTTGCTATTTCTCAGTCAACTGAGAATTTCTAAGTCTCAGTCACCAAAAAAGTGCAACTGATTTCAATTGCACTTTTATGATAGAAAAGGTCAAATGCATTTTTCTACCGGAAAAATGCAACTAGAACTAATTGCATATTTCTTTTAATCACGGTTTCACTTTTTTCAGGCGACTGAGACTTAAAAAAATCTCAATCGACTGAGGCATAGACAAACTCTACTTTATATAGTGGGTTACACAAAAATGATAAAAGTGTGGTATGCATATTTTCAAATCTTCATGTTTACCAGATTTTGGCATTTCTTTTAGCCTACATTGTAAAGAATTTCGCATTGCAAATTCGCATGATTCGAATACACTTCATACTCCCTCAGGTCCATATTAACGTTTCTTAACTTTGTCTAGATTCGTATGTATATAGTTAAACTTTTAGACTAGATACATTCGCACCTAGATAAAGCCGAGAACACTAATATGGACTGGAGGTAGTAATAATATCCATATTTGTTTTTTGAGGTGTGCTTCGGTGATCGTTCTTGTGTTTTTAGTTTCATAAGTTTGAGAGAGAAGGAGACACCGAAGTAAAAGTCTTGTTTTCCACATTGTTGAATCTAAAAAAATATGATTTCAATGACACTTGTAGAATCGAATAAGAATATATATGGGGTCTTCTATAAGAGAAATTTCTTGTCGAAGGGTGGGAGAAAAGTGTCGAGACACAGACGACTGAGCTAGACACTTTCCTAAGTTAGATTTGATGTTATCTAACTTGTTTACTTAACTAATACTTCTACAGCTGGTTAGATATTAAAAACAAATGTTGACAGCGGCAGCAACCCTTCTAGATGGAAATCCGTGTGCTCGCTGCCGTACTATGAGTCTGGGAGCAGTGTAGCCGATCGAACCCGCGGGCGCGCGTGGCGTCGCGTCCCCATCGCATTGCCCCACCCCCACCCCAACCCGGGAACCAGCGGGCACCGCCGCGCGATAACTGAACGGATCCACGTTGGGGGGGGGGGGGGGGGGGGGGGGGTAGGCACCCACAGGAACATGGACACGTGACGCCGACGTGCACCTCGCTCACTTCCTACTTCCAGATCACGACGATGCTGCCGCTGCGCTGACTCACATCCACCTTGAAGCAATCCGCTCACGAACCGTTGCGTTATAAAAGACGAGCGAACCCCCGGAAGCCAACGCATTCCCCATCTCACCTGCCTACTTTTCCTCTCCCCCCCGCCTATTCTGCGTTCCGTCTCGCCGTTCCTCTTCTCACATCCGTCCGTCCCCGCACTTCCCTTTCCTCTCCGCGATGATCTCCGCGCCTCCGCTGATGCAAGCCCCGGCGACCGCTGCTGGGTTCGGCCGGGCATCTAACTCTTCCTCCTGCCCCCGAAGGACGGTCCGGTGCGCGGTGGCCGTGGCGCCGGCGGGTAGGTGCACGCTGTACGAGGTGCTAGGCCTGCGGGCCGGCGCGACGGGCGGCGAGATCAAGACCGCGTACCGGCGCCTGGCGCGGGAGCTGCACCCCGACGTCGCCGGCGCGGCCTGCGACGACGACTTCATCCGGCTCCACCACGCCTACGCCACGCTCTCCGACCCGGACGCCCGCGCGCGCTACGACCGCGAAGTCGTCGCGCAGGCGTACGCGCAGCCTCCGGCCTCCAGGCCGTCGCCGCACAGCTTCTGGGGCAGGCCTCGCCGCACCTGGGAGACCGACCAGTGCTGGTAGATCCAGACCTCCATTGATCAAGAGCTCGGTCCTTGTGAATACCTGCCACTGCGGGCGCCTCGCGCTCTCTCTCCGCCGGGCAGGCCATGGTCGCTCACCATAGATTTTTTGTTACGGTGACCCACCCATGCGTCTGTCTGTACATGTAACACGTCCCCTTCTTCTTGTCTGTTCTGAATGTGTGGTGCAGCTTCAGAAACATGATAGTATGTGCTAGTAGAATTAATACGTGTCGATGTGTAAATACTAGCAGCAATCTGATCCCATGTTTAACCAATATGCAATCCCAATGAAGTCTAATGCCGATTATGTCTTGCGGTTCGAGATTGTTTTCCGGCGAGCAATGACGTCTTTGTTTTTTGGCTGGCAAACCAGTACGTATTGAGGACGACGTGCTACCATATGGTGTTCTTTTTTCTATGCCAACCAACGATAGCCGATTGGGTGGGTGGGCTCAGATTTCCGCAAGTATATTCCATTCCGTTGATCGCGGGATGCAATGCCGTTTACTCCTTCTCTAGATCAAGTATATACCCATTGACAGCCGGCGCCATCTTCCTACCGTTGGTCACGACTTCGCTTAAAAAGATCTAGGGTGATCAAACGAACCCTAGTCATCTACTCCCTCTGTTTGAAAATATAAAATGTTTTAGATTCTTTTAGTGTATAGATTCATTGAACCTACACATTAAAATGTGTCTAGATACATCTATTTCACAAATCTAAAATATCTTATATTTCCAAACGAAGAGAATAACACATATATCGTATGGTTCATCTCCTGTCTACGTTTAACGGTAAAATAGTATGTTAATTGCACACTAATCAATCCCCGTCGAAACATTGAAACCAATCCCGTAAACCGGTCGCCCGGTTTTTTAACTAGCTCCATCATGTCACCCTGTCCAACACGAACACACCGATGCCCGTAGCCCTGCCCAACCGACACGACTAATGCGGCCTCCAAGGCCACTGCCTCCACCGTTTCCTTGGCGGCGACGTGGTGTATGTCGGTTCATTGGGCGGCCACCGTTGTCGCCGCCTCCACCACCCGCTGCAACGCCATCTCGGCAATATGGCCTTCCTTCTCGAAGGCCAACACCTGTGTCTCGCCCATGCATCGGGCCAGCACTGTTGCCTCGAGGTGGACCTCGTCGACCCCCATGTCCGGGTAGCGGGTGCAGCACATCTCCCAGATCTTCGTCCAGTTGGCGATCTTGCAGCGAGACATGGCTACTGGTGGCTGGCACTTTTTCGGACGCTGGTTTGCTCTTGCTTTCGGGCTTGTTTTCTCCACCGCGTCGACGACCGTCTTTTATAGACCGCGGTGGAGCGGGAAACGACCTAGGATGCGCGGGGAGTTTTCTCGCCGCGGAAAGCGTGGCGCGCGCTAGAAACGATAGTGCGCGGGAAGCCGCTGATGCTGACAGCCGACGTCGCGTCACCATTAACACCATATCGCTAGGGTGTCAACCAATGACAACGGAAGAGACGGACAAATAAATCAAACCGCTGGACGTGGTGAAGCAGACAGGCCGGATCACTCTTCATATGGACCGTGACCCGATTCAAACGGACCATTTGAGGCAAAAATCGGGCCCGATGGAGATGCCCCTGACTAATCAAGTTGGTTCGATTCTAGAAGCAGATGTCGACAGCGACAGCTGTGCTTCTAGACGAAAATCTGTGTGCTCTCGGGCGACGAGTGAACTCGACCGAACCCACGGGCGCGCGTGCTGATTGCGCTGGCCCACCCCCAACCACGAATCAGCGGCCACCCAAGCGCGTAAACCAGATAACTAGGGAAAATAATTCTATAGGATCCGGATAAGAAGGTAGAGGAGGCACCCACCGACCGAAACACGGCCACATGACACCGACGTGCACCTCACCTCGCTCCCTTCGTCAGGCCGACTCCCACACCGCCCAGCCCAGCCAGACCACGACGGTGCCGCCGCTGACTCGTATCCCCACCCCAACCCCTCGAGAAAACAACAGCACTGCTACACTTACGGAAGGAATTTACGGGATAGGATTACGGACAAGTTGTGGCATCACCCAATTGGCCCATATTAAAACGGTTCCTTCCCAGATTCAGGCCGCGACCAAGCAGAATCAGCCACATCCTTCCGTAAGCAGATTTCCGTAGCAGATTTCCTTCCGTAAGTGTAGCAGTGCTGGAGAAAACAAATAAGTACTACTCCGTACTAGTAGTGCCAGCGCGAAGCGATCCGTACTACTCCGTAGAAGCCAACGACAGTCCAACCACATCACCTGCCTATCTCCTCTCAGATCCGCTTACCCGTGATTTTCATCCTTCCGTCCCCGCGCTTTCCCATTCTCTCCGCGATGATCTCCGCGCCTCAGTTAGCCCCGGCGGCCTCCGGGTTCGCTCGGGCTTCTCCCCGCTCACGAAGGACGGTCCGGTGCGCGGTGGCCGTCGCGTCGGCGGCGCCGGCCGGGAAGTGCACGCTGTACGAGTTGCTCGGGCTGGGGGCCGGCGCGACGGGCGGCGAGATCAAGGCCGCGTACCGGCGCCTGGCGCGGGAGCTGCACCCCGACGTGGCCGGCGCGGCCGGGGACGACTTCATCCGGCTCCACCACGCGTACGCCACGCTCTCCGACCCGGACGCCCGCGCGCGCTACGACCGCGACGTCGTCGCCCAGGCCTACGCGCAGCCGCCCGCATCAAGGCCGTCGCCCCACAGCTTCTGGGGCCGGCCTCGCCGCACCTGGGAGACGGACCAGTGCTGGTAGATCCGACCTTAGCTTAGCCTTGTGAATACCTGCCAGGCTGCCACTACCGGAGGCCCGCGCTCTCTCGCCGCCGTGCGGCCATGGCCGCTCACCATGTATTTTTTGTTACGGTGGCCCACCCATGCGTCTGTACACGTAACCTTCCCTTCTCCACTGTTCTGATTTCTGAATGCGCAGTGCAGTGCGTCTTCCGGAACATACTAGCAGAGTTAACATGTGTAGTCGATATGTAATTAGCAGCAGCAATCTGATCGGAGGTTTGAACAAATTCCAGTACAATCTTTTTTTTGCCGTAGCAACTCTGTTTTGTGGTTCGACATTTTTTCGTCGACCGATGCGGCCTTCGTTTCTTGCCCGGCAAACAAGGATTGACAACGACGTGCTAACGTGGTGTTGTTGGATGACAGCGAACGATTGTTATTTGGGTGGGTGGCCTCAAATTTCTGCTCGTATATTCCTTCCGTTCCATGGATCCTTGTCTCTTTTTTTTTCGGGTATGTCACCACCTGTACTTTACTTTGGATTGAGGGATGCAATGCCGTTTTCTCATTCTCTTTCAAGCATTTACTTTGGATTGAGGGGTACAACCAGTAAGAGTTTTTTTTAGAAACACAGTACAATCGAAGATGCTCACAACATGTACATGCACATATCCCTATGAACGCACACACGCACACTCTACCTCTATGAGCACCTCCGAGAAACTAAGCCGGCGGATCGCGTCTTGAGATTAACGAAGTCACCACGGACGCCTCGCTGTCGACGGGAACATCGCCTCCCACTGAAAAAATATTCCGCCAATTATGCAACACACAGTGTCAAACCTGGGGTTTGAACTCTGGTGGACTGGGGTATAACCACCCTCCTAACCATCCAAACAAAGGTTGGTTTGCAACCAGCAAGAGTTCATACCAAGCATTTACACAAGAAAGAAGCTACAACCCACATCCAACAATTATTACATCCTAGCAAAAACATAAACTATTCTCAATTGGAAAACAAATAAAAACAACCTACAATGAAAGAGGGACGGGCGAAACTGGGCCACGACCCCCTCCCCCCTCTTTCAAAATTGCAATTTTTTTACTACTAGGTATATTTAGTGCTCCTGACCCAACACATCCCAGTAAGCAGACTACAAAACAATCAATTGAACAACGACAAACACATCGTCTAGTCCATGGCGACCTGATCCATTGATAGTTAGGTGTTTCTTCGTCGATTGATTTCTGTGTGACTTGTCCATCGCTCGCCCTCTGCCCACCTCCTCAATCCACTTCTTCTCGCCGCAATCGGTGACCCGACGCAGACACGCTGTGCTCCTGCTAATGCTTCACCCTTGCAATGCCCTCAGTTCAGGATGCAAAGCCCTACCCTAATTCCCCTTGCCTAGTTAGGTATCCTTTTTCTATTTACTTCATTAAGGATTGGGGTGTAATTGTGCCCCAACCCTGGTTAGGAAATTAAGAAATTTATATGTATTAGAACAATTTTCAGTTAGGGAAACCACTGAAGATTGAAAAAAGACGAAGAAACTGCTAAACATATGCCTGCTCCTGATGTTCTTGCTTTGGTAAAATATGTAAATTAGAGGTAAGATGAGGTAAGATGAGCATGCACATAGAAAATAAGAGGCAAGTGGAGATAAGCAAGAAAATTCTAGCAACCAAGATGATCCCACCGCTCATATCAGTTGTATTTGCTTGATCAAGATATATATCATCATAACACTGCCACCTCATCTTATATATGCTCTATGACTTACCCCTTTATTCATATGTGTTCGGTGTTTTTGAAATTGGCCCCTTCTTATGTTTTGTTCACCCTCTGCCACTGGATACATGACACTAGAACTAACTCCCCACCCTTGTTCTATGAGTGTTGAGGCAAGGTCCACATAGGGAGTGAGTGTATCTATTTTTTCTGTAAAGGAGCATATATTAATGTCACGAAGATACCAATTACACCTAGTCTCTGCAACAACGCATTAATCTATTGGCATCACAGATGCACATAGCCGAAAAAAGGAGAATTACAAAAAAGAAAAGTCCCGCTACAGCGATCAGATCTTTATTAGAAGCGATACTAACACCATCGGAAAAACATCAGAAGTCCAACATCTCCAATAGAGACGCCTTCAAGAAGAAAACAGAGCACAACCACCATCGTCGTTTGATCAAAGATCAAATGTTTTCACCCTGGAGAAAGTTCTCGCTCACAAAACAATGCCTTCAACAATACCATTGCCAGCACAACCAATTAAGGCCAGACCTTAGATTTTCACCCTGCATTGTATGACTATGAACTCCTCCTGTGTTGTCGCCCCCATTTTCTAATGTCGTTGATACAAGTTACGAATCACCAAGCCGGTTCCTTATCGCCACCAGGACTTGATCCACCATTGCTAGTCCTCAAATCTTGGCTTCCATGACATTCTCTACACATTGACTTTACCATGTGTGGAAATAAAGACATGTTCCACGATGGCAACAGATTGCAGAGCTTCACCACGCTCCCTCTGAAACCAAATGGTCAAAAAACACGGTTGTGCATGAACGAATCCTATCTGTTCCAACAATCTCCAGACATGAATCGTCCATAAAAGTTTGCCGATTGAGCCTTTCGGAACTCGACACCCCACATAGTTCACTAAAGATAGGCAAATAGTAGAACATTATCATGGCATAAGAGGGATCCTTGGACCGCTACCTTTATTCAGGCCGAGCCCCCACGCAACCGACCATCCCGACCGCCCGATCCGCTGGCATGCCGGCAAAACGATGACGACTTGGCCACCATGAACGAGCAAACTGAAATTTGGAGAACACATTTTGATTGCTTCATCTATGTAGAAAAATCCAATAATATTTAATCCCGTGTTGGTCGAGCCTAACTAGGTTTTTTGTTGTTGTGATGACTTCTTTGCTAAGATATGAAAGATACTCTTTTACATTTAGCAGGTATTTTACCTCTATATTTTTTATATATATTGGGTGCACCAGGGCAAGATAATTTAGTTTAAGAAGACCATTCTCATCTTACTCTTGTGACATGGTGACATTAACTTGCTACAAAAGTAGAGCTTGCCACGTTGCCAGCCTTGGACAAACTAGATCCCACCTAAAGGACACACTAGGAGGAGAAGCAACATGAATGACTTTCTTAAATTTTGTCATGCTTGTTGAGTATGGTGTTGCATAAGCCTGGATAATGGTCTCTAAGAGGAAAATTTACATACCATGTCTTCTATCAAAATATAATGAGTATTTTTGATAGCGAACGTTCAGAAGCAAAAAGGTGAGCTTCGACTTCATCAAGTTGGCCAAGAAGTGGGAGTCCCTCGGTTTTCAATGAACCTGAAAATGGTTTTTGATCCACATATTATGTTCATTAGATTTTCTATATGTTGTCCTTGGTAATAAACTTGAATAATCATTTACTAAGGAGCGTAGTATTTTGGCTTCGAAATTTTGAAGCTCTATACCTCCCTTATATTTTGAAATCTAGATCACACTCAGTTTTGTTAGGCTATATTTCTTTTCTATATAGTTATTTTGCCTGGAAAATCTAAACTTAGAGTAGCGAAGTCTCTACAACACCCCTTTGCGATTTTGCAGTACAAAAACAATGTTTAAGATGAAGCAACCCATTCGAAAAAATGCTCTCATTTCCAATTATTACACAATTTTCAGTCTTTCTTCAGCCTCAGATATGGATCGGAATACCTAGATAGAAGATAAGGAAATGAACGCATTCACGGTAAAAAAATCTACATATAATGAGCTTTGGTTTCATACACTTCTTCAATAATAACTCACTCTTTTGGAATATGGCTTTGAGATCGGATAATTGATCACACATGAACCTTAACCTTAAGGTTTTTCTCTTAGTTTTAAACTATTCTTGTGGCTAAATGTTTCTTGTGATTAAATGTATCTTAAATGTATCTTAGCGGTTTTGGTCCAGGATCTCATGCTTTAGGTTTCGATCTATGTTCCTTGCTCTTTCCTATCTTCAATTTGGTCAATTTCCCATCGAATCGACGAATTGAAGTTTTTTGAGTTCGTGCTCAAATCGGTTTAAACGTATCTATAATTTTTGATGTTCCATGCTTGTTTAGTATGTACTTTGATTTGCTTTGTATACATTTTGAGGTATTTTTATATGTTTTCTAGGACTAACCTATTAACAAGATGCCACGGTACCAGTTGCCTATTTTCTTCTGTTTTTGGTTTCAGAAAAGGCAGAAAATCAATATTCTCGGAATTGGACGGGACAAAAGCCAAAGTTAATATTTTACCGTGGGGAACACGGAGCCAGAGTATGAGGCGGAGGGGAGCCACCAGGAGGCCACACCCCTGGCCGCGCGGCCAGGCCTGGCCCCGCGCCTGGAGGGTGCTGCCACCCCGGGTGCCCCTGCCTCGCCTCTTCGCCTATAAGAAGCCCCCAATACCTAAACCCTAAGGACCCGATCAATCTTCCACGAAACATTCCATAGCCTCCGCCACCATCGTCCCTAGATCGGGGGGATCTGAAGCTCTTCCCGTCACCATGCCAGAGGGGAGATCATCCCGGAGGCCTTCTTCATCACCATGCCAGCCTCCGGTATGATGCGTGAGTAGTTCCACCTTGGACTACGGGTCCATGTAGTAGCTAGATGGTTGTTTCTCCTCCTTTATGCTACCATGTTTAGATCTTGTGATCTCCGTGTTGAAGATATTCCCTAGAGGCAATAATAAATGTAGTTATTATTATATCTTTGTGTTTATGATAAATGTTTACATTCATGCTATAATAGTATTAACCAGGAAACATTAATACTTGTGTGATTTGTAAACTAAATTAGAGTCCCTAGTAAAGCCTCTTCATAATACTAGCTTGTTGGTTAATGGATGATTGTGGTTTCCCTATCATGAACATTGAGATGTTGTTAACAACAAGATCATATCATTAGGAGAATGGTATGATGGACATACTCCTATAGATAAGCGTAGCATAAAGATCAAGTCATTTTAATAGTTCAATTGCTATAAGCTTTCTGATACATAGTAACCTAATTCCTTCGACCATGAGATCATGCTAATCACCATCACCGGAAGGATGCTTTGATGACATCAAACACCAAACCGTAACTGGGTGGCTATAAAGGTGGCATTGAGTGTTCGGAAAGTATGGGTTGAGGAACATGGATCAAGAGTGGGATTTGTCCATCCATATGACAGATAGATATACTCTGGGCCCTCTCGGTGGAATGTCATCCAATTGGCTTGCAAGCATGTGACTGGCTCACAGGGGATCACATACCACGAGAATGAGAAAAGAGTACTTATCAGTAACGAGGTTGAACTAGGTGTGCAGAGATACCGACGATCAAAACCTCGGATAAGTAAACTATCGTGAGACAAAGGGAAATTGGTATCGTATGTAAGTGGTTCATTCGATCACAAAGTAATCATAGAAATATGTGGGAGCCATATGAATTTCCAGATTCCTCTATTGGTTATTGATTGGAGAAGTGTCTCGATCATGTCCGCATAATTCACGAACCGTAGGGAGACACACTTAAGGATTCGATGTTGTTGAGTAGTTATGGAATGAGGAGTAAGAGAACGAATGTTGTTCGGAGTCTCGGATGGGATCTGGGATATCACGAGGAGATCCAGAATGGTCCAGAGAATAAGATTCATATAAGGAAAGTCCTGTTTCGGAGTTGGGGAATGATTCCGGTGTTTTCACCGGGAATATTCTAGAAGGGTCCAGAAGGTCCGGCACTCCGGAGGGGAAGGGTACATGAATGTGTCATGACAATGTGGAATGGTTGCATCATGTACTAGGTCACTTGGCTGGGAAAAATAAAGGGAGAAATCAAATCCTAGTTTGAAAGTCAAACGCCAATTTGAAAAAGTCAAACGGCAAGTTTGCTTGGTGGAGGGAGAGTAGGAAACCTACTTGGGGAGGAAGTCCTCCTCCCTCCACACGCCGGCCAAGGAGGCCGAGTTGGGGGAGGACTCCCTCCTACCAACCGGCCACCCTCCACCTATATAAGGAGGGGTAGAGCTCCCCTACCCCTCACACCTAAAAACCCTAGCCCTCTCCTCTAGTCGCCGGCGCCACCACCTCCTTGTGCCGCCGCCTAGGGCACCACCAACTCGGCGAGTTGGGGTGTTCCCCAAACCCTAGCCGCCGGCTACACTCTCCCCTTGGTGCCCTCTAAACCCTAGATCACCAAGGCCTCTCTCATAGTCCACCATACTCGCTCTGGCTTAAGGCGAACCCCTGCGAGATCTCCCCTCTACTTCCGGTACCACGCCGTCGTGCTGCCGAAATCATGAGGAGAGTGCTACAACCTCCGCTGCCTGCTGGAACAAGGGAGAGGAAGGTCTTCATCGAGTACCGAACGTGTGACTGACTGCGGAAGCGCTGCCGGAATGCGGCGCCGGAAGGATCGTTTACGTGATCTTGAGATCGGCAAGAGTACAACTATATCACCCACGAGAATCTGCTCTCGTTAACTGCTTTGGAATCTTCGAGGGTGAGTTCCTCTATCGACTCGTTGCTACAATCTAGTAGATAGATCTTGGCTTGTTTGTTTGCATGCGGTAGAATTTTTTTGTTTTCCATGCTACGAACCCCTATAGTGGTATTAGAGCCGTGTCTATATGTAGATCTGTTGCACGAGTAGAACACAATGGTCATTGTGGGTGGTTGTGCTTTTATTATCAATTGCTTTTTGTGTACTTTGCATCTTGCGGTATGATGGCATGAAGCGGTCCGGGCTAACCTTACATGACATCGTTCATGAGACTTGCTCCACGCTCAACATGCAACTTTATTGCATAAGTGGCTTTGCGGGTGTCTGTCTCTCCCATTATAGTATAGATCCAATTTACAACGAGCACTTGATAGTTCAAACATCAACGTTGTGGTTCTTGTTCGTAAGTTAGATCGACACTTATTGAAAGCCCCAAACCACGTAAAATATGCAAATAAAATTAGAGGCGTCTAACTTTGTTTTGCAGGGGTGTGCTGTGATGTGATATGGCCATGATTGTGATTATATTTGATGTATGCAATGTTCCTTATTGTAAGTTGGCAACCGACAGGAGCCATATGGTTGTATTTAAATTCTGTTAAGACCCGCATGTCTATTCAAATTAGTTGTAATAGTTGAAGCTGGTGGACGACAACCATGGAACGGCGCCATTTACCTTGACGCAATGCTGGTGATGATGGAGATCATGTTCGTGCTTGAAGATGGAGATCGAAAGCACAAGAAGAAAGGCCATATCATATCACATATTATGAATTGCATGTGATGTTAATCCTTTATGCATCTTGTATTGCTTAGTTAACGACGGTAGCATTATAAGATGATCCCTCATGCACACAAATTTCAAGTTCCAAAGTCTTCATCCTTAGTAAGCACCGTTGCTAAAGCTCGTTGTTTCGAAGCACCACGTGATGATCGGGTGTGTTATATTCTGCGGGTGTATACAACGTGAGCAAGCTATATTTTCTCATGCGGAAGCTAAGGTTTGATCTTGACGAGCCTAGCATGTATAGACATGGTCTCGTAACACAGATCACCGAAAGGTAAAGCATGAGTCATATAGTAGATATGATGAACATGTTGATTGTTCGCCATTGAAGCTACATCAACTCTCGTGATGATCGGTTTTGATGTGGTGGATTTGGTTAATGTGATCACTAAAACAATGTGAGGGATATTGTTTTGAGTGGAAGTTCACCTAGATTAATTTAACTATTAATTAGAACTCAATTTGTCATAAACTTAGTCTAAACTGTTGCAAATATGTTGTAGATCAATGGCGGCCCCTACCATCAATTTTAATGTGTTCCTAGAGAAAGAAAAGTTGAAAAAAATGGAAGCAACTTCGCGGATTGGTTTCGCAATTTGAGGATTGTCCTCAATGCTGGTAATTTGACCTATGTGCTGGATGCACCGCTAGGTGACCCGCCTGCAGCTGATGCTACCGATGAAGTAAAGAATGTTTACCTCGCTCGGAAGAATCAGTACTCCACAATTCAGTGTGCTATCTTGTATGGTTTGGAATCGGAGCTTCAGAAAAGGTTTGAGAATTCAGACCCACATGATATTGTCCATGAACTCAAACTGATATTTGAGACTCACGCGGCAGTTGAGAGCTATGAGGCTTCTGAAAAGTTCTTTAACTGCGAGATGGAAGAGGGCAGCTCCGTCAGTGAGCATGTGCTTAAGATGTCTGGGCACGCAAACAAACTCCAAAGCTTGGGTATAGTGATTCCTAATGCTTTGGGGATTTACCGTGTCCTCCAATCACTGCCACCAAGTTACAAGAACTTTGTGATGAACTACAATATGCAAAACATTAACAAGACGTTGCCAGAACTCTTCTCCATGTTGAAATCTGCAGAAGTGGAGATCAAGAAAGAGCATCAAGTGTTGTTGGTCAATAAGACCACCAAATTCAAGAAAGGCAAGTCTAAGCAAAAGGGAAACTTCAAGAAGGGTGGTAAGAAAGTTACCACACCGACGAAGAAGACCAAGGCTGGACCAAAGCCTGATAGTGAGTGCTTTTACTACAAGGGAGAAGGTCACTAGAAGCGGAATTTCCCAACGTACTTGGCGGATTTGAAGAACGGCAACATCAAGAAGAAAGGTATATCCGATATACATGTTATTGATGTGTATCTCACTAGTACTCGTAGTAGTACCTGGGTATTTGATACTGGTTCGGTTGCTCATATTTGTAACTCGAAACAGGTACTACAGAATAAACGGAAGCTAGCGAAGAACGAGGTGACGATGCGCGTTGGAAATGGATCAAAGGTTGATGTGATCGCGGTCGGCACGCTACCTCTTCATCTACCATCGGGATTAGTTTTATACTTAAATAATTGTTATTTGGTGCCTGCGTTGAGCATGAACATTATATCTGGATCATGTTTGTTGCGAGACGGTTACTTGCTTAAGTCCGAGAATAATGGTTGTTCGATTTATATGAGTAATATGTTTTATGCACATGCACCTTTGATAGATGGTTGCAACATCCCTAAAATCATGTTTCAAAAACTCATGCATATCATCCATGCATCCATGATCATGTAGGATTCCATTTCAAAATCATTTCAAAACAGGAGCATATGTGCTCATTATTTTATGTATGAATGCTCTAGCCTTTGTGCTACTTGCTATTGAGAAAGGTACTAATATTCTCTCAGTATTGTTTAGAATCCTAACTTAAGTGATTCCAAAGGCTTGAGCCAAGTTTCAAAACAAGTGTGAAATAAAACCAAAGTTTATGCCTTTTTATTATATCTTCCAAAGGCTTGATTTCATTTTATTTTTCAAATGACCCAAGTAGGTTTGAGTGAACAGTTGTGTTTGACACATATTTGAGTACAAAGTTCACTGTACAAAAGACCAGAGAAATTTTGAAATCAAACTGATTTGAAATGAAGTTTGAAAATCATTTTAGAAAATCAAACAGAAAAAGAAAAGTATTAAAGTGGGAAAAAAATAAGCAGCCAGCCATTCTGGCCCAACCCAGCCCAATTCGACCCAGCTAGCCCAGCAACCCTCCCGCGAACCGTTTTTTCTTTACTCGCAAACGAACCCACCGAGTGACTGACCGCCTGTCCCCACCTCCCCTCTGTTTCTCTCACTGACAACCGCGACCCACTCGACTTTCGTCGTCTCCACCCTGCGACCCCTTCTCCCCCAAATTATGCCGGCTGTTTCCGGTGATTAAACCTCGCTTCAATTCGATTGATTGCGCGAGTAATTTCCTCCCCCGACCTTGCGTACTTAATCTCCCGTGACCTCCTCTCCTTTTCCCTCAGTTTTCCCCCTCTCTTTGCCCCTAGGCTGCTCAGAATCGATCCCGAACCACCCACTGCTCCGACGAGCTCCAGCTCGAATTCCGGCCAACCACCGTCGCCCCTTGCCCTCCTGACACTGCGAGTGAGTTCCCCATCTCCTTCTGCACTTGCCAGTATCACCCACTCGCCCGCGCGCGCTCCCATTCGTCGGCAACCTCAACGTCAAGCAAGCGCCGCTGTCTGTCTCAACTCCGGTGACGTCTCCTGGTAGTTCCCGACCGCCCCCGTCTTTCTTTTTGATGCTCACGTATTTGCCAGGCTCGTGCGCGTCTAACACTCTGCTTGTGACTCTCTGGCATGGTCTACAACTCCGGCAACAACGAGGAATAGCCGTGCCCGACGTCTGCCTCTACTCCGACGAGGAATCCCCACCGTGTCTGTGCACCCCTTGACAAGCCGCTACCACGTTGAGCTCCAGCACACCTCTGCGAGTCTGGTAAGCACTTCCACTGACCCCAGCCCTTTTTGTAGCCACCGCGACGCCGTAGACCGAGCGCGCCGCCGCTCGCCGTCGCCGCGCGCCGCCAGACTTTGGTCGTTTGATCGAGAGCCGTTAGATCTAGATCTAACGCGTGAGACAGAATCACTTAAAGAAACGGCATGTTTAGATCTGGACCGTGCGCAGTCACTTTAATCCAACAGCCTGCATCGACTGATCCGTGCGAAGCGGTATCGACCAATCAGAACACGCCGCGTGGCTAGGGTTTAGATTTAAAATCAGAATTTGAATCTATTAGATGTTTAAACTTGTTTTAATCATAACTTTTGATTCCCACATCCAAATTTGACAAATTTTATATCAATAGAATCAGGAGAGAAAGACCTTTCCATTAATGCAATGTGTTTAATGTTTTGTTTCTATTAAAATGGTTATTTTTATAGAAACATGTGTAGGCCTATTTTGAGTATATTAATTATTTGAGAAATGTTTTAATGTTCAAATAAAGATTGTTTGGCAAGTTTTGAACTTGTTTATGAACCAGTACTGTGCACTTGTCTTGTTGAGTATAGAAAATCATCACATATCATATTGCATGCATCCATATTTTTTTGCTTGTATCTATTTTGTATATGATTTGGTGCTATCATTTTATGTGTAGATTTTGGTGCAAATAGTGATTGTGATTATGAGGATTGTAGCTACTCTCCAAACTACCAAGGCAAGTGGTGCTTCATGATTTTATTCCTATGTTTTTCAAATATGCATTAGAAATATTTTTTCTAGACTTGCATCGATGAATTTTGGTCTTTATATGCTATGCTTGGGAAATCCTAATAGTTGTAGAATTGCTAGAAATTTCTAAGTTAAGATATTATCTATGCCATGCTTAGCCTAGCTAGTAGCAACCAAGGGTGGTGAAATATTCATGCTATGATAAAATATTTCTAAGTCTTTGGACTTGTGTTTTGCTTAATAAAACAACTAAGTGAATGAAACACCTGGGTGGAATGGAAGGAATGGTTTATGTTGAGTGGTTACACAAGGCCCATTTCTATGGTTTACCTTGTGTATCTCACTTGTGGAAAGCCACCCAGGAACAAAGGGATTTGAGAGGCCAAATGTTAAGAAGCTTCTAGTGCAGCCACTTGACAATATGGGCTCTGCCTGGATCACATAGGTTGCAATAACTTAGCCATTTGGACAGTTGGTGGTAGTGGGATGATAGGTTGGAACACATCCATTTGGTCTAAGGGAAGGCTTCTGAAAGGTCCTGTCTTGGTGAAAATCAAGTCTTGTGGGGAAAGTGCACAACCTCTGCAGATGGAAGAATCTAAGTACTTAGCCATGTCCCTGATATTGGACAATTTGAGCATCAAGACATGGAAGCTATCAAGAATCTCCTCATCCCAATATCTAAGTAAAACTTGTGGTTGAACAAGGGTGAAGGACCCCAATGTCTATTGGTGGTTCCTTGGGAAAAGATTTTGACAAAGAAAAACTTAGTGTTTTCAACTGATAGGCAAAACCTATTTTAAGCAAAGCCAGCCTAAGCTACACTTAGCCAAAATGCATATAGTATCTAGTCCACCAATATTCTACTAAGGTATCACTTGCCAATACTATTCCAATGTATTGACCCACTGTGGCTGTAACTTGTGATGTTGCAGGATATTCTGATGATGATTAGGAGTCATGAGTCTACACTCAACATGCTTGCCTGTGGCACATGAATATGAAGACTTATTTATCTTATTATATATTTGAACTCTTGTATTAGGCCTGTGGCCATGGATTTGTAAAATACTATGTTTGTCTCTGGAATGATATGTAATAATGACCTTTGTTTCTGTGTACTTCATCTTAAACTGTGGATGCTAGCATTGATCCAGGGACTAGCATTGCAATCACAGGGATCCTTTACTTTACAAAGGAGGGATCTTACAGATGGTATCAGAGCACTATGTTGCCTGTATTATGACCCTAGGATTGGAAACCACTAAGGAAAAATTTTCAATAACTTCCACACTTGTCTTTTCTTCTCGTAAACTTTTCTAATCTTCTTTCTCATCTATATTTGTAGATGAACTCCATCAACGAAGCCGTGAAGAAGTGACCACTCATGACTATGACTTTGGAATGTGAGACAGAGTTCCCAAGGCTCTCAAGGACCTCATGGTTTCCATGGGAATACATGGTGCAACTGTGTACAAAGGTTTTCCTGTGATGGATGAAGGAGTTGAGTACTGGTGGGTGCAACTTCACTTGTATAAAAACAAGGAAGACAACCACAAGGACTCAGGATTCTGCATGGTCACCAACACAATGATGCACACCACATTCTTTGATTCAGCAAGGGATGCAGCTTGGAGGGCCATCAAAGAACTTGGTGATAGAATCAAGTGCAGAATGCTTAACACTCAGAATGATCTTAAGGAAGAGAAGAAACATGCCCAAGAGTTAGAGGCTACCAAACAAAGCCTAAGGAAGGACATCATAGACTTAGCAATGGATCCTTGTGATCTAGACAAACAGATTGCCTCTAGGGATGCCCTGTTGGCCAATTTGGCAAGTGAGATGGGATTGTAATGTACCACATTAGTTGGACCACCACACTTATCATTTTATTTTTCCCAAATGTGTTTAAAATAAGTTGAACCTTGGTTGTTTGTAATGGATCCATGTATGTCATGACTTGTGTGTTTTGATTTTCAAAGTTATGCATGTGATGCCTTGACTTGTGATTTGTCTTGAATTGTGTTGATTCTAACTTTTTCTATCTTATTAAATAGATGCCTAATGTTACTATCAGCATGGTTGAAGAGTTCCAGGGAACTCGTTTTGGCCCTTGTATTATTGAGCTCACTAGTTTGCTCAATCTCCCTCTTCCTACCATCATGGTGCTTCCCCTCACCAAGTTTGAGAGGAAAGACCTTTGGGGCTTCAAGGTCAATCAGCCCGGACGCCAGACTGAGCCTACCACGGAGGAAATCATCTTCAAGCTCATGCATGATGACAAGGAGAGAGGCCTAGAGGTAGTCATGCAGGACTTGATTAGACGTCTGTTAGGGAGACACTCTCTACAGGTTAGAGGTACTCACTTCCACGCCTTCGGTAGACGTGATGAGGATGGTGAGGCCATTGACTTCGAGGATACTTCGAGGGGGACAACAGAGCCGGTTCGTCTATACCTCCAGGACTTAGAGGTTCTTATTAGGCACGTGGACACTGATAGGACCAACGTCATGCTTAGCAATGACGAACTCCAGGTGCAGCTTCGTGAGAAGGACAAGCTCTTCCCGGAGCAAGATGAGATAGTCAAGGAGATGGAGGCCAAGTTCGAGATTCAGGACAGAAAGTTCAAGAGTCAAGAGAAGCGAGTCCAAGATAGGAACAAGAGGATTCGATACATGACTGCAGAACTGGAGGCCAAGGACTTCGAGCTCGAGCATCAGCAGACTGTGATTGAGAGGCTTCGTTCTCAGAAGAGGGCTCTCAAAGCCAAGGTAGAGGCCTTGACCACCAATGTCGAGGAATACAAGACCGCTATGGAGAATGCAGGTCTTACCTTTGTTGAGGAGGAGGTTGATGCTGAGGAGTAGTGATGACTACTCATTTATCATTTATTTATCATGCTTTTTATTGAGTCGCAATGACCATCCAACATGTGGATGGCTTGCTATTGGTGTGTTTACTTCGCAAACTTGTTGTCTATGTTGTTGAACTTTTATTATTATGATGCATGTTTGGTGATTGTTTAAGTGATGTATTGTGCATGTTAGCATCTATGGGTATCTTATTCTTATCTCTATTGAACAAACCACAGATGCCCCCCCGACGTGCCAATCCCAACCCCAACAACAACAACATCACCCCTGAGATGCAGCAAATGATGACAACTCAGACTCAGCTGATGCAAATGATGACTATTTCGTTCATCCAGAACCAGAACAACAACAACAACAACAATAAAAACAATAACAACAACAACAATCAGAACAACCCACCGGGTTTTGACATGCTTACCAGGTTCTTGAGACCGAGGCCAGCAAAGTTCTCAGGAACTACTGATCCTATGGTGGCCAATGATTGGCTACGCTTTGTGAATAAGGACTTGGTAACAGTTGGCTGTACTAATGAAGAGAAAGTCAGATTTGCAGCTCACTTATTGGAAGGACCAGCAACTACTTGGTGGGATAACTTCCAGATCACCACTCCCATTGAGTATGTGACATGGGCTATCTTCGAAGATGGTTTCCGTACTGCTCACATCTCATCCGGAGTGATGAGTTTGAAGAATAAAGAGTTCCATAACTTGAAGCAGTGCCACCGCAGCGTGGCTGAATATATTGAAGAGTTCAACAATCTGGCGTGTTATGCACTGGATGAAGTTGACACTGATGCTAAGAGGAAGGAAAAGTTCCTTGAAGGGTTGAATGATGAACTGAACCTGCAGCTAACTGTGGCCTATGTTCCCACATATCAGTCTCTTTGTAACAAGGCTGCTATTTTGGAGAGCAAAATTAAACAAGTGGAAAGCAGGAAGAGGAAGCACTCTAACAAGCACAGCTCGGGATCGTCTCACAAACATTCCCATTATGATGATAGTGGGAGTTCAGGATCCCACA